>JARHVA010002791.1:505000-1705000 GCA_037957365.1 Torreya grandis
ATTCTAATAGAATACCTTCAATAAGCCTTTGAGAACAGTGTTATAATGCCTAATGTATGGCAAGCTTTACACCAAGCCACAAGTGACATGTTGACCATTTTTACCATAGGCCAAAATGGGTCAACCCCCTATAGTCATAATCCTATATATGGGTTTTTTATAATGTCATGGGGTATGTTATAACTCATTTGATGTCATTTCATATGCCATTATAGGATTTGGTCATATTCTAGCTTATTCCTTGTATAATTTGGCATCTTAGGGGTCATTTTAGGGTCATATATGCAAGTGGCATATTTTCATGGTGTTCGAGAAATTGCAAGAACAAGTCCATAAAAGCCTAGTTTATGCATAAGAAAATTTTCAACTTTTGGCTAAGTGATAGAATTATTCTTAGGTATTCATGTTTCATGTCTTTGAAAAAAAAATTAAGACTAATTATCTAGGGAAACTATTCAGGAAAAATGTTAAAAGCATATTTCCTTTAGAAAAAATGTCTGCAAAAAAATTTATGATAAAAGCACAAGGCATAATTCTCTCAAAGAAATTGTTTAAATTTATTTGGCCAAGGGCACAAAGTATTAAGGGAAAAATGTTTCTAAAATTTGGTTAAGGCATGTATTTATTTTGGAGAAAATGTTTCATGATAATTTTTTTGAAGACCAAATTTTTTCAAACATTTTGTCCTTGAAAAAAGACTAAGTACACAAATCTTTCAGGAAAATTTTCTGAGATAATTTACCTAAGGACATATTTATTTTAGATAAAGTGTCTAAGGTAATCTTTCTGAAAGAGTCATTTCTTTTAGATATTTTGTTCAATACACAATGATCTTAGACACACTTCATTTGGAGAAAGTATTCAAGACAAAATGTCTACAATAATATGTCTGATATAAAGCTCTAATGGAATTGAATTCTATCAAAGAAATCATGTATTCAAGCCTTCAAAATTGATCCAAGTAGGATCTCATAGTGTTCATCAACTAAAAAATACATAAACCAAATTATCACAATCTCAAAAACTCATTAGGACCTTGGAAGATTAAATAAAAATGACTTGGGCAAGTAAAAGGACTAGATCATCATTACGATGTCATGAAGAACCAGATTGGATAATGTGTTTTTGTATTTTATAAATAAGCTCAGGAAGCCTCACATGACAATTAGACCATGTATGATCAATTTCCATAGTGTTGAGATCATTCTATACAATTTTCATATCTCGATGAGTCTTTTATCTTGAGATCTAATCCTTCAAAGTTTAGCATGCCGAGTCTAAGGGGTCAGGCCATCCTGCACATCACATGGAAATGAGTATATTAGATTGTTTGAGAATTTTTCATCTTCACTTAGAAAGTCATGTGAGATAAATGATTACAACGCCATGGATCTCTTTTTGCATAGATCATATCCTGAAAGTTTCAAGTCTGCACAAGCTTCCTAGCTCAAATTATGAGTATTCAAAGTTGGACCTACATAACAAGATGTTCATGCAAGTGTCAAATTTAAACCTTTTCAAGTATCCATTTAGATTAAAATGATTAGTGATAGGCACATGGATGTCATGTAAAACATACAGGTTATCTCACTTGAAAATTTTTGTAAACATACTTAGAAAGCTCCTGGAGCTAGTGGATCAAGTGGGCACAATCCTTTTAGTATCAAGAACATCTCCTACAAATTTGGTGCCTCCATGAACTTTTTCCTTCCAAGTATAAGCTTTTAAATTTGGTAAAATACTTTAAGATTTTCATGCTAATTTCAAGTTTGAGCTCTATAAAATAACCTTTTGGGTTCAAAAGGTCCTTAAAAGTTTTAAAGTTGATCAAGATATAATGGTTTGTGTGAGCTTGCATATTGATAAATGAGATCTAATAGTTCATGTGGGAGTCAAATAAGTTAAAATGTTCCTAGGTTAAAGCCTATTAAAGAGATATAGGCTAGACAACACCTGATGGTGTAGATCAATTAAGTAGAAATCTAATAGCATGAGCTTGATTAGCAAAAAAGTTGGCCCAATGAGATAAATGGTATGTATTGCATCGTGCATCTTGATTTGATGATGTAAGATGAGTTAAAAGGTTAGGAATCTTGAGACGCCACCATGTGGTGTAAGTACATAAATAATTAATCTAACAAAAGGATCATGAGATCAATGCATAATTTCCAGGTGGCATGAGCATGTTTAAGTTGATAGAAGATCGATGGAGTGTGTTTAATCTTGCAAATCAAGATCAACAAAACACAAAAGGTCAAAAAATCATGATCTAATAACAAGGCTATTTTATGCCAATAAGAGTAAAGATAGCTAGGATCATTTTGATTGGTTCAAGTCAACTTTTGACGAGTAAAGACAAGCCAAAGGACCATTTTTAACCAAGGCAAACAAGTGTTGTAGGGTCATCCCACCACTATTAGAGATTGGATAAATGACATTAAAAGGGTAAATTGATGCAATAAAGTTAAAGGACATAAATAAACCACCATTAAAGCTTAATATGGACTTTTGGTTTAAGATTTTATTACCTATAAGGTTCATTTTGCAACTATGTTTGTCATCATTTGAGGGAGGACTTATGTATATAATGCATATCAATATAATGATTATAAGAAAACCAATAATTTGAGATTGGTTTTCTATTTATAGTGGACATATAAGCATGGGGAAGATTTTGATCATGATCCATTTTAAACTAGAGCTAGCATTTCAAAGGGTGCCATGAAGGCATACATGTAGACTCCAATGGTTTCACCTCCAAGACTAACCGAATGAAAAGGACCCTGCTCCCCACTTTTGCACACCATTAAAAACTAGTTAGGATTAGTTAGCACTAGGATAAAACTCTAATATATTTATTTAATGGTCATAACTAAATTAACATTGAAACCCAACTTAAAATAACTTGTTCCTACTATTACAACCATCAGGGAGCATTGATGAGGGAATAATGTAACTGTGCAATATACTAAAGTGATTTGGATCAATCAAAAATATTGAATGATGATAATCTGTAGTCATTTGTAATTGTAATTTAAATGGATTTATTCTCATTTTATTCCTTTTTTCAGCACCAAATCCCTCTCTTTTGCTCACCTTTTCTATAAATATAGCCTTCAAGCTATTGTTAAGCATCCCTTAAGCTGGTATGACTAAACTTTGCCAAAATTTGTATTATACACCTATTAGAGTAATGAATAGAGCATTTCATAGTTATTTAATAATATTTTCTTAGTGTTTTACATTTTTTTATATGCAAAAGTGGTTATCATCTTCCCTTTGTAGGTCCAAGTTCAACCTAAGTGCTAATAAACTTTCTTGCAGGTCATCTAGAGTGTCTTAAGGTTGATGTCTCAAGTGTAGAGTGGATATTTGACTATAAGTTATTTCAATCAAGCCTTTATCTCATCACCCTCGAACCTAATCCCATTAAATTGACCTTTAGGTCAAACACTATTGCTTGGAAATCATTGTAGACATTACATTAGTTCTATTTATAGTCTATTAGTGTGCTAATGAGTCAATATTAAGAATGGATATTTAAATATTTGGTGCATCACCTCCTTTAGAATAGATTCAATTCATTCATTCTCTAACTCTTTTCGCCATAAGTAATTAATTGATATAGATAAGATCATTTCAAGATACATTCAGAGAACTAGCCCTTAAATATAGGTACACCTACATACCTAGAAATATTCCCATGTTACCCAAATCTAGAATAAGCCTAAATAAATTATTTTAGGGTGCAATATTTGGTGACAACAGTTCCAACATGCTTAATGGGACACATTGTCTTCAAGATAACTTGTCAAGGTGAATGTTGGTCTTGACAACATCAGCTACAAATTGGTGTGTTACTCAACATTTGACAACTCCTTCAAGGTAAATCTAGTTAAAGGCTATTGTTTCATTATAAATGTGACCTCATAATTCATGGTTCTAAGTAGGTCACCCTCTGATAGAACATTCAATCCCATTAACCCACTCATTCAGCTTGAAACTCCTCTTAAAGCTTAATATCCACATCGTAATTTTCCCTTTGAAGAATGAATAGAGTTTGCTAGAGAGGAAGAGGGTGAAGAGGATAAATAAATTGAAGATATTTAAGAATACATGGATAGAACCCATGCTTTCCCTACCTTCAATACCAAAAATATAATTCAACTTCCAGTATATGATGCCATTCCTTGTAATACCATAAAAGGTGTGCCCACATTCAATGGTGAGAGTTATGTCACACCTAATGAGCACATTAGAGATTTTCTAACTTTTGTAATTTCTAAAATATTTTTTGAGATAACATTTCCATTATACTCCTTGAAATTTCCCTTAAAGGGAAGGATCTTGATTGGTATAGGACTCTATAAGGTGGATGCATCATAACATGGGATGAGTTTAGAGTGTCTGTTGACTTCTAGATTTAGAAATGGAAGTGACCATGCCTCTCTTATACATCAGCTCAATGTGATAAAAATTAAACCCAAAGAAATAATGCATGACTTCAATGAAAGGTTTTAGAATACTTGGCATATATTTCCTCCTCCCATGAGACCACCTACTAAATTTGTGTTCCCTACTTACTTCAAAGCCATTGGGACTGAAATTGTTATCATGCTTCAATCTATGGGAAGATCCACTCTTCTTGAAGCATATGATATTGTTATAAAAGATAAGAATAGTCTCATTCAAGATAGAATATTAGCTCCTAAGGTTTATATGCTTTATTTTTCTCATACTTATGCTATCACTTTTAAAGTGGCTCAAATTCCTAATGCCAATACCAAAACTAAGGTTTCTCCTAGGGAGGTAGAAAATAATGTTGATTAGAAAGCAAAGTTCCTAACCTTAGAGGTTGAAAATAGGAAAGCTAATATGCAATAAGGTGCTTATCATAATACTTCCCATTATCAACAATATTATCATCAAAAATATGGAAAAGGAAGAGGCCAATGACAGCCTAATCCCAATAGGGTTGCCAATATATGCAATTCTAACTCTACCACCAATGCAAGGGAAATAGTACCAGTTCATAGCAATTTGGTGTAGGGATAAGATTGGTAGCATGAAAAATTCATGGAAATTAATGATAGTGGATATAAATATCTAGTGGATCAAGGAGTAGTTACTCCCATCCTATCAAATTAGGATGAGGTGATGATGCAAGTTAATGAGGATTGGAAACCTCAAGGAGATATCTTCACCAATTTTATGGTTGAAGAAAATTTTGTGATAAATCAAGGAGCCTCTATTGTATAAAATAAAATGTCTAAGAGTAAATCTCTAGGATGTGGTAGTAGCATACCCATAGGCTCATCTAATCTTCTTACAAGGCAATAAGACATATTTACAAGTGTGACAGTCCCAAAAACTTCTACATCTCTATCAAGTCAAAATATGGTAAGGTCTGCTCTTATTCCTCAAGTTAAAACTAATTATATACCTAAAATAACCTAAGATAAATTAGGTATGGAATCTTTAAAAAATTTATATTCTTTGAATAACACTAAAACATCCATTTCTCTTTGGGATGTCCTTCATATGCCTAGTCAAAAAGAACTATAAAAGTAGTTATCTACTATCCTTGCTAGTGTCTCACCCTCACATCAAATTCATTGTCATGTTTCTCTTGAAAATCATCCAAGTAAAATTATTTAACCATCCAATATGGCTAAGAAAACTCCACCATTTTACCTCACCCTCATTATAGGTGACAATTTGATACACAATTGCATAGTCGATAGTGTAGATTCTACTTTTATCATGTCCAAAGTTGTATCTAACAAGCTAGGCCTTAAATATGAGACACATAGAAAAGGGATATTTCAATTAGATGGTACACATACCAATATAGTAGGACTAATAAAACTCTTGAAGGTTTTCTTGCATGATTTTCCTAGTTTTTCTATCTTGCAAGACATAGTTGTGGTTGATCTCCTAGCCCACTTTGCAATCTGCCTATCAAGGGACTTCAAAAGCAAGATAGGTGGCTATATCTTATATGAATAGTATTTATTGGCCTTTAAAACAAGGTATGAGGCCAATGTGATAATCAAGACACAACCTCTTACAAGGTTTCATATTGAGCCTTACATTGAGATAAATTTCAATATGAATTGTGTGGCCTGTGAAGAAAAAGACTCTATTGTAGATGATGGTACTTATTCCAAGCTTGAGGGTATTTTGTATTTTTTTCTTGATGAATATGTAATTAATACTTATGATTAGGATCCCTATGATTTTTTGGAGGAAACTGATTTAGGAGTGTATTATATAAATGAAGAAAGAGTACCAATACCTTTACTTGTCAAGGAAGATGGTGAAGATGATGAGTTGTGGAAGATGTTTTTTGATGGTTTAAAGAGTAAAGTTGGTGTAAGGGCTAGTTTTATTCTAGTCTTTCCATGAAAATAATAGTATTATGCTTCATACATATTTCATTTCAATTTTACTTGTAATGTGGCTGAGTATGAAGGTTTTATTCATGGCCTTTAATGGGCAAGGAGAAAAGGATTCAAGAACTTGAAAGTATATAGAGACAATTAATTAGTTGAGCATTAGGTGAGGAATGTGGTTACTAAAAATAACCCTTTAATTAAGTCATATGGGCTTATGTCATGGGATTTTATTGAATATTTCAATGCATTCAATATTTAATCAGTGCCAAGGGAGCAGAATAGTCATGTTGACAGACTAGCTATCATAGGAGATCAATTTGATACTCTAACTACCATAAAAGAGGAGAGAAAATAGTTAACATTAATATAATTATCATACCTTTTGTACTTGTATAATGAAGTGTCTTGGTAAGTGTTTGACAGTGATAAACACATTGCATTCTTCTTGCAAAATGAGGTTGTATTTTCTTCAAGGAATCAAAGGAGGCTCCAAAAACAATTAGATTATCAGATTGTGCAACTAATAACCAATAATATACCTAAGGGTTTGATGACCTTAGAATGAGTCTTCAATTAGAATGATCAAAAGAAGAAATAAAAAGTGGGTATGTCTACAATAGAGGAGAATTACGAAAGAGTCTTGATCTTCAAGGATAAATTCCTCAAACTAAGAAAGGTATGTTCTACATTAGAGAAACAAGCATTAATTGAGCTATGTAGAGAGTTTTATGATATATTTACTTGAGAATATAAGGACCTCAAAGGATTTGATCCTATCCTAGCATACCATACCATTGAGTTAGAACCTATATTTAAACCAATTAGATAGAAGTAAAGACCCATTAACCCAAAGGTTGAGCAACTCATGAGGTAAGAGCTTACCAAACTCCTTGAATCTGAGATAATATTTCCCATGAAGAATTCAACATGGGTAGATTACCTTGTGCCTATTAGAAATAATAATGGGGAGATAAGAGTTTATGTTGACTTTAGATATCTTAATAAAGTGTCACTCAAAGATCACTATCCTCTACCCTCAATGTAGCAAATTTTGTAAATTGTTTCAAGTTCTCCATGTCATCCTAAACTGATCATCCTCATTAACTAAAATATGATTATATCCTGAATATCCAATATTTATCCAATGTCAGTGCCATATTAAGATATCCTGAATATCCAATGTTTATCCAATGTTAATGCCATATTAAGATATACTAAATGGGGGATCTTTTTATCCAATACATGTTAAGATATCCTTCACTACTTAATGAGGCAAGTGTTTGAAATATGTAGGTAGTATGGAGTATCTCTTAACCTAAATAAGTTCAACTTTGCTATTTATGAAGGTAAGCTCTTAGGACATATTATTTCCAAGGAGGGTTTAACTATTGATTTTGAAATAATATAGGATATTCTAGGCCTACCATTTCCCTTGCATAAGAAAAGTATCCAAATTTTATTAGGCAAGATAAATTTTGAAAGGAGATTCATACCTAGTTTTGCATCTTTGGTGAAACCTATCACAACTATGCTCAAGAAGAACCAAGTCTTTTCTTGGACCAAAGAGGGTAATATCAGTTTTGAAGCCATAAAGAAATCAATTGCATAAGCTCCTACTCTTGTTAATCTTGATTTTAATAAAGACTTCATGTTGTATTCATTTGCTAACCTTGATACTATCTCCACCATACTAATGTAAAAGAATGAATAAGGTGTGGAGCAGCCAATTGTATTCTTTAGTCAAGGTTTAGAAGATTATGAAGTCAAGTACACCTTTGTATAGAAACAAGTCCTTGATTTTGTAAGGGAACTAAATAAGTTCAAACATATTGTTTCAAATAATAAGATTCATGTTATGGTCTCTCATCCTAGCACTAAATAGTTTCATTTGAGAAAATATCTTGGTGAAAAGAGGGCAGGGTGGATCACTAAGGTAATGGAATATGATGTTGATATCAAGGTGACAAATTTGATAAAAGGTAAAGGCCTTTATGAACATCTATCTTCATATCTTCATGAGTCAAAATAAGAGGCTCTATTTAATCATGATTACTCCTAATCAGCTAGTTCATTACCTCCATAAAGTTGGACACAAGATGTGATCAGATTTCTTCAAAATGGTGAGTATCATAATAATATGAGTAGGTCACAAAGGACATATTTTATATTGCAATCTATTCCCTTTTGTCTTATGAATGGTGTACTATTTATGAGGACATCAATGGTGTGCTATTGAGATGCATTGATAACAATCAATTCAGGGTGTTATTTGAGAAGTTTCATGATGGGATAGTAGGAGGTCATTTCTCTTTAAGAACCATAGTCACCAAGATCATGAGAGAAATCTATTATTGGCCCATCCTCTTCACGTATTTCCATGCTTGGGTGAGAAGGTTTGGACAATGTGCTTTCTTTATAGGAAAGCAAAAGCTTGTAGCTCTTCCTTTGAAGCCTATCCAAGTTGATCAACCTTTCATGAAATTATGTCTTTATTTCATTAGCACAATAAATCCCCCATCAAGTGTTGGTTAGAAATGGATACTCACAATAATTGACTATTTTATGATATGGGTTAAGTTAGTATCATTAAAATAAGCTAATGATAATGCTATCTTGGAGTTCTATGAGAGCATCATAACAAGGTTTGCCACTCCCTCTACTATTATTTTAGATAACATTCTTTTTTTATGGGTGCTAAGATAACTGATTGGGCAAATATTAATGGCATATTATTGAGTACTTCATCTAACTATTACCCTCAAGATAATGGGTTGGTTGAATCTACTAATAAGAACCTAATAAAAATCATCAAGAGAACCTTAGAGCACAAACAAATATCTTGGCACACCAAATTGAAGATAGCCTTATGGGCTGATAGGATAACTCTTAAGAGGCCAATAGGGAATTCTCCTTTAGTGTTTGTCTATGAAAGGGAAACTAGGTTGTCTATCTATCAAGATCTCACATCAACTAGAGTTGCTTGAGAACACTCCAATGGAGGTGATATTAATATAATTAATGGAGTTGTAAGATACTAGAGATAAAGCTCACCAAGCTATGGAGCATCACCAAATACTAATGAAGATGTATTTTGATAAGAAGGCAACTCCAAGATTATTGTAAGAAGGTGACATAGTATTGAAATGGGATGAAGATAGATAAAAACCAAGGAGACATACCAAATTTGATACCCTATGGAGTGGACCATATGTCATCACCAAGTGAAAGTAAATCAAATCTTTTCAATTAGCAAGGATGAATGGATTAGAGATGCCTATCCCTATGAATGGGATATATTTGGAACCCTGATATTCAAAACTAAAGGTCAATTTTTTAAATATTATATTAGGTGCATGTTTCTTTTCTTATTATGTTGTGTTCCAATAAGTGCTCATGAAGCACATGTGTGTTTCTATTTTGTGTCTTTTTCCTTTTCTTTTTGTTGTTTGGTGCATTATAGAGGTAGTTTTTATGTCAATCATGTATGATTGTGAATCCTTAACCTAATGGATAAGATTAGGTAACTGGTCATGGCATAGTAAGCATGTTACCCTTGGGAAATCACCAAATATGTTGACAATTTTTACCATAGACCAAAATGGGTCAACTCCTATAGTCAAAATCTTATATAGGGGTTCTTTCATAATGTCATGGGGTATGTCATAGCTCATTTTATGTCATTTAATATTCCATTATAGGATTTGGTCATATTCTAGCTTAGTCCTTGTATCATTTGGTGTCTTAGGTGTCATTTTAGGGTCATATATGCAAGTGGTAGATTTTCATGGTGTTCAAGCAGTTGTAAGAAAAAGTCCATAAAAGACTAGTTTATGCTTTGAAAAAATTTCAACTTTTGGATAAGTGATAGAATTATTCTCAGGTATTCTGGTTTCATGTCTTTTCAAAAAATTTAAAGACTAATTGTTTAGGGAATGTGTTCAAGAAAAATGTTAAAAGCATATTTCCTTCATTAAAATGTCTGCAACAAAAGTATAAGGCATAATTCTCTCAAAGAAATTATTCCATTTTATTTATCCAAGGGCATGAATTATTTTGTGAAAAATGTTTCCAAAATTTGGCTAAGGCATGGATTCATTTAGGGGAAAATGTTTCACAATAATTTTTTGAAGATTGAATTCTTTCAAACATTTTTTCCACAAAAAAAAACTAAGTACACAAATCTTTCAAGAAAATTATTTGAGATAATTTCCCTGAGGACATATTTATTTTGGAGAAAGTGTCCAAGGTAATCTTTCCAAAAGAGTCATTTCTTTTGGACATTTTATTTGATACATAAGGTCCATAGACACAATTCTTTCAGAGAAAGTGTCTGAGACAAAATGCCTGTAACAATATATCTGATACAAAGCTCCAATAGAATTAAATTATATTAGATAAATCATTTGTCCAATCCTTCAAAAATGATCCAAGTAGGACCTCATAGTGTTCATAAGCTCACAAAGATATGAACTAGATTAGCAAAATCTTGGAAACTCATCAGGACCTTGGAAGATTGAATCAAAATGACTTGGGCAAGCAAAGGGACCAGACCGTCATCAGGGTGTCATGAAGAACTAGACTATATAGCATGTTTGTGCATTTTATAAATAAGCTCAAAAATCCTCATGTGACCATAAGACCATATGTGATCAATATCCTTAGTGCCAAGATCATTCTATGTAATTTTCATATCTCGATGAGTCTTCTATCTTGAGATCTAAGCCTTCAAAGTTTAGCTTATCAAGTCTAAGGGGCTAGGTCATGTTGCACATCACATGAAAATGAGAAGATCAAATTATTTGAGCATTTTTCATCTTCACTCAAAAATCAATGTGAGCTAAAATATTATAGTGCCATAGAGATCTTTGTGACTATATCACATCTTGAAAATTACAAGTCCATGTGAGCTTCTTCTCTTAAGTTATGAGCATTCAAAGTTGGACCTATAGAGCAAGACGCTCATGTAAGTGTCAAATTAAAGCCTCATCAAGTATCCATTTAGATTCAAATGATCAGTGATAGGCATGTGGACATCATGAAAAACACATAGGTCAGCTCACTTTAACAATTTTCAAAACATACTTAGAAATTTCTCAGAGCTAGTGGATCAACTGGGAAAAATCCTTGTAGCATTAAGAACATCTCCTACAAATTTGGTGCCTCCATGACTTTTTCACTTCTAGATACAAAATTTCAAAGTTGGTTAAATAATGTAAGACATTCACACCAATGTCAAGTTTGAGCTTCGTAAAGTATTTTTTTGGGTTTAAAAGGATTAAATTTGATCAAGAGCTAATGGTCTGCATGAGATCACATACTTAAAAATGAGATCTAACAATTTACATTGGAGTCAAACAAGTCAAAAGGTCCCTAGGTTAAACCCCATTAAATATCTATAGTTTAGATAAGATATGATAGTGAAAATCAATCAAGAATAAATCCAATGGTGTGTGTTTAACTGATAAGAAAATGGGTCCAATGAGATCTAAAATTTGCATTTCATCATGCATCTTGATTTGATAGAGTGAGATGAGTCAAAAGGTTAGGGAGATTGAGAAGCCACCATGTGGGATAAGCATATAAAGCAACAAGCTAACAACAGGATCCTAAGATTAATGTACGATTACTAGGTGGCATGAGCACATTCGAGCTAATAAAATATTGATGGAGTGCATTTAATCATGCAAATCAAGATCAATAGAGTGTAAAAGTCAAAAATTCACGATCATATAAATGATATTCAAGGCTAATGGGAATAAATATATCTAAAAGCATTTTTATTAGTTCAAGTTAGTTTTTTATGGATAAAATTGAGTCAAAGGACCATTTTTGACCAAGGAAAACAAGTGTTGTAGGGTCACCCATCACCATTAAAGCTCAACTAGACTCCATTAAAGGGGCACATTGATGCAGTCAAGTTAAAGGACATAAAGGGATTGTCATTAAAGCTTAATATGTATTTATGGTTTGACATTTTATAGCCTACAAGGTTCATTTAGTAACTCTATTTGCCATCTTTTGAGGGAGGACCTATGTATGTAATGAGCATCGATATAATGACTATAGGAAAACCAATAGTTTGAGATTAGTTTTCCATCTATAGTGGACCTATGAAAATGAAAATAAGTTTGAGCATGATTCAGTTTAAACCAAAGATAGCATTTTTAAAGGGTGCCATGAAGGTGTACATGTAGACTCTAATGGCTTCACCTTCAGGACCAATTTCATGAAAAGGACCTTTCTCCCCACTTTTGCATGCCATGAAAAGCTAGTTAGGAGTAGTTAGTACCAAGACAAAACTCTAACATATTGATTTGATAGTTTTAACTACATTGATGATAGAACCCAGCTCATAACAACTTGATCCCACCATTGCAACCATTAGGGATCATCAACGAGGGAATAATGTAACTGTGTAATAGACTGAAGTGACCTAGACCATTTAGAAAAATTGAATGAGCATAATTTGTAGAGGCAATTATAAATTTAGTTCAAATGGATTTATGCTCATTTAATTCTTTTTTCAATGCCAAAATCCCTCTCTCTTGCTCACCTTTTCTATAAATATATCCTTTCAGATATAGTTAAGCATCCTTCATGATAATATGATTAGACTCTACCAAAATTTATATTATGCACCTCTTGGAGTAATGAATAGAGCATTTAGTAGTTGTTTACTAATCTGTGCTTAGTGTTTTACATTTGTCTAATATGCAAAAGTGGTTTCATATTCCCTTTGTAGGTTTAAGTTCAACCTAAATTCTAATAAACTTTCTTGTAGGTCATCTAGAGTGTCTTAAGGTTGATGTCTCAGGTATAAAATGGATAGTTGACTATAATTACTTTCAATCAAGCCTTGATCTTATCTCCCTCTAGCCTAAGCCCATCAAATCAACCTCTAGGTGAAACACTATTGATTTGAAATCATTTTAGACATTGCATTAGTTCTATTCACGGTCTATTAATGTACTAATGAGTCAATCTTGAGAGTGGATCTTTGAATATTTAGTGCATCATCTCTTTTAGAGTAGGTTCAATTCATGCATTATCTAAATCTTTTTCCCATAAGTAATCAGTCAGTATAGATAAGAGCATTTCAAGATACATTCAAGAAGCTAGCCCTTAAATCTAGAGGCTCATTTCCAATATAGGTACACCCACATACCTGAAAATGTTCCCATGTTGCCCAAATCTAGAAGAAGCCTAAACAACATCTTCTAAGGTGCAATATTTGGTGATAACATGACCATTGGAGAGATGCTACCACCATGGAGAAGCATTGATAAAAGACTCTAATCATCATAAATTGAGGATGAACATCCTTATTTTAATAAGTAAGCATCAAATTTGACAAAGAAGGTAAATTACTTGCATTATTTTTATCTCTATTTTGTTATGCTCTCCTTAGTTCTTAGGCAAGAGTGTTTAGTCCTAGTGTATTGTTATTCTTATTTTTTGTCATTTAAACTTAAAAGGGACTACTTTATATTTTGTGTACTCTTTTAACACCTAAGATACATAATAACACACTTAGTGGGACCACACATCTTATATGTCCAAAGAGAATAATATGTTAACTTTAGTTTATCTAATGAAAGCATTTAGTTCTTCCAGTTTAGAGTTTTAGCCTTGAAAAATGTCCTATTTTTTGAGTAATCAACAACTTTACCCTATGTAATAGTGGATTTACTAGTCTTATATTTATTTTCAATCTTTATTTGTTCAAAAATAGTAGCTTCAAACATACAACTTTGACTTTCTAAATAATGGCTTTGACTTACTAAATGATTACTTTGCTCTACATAATTGACATCTTCGACCCTATTAAACAATGGATTCACTAGGTAAAATTACACTGTGTTGGCCTATTTTTCTATAATATTCATCAAGTTTTCCATATTTATCTATAAAATTCACCCTCATAAATGGTGACTTCACCAAAGTTACTCTTTGTATCTGTGTTTGTAAGAAAATAGCAGCTTCACCTGTTGGAAGCATAACGACTAAGAGGGGAGGTGAATCAGTGAGATCTTAAAACAATCATTCAATCCTTACTAACCATTAATTAATAAATCATTATATATAATCAATGTCAAACCATAAAATAAATGTAGTAACCATACACATGAGCATACAACACAATAACACCATATCTAGGTGGGAAACCCTCAAGGGAAAGAAACTCCACTAAAACATAACTTGGAAAACTTATCTTATAAGACCATGAATCAATATTTAGCTAAGAAACAACTCAAAAAGGATCACCAACCCATAATTCACCAAGCACCCACTTTGCTTTAGCAAGCACCAACTTGATAGGAGGCACTAACCCCTTTGTTGATCAATCATCCACTCAATCAACACTTATGATGACTCAGCACCTGCTCAACCACCCATGATTTATCCACATTTTATTTTATGCTTATCAAGACATGATGATGGTATTATTCTTCTCTCTCTTCTCTATTATACCTTATTCCACTCCATCTCTCTCAAATCTACCTATTAGGCTTCCTCATTCAATATGCCTCTTACTAGGCTTATTAGGTTAATTGACATTGACATCCAAAAGCATCAAATATGTTACATGTTCATAATCATATCTCTCTCTACTCTTATGATGGTCTATAAGACCTCCTTCTCCTTTACAATCTTCCCTCTTATTCACTCAAAGGTATCTTCTCAACACCACTCTAAGTTAGGCCTAATAGGTCTCATTCTTATACTAGTCTTTTTGATCTCATACACCTTGGTTAGACATATACCTTTGCATACTGTTTCTTGAGCTAAATTCGCTTTCTACATTCAAAGAGAAAGAAGAAACTAGAAAAGTAATGGACAAGGCATGGGAAGTACCTGGACTAAAGACTGCGCACCGTAAATCTAGACTCTTGTGAGCACCCCTCTTTGGCTGTGGAGGAATGACACCTGCAACGAAAAGAAACTTGGACAAGAGGATGTTAGATAGATAGGCAGTGGGTTGCCAAGCAAGAGCTTGTTCCCGAAAGTGTAAAAACTTCCTTAAGGGAGGTCAACCCACAGATAACAGACAGATAAAGACTAAGAAAATGTAAGATGCTAGAATATAGAAGTGATAAACAGATTAGGAATGAAAGAAAATACCAATGATTACCTGAAAGGAGTAGTCGGGCTGATGACAGTCACCGAGGTCGGAAATGTTGCCGGTGTCGGTTAAGAGGTCTGCCGACGTCGGTTATCCTGCCGATGTTGGTTGAGGAAGTGACCGGCGTCGGTCGGGGTAATGGCCTGTGGTCGGGTCTGGGATGTGATCTGGACTGTGGACAGGGCCGGGATGCTAAGAGGGTCGAGGCAGAGTTTGGGGACGGGTCTGAATGGACTGTGGAGTGGTCTTGCCCTATACAGGGTCTTTGTTGGCAAAAGGGGGATGAGGGAGTTGTCTGGGATTGGTATGAAGAGTGGGACAATGTGAGAGGAGGATGGACAGAGGACAGGTCCTGAGAAGGCTTTTTAGCCTCTCAGGGGGAAGGATAGAGAAAGCAAGAAACAACAGATAACTGAAAGCTTAAAGAACAAAATCAATTAACAGACTTGCTTACCTTTTGCTTGCTGAATGAAGAGTTGAAGAAGCTGTTGTTGAAGCCACAGAGGATTCTGCAAGAAGAGAACTCTGATGAAGAACCTTTGCACCTGTTGCTATTATTGCACGAGGTCCAAACGGAGATAAGATGAATGCCAAAACACCAAGAGAGATCTGTTTGCGAGCTCAAGGGTCCAGGGGGCTGCAACGGATGCAGAAAGGGGTAATGAAGGATGCTGACGCTGACAGTTTCACCGACGTCGACCGAAGGGTCACCGATGTCGGCGGTCGTAGAATGGGGATAGAGGCTAAAAATAGCCTCTGCCCATTCTTGCACGCCACCGAGCGAGGGGGTGTGGGAAGAATGGTCACGAGGATGCCAAAATGGGCATGGGGGGAAGATAATGAAGAGATTTGGCCTAATAAATGCTAGGGGGAAGGTGGAGGGATTCAAGGGAGGATCCAAGGTGGCAAGGGTAGGGTGGAAAGGGGGCCAAGGTCAAGGGTTAGGATAGGGGTTTAAGGCCAAGGGGGAGGACCAAGGTGCAGACACGTTTGCGGTGTCTACATTTGCCCCTTTTTGTCTTGTTGGTTGTTCTAGATGAACTACAAGACAAAAATAGGAGTTGTTTGCCCCAGAAAAGGGATGAGGTGTTCCCCCCTCAAAGCGATAGTCGAGAGAAGGGAACCGAAGATCGAGTGTCGATTTGACAAAAGGTGGATGAGAAAGATGAAAAGTGAGTGAAAATGCTGCAAAAGTCGTGATTGCACGTATACCACATCACGGGATGGTCGGGTCAAATTTTCGCATGTCGAGGGTCAAGGAGTGCTAAAATTGAAGTAACCGGGCCCCAGCATTTAGTCGTCTGCTGATCGGGTCACTCAATTTAAGCTGAAGCTCCAAATGGTCATCGTGTTCTAGGTATCCAGGGCTCAGGAAGTGCTCCCAGAAACACGAAAAAGCCACAAGTAGTAGGGATCAACTGGCTCATGATCCTATACTTGCGAAGGGTTAAAAATAGTCTGCGGACAATTCTGCTAACCAATCGTGAGGTAGCACACACGCAAAAACAACCAAGGCAACATTATCTTGGAAGTGGGCGAAGGTCGAAGGATGGTCATTGGTCAAGGGGATGGATGGACGAAAGGATGCGGCCGAGCTAACCCCAGAAGACCCCATGTCAACTGAGTGCTACCTACATAGCCCCTGTCATAGGGGCCTTAGGCCGATGTAGTTCTCCCTAAAAGGGAGGGAGGGTCAGAGGGATTGATTGGTCTTGGTCAAAGTCGACGATTGGTCTTGGTCAAAGAAAATGATTGGTCTTGGTCAAGGTCAAGGTCAAGGTCGCAGAAGAGAAGGTTTGTTCATCAAAGAGATGAACAAACGGGGGTGGTCGAGCTAACCTCAGAGGATGTGTTATCTGAGTGCTGCCTACATAGCCCTGGTCATAGGGCCTCAGACCAATGTAGTTCAGACTGCGAGGGTCAAAATGGTCGATGATGAGATTGGTCATGTGTTGAAATGACGAGGGTAAGATGAGGATAAAATGATGCTACAGATGGTGTATTTTGTAGAATTGGTCGAGAGTCTTTCATCCCTAGCAAGTTTCCATAGTCGCGATGGATATATGCTAAAAATGAATAGAAGTCTATTTATGCTTCAGCAAGTATTGGTTTATGCTTAACATAAATTGGGTCTAGTCGATAGTTTCCATGTGTACTGGTGTCCATAGAAACTATGTGAAATGGTCTAGGATGATGTCAGTTGAAAATGATGAAAATGGCTGGGTTTGAGATGAGTCGCCGATTGATGCGGTTAAATGTGACTAAAGTGAAGAGAAAAGATGAAAGGCAAATCGCTCTTTCATTGACAAGGACCAGAAAGGAAGCATAGATAGGGGTTTATTAGAACAAAAGCCCCGTTCATGCATTACGTCGTTGACCAATGTTGTGTTAAAACGGTAATCGAATCACTTTGACATTAAAGTGAGCTCGAAGTCCCTTGAGCAGGTGATAGGAGGAGGATAGGGTAACCCAGTTTAAGAGCAGGAATAACCTTGCCCCTTTTTATAGGAGACCCTGAGACAGCTACAAGCCAAGTCCATGACTCATTTTTTTTTTTTTTTTTGGTGCAGGCTGATCGATGCGGGAAGCCTACATAGAGATGTCTTTTGATGTAGTGGTCATGTTGCGAAGCTGATCAATGCGGGAAGCTTCTAAGAAAGGTGTTGTTTGTAGCAAGATTAGTCATAGCCATCCTTCGAGGGAGTGGTCTATATTTTTGCTTAATAATGTTTGATAAGTTGGCCTAGCTGTCCTTCGAGGGATCAGTCTAGTAATACAGCAATGATAGTACAACTGTCCTTCGAGGGAGCAGTCTGTCTTTTTGATTTTGACTTGATTTTGTGACCATGGATATGTTTTGACATCTTGATATATGTTTTTTTTGATTTAGAGTCATGGACAAGGCTGTAGAAGTTCAAGGATGCCCCTTTTTATTAGGACAAAGCATCCATGCATCATAAAAGGGTCGTAGAGGACTTGTTTAAAGGGGAATAGGGTTGAAAGGAGGTAGGACTAAGAGGACGGGGATTGCTCAAGGGATGAGCTCAAGTTACGTGTCAAGTAGACGAGTACTCGACTAGCAGAAGAATGGTCGAAGATGTAACGTATTAAGAAAGGGGGGGCTCAAGGTCTGATAAGTCCTTAGGCCATGCTAATGCGTTAAGGTCTGAGTCAATTAGGAGCGGACCTGCCCCATTTGCTTCTTTCCAGATTGGTCAGGTGTTGATTGATGGATGTGAAGTTGGTTGACATTGTCGTTGGTTGGTTGAGAAAGGTTGAATGCTTGGTCGAGAGGTCAGGGGGATTGATATTTGGTTGAAGTTTGGTTGAGATTAGTCAAATAATTGGTCGGGGGTTGGGTCGGTGGATACTTGGTCAGGTTTTAAGATAAAATGAGTGATTGATATGTGGTAGAGACTGGGTTGAACAGTTGGTCGAGGTTTGAATAAAGGATGAATTCCCCCAGCGGGTAGGGAGAATGTTTGAAAGGTTGGTTAAGGTCGGTCGAGGTTTAGTGGTCAGATGGACGGTGTTAATGTCGAATAAGGGGGTCAAAGGCAGCAAAGGGACCACAGTCTAGCGTGGAGATCCCGATTTAGGTGATGAGGTTGGAGAGGCATGAGTCGAGGTTGATATTTTGTCGAAAAGGTGGTCAAGAGGACCCTTGATGAGAATGGAATCCTTTTTCCGTTGTTGACGAATGACAGCTTTAAGAGCGCAACAACGCTCAGTGTCATGTCCCGGAGTGTGATGATAATGGCAGAATGTGGAGTTGTCGAACCAAGATGGTCTTAATCTGAGAGTTGATGAGTGGGGTGGTGTTGAGGGTTTGTTGATAACGTGGTCAAGAAGAAGGGTGTCATTCCCAAGACATTGGCGAATGGCGACCTTGAGGGCATGACAATGCTCCGTGTCGTGCCCAGGCGTGCGATGATACGCACAAATGCGAGTGTCATCGAACCATGGTGGTTTAGGTCTGAGAGATTGATATTGGTGAAGAGGCGGGAGGTTGATATGAGATGACTGCAACAAGTGCCGTAAGAGCAAGACATATGAACCTGCTAATGGGTCTGGATGCTTTATTGCAGTGAGGGTTGGTGACGTTGGTTTGGGAGGTGAAAGAGGCATAGGTTGAGAGTTCGGATGAGATGTATGTCTGATGGGATGAGGAAGTAATGGAGGCGATGTGCCTCTGTGAAGGATGGGAGTGGGAAGCACTCCTATTAAAGTGGACGGATGCGGGCCCAAGATTGAAGGTAATGACGAAGGTGGGGGAGGAGTTCTCCGGTGTGGTCTAGTAGCTTTCGTGTGTTTGGGTCGAGGGCCACCATTGTGCGAGGCGAGGTTAGATGTGGGTTTGGGTTTGGATGTGGACGAAGGTGCACGAGATGTAACAATCTCAGGCAAAGGACAAGAGGAAACCATGACTGGGTCTTCCTCGATTAAAATGGGTGGAGAGACTGGTTCTTCTCTTGGTGGAGAAGAAATAAGAGAGTCTGGCTCCTCAAGTGGGCAGAGGGCATGGATGATCGTGCCTTCCGCTTGTGCTCGAGGAGTAGGCAAGGTATGGTCTTCGGATGAAGGTGGGCTTAATGGCGTTGATGTGGTCAAAGCGTCCTCCGATACAAGAGAGGTAGATGGAGGACTAGTAGGAGAAGGAGGTTCCTCATCCTTTAATGGAAGAGGTTGGTCAAGGACAAGAGGCAAGATAGTGCTAATCATGTGAATGTCATGGTCTTGAGGGTCATTGGTCGAAGTTTGGACGTTGTTTTGAGTAGGCAGATGATTCGGAAATGGTTGTTTGAAGATGTCAATATGTTGGTTAGGTGGGGCATTCGGGTTATCTAAAATAAGATCCCCCTTGTCGATCATGTCTTGGACAATGTTTTTGAAAGTTCGGCAGTTGTCGATGTCATGGCCTTGGACGCGATGAAAGGGACAGAAGTCAGCCTCCCTATACCATGTAGGGATGGCCTTTGAAGGGTCAAATTGAGGTGATCGGATTGGAGGGAGATTGAGGACCCCCTGCTTGAGAAGTTTTTCCAAAATGGAAGCGTATGGTTCTCCAAGTGGAGTGTAAGAATGCTGAATGTACCGTTGTTGGAATTATTTGGTGATGCTGGAAGAGGTTGAAGGTTGAGAGTAATTCGTTGTTGTTGAGGATGGTGATCTAATGACCACAGTGTTGGCCACTCCTTTGGACTTGGAGTTGGCAGAAGAAGAAGGTCTGGAAGAAGAATGGTCAGTAGATTTTGCGTTGGTATTACGCAATTTGACCTTATCTTCTTCAAGGGCACGGAGTTCAAGCTTTCGAGCCATGATGAAAGCTTCGTCAAAAGTGCAGAGTGTCTGAATCCGCAAGGTAAAAGAGATGTGTCTAGCACATGCTCGAGAGAAGAGCTCGATGAGCTCGGGTTGAGGTAAAGAGAAGGAGAGTTGGTTAATCAAGCCTCTCCAACGAGCGACAAAATCGACTATAGATTCATCGTCAAATTGCCTGATGGAGTAAAGGTCTGTGATTGAGACTTGTTTGGTGATGTTGATTCAGAAATGGTCAAGAAATAGTTGGGCGAGTTGGATGAATGAAAAGATAGAGTGTCTGGCAAGAGAACTATACCAGTCAAGGGCAGGGCCAGAAAGGGACATAGGGAACGTGCGTAGAAGTAACGCATCGTCGTGGGCGATAAGATAATAGGCATGTCTAAATGCCCGTAGATGTTGTTGTGGGTCTTCCTTACTCTGAAAGTGAGTGAATTTAGGAAGCTCCCAATGGTTAGGATATGGTCGAATAGGGACGGAAGGATGGATGGGCTCATTGCAAATTTGTTCATATGACAAAGTATTGCTTGAACCAGAAATGGAGGCTTCGAGACTGGACACTTTATCCATCAGCATCTTAATGATGTCTGCTGACGGATTGGCGGGTTGAGCGCCCCCTAAGTTGTAAAGTGCTTGGAAGAGGCTAGAGGAGGCGTACAACATAGTCGATTGTATAATGTACGGATGACTAGTCGCAGGGGCGGAAGTGGAGGCTAGAGGTGGTTGCGTTACGAAGGTTGAAGGTATAAGTTGACTGGGCACCGCCAAAGGTGGTTGAATGGAGGCACTGGTAGCAAGATAGGTTGGCACTCCTACATTTGTGGGTGCAAGAGTATGAGGGGTCAAGGCAATCAAGTTCTGATATGATGTAGAACTTGGTTGAATTGTAGGTAGTTGAGGGGGTAATGGAACCCCGATGGAGGTCGGTCTAAAAATAGACGGGGAGGCCAAACTTTGCGTATTGGCCATGGTTGGGTTAATAGTTGAGATGGAAGGCTGAGTCATAAAAGGTTGGGTGGTGAATGGTGTGGATGTCGTCGCCACGTCACCCGAAAGGTCTCGCGTTGGGTTTCTCGCGAGATAGTTTTGGAGGGCTGCGATATTGAGGTCCAAAAATCTCTCGAAATCTTGGTCCCCTTCAGGGATGATGGGAATTTGAGTCGGGGTCGGGGTTGGGGTCGGTCCTGTAGGTGTTCTTTCAGTCTCCGAGTGGAACTCCATGATAGGACTGGTTAGAGACAGGATAGACGGAAGCGGCTGTTGGCTAAAGTGGTTAAGAAGAGAGTCCTAGTTCCAGAAACTGTGTTTTTGTAGTTTCAGAAAACCAGAATGGAGTCTTTTGACAGAGAAGGGATAGGTTTCAGGCTGCTGGTTTTGAATAAAAAGGACAGTGACAGAGACCGACGTCGGTCAGATAATCGATGCCAGTAGAATATGAAGCCGACGTCGGTAGCAGAACTGATGCCGGTGACAGGGGAAGGCCGACGTCGGTGGCAGAATCGATGTCGGTGACTGTGTCTTCCAGAGAACCAAAAGGTTTGAAGATTCTTGGAAAAACAAAGAAGAAAGCATCCTCACTCACTCAAACAAACAGATGAGAAGAGGAAAATAGAGAGAGACACACAAGCCTAAGCGATAAATCCTAGGAATTAACCTTAGAAATTGTGGCTTATGCCTTAGATGGATGTTTGGGGAGATTGGCTAAAAAATGGGTCCTAGAAGAAGGCGGTCTAAAGATGGTTTCAGGTGTTGTTTTAGGTGCTCAAAGATTTGTGTTAGGGTCTGGTACGTGGCCTGGTGCTAAGGAGCAAGCTCCCCTCACTTCACGATTCCAGTGGTTAGCTGGTCTCGCTTAGCCAAGATATACCTCGCCTAGAGTTTAGACTCTGCCAGAGAATGAAGTGGGCTTCCCCCTTGGTGATGAAATCCAAGTAGGGTCACCGGGATGGGTAAGGTATCCGCTGGGGGATGAAATCCCAGTCGGGCCTTGTCTCAAGTAAGTTTTATGTTCATTTAGTGCATGTGGTTTGGTAGTGTAACATCAAGTGTCTATGGTTCATTCAATATGCGTCTAAGTTACTAGATGTGGACTAATGCAAGCACAAGCAGAAATGAAAGTGCAATACGTTTTAATGCCCAAGTCGAAATGTGATGTTTGTTATGAAGACAAGCTTGAGAAAGGGTTGAGAGTATGATGTTTAGACTAGTCTAGAAATGCAAGGAAGAAAGATTCATTTTAGTCCTGCTTATAGTGTCATTGAGAAGAAGAGAAAGAGGAGAAAAGGTAAGAACCTAATGCTCCTAAATGAATGAAGAAAAAGGAACCCAGGAGGAACCTAGGGTCCCACCGGGCGTGCCAGAATGTTTCTTGAGCTAAATTCGCTTTCTACATTCAAAGAGAAAGAAGAAACTAGAAAAGTAATGGACAAGGCATGGGAAGTACCTGGACTAAAGACTGCACACCGTAAATCTAGACGCTTGTGAGCACCCCTCTTTGGCTGTGGAGGAATGACACCTGCAACGAAAAGAAACTTGGACAAGAGGATGTTAGATAGATAGGCAGTGGGTTGCCAAGCAAGAGCTTGTTCCCGGAAGTGTAAAAACTTCCTTAAGGGAGGTCAACCCACAGATAACAGACAGATAAAGACTAAGAAAATGTAAGATTCCAGAATATAGAAGTGATAAACAGATTAGGAATGAAAGAAAATACCAATGATTACCTGAAAGGAGTAGTCGGGCTGATGACAGTCGCCGAGGTCAGAAATGTTGCCGGCATCGGTTAAGAGGTCTACCGACGTCGGTTATCCTGCCGACGTCGGTTGAGGAAGTGACCGGCGTCGGTCGGGGTAATGGCCTGTGGTCGGGTCTGGGATGTGATCTGGACTATGGACAGGGCCGGGATGCTAAGAGGGTCGAGGCAGAGTTTGGGGATGGGTCTGAATGGACTGTGGAGTGGTCTTGCCCTGTACAGGGTCTTTGTTGGCAAAAGGGGGATGAGGGAGTTGTCTGGGATTGGTATGAAGAGTGGGACAATGTGAGAGGAGGATGGACAGAGGACAGGTCCTGAGAAGGCTTTTCAGCCTCTCAGGGGGAAGGATAGAGAAAGCAAGAAATAACAGATAACTGAAAGCTTAAAGAATAGAATCAATTAACAGACTTGCTTACCTTTTGCTTGCTGAATGAAGAGTTGAAGAAGCTGTTGTTGAAGCCACAGAGGATTCTGCAAGAAGAGAACTCTGATGAAGAACCTTTACACCTGTTGTTGTTGTTGCACGAGGTCCAAACGGAGACAAGACGAATGCCAAAACACCAAGAGAGATCTATTTGCGAGCTCAAGGGTCCAGGGGGCTGCAACGGATGCAGAAAGGGGTAATGAAGGATGCCGACGCCGGCAGTTTCACCGACGTCAGCCGAAGGGTCACCGACGTTGGTGGTCGCAGAATGGGGACAGAGGCTAAAAATAGCCTCTGCCCATTCTTGCACGCCGCCGAGCGAGGGGGTGTGGGAAGAACGATCACGAGGATGCCAAAATGGGCGTGGGGGGAAGATAATGAAGAGATTTGGCCTAATAAATGCTAGGGGGAAGGTGGAGGGATTCAAGGGAGGATCCAAGGTGGCAAGGGTAGGGTGGAAAGGGGGCCAAGGTCAAGGGTTAGGATAGGGGTTTAAGGCCAAGGGGGAGGACCAAGGTGCAGACACGTTTGCGGTGTCTACACATACTTGTATTACCCTTGAAATAAGTCTTATAACATGTTTCAAATCAAATTAATCCATTAGGTCAGCCAAAGCTTAACTTCATGTATTCCTTATTTAGGTCTCATGGAGACCTAATCTCATTAGGCCTATTTAGCATACATTACCATTTGATCTTTTTTGAGTGCATTAAAACACTTAACACAATATTAATACATAATATGGCACTTAAATAGACCCATAATAATCTCATCTTAGCTTCATATCTCCTCTTATCTCAAAGTACTGCTTCAAGCACACCATTAGTACTATTCATAATAGGCATGTGTAAACCCAGAAAGTCTATTATGAATAACTAAATAAAAAGCATAACTTTGATTAGAAACCATGAAAATAATTATACATTCATAAGCCGCATAACCTCAAGGTCATCACCATTTTAATTATATCTCATAACTCAAGCCAAAAATATTTAAACCCTTCTATGCAAATAACTCACTCAGAACTGCCAACAAGTCTAAAAACACAGTTATGAAGTATTAAGTGTGAATCTAGGAATTTGACTCAAGAGAGGATGGTTAGTATGGGGTTAGTTCCAAAATGAAAAAAAAATGAAAGAAACACAATAACTAGCATAACATCTCTAGGACTAGACACTAGGGAGAGCTTAATTAACAAACATGAATAAAACACACAACTAAAATGCAAAAGAAAACTCTTTTACCTTCCTTAGATGCTCTAAAATGCTTGTTATAGTGGCTTTCTCAGCTTGTGCTCATGAAGTCCTTAGTAATGGAAGCTTGGATACCTCCATCTCTCCTTGGCACCTTTGGCTTGTGGCTTGGCTTGTCTTTGAATCAATTTCGCATGGTAACACTAATTGCAATGGCTTCTTGAAGATATTTGTGCATTATAAATTTGCACCAAAATAGCTTAGAAATTATGTTCATGGCCTCTCTATTTATATATTTTTGCAAATGTCTAGAATCAACCTAAACCACCCATCTTAGGATAAAGATGTGTGTCTAAGGATTAATCTAATTATGAAATTAAAATTGAGAAATAGGCTCATCAATATTTGGGATAAAGGATCAATTAATAGGCATGGAGGGCTTTGATGAGGCATGGGAGGCATGCATCTTGATATTTATGGCATTTATGGCCTAGGGATGTCTTCCCAAGAAATTAGGTCACTTGATGATGTAGATATTCAATATTCATTTCCAAAATTAAGTATTCAACAAGTTTCCATAAAATTATTAAGTATGCCTTGATTTGGGTTAATTAGCTCCTAAACATGATTACGCACTTTGTGCACAAATTACTCAAATTGATCAGAATGCCTTGTTATTGGTCCAAAATTTAACTAGATTAGAATTGGAAGTCACTTTTAGATGTGTTGGATCCATTATCCCATTTAGGATGTTATCAATAAAAAATAACAAAAGCACATGTCTTGTGCAAGATATTTGATAGGAAAGAGCAATCCAGAGTACCCAGGTGCAAAATGGCATTTTAACTCAAAATGATCTAATCAAAGTTAGCTATCCCATAAATTACATTGCCCCATTTAGGGATACCCTAGCCAAAATTGACACTTGAATTTGTTAGTTTTAATTCATTTAGTATGTTTTAGTGTTTTTAGGCCAAATTATGCAACTTGTGTAAAAATTGGTTAAAAGCCTAGTTGGAGGTTATCGGTGGCCAATTTTAGATGTCTATAGTTTGCCCCTATTTAGGAAGGCATTACAAGCTATAAGCATATTATCATCTTCTCAAAGAATAAAAAGGTCATGTATGCCTATAACTGCAATGATAATAAACTAAATGTATGATGCCCCCTCGAGGGAATGGTTGGCATAAATAAGTTGGCAAATAGTTCCTCAAAAAGAAAGAAGTGAAATGAGGGGACCAAAGAAAGGAAAGATGATGAGGTGAAAAAATAATGATACTGAAAAAGTAATCAAAATCATTGAGAATGCAAGTGGGATGGTACACAATGGTTTGGCCAAAGGAAGTTATAAATATTGTACCTTGATAGTGGAAACATGGTATGATAACACAATGATTTTCCTAAAGATGGTTATTATCATTAAGAAGATGGATCTACCCTAGTTAGGATAGACAAACAAGATAATAACATGCCCTTGTATAGGCAAAAAAATTAAAGTGGTATCAACACGATGATTTACCCAAAGGCATTTATAATCATTGAGAAATATAGGTGGGATGGTGTGCAATGATTTTCACATAGGAGGTTATAATAATTGGAACCCAATTATGGAAAACATGATAAACTTGGCCAAGGATGATTATAACTTAACATAGAGGGTAATGAGGAAATGGAACAAGCTACCAGTAGGGAGATGCTTGTCTAAACTAATAAAGGTTAAAATTTTTTCATGGTTAATTACTCTATTTGGGATATGATTGGGAGTGAATTAGGATGTCAGTGATGAAGAGATGTCACCATTGCTGAACAGACTTCTTGAAGACAAGGTTTTATTATATCACATGTTGATAGTCATCATGGTATAACATTATGAGGACTTGGTCAAAATATGCATAAGTACTTACTCCCGTAATCTAATACTCAATAAAAAATAATGCACCAATGATAGAAACCATGATGACAGTGTAAACATATGAATATGGATGGATTTGAGTGTAAGTGTGGGAAAGGAATCATCTAATGAACACACATAAACTGAATTAAGGAAATAGTGCTAAAAGCAAACAAATATGCACAAAAATAAAATAATAAACAAATAAAGAAACACTCAAAAGAAACCATATGAACATTGCCCCTAGAAAATAGGTGACAACTTAATAAACAAACAAAATGGGGGAATAAAAGAAAGGGAAGGGGGTGGATGAGCTGTCTCTATATGCACTAGGCAAGTGGACACTGCCTACATAGTTCCATAGATGTAATATCTAATAAAAAAATTTAGGCCAAATGTAGTTCTCCCAAGGAATGGGAAGAATGTGATAACTAAGGAAAACAAACAAACTAGATGTGATAGAAGAAGAGAAATGGTCTTGCAAAATAGCAAGTGTGTGAGAGAAAAGGCCAAAAAGGATGGAGAAACTAAATGACAAGTGATTTGCTTGTAACTTAGTAAGGGTTTTTAGAATCCTTAAGAAAAAGAAGTGGTCAATGTTTTTGTTCTTTTCCAATGATTTTTTAAATGTTTTTGGAATTGTTTTGGAGTGTCTCAACTCAATCCAGAATGATGAGACACTAAATGGTTCAAGCTCAAAAAATGGTGAGAGCGTTCAAACTTAGGTTGCTTGAAAAATGGTGAGAGCATAGCTAAGGTTGATCACAAAATGGTGAGAGCATATGGAAAAGGTGACTGAGCTAACCTCAACAAGTATCAAGTGTTTCATACATAGTCCCAAAGTAGGACCTCAAGTCACTATAGTTTTTCCCTTACAATAGAGGAATTTGACTAGTGTACCATTCAATTCAAACAAAATAGGCACAGTTGGTAAAAAGGCATAATACAACATAGGAAGTGGAAAGTTGGTATGTCAAGGTTTAATATTTCCCCTAGTTTTCATAGAGGTGGTTATAACTAGGACACAATGACATAAATCAATGGTACTAATTTTTCTAAAGGCATTTATAATTAGTAGCAAGACCGGTGGTAAGAAAGGCATAAAAAATGAAGGATGCAATTGCTAAAACTTTGGTCATACTATCCAAAAATATGATCTCTATATGGATTACTTGAGCCAACTAATGAAACTAATTAGATACGTCGATGCTAAAACTACATAATGAATGGAAAAAACTAAGGTCAAACAGTTAAGGCTTTAGAACACACTAGGTTGATAGAATAGAAGCTGAAAGTGGATACGATGAAGAGGATGGATAAGGATGGTATTTTTAGAAATAAGAATAGTGATAAAATGGAATAAATAAAATGGTCCTTATCGATAGTACACCTTGGTATTTAAGTATAGTACCACTTGAGATGAATAATATTCATTAGCGTAGGAAGTTCATCTCCATTGAGTGTGGCAAGTCTGTATGCTCCTGATCCATAATCTATAGTAATGATGAAAGACCCTATCTAGTTTGGTTTGAATTTCCCTTTATTCTTCTTCTTATCCATGGTATTATTTTGGTTTTCTTTAAGAACAAGATCACCAAGTTTAAATGTTTTATACTTAACATGCCAATTATAATGGCTTTTGAGTTAGTTTTGATATGCTTGAAGATTTTTGAGCATGGTTGTGTATTTATCATCAAGTAGGTATAACTCTTGCAGGTGGGCTACTTGATAGTCATGATCATCTAGGACATGCTTGAAAGATATGCATAGTGAAAGTAACTCGACCTCAATAGGAAGGATGGATTTAGTACCATAAACAAGTGAGTACGGAGTGGCTCCTATAGGGGTACAATGATTGGTATGGTATGCCTAAAGAGTAGGGAATATCTACAAGTGCCAATCATGACTGGCATCATTGACAATCTTTTTGAGAATATTGACAATGGTTTTGTTGGATGCCTCAACTTGGCCATTACCTTAAGGGTAATATACTATAGAAAAATGTTGTGTGATGTTGTATTCATTACATAACTAGTCTAAATCCTTTTTTTAATGATCTTCCATTATAAAATATAATGTCAAAGGGGATATTGTAGCAGCAAATGAGATGGTTGAAAATGAATTCAAAAATTTTCTTTCTAGTTACGTAAGTGAGGGGTATAGCTTCAACCCACTTAGTGAAATAATTGATGGCTATAAGGATATGTTTATGGCCATTAGATGAAGTGGGGTTGATCTTCCCATTGAATTCAAGTCCCCATATAAAAAATGGCCATGGTGTCAACATCAGTTTTAGAGTTTTTACTAGGGCATGAATCAGATTAGCATGTCATTGACATTTGTCACACTTTTTTACATATGTAGCAGTATCTACATCCATTATAAGCCAATAATAACTAGTATGAAAAAGATTTTTGGATAGGAATACCCTTCTATAATGATCTCCACATACTCTTTCATAATTTTCTCTTAATGCTACTGTAGACTCTATTGAAGTTAAATAATAAAGCAGAGTTCCATCAAAACTATGATGGGAAAGGGTGGATCCAAGTAGAATATAATGAGTGGAATGATGAATGAAGGATTTGGTTTATTTTTGAGATAGGTTAGGTTGTATAACTTGGTCATGAAGGTAGTTATAAAGGTCTAAGTACCAAATAGAATTAGCACCAACAATATCATGAATCATGGTAACGATTGAAGGTTCATGAGTTGGTGCTAACAAATTCTTGATGAGGAATTGATACTCTCTAGATTTATCTATTTATCAAATTAGAGATCCAATAGTATCCATGGCATTTATATTTAGGATAGGATTTGTTGATGTCTCAAAAATCAATACAAATTTTGATTCTTTCAAGATTTTTACTAACAGGTACCACATTAGAGATCCATTCTGAGTAGTTAATGGATCAGATATATCCTACTTCTAAGAGTTTTTCCAACTCTTTCTTTACCAATAAAATAATGCAAGGATTCATCTTACATAACTTTTATTTTATTAGTTAGGAATAAATATTAACCACAAGGTGGTGCAGAACCAAGGTGGGGTCTAAACCTAACATGTTAGAATAGGCCCATGCAAAGATATCTATAAATTCTCTCAATATAGCTATAAAGACATCATGTTCCTTTTTAATAAGGGATGCACCTAATTTTATCCATTTTAGGTCTAATGGAGTCTTGATATTTACCTCTTTTATGTCTTCAACTATAAGGGTCAAACCATCTTCTAGGATAGTACGCAATGAATTGAACTGTTGAATTATGCCAGGGTCCTCTATTAGGACTTACTCTTCAACTTTTCTTAAGCATGATGAATATGAGTCCCCTAATGGGATATCTAGCCATGTGACAAAAATAGATAGAAAGTACTTATTATTTATCAAAGATAAACTCAGATCCACAAACAAGTTCATCATTGGTGGTCTCCTGGTCTAAATTTGAAGAAAAATGAACACCCGTATCTAGTGGCACCTAAAATAGGTTTTCACCACTAGGCTAGCCTTTATATTTACTTTTTCTCTGGTCAGAAAGCACCTCAAAGAGGTTTTAACTTTGGGACCTCAATGTTTTACTTATTTATTTTTGGCTAAGGGTGTTCACTCACTCTCCAAAATAGGTTGCAAGATCTAATGTGATCGAGAAACCTAATTTGTGATATCCCAATAGAATGTTGTCTCTAAGGCCTAAAAAGTCACATAATGCCTCATTATAGAACTCATCAATTAATAGATTGGATTCTTATTGGTCCAAATCTATTAGTTGGGGATAATGTAATGGAAAAGGGTTGTGATGAATGGCTAGGGTAAGGGTACAAATGGCATTGTTATCAAATAGGATGGTTTTAGCTAGGTCATCAAAGGTGAGGCTATAATCAAACTCTACTTCACTATTGGTATCATCATCACTAGTTGCTAGTGATGGAGTTTAAATAAGATATGTGGGGTCACCCCCAGGTGGTTTAAATCCAAGTCCATAAGGTCTTTCATACTTAGTCATAGAAATTGGCTCAATGGTTCCTTATTAATTTCGTTCAAGGCCTCTTCCTTCATAATTGTGATGCTTCATGATCCTATTGGGAATAAGATAATTTAATTTTTTATAATAATCAACTTGGTTGTTGTTGTATAACCATGATTCATCCCATTCAGAAGGGTCAGGTTCTAGGCCAGATGTTGGTACAAATGTGATAGGTCCCTTATCTTTGTTCTTTTATTTCCAATGCATATGTGGGGTGACTTTAGGTCACCCAAAGGTTTTAAAATTTTGAAGAATATTGGAAATATAAAATGTATCATAGGTCACATACTCTTTTAGTGCATTATCTAAAATGGTGAAAAGATTAGAAGCTTTAGGAGGTGGCATGTGGGGAAGGGAATCCAAGGTATTAAGATATATGTAATTATCTAGTGAAGGATCAATAAGTATAGCCTTTCCTTTATCCTACTTGGAACTTAGATTCATGCCATACTGATAATTATAGCTTTGAAATTTGGCCTCAAGATGCTTGGAGTGTTCATATGGGTGTAAATCTCCTAGAATATTCACTTCCATCCTTCAGTGGGGAAACTTGATACATTGGTGTAGTGTTGACAGGACTGCATGAATCTCATGTAACCAAGGCCTGCCTAAAAGCATATTGTATGATAACTCAAGATCCATCACATGGTAAAGTGTATAATGGGTTAAAGGTCCAATGATAACTGGTAAACTAATGGTGCCTTTTGATTCTCTTTCCTGATTATCATCGGCTTTGATGGTTATTGTTTCTGGCTGAAGATCTACCATTGTGTACCCAAGAAGCTTGATGAGCTTTAGAGATAGTATGTTAAATCAAGATCCATTGTCTATAAGGACAAATTTCACTTTATGTCATCTTATATAAACTTCTATATATAATGGATTATTATGGAGTGGCCAAGGAAATATAGATCACTTTGGTTGAATGTGACTTGCTAGGTTGGAGCTAGGTGTCTAACCAAAGCTTGTAATTTATCAGGGGATATGTCACTAGAAATAGTGGATTGGGTCAAAAACTCATTCAAGATGTTCTTGTGGATTATTGACATTCATAGAAAATATAAAATAGAAATTTATGTTAGTGTCTTCTATAATTGTTTCACAATATCAAATTTCTTATCTTGGTTAGTAGTGAATGGTTTATTCTGAGTCTAAATGGTTAGTTGAATTATAGACAAAGTGGTAGATGGTTGTGGAGTTGGGATAGTAATATTTGACCTTTGAGTTGTGATTGTACAACTAGGATAAGATACTAGACCATTATTGATAACCAATGTTGGGAATGGTGTGGGACCAGACATGACAAGTCTTGATTGCCAATGCACTCGCATGTGGTCATGTGGTAAGGATGAGTTTTTGATATAATGTCCAAAAGGGGATGTCCTAATTTATTGGTCTACCTATATGCATTTCCAATTCAAAGAAGGATTATCCATGTAATTTGGTTGAATGTTGTTGTTTAGCAATGGTCTAGGCTGATTAGTGCTTGGTTTAGGATTAATGGAGATGGTATTAATGCTACCCCCTGAAATATGACCTATAACCCTATTGTAGTCATGTGTAATTGCATGGTAGGTTTGTTAGTTGTTACCATTCTAACCTTTGTTTTGTCCATTGTTTTGTCATTATGGGTTCTGATACTAATTTTGTTGATTTTACGGGTTTGGCCTTTGATTTTGATACTATTGAATTTGCTACTACACTAGCTATTATTGTTGTTATTGCTAATTATTTTGTTGTTGTTGATTGTTATTTGGGAAAATGGGTTTTGATAAATCTGAAGAGTAGAATTAGAATTGTAATTGCCATTATCCAATGTTATCTCCCCATTCTCCAACATATTCTTAATTAAATGCTTGATATGGACACATCTTTGTAGATTATGCCCATTGACCTGATGATAGTCATAGAATTCATTTTCATGTTACCAATCAGGATAAGGAATACTTTGTAGATAATGCTTTGCTATAGGCCAATTAATCAAATTTTTGGTAACAAGCTTATGAAATATAGACTCAATAGGTTCACCTAGGTCACTAAAGATACGATGAACGGGCATGATTCTCTTAGGAGGAGGGGTTTGCAATGGTAAAGGCTATTGTATTTATCATGCAAGTCTTGGTTATTATGATTTTGGTATTGGTTGGAGATGTTTTTGGGTAGGAGTAAGCTAAAAAGGTGGTGAAAATGACATTTGCACCATTTGGACATGATGGGATTTGATTACTTCATTTCCTACAACATTCTTATTGTGGTTGAATTACTTTAGTCTTTCATGGTTATTGGCCTATGCTAATTGTGATGTTAGTGTTTGAATGGGATATTGGTCATTTCCCTAATTGGTACCTTGATTTTGATTAGTTTAATTAGTCTTGATAACTCCTTCATTGATGAGCACACACTGGATCAACAAGCCTTTGTCGATGATTTCCTTGAAAGTATGTGGACATTGTAGTTCCAAATGATAAGCTATGTCACTATGTAATTTTTTGGTAAACACAATGGCTAATTATTTATCTAGAAAACTATGGGTGAAATGGCTTGCAAGGGCTCTCCATCACTATAAATAACTTTCAAAACTCTCACCATCTTTTTTCTTTGCTTTCATTAAGTCCACTAATGAAATCTCATGCTCAAGATTATAGGAAAAGTGTTACACAAACTTATCAGAAAGATCATCAAAATCCATTACTAAATTTTTGGGAAAATTTAAAAACCACTCAAAGGCTTAGCTAGACAAATTCCTTGGGAACAAAAATAAAAGGTATATGTTGTTATATGCCACTAGTTGACATGTGACAAAGAATTTAGTCAAATGAGCCTTAGGGTCAACTTTCCCTTTGTATTTATCAAATTTTGGTGGTTTGTATCCTAGAGGAAATGGTATGTACAAATACTCCATGTTGAATGGGTAGGAACACACGTCATCTAATTTGAAATTTTTAATCTATTTACCAGCTTAAATGGCAACAATTACATCTTTCATCTATTATAATTCTTGGGATAGGAAACTAGAAGTAACATTAGTTTAAGGGAGAATATTGGTTTGGGTAGGTGGTTGGGAGGTCATAAGTAGGACACTTTGATCAAGGTATGATGGAGATACCTATTGGGGTACATTGGTTTGGTTGGGGAATGGACCAAGAATATTCATATGTGGATTAAGATGTACTTGAAAATACACACTTGGTTATGCAATATTCTGGTTTGGGTTGGCAAAAAAGGTTTGACTTAGAGGATTTTGTGGTTAGGACGGGGGGATATAACTATACTATGCTTTCTATGGTTGAAAAGTGGCATTCTACCAACTAATCAAACCTTGTTGTTGAGTGGGAACTTATGGTCCAAGAACTTATCTCTAAATTTGTGGCACATTTTGAACCAACAGTTGTCTAGTAGGTACTTGAGAAACATGGGGAACTCTTTGTTTTATGAACCCATATGGAGAAGGAAAACATGTTGTAGATTTAGTATCTATCACTGACCAACATTTTCACATTGTTGACTAGTAATTTCTTAGTTTTTTATGGGCATATTCATCTATAATTGAATAGGTATGTTCATCGTTACCTAGTGAGGTGGAACATTTATTGCCCCTAATTGAGATGGTAATGTATTTATCCTTTGTTGCATTGATACACTAGATTTTGTCTACTATTATGGAATATTACTCATTACTTGTTAAGGAGTAGGATTCATCACATTTTATCATTGAGACACGACACTAGCCATTATGTGATTACCTCATCTTGTAGATTGTACACTTGAAGAAGCAATTGGTTAAAGTTAGGGTGTAGAATCTCCCATTTCTTGGTATGATGATCTACCCATGGGATTGACTACAGGCACATTATGTTGGCTAGTTGTTTGCACATTAGTACCACTTTGATCAGGATTAGATGTTGTTTGCACATTATCCATTATGTTTGGCTCACTATTCTATGTAGAGATCAAAGATATTTCTTCAATAATAGGCATATAGATCAGTGTTATCTATCAAATCAATTTGTATGAATGGGTTAGAATTTGAATTCTTTTGTCTAGTTAACTTTATCAACACCCCTGTTGAAGGAAATAGGTCAATGAGAGGCTTACTCACCATGTTCATCTAATTGAAATCATGTGTTATATTTAGGTAGGTTTGATATGTTATCTACATTTGGTTAAAGTGATATTCTATGATGTTTTTCCTTGATTAGATATATTAGGATCTTGGTACGTTGTCTGGACTAGATCCATAGGATTTTTAGAAGAAGCCTATTAATCGTAAATGATATTATGGGGTATTCTTACTAGACTTGGTAAATTTTCATGGGGAAAGTTTTCTAGAAACTTGTCCCCTATTTCTATGGCTCTAACCAAAATCTTGTCTTTTTTCTCTAATAAATGTCACTCAAACAAAAAATGGATCATGCGTGGAAGTCGTATTAGTAGAATATGACTATTGAAGAACTAGCTCATCCACTGTGGGTATTATAGCTAGGTATTATTCAGTTTGTTTTTGGTCTTATTCTGAATAAGGAGGTGTGTTAACTAGATAATTAGCTAGTGAATTGTGGCTTTGTGCCCCTGATTGAGTATTATAAGATGGATAAGAATCAATCTCATAAGGAATATTATATGCATAGGGGTCTTGCACCATTTATTCCTCTGTAACTACATTACTAATCCCTAGATTGTACATGAGTCAACTATGATTGTAGGAATACATGTTAGGATCCATAGTCAATGTTTTGTGATAAAATGTCAGAGTTTTACAAAATATAAAAAAGACAATGTCTAAAATAGAGGATGTTCCAACTTGGTCTAGATTCATCAAAAGGATCAAAAGGTTCATGCAAAGATTTGTGAGGAAATAAGCTAGTGTGAAGTATCTAATATTTCACTATTCAAAAAAAGATAAGCAAGTAGATGGACTAAAAATTGAAATGCCAAACTCTATGGTTAAAGTGTTTCAAATTAGTCTAATCTAGGAATTTAAAAGTTGCTAGGTATTTTAGCCAAAGGTGGTGTCAAAAGCTAGTCTCAAACAAGGTATGCACTAGGACTCTTGGCCAAACGGTGTCAAAATCTATACTTTGAAATAGATGAAAGTTTTAGTCTAATGGATTTGAAACACTTATAACAAATACAAGGCATTTGATTCTTTGACATGAACTTGATCAACTAGGAATAAGCTATGAAACAAAAGGCACTTTTAGAGATAGTTTATTTTCTCACAAAAATGGTATAAAACTTGGTTCTTTTGACAAATAAACTAGACAAAAGTGAGTAGTATAACTATGCTTTAGACAAAGGATCACAAAAGTACACTCAAATTAGTCTGAAAATGTAGGAAATTTTATTAACTCTATGTAAGAGGGTCTATGAAAAAATATTTGAAATGTTTCGAGTAGCATAACGATTCTATAATACCTAAAAGGTGTGACAAAAAAGTTTGTTTCAAAAAATCTCTAAGTCAAAGACATTTTCCCACAATTTTGAAAACATAACACTACTTTTCTTGACTCAAAGTGCAAGTGTTTAGCACAAAATGGCTTAAGTCTATCAAGTGATGACAATGATTATGAGTTTTGAATGGCCTTCAACCCAAATTGGAAATTAAACCTAAGTTCCCTTAGGTTTAGTGCAAATGGTGAACCCACTTAACACATCAACCCTATAAACTTATAAATGTGAAATTTTTGAATTTAAATTATAACTGAAGGATTTAAAACAAATTTGGTAAAGATCTAGATTCAATTGGGTATCATAACTATGCCAAAGTGGATGATATGACTCTCAAGCTTTTGATGAACTTTGAAAAAGGAAAAATGATGATCTCACATGGGCAACATAATGCCTCCTTGTTCAAAGGAAAATGAGAACTATGTGCTTAGTTTGAATTGTTTGTTTACACCAAGTTTTGACTTCAAACAAGACTCTAATCTGGGACAAGACCAACTAATTAATCACTCTTAGATCCTAAAATGACAAGGTTTCTTGGTATTTTTAGAATTTTTCAATATATGTCATTTAAGAGGATTTTGAGTGTTCATCCAAAAGTAAATCTACATTATATAGTAGGATTTTTACACCCCCCATTCTCTCAAATGACAGTACTATGACATGGACCTTGAGGCACACATTGTACCAACAATAATTCCATGGAAAGTAGGGATTTATCTAAGATCTAACAAGTTTATTAATGATCTATGGGAATTAATTGCACAATGACTTTCATGCCAAACAATGTAAAATAAAAGCATGGATCCGTATCACTTGGCTTATTGGAAAAAGGTCTAGTCCTTTTTACAACCACTACATCTTACTATTCACTTAGTATAGTGTAATTTATAAAGTACCACTATGTCCCATGTGTAACTCTAATTAGGATCAAAATGAATTCAATGCCAGGAGGTGAAACTCCATGTTAAATCTTCCCTAAAGAACTCGTGGGAGGTGATGAAGTCCCCCTCGTAAGCTAGGTTTGCATAAAAATAAAGAAATCATGAAAGTAGAAAGAATTTAGGGTCATTTTCAAGGTCACACAAAATTTGAAAAAAAAATAGGGAGTGCTTTAGATGACTTTATTTCTAAGCCTTAGACTAGGCTACTTGCAATAGGAATGGCACTTTTGATTCCAAGGGTTCCCTAAAGGGGACAAATGGAAGAGAATACATGCAACATCCCTATTTTTTCCAAACAAAATTTAATCTAAAAAAATAAGTAAATATAAAAATATTTGAAAAGGTGAGTTCATTTTTAATCCTAAAGGTAAAGTGAGGTGTTGTTCATTTGACCCCTTGGTCTTAGCTTTAACTTTGAAAACATTCACCATAAACATCTAAATTTTTTGTTAAATACCAAATCAAGGTTCCTAATTGATTGTTAAGCATGAATAAGGTGATCTAAAACATGTTTCTATCAAATTTAAAGCTTGGTCATGCAGCAAAAATGTTAGCATGTCCTTTAGCCTTAAATCTCTTTTGGGTTTGAAACAATAAACATTATAAAAAGATATCTTGGGTATGTGTTTTAATAAAAACATAGTGACTGATGTCGGTTTATATAACTCACGATGGTTACATTTTATAATCAATGTCAGTTATTCAAATGACATCAGTTATACCAATGTGACCATTGATAGGTATCCAACTAATGTCAGTTTCACTAACCAATGTTTGTTAAGCATGCAACTGATGCTAGTTTTACTAGCTGACATCGATTACTGTGTAAACCTGTGGCAAATAAAAATGGCAAACTAATGTTAGAAAATCAATTTGAAAGTGTTTTAAGGGTCCAAATTAATATTTTAAAGCTATAAAATTATCTTCTTCAGGTGTGAGATGTGTCTATTCCCATTAGGCATGCCATATGTGAATCTATGAATTTGACTCAAGAGAGGATGGTTAGTATGGGGTTAGTTCCAAAATGAAAACAAAATGAAAGAAACACACTAAATAGCATAATATCTCTAGGCCTAGACACTAGGGAGAGCTTAATTAACAAATATGAATAAAACACACAACTAAAATACAAAAGAAACCTCTTTTACCTTCCTTGAATGATCCAAAATGCTTGTTATAGTGGCTTACTCGGCTTATGCTCATGAAGTCCTTGGCAATGGAAGCTTGGCTACCTCCATCTCTCCTTGGAAAATTTAGCTTATGGCTTTGCTTGTCTTGGAATAAATTTGGCATGGTAACACTAATTTCAATGGCTTCTTGAAGATATTTTTTCATTATAAATTTGCACCAAAATAGCTTAGAAATGATGTTCATGGCCTCTCTATTTATAGATTTTTGCAAATGTTTAAAATCAACCTGAACCATCCATATCAAGATTGATATGTGTGGCTAAGGATTAATATAATTATTCAATTAAAGCTGATAAATATTCTCATCAATATTTTGGATAGAGGAGAAATTAAGAGGCTTGGAGGGCTTTGATGAGGCATGGGAGGCATGAATCTTGATATTTATGGCATTTATGGCCTAGGGATGTCTTCCCAAGAAATGAGGTCACCTGATGATGTATATATTCAATATTCATTTTAAAAAATAAGTATTAAAAAAATTTCCATGTAATTATTAATTATGCCTTGATTTGGGTTAATTAGCTCCTGAGCATGATTAAGCACTTTGTGCACAAATTACTCAAATTCATCAGAATCCCTTATTATTGGTCTAAAATTCAACTGGATTAGAATTATAAGTCACTATCATATGTGTTGGATTTTTTATGCCATTTATGATGTTATCAATATAAAATAACAAAATCACATGTCTTGTGCAAGATATTTGATAGGAAAGAGCAATCTAGAGCACCCAGGTGCAAAATTGGCATTTTGACTTGACATGATTTGATCAAAGTTAGTTGACCCATAAATTGTATCACCCCATTTAGGGATACCCTAGCCAAAATTGGTACTTTAATATGTTATTTTCATCTTATTTAGCATGTTTTAGTGTTTTTAGGCCAAATTGTGTATTTGGGTAGAAATTAATCAAAACCCTGATTGGAGGTTATCAGTGGCCAATTTTAGGTGTCTACATTACACTTATATAACTTGTAATTACACTTTAAAACACTAAAAACACATGTATATTATAAAATTTAATGTATATAACATCACCAAATAATTTAATCACTTATAAACTAGGCATAATAACTCAAAAACACCATTTTCACTAACATACAAAAAACTACCAGAATCCTTAAAAACACAGTCCTGATGAATGTTGTTTTTAGATACTATAAGGACACTTATAAGAATTATTATGCTTATTCATGTTTCCTATGTTACCTATATAACATAATCTAATAGATATATCACAAGTTCTATTTTCAACTATTGGTCTTGTAGACTAATTTGTTAACCTTCTCTTTCACAGTCCTTGCTCAGCTAGACAAGCCATTTTGGCTTCAATGATCCAACCTCATAAATTGGCATCCAAGATTATTAAAAACTTGGATAGGTAATTTAATTATTAAACAATAACATCATGTACATTGGATAAATCAACTCATGATATAATATCTCAAACTCAACACTCCATCTTGCATACCCAAATCTGCCAGTTAACCTTAAATACTAGTCATGATGACTTTGCATTCTATCACCTATGTAGACACAATAAAGGAGTCCTGATGCATGAATATTATAATTAAATATATTCAAAACATCTCAAAACACAAATATACTGATGTATAATGGAAAATATTATATATATAGACCAATCTCTGACCTCTTTGCACACAGATCTCATTGAGCAAGACAAGTCACCTTTGAGAGGAACTTTTTGCTGTATACAAGGATTTATAAAACATATAACCAACATGAAAATGAATTATAGGTATTAAAAAACATCCTCATGCATTTTTATTCAATCCTAATCCATGAAAACACTTCCCTAATCTAATTCTCACTTTTACTTAGTTTTTCTCACTATTTGCACTATTGGACCTTCTAGCGATAGGTCAACTTGTATGACCATTTTAGCATACCTAAAAGATATAAAATTCTCAAAAATAATAATTGACTCAAAATAAAAGTCTCAAATTTTTTTGTCTAATTATTTTCATTCTTTGACTTGGTCAACTCTATTTGCTATACAATTTTTTTTAGAAACAAACACTTTTCTATGGGGTCTACTCACTCACCTGATAAATAATGCGACTTAGAGGTTCCTAGTATAGTCTAATCCATGATCCAAACATAAAAATAGATCATAAAATCTAATCTAAGCCATTCCCATCAAGATCTTCCATATTAGGTCACTATGAGGGTTTTATACCAGTTTCCATTCTTAACATTTGTTCATAAAGCTATGCCCATGAAACCAACTCCTAATGCTTTGAAATAATTTCTAGGAACATTTTCCATATCTCCCTAAGATATTATCTTCCCATGAAATAGTTATACATGCCAAAAATCATCAAAAAATGTCTCTCAAGCTTGTAAACCTTTACTCTACATACTCTTAAAACCTCAAAACAACATTTCAAGATTTATTCTTTAAAATATGACCTCATACAAGATAATAACACTTTCTAAAACATGACAAACCTTTATCCATATTCACCTTTGCAATATTTCCTTGGAAAATTGATCTCATCTCTCAATTGACCACCATCTCTCTCTTGCTCTCTACGCTTTTGATTTATATGACACATTAGGTCTTTGAAATAGACCTATCCATTTTTCATTCACTCTCAACCTCATTCACATAATTAATTAACTTATAATATGCTCTAACACTAATTTTCATCCTTCACCAAGCTACTATGCTCAAACCTCCTCACTAGGACTTCTCATACCATGACTAGTCTTAGGTAACTCAAATACTTGACCTTCATACCACCTTTCATTCCCTCAACATATCATTAGCATGCTCAAACATTTACATGCATCTTCTCACATTCTTGATACCACTCATATCACCAAGAAACCAAGCCCATGCCTTTATACAAGCTATCCTTATATTATGACTAGTGCCTTTACACAAGGACTATACCATAACTTAACTTCACAAGCCACCTTATCCTAAAATATACTTTATATCAAACTTATATAGACTTTATAGGCTTGATAACATCCAACTCACTATGTACCTCATGACATCATCAACCTTGACATCAATCAACTTAACATCAATGACCATACATAAAATTCTCATGATATCAATGACAATATTTTATTAACATCAATCACAACACCTCAATAATCTCCCCCTTTGTCATTTATCACAACCACCTTCAAAAACATTGATTAAAACCACTCTTACAAATAATTTTAGAACTCTCTTTCCTTTTTTCTAAATTTTCTCTCCCCCTTTGACATTAATGAAAAAGTTTACTATGGATCTAGGAGGATTTATATAACCATGCTCCCCCTATCTCCATGCATTTTGACTACCATATCTTTATTTATGACATCATTTCCCACACATGAGCTACATTTGATGACTGATAAACACACCTCTTGCACTCATATTTATCTCATAGATACCTCATGTCTTCTCATCATACTATTTTACTATCATCTTGAATCTTGGAGATAAAACCATGTCAACCTTATGTTTTAACCATCATGCCATAACCCTTATCTAACTCAAGACTCTTTACAGAAAAAGGGACTCCCTCTTAGTCTTCAAAACATGTGTACTCATTATTCCAATGAACTCCTCCTTTTGGTCTTATTACCTTAATGCATATATTCTCAACAATCATACAAACACAAACAAGGATACATGCTCATACCTTTATACATCATGAATCCATCTCATCTACTAACATAAGGATGGATAATATCCATCATCACTTCCTTTCTCAAACATTCATCATGCCCTCAATCCTATCAACAATATCTAATATTTTTATATGCCTTTGTATACCTTATTGCCACTATACACCTATTCTAGGAACATGATTGGCTCCCCTTATCTCCATGAGTTATTAAGATAATATCATGAATGTCACTATTTTAATCAAGTCATCATATAGATACTTTTTAACCCATATCTAAAATCACACCTCTAATAGACTATTATCTAATCCTTGGACCTAAATATCAACAAAGAACACAAATCTCCCCCTAAGCTGATGCTTTCTCTTAAGAACACTTGATGACCAACTATCTTCAACAACTTTACACTTTTCACCACAAATATACTCTCAAGATGAATCTTTTTAACTGCAACCTCAAACATTTAATAATATATGAGTGTCTCTAATTCTTCATATACATTCTCAAGTGTCCTTAAAGATATGCCTTACAACACTTCTAAAGGCTTCCACACCTGACTCTTAAACCCATACAATGAAAACCAAGTTCTCATAAACTTGGGCTCACTTACTTCACCATGTTACCTGCACATACCTTAAGGCCTATAACAATTCTTTTCAAGACACCTTGATGCTTTGACCTTTTCCATCCATGTTATGATCTCAACATAACATTAATCAAGCATATATGAGACACTTAGACCTGTACCTTTTTCTCACATGGTAATCACTACATATAGTCCTTTGATCCTTAGAACTAACCACTTATAGAGCTATCAAGCTACCCATTTTTCCATAAACACTTCACATTACTTAATCTCATTAGGGATCTCAAACCATAATAAATAAAACATGTTCCTTGATTCTGAAGCACCTCACACATGCTTAAGAGACATGAGTTAGCTTCCCTTTATCTTTTCAACTTTCTCACCATATATACTATTTTAACATGTATTCATACTTTATTTACACACAATACCTATCAAGGATCAATAAGCATCCACCATTCTTCCACTTTCATAGGAGTGTCTCCATGAAGCCTAATAGAATCACCCCTTCCATAGGGCATTAAAATAACATAATTACAGGAGATTCATAAGTCTCCATATTCTCATAAGACTAAAAATTCTTCAATTTCCTTCTAGAATTTATTGCCAACTTAAGTTTGACCTTTGACTTGGCTTCTACATAATCCTTCTGATTTGGCAAAGAACACTTTTGACATTATTTCAAATCTGACTTATGTCCTACAGTAAAAAATAACCCACTTTGGTTTATGAGTTGATCATGATTCATCTTATCATCCTTAGTCAAATTTTATAGTACCATCATTCTTTGGTAGACCATCATTATATTCATGATAAATACTCTCATCATCATAACTTCAAGTTTGTTTTTCTTAAGATCGCCTTTAGGATCTTAGGACTCTCTCAAGGGACCTACTCTGATACCAAATGTTGGAAGCATAATCACTGAGAGGGGAGGTCAATCAATGAGCTCTTAAAAAAACAATTAAATCCTTATTAACCATTAATTAAGTAATCATTATATATAAGCAATTTCAAACCATCAAAGCAACATACTAACCATACACATGAGCATACAACATAATAACACTAGATGTAGGTGGGAAACCCTCAAGGGAAAGAAAAACCACTGAAACATAGCTTGGATAAATTTTCCTATAAGACCATGAATTAATATTTATTTGAAAACCAAATTATCAAGGAACACCAATGCCTAATTCACCAAGTACACACTTGGCTTTATCAAGCACCAACTTGTTAGGAGGCATGAACCTCCTTATTGATCAAGCATCCACTCAATCAACACTTATGATGAATCATCACCCACTCAACCACAAATTATTTTTACACATTTTATTTGATTATTATCAACACCTGATGATGGTCTTCTGATACTCTCTCTTCTTTATTCTTTCACTCCATCTCTCTCAAATCTGCCTATTAGGCTTCCTCACTCAATATGCCTCTTACTAGGCTTATTAGGTCAACTAACCTTGACATCCACAAGAAATATTTATACTATATATTCATCATAGTCTATATATATCCTATTATTATAGTTAATAAAACCTCCTTCTCCTTCACAATCTACCATCTTATTCGTTTAAAGGTCTCTTCTCAACACCACTCTAATTTAGGCCTAATAGACCTCATTCTTATACTAGTCTTTTTTATTTCATACACCTTGGTAAGACATATACATTTTCATACTTGTATTTACATTTATATAATTCTTATAACACGTTTAAAACATTAATAAAATTAATCCATTATTTTGGCCAAAGCTTAATAAGTTGTATTCATTATTTAGGTCTCATGGAGACTCAATCTCATTAGGCTTATTTAGCATACATTACCATTTGATCCTTTTAGAGTGTAATAAAACAATTAAAATGGTATTAATTCATCATATTACACATAAAATACCCATACTAATATCATCATATCTTCATAACTCCTCTTAGCTCAAACTAATGCTTGGAACACACCATTAGTACTATTCATATTAGGCCTATGTAAACCTAGAAAGTCTATTATGAATAATAGATGCAAAAACATAAATTTTCCACGAAAAAATGAAAAAAATTATACATACATAATAATCATCACCTAAGTTTCATCACCATGATCTTTATATCTCATAAATCAATCCAAAAAGACTCAAACCCTTCTGTGTAAATAGCTCATTCAAAACTGCCAATAAGTTCAAAAACATAGTTATGAAGTATTAGGATTATATCACTTGTAACAAAAATTTAAGACACTAAAAATACATTTATATGATCCCATTTCATATCTATAACATCACAAAATACTTTAATCCCTTATAAAATATGCATACTAACCTAGAAACACCAATTTCACTAACATATAAAAAATTGTTATAATCCTTAAAAACACAATCCTGATGAATGTTGTTTTAATATCATATAATGACACTTAAAATAATTATTATAAAAATTAATGTTTACTATGTTACCTATATAACATACTCCAATAGATATATCACAATTTCTAGTGTCAACTATTGGTATTATAGACCAATTTGTTGACCTTTTCTTTCACAATTCTTGCTCAGCCAGACAAGCCATTTTGGCTTCAATGATCTAACCTCATATATTCAAATCCAATATTTTTAAAATAATTTATATTTTATTTAATTCATAAAACACAAATCATGTTAATTTTATACATCAACTCATGATATAACATCTCAAACTTGTCACTCCATCTTGCATACCTAGATATGCCAGTTACCCTTAAATACCATTCATGATGACTTTGCATTCCAACACATATTTAGACACAATAAAGGATTATTTATGAATTAATATCATCCTTATATATATTAATAACATCTCCAAACATAAATATAGTAATTTCTAATGACAAATATTAGATATATACCAATCTTTAAACCTTTTTGTACACAAATCTCACTAAGACAAGTCACCTTTGAGAGAATTTTTTTGATATATACAAGGTTTTAAAAAAAATATAACAAACATTAACATTCATTATAGGTATTAAAAAACATCCTCATGCATTTTTATTCAATCCTAATCCATGAAAACACTTCCCTAATCTCATTCACACTTCTACCTAGTTTTTCTCACTATTTGCACTATTGGACCTTTTAGTGATAAGTAAACTTGTATGACTACTTTAGCATACATAAATTCTATAACCTACTCATAAATAACCATTTAATCAAAATAAAAGTCTCAAAAATTTTCCTCCAATGATTTGCATTCTTTTACTTGGTTAACTCTATCAGCTATATCAAATTTATGAGAAACAAGCACTTTTCTATGGGGTTCACCCACTCACCTAACAAACCAATCCACCTAGAGGTACCTAGGAGAGTCCATTCCATGATATAAACATAAAAATAGGTCATATAATCCATTTTGATCCATTTCCATCAAGATATTCCATATTAGGTCATTATGAGGGTTTTATGGGGGTTTTAAACTAGTTTCCATTCTAACATTTATTCATAAAGCTCTGACATTGAAACCAAACCCTAATGATTATAAATAATAACTAGGAACCTTTTACATATCTCCCTAATATCTCAAATTTTAAACCTTTGCAAGCATCAAAAAGTGTCTCTCAAGGTTGGAAACCTTTACTCTGCATACTCTTGAGACCTCAAAACAACATTTTAAGCTTTCTTCTTCAAAAAATGACCTCATACAACATCATCACATTTTATATAACATTTAAAACCTTTATCCATACTCACATTTGCAATATTTCCTTGGAAACATTATCTCATGTCTCAATTGGCCACCATCTCTCTCTTGCTCTCTAGGCTTTTGATCTGTAGGACACATTAGGTCTTTGAAAAAAACCTTATATCCAATATTCATGCACTCTCCACCTCACTCACATGATCAAGTAACTTTTCATATTCTCTAACATTGATTTACATCCTTCACTAAGCTACTATGCTCAAACCTCCTCACTAGGACTTCTCATACTATGACTAGTCTTAGGTAACTCAAACTTGTAACCTTTATGCCTCATTTCATGCCCTCAACATCTCACTATAATGCTCAACCACTAACATGCATCTTCTAACATTCCAAATACCACTCATCTCACCAAGAAATCAAACCCATGCCTTTATACAAGCTATCCTTATGTTATGACTAGTGCCTTTACATAAGGACTATACCGTAACTCAACTTTATAAGCCACCTTATCCTAAAAGATACTTGATATCAAATTTGTATAACTTGTATGGGCTTGAGAACATCCAAATCACTATGTACCTCATGAAATCATCAACTTTGACATCAATCAACTTGACATGAATATCCATACATAACATTCTCATGATATCAATGACAATACTCTATTGACATCAATAACAACACCTCAACATCACCCTACTAAATATTGGCTTTGCTATATGTTTTTCAAAAAACCTAAGAGCTTGAAATGGATTTTTGTTTACTCAATTTATTTTTGGCTTAGATATAATCAAATCCCCTAACATTTTTTTCAAGAACTAAGGTAGATAGAGAGAGAGGCTTAGAAATTTCTAAAACTCGCATACACTTTCGTTTGGTACTAAAAATCCACTTAATCACACTTGTATTTTACTTTTTAAAGTTTTTAAAAGTGAAAATAAAGCCAAGGGACCAAAATTTCAATCACACTTCAATTTGGTGTTATTAAAAGGATCATACATTTTAGTTAGAGCTCTTAAGATATTTTCACTTTATCTTTTTTTTATTAGTTAAATTTCAAAGTTCTTAGTTGGATTTATTTGTTTATATAAAATTAGAAACTATTGCATGTATGCTCTCCCCACATCCCCTTTAGGGAACTCGAGTGACCAAAAGTGATTAGTTTATTACCTTGTTTGTTTGGTCTTGTCATAAAGAATGCCATAGATGCTCTCCCCAAGGTTTGAATGACTTAGGTGACATAGAAATGACCTCTTAGGTATTTCTATTTTATTTTCTTGCATTTAGCTTGTGAGTGGGAGATTTTTTCTCCCTCACAAGTTCTCTATGGGTGCATTAACCTATGTTTCATCTCCTAACATCATACCAACCCCACTCCATGGCGGGGTATATAAATTGGGCATGTGATACTAGAATTTCTAGGGGGTTGAGTGGTTATCCTCTCTAATCCTAATGAAATATTGGGTTAGGTCATGATAAACATCAAACTCTACTAATAAGTACATGGTTGGAGTCATTATGCAAAATAATATATCCTTATATAGTAAGTTATAAATTATGAACCCAATTGACATGATTGCACCCTTGTGTTATCCATACGTAGGAAAATTTAGTGTGTATAAAATTTATATATTTTTAGTCAACCCCACTTATCATATAATTTCTTTCCAAATTTTGAGCTCTCCTCACTCTAAATTTGTGCCAAGTACTAATGCTTGAGAGACATAAGGGGCATAAAAAATCTACCTACACTTATCATTTTTGGATTAATATTTAATTACTCATAAACATTGGTATATCAGTGGAAACTTTGGTAGAAGTTATGCACACTCATGTTAGTTTTAGGGATAGGATGACCCATTAGTGATATTTATATTTTCTTTTATTTACATGTGTTTGTTTAGATTAAAATTGTTTGTTTACATTGTCATGTCAAAACAAGTCCAAAACATCACATTGTTCTCACACCACTTTAGCCTAAGAGGTGTTACTCTATCCATTTTATGTCACACTTTTTCCTATAGATTTTTATTCCAAAATTGTTTGTGTGTCATTGATTTAAATGGGGTGTTATTATGTTACCTATCTCATCTCAAATATTGCCTTGGATTTTTGAGTCCAAAAAATATTTTATGGCATTTGTTTGAAGAAGCATTGTTATGTTTCCCAAATAATTTCAAAACACTTGTCACTTTTGAAATGAAGTTCTAAACCATTTTTTTATCTCTCTTGTTTCAAATACATGATTACACTACATGTTTTGGTCTAGATCTTTTGCCTTAGAACATTTGAGTCTTTTCAAAGTAAATTTGATACTCAACCTTTTAAAGTACAAATCATAAAATAATCAGATTTATGTAAAATACTCATCTAATTTAGGCGTAGTTAGTCTACCTTTGATGTTTAGATTGTATTAGTTGGGTTAATTTCCTATTTGATCTAAAAGACCCCTTTCTTATACTTAACAAAAAAAAAAATTGTACCTTGTCTGAGATTCCTTTGAGTTAATTTATTACCACATGCGTTGTTTAAAGTTTGTTGTGCCAAATTCCAAATTAAGTGCACTATTTTCATTTTTCCAAAAGTCTCTTGTGAATCAAATATCGAGTCTTAGTAAGCCAATTATCAAGTGTCATCCAAGCCAATTACCTTAGTTTAGTTGTTTTCAAGTTCTTTGTTTCTGAGTCTAGTCTTGTGTTTCACACTAATGACTATAATCACCTTTGGGAAAATCCTTTCTATCCTTTGATCCTAGTTTTTAATTGTTCTACTTTGTCTAGATACTTTTATCACTAATTATAACCAACTTTATGCAAATCAATACCTTATGCATAGATGAGTTTTGATATTTTATATTAATTTTACCACTTATTATATTTGCCTTTTGGAAAATTAGTATCATTTTATTAGATTGGTTTTGTATTTTATTTGCTCTACCTTTGCCTAGTTTATTTGTTTTACCCTTTGTGCCTATTTTATAGAGTCAAAGGTTATTTTTTTAGACATTGGTTATTTGTTACCTTTGTACCCTTTGATTTTCATGAGACCTAGCTATAGTTTTGAACATGCCTCATTACACATGTATCAAGTTTATGTATAATCTAGACTATGAGAACTTTGTGATCAATGACCCTTTTTTTTTAAGAGTCATACGATGACATAACTGATGAGATATATCCCTATGAAACTTATAACATTTTTTACATTAAATAGAAGCATAACCCATTAGTGTAGTATTGGTGACTGTACTTCCTTATCTAGGCTAAGAATTAGATAAAATGGCACAATACCTTTCTCAAATAGTGCCTAACATTGAAAAAATCCAATAATAAGAGCCCTATTCTGTGATGATGCTAATGCAGACAAGTAATGATCCATACTTATTTGAACATATTTTTTAGAGAACAAAAATGAATTTATTGTTAGAGCTATCAAAGTGGGATCCAAGATTCCACTAGAATTACAACATGAAAGTCTTAGTATTTTGATTATAACTCCTAGTAATGCCCCTTGAATTAAACCATTCAAACATGCATCAACTAGTTATAGTTAAGATCTAGTCCAAATGTCATAGCAAAACTAAAATATGCTTATAAAATGGAAAGGCCCTACGGATGAGAAAATTGAAAAATTAAATCAAATGTAACAAAACTATCTTAAGCTAACTTTCGACCTTAATACAAGGGTTGTTTCTAACATGCCACTTATTGAGATAAATTTGTCAACAAAGCAAAAAATATATGATTTGAGATATGCAAGCCAAAATAAGACCCATTTAGCCAAATCATGATGGTTAGTGACATATATAATGTCTCTATTTTGACTAAAGAAGATATCACTCAAATATAATACCTCACTCAAAATATTGGGGATAGCATGTAGGTAAATTCTAATTTAAATCAAAGTGGGTCTAATTTACCTACAAGTAATACATAGTAGATTCCTCTAAATAATGCTATGAGTGGATTTCATCAACAAAGGATATGTACACCTATTTATCAAAATAAAAAATTAACCTCAACTCTTGAACCAACTACTTTCTTGAGTGTATAATAGGGGGTAATAAACCAACATCAAACCAACTTACCATTGTAATAAGTGTATAACACTAAACCTTAGTTGGTGAAAACTAATGTTTTTCCACAACAAGCACATACCAATTCACCTCAATAATCACAAAGGTTTCATAACCAATAATGCGTTTCTATTAGTTAAAAAGTGCTAGTTGGTCAACAACAATAAGTTTAAAACCCCCTAAAAATTCCTAACTAACAACAATTGCCAAATCAATAATAATTACCTATTCAAAAGCAAGTTTTGATCAAATAATAGGTGTTCAACCAAAAATAAGGTTCTTACATAAAATAGGTGCCAAGTGATAGGAAATTATTTCCTTTCGCCTAATGGGTATCACATGTGCAATAAGAATCCAAATATCAATACCTCTAATAAGGATCTAGTCAATAAAGTATTCCCTATATACAATTGAGTTTGATGAGTGGCAACAAGTTCCCTCCTAAACCTAATAATACCAATACATTCCACAAATCCAAATACCATTATTAAAAACATAATTCACTAACTAGGGTTATGTAGCCAATCCAAACTAGAATGTGTTACAAAAACAACATATTTTGTATCCATAATATAAGCCTAATGCATGGATAAGTATACCTATTCATCTAGCCAATTTGACCAATATTGTACAATATGCCTACCCTAGTCAAGGTAATCCACTTTTGATTACACAACCTTAATATCAATAAGTCACTCCATTTGATTTTCTACCCCAATAGTTGCAACAGATGAAGGATGTAATTAAAGCTATATAGATTAGAAAATAAACAAATATATTCAAACTTAATGAAATGTGTTTTTATCCATTCAAAAATGAATATCTACAAATACCATTTCCATCAGGTTATGAGCCACCTAAATTTGATAAATATAAAGGAAAAGGTCACTCTAAATAGCATATGAAATAATTTTTTATTGCATGTTATCTAGTGACTTATAGTGACATATAATTTCGTATATTCTTTCCAAGGAGTCTAGCTATACAAGCCATGGAATAGCTATTAAATTTAACAAATAATTATGCATCTAGCTTCATTGATATTTTATAGAAGTTTATACAACACTTTTCATATAATTTCAAGCGTGAGATTAATATTGTGGATTTGAGACAAGCTAAATAGAAGACTAGTGAAAGCTTTGCTACATAATTATAAATTTGGAGATCACTAGTGAGCCCATTTACTCACAATTTTTAGATAAAAAATTGGCCACAATATTTACCAAGAGCCTAAAAAACAATATATCTTACCATCTTGAGTTTTAGTGTGCTCATACATTCAAATAAGTTATAGAGAAATGAATACAGATTAAGAAATCTTTTATCAATAAAGGGATAATCAAGATATTTTCTTTTAATCAAAGCCAAAATCAACATCAAGGATAGTAAAACCAGAACAAAGGCTAAAACCATAATCAGACCCAATTCAAATACTCACTTTAATGCCACCTCAATGCAACAACAATGAGATACCTAAACTATATAACCATAATAAGAGTATTGTTGGAAATGGGGTTACTGAATCACATCATGTTCAGATGGTGTAAACATTGGTTGTCCATTTACCTCCACCCACTCAGAAACCACCTCCTCTATGTATTCAACCAATACCTCCACAAAACCAACCACTATAAAATCAAAACCAATTATAATCTCCTCCTCTAAGGAGAAGACCACCCATTGCTAGAAAATTTAGTAACCGTGGTGAGCCTATTGAATTTGTGTTCCAAAGATTGGTTGAAGCAAATATGATAAATTGGCCAATATTAAAGTTATTTTTTTAATAGATTCATTTTCCTAATTGGTACAAATAACATTAATTTTTTTAGTAATATCACATCATAGCACATTCCATAAGATGGTATATCCAACTCAGGAATTTGATTGAGAATATGTTGGAAAATGGAGAGATAGAAAGAGACAGTCATGCTCCTAAGACCAATAAAAACTTGGGTATTTACAAAAATCCATTTCCCCAAAATAAATATAATAACTAAGAGTAGTACTAATAATAGTAACAATAATAATATAGAATTCTACTATAAAATTAACAACAACAATACCAGCCATAACAAAAACAACATAATAGTCAAAACTAAGGGGAAAATGACCAAACTAACTAAGGAGGCCTTCATGCCATTATGTATACATATAATAATATTTTATGACATGTTTCAAGTGGTCATGTTACCACTATCACTATTAACCCTTAGCCAACTACAAATAGACCTAGACCTTGACCCAACCATGACTATTTGTTGAATAATACCTATCAACCCCCTTATACTAGTTATTGTTTTATGGACTATGTTGATGACTAGGATCCATACCATCTGATAAGTATCATTACAAACCTAATTACCTATCCAACTAACTACCAAATTTAAGTGCCATATTGATATTTCAAAATTACAACTCGACAAGACAAGGTCACTATCAAAAGACTATAATCGAATGCTACAAATGAGTCCATTCAACCTTCCATACCTATCAAAAATAAACTAACTAACAAAATCAAGGGGAAGAACTATGATACTGTGGAATAAATAAAGAATACACCTTCACACATATCCATCATGGATTTACTACATACATTTATTGTTCATAAAGATATCCTAAATGAGTACTTGAACTAGTCCCTCATATAAGATGATATCACTCTAGACAAATTCCAAGCCATGGTAGGACACTTGGCCCTTGGTCAATGTCTTACCTTTGACCAAAGTGACATGTCATCTTTGGACCCTTTGCATAATAACCCATTTTACATTAAGTTTAGTATAATGAACCATAGAGTTAAATGCATCCTTATAGACAATGGTTTAGGCCTCAACATTATGTCTCTAAATTTGGTCAAACATCTTGGATATACAATAATCGACTTGCATCCATATACAATATTTATCAAGGCATGTGATATATAGAAACTAAATTGAATCATGATACTCTATTCCATATTTTAGACCTAGAACTATCTTACAATTTATTATTATGTTGACCCTACATCCATGAAATTAGGGCCATACCTTCTACATTGCATCAGTATATAAAATTTCTACATTCAAGAATGGAAGTTACTATACTAGTTGATCTTCATCCATATTAGTATTGTAAACATCTTGAAGCTAAATATAAAATTTATAAATATAAATTTGGCATGAATCATATGGCCAAATCAAATGAAAAAAGAGATAAAAAAGGAAAAGCCATTGAATCAAGCCCAAAAGTTAATTACATTGACACAGATAGCTTAGTTTCTACCTCATCCATGCCTCCACCAAACATTTATAACCATTTATATATAGCTAACAAAGGTTTTAGAGAATATAGTGCCCATAACGCATTCTAAATTGTCAAATTTCTCATAAATCCAAAATCTTATGGGAGACCTAAGGTAAAAACTACTTACATGTAGTGATAAACCAAGGGAAAATCTTAGTTAAATAAGCCCATTGTTTTCAAACTAGCCTCTAGCCTAGAACAAGACCACTTAGTAGAAGATGATTCATAGCTTTACACTGATGAGTTAGTCAACTATTACCAAAATGCAAAGCATCCTATTCCTAATCAAATTATGGATCACTTGGCTTACAAAGGTAGAGGCCTAAGGCTACATCAACAAGGCAAAATAGAACTAGTCTTAATGACTAAATTCAATGAAACCCATGGTATTATATTTAAATTTCCTAGGGGTGACTCCACATACCTTATTCACATTCTAACACTAATGATTAGTGAGGATGATGTTGAAAATGATGCAAGGTCTGATTATATCATCTATGATGACCTTGTTATTATAAATTTATTTAACCTCCATGTTATTTTCACCATTAACCCTATTTATCAAATTTTGTATTTAACTCTTTACCATCCATAAGTGACACACTAGTACCAATAAGAGTCAATAATTCCATTAGATGAGTTTAAAAATGATGAGGCCATATATGAATTTTTGGGATTGAGGAATCACATTCCTCTTAGAGACCACAATTAGGGATTTTGTATTTAATTAGATCTTGCTTCCTATTTTGGATAGTGGGTGAACTTCCCTAGCGAAAAACAAGAACAAAATCAAACATTGAGGTATGAAAGTGAAAACCTCTTTGAGGCACTTTCTAGCTAGGGAAAAAGTAAATAGAAAGTGAAGTCTCTTGGTAAAAACCAATTTTAGGTGCCATTAGATGGGGATGTTCACCCTTATTCCTATGAATTACAGGAGACCTATAGTCCAAATATTATTTATGTATCATAGATTAGTACTGAGGAGCAACAAACTTTTGCATAGATTATTCAAAAGTGCCTTGAGGTATTTATTTCATGGTCATTGTCAACATTAGAAGATTCTGATTCATCCTACATAGGCAAATTAGACAAGCTAGTTCATCTGAAGTAATTTATAATTACCAATAATTTTAACTCCTTGATGACTATTTTAGATGATAGTTCTACACTTCTTATGGAGGACACTTGGGAATCTATATGACCTACAGTGGATTAAACTAGGTGTGTCCCTCATTAAAGAAGAAAGCAAAGTTTTTGTATCCCTTTTGAGAGATTTTTTTAAATTTATTCACATAAGCTTATTCAAGAATTCTAGGTTTAGAACATGCCTTGGTTGTACACTATATTTTTACACATCATGATGCCAAGCCCATTAAGAAAAAACTATGCAAGATGTATCCTCATATTGTTGTGCTAGTTAAGAAAGAGTTTGAGAAACTCTTAGATGTGAAATGTATCAAGTTGATCAACTATTCAGAATAGATTTCAAACATTGTGCCAATGAGTAAGAAACTAAAAGGTATCAAAATATATACTGATTTTATAGATATCAATAAAGCTTGCCTGAAAGATGACTTTCTTTTGACTAATATTGACATGATAATCAACTCAATAGTTGGGTATGAAATTCTTTCTCTCATGGATGCCTTTTTTGGTTATAATCATATCAGAATAACACTAGAATACCAACACAAGATAGTGTTCACCACTTTATGAAGAACATTTTTTTATCAAGTGATTTTGTTTGGACTTAAGAATACCAGAGCCAATTAGCAAATATCCATGACAATGATATTCCATGACATGATGCATTACATTATTAAGTACTATATTGATGACATCCTAGGTAAATCAAAGACATGTGCTAATCATCCAACCATACTATGAATAACTTTGGGAGACTTTGTGATTATAATTTTAGGCTAATATGAAGAAGTGTATATTTGGCATAACTTTTGACAAATTGTTAGGTTTCATTGTCTCCTATAGGGTCATTGAATTTGACCCAACCAAAGTTCATAAAATTGATAAATTCCACCACCATATACCTTGAAGTAGCTTCATAGTTTGTAGGGAAAAATTCAATCTATCAGATGTTTTATCTCATAATTAGCTGATAAATTCCACATATTTATGCACTTGATGAAGAAGGGCATCACATTATCTTAGAATAAAGAGTGCTAAAAAGCATTAGATAAACTTAAATAATATCATAACACCCCACATATTTTGTTTTCACCAACACCAAAAAAGCCATTACTTCTTTACCTATTAGCTATTGAGAATTCCCTAGGGGCACTTTTGGCATAGTATGATGTTCATTCATATCCCATGCATCAAGTGATAGAATATTGTTTGTTATCCCACAATAAGATCTCATTCTCAAGTCCTTTCATATTGGATTCCCCTATACCAATAACATGGTTGAGGACAAAGTACTCATTACAGGGATTCATCAAGAAGTATAGTATAAAATTCAACATTTACTAGTGTATGGTAATTCTTAGTTAATCATCAATTAATTCATAGACCAATACTAGACCAAGATGATAAGCTGGTACCCTATAAATATATGGTTGATATTCTCAAGTAATATATTTCCAACATCTAATTTGCAATAATACCTCGATCCAATAACAAAACAACTGATGTTATGGCCACTATTAGATCTATGATTTAAATCACAAATAGAGCAAGGGATTACCAATTTGTTGTTGAACATCTCTTAGTGCTAGCATGAATTATTAGTCATGGAGATGGTTTGTGACATTGTTGGTCCCATGTCACCCTGGTATTTTGACATATATACATATCTTCAAGACCAAAATATACCTTACAATTTATCACATAAAAGCAAAAAGCCTTAACCCATAAATTCTCTCATTATACCCTACTTAGACCAACCTTGTATCATAGAATCTATGATATAACTTTGCTTTATTATTTACCTTTGGTAGAATTTAGACTAGCATTGAGGGAAGTCCATAGAATGTGTGGATCCCACACTAGTCGGGAAATCTTAGCAAAAACATTATTGCATACTAGTTATTACTATCCAATGATGGAAATAGACACAGTGGCATATGTGAAGAGGTGTGTCAAGTGTCATAATCACGATAATATAATTCATGCTCTAGCCAAGAGACTCAAAATATAGACAACACTATGGTCATTCTCAGTGTGGGGAATCGACCTCATAGGGAATTCCAATCCCACATTTTATTATGGCCATAAACATGTCTTGACTACTATCAATTATTTCACTAAGTGGGTGGAAGCCAATCCCCTCACTTATGTAATTGGTAATTAGATATCTAAGTTCATATTCAACCATATCATCTACTATTATGTCATCCCCTTTAATATTATATCTGATAATGGTAGATCATTTAATAATGATGATATGAAATTGCTTTGTTATTAATACCACATCAAACAACATTTCTCTACCACCTAATACCTACAAGGCAATGGCCAAGCTGAGGCTTCTAATAAAACTATTATCAATACTTTGAAGAATATTATCAATGACACTAGTTATAATTGGCATTTGTAGATATTCTATCCCTTTGGGTATACCATACCATATTCTATACTCTAATAAGATCTATACCCTATTCACTTGTTTACATAACTAAACTCATTCTTCCCATTGAGGTTGAGTTGCCTTCTCTATAAATTTCATTGCAGCACATCATCGATGATAAATACTATAGAGTAGCTTGCTTGCAAGAGATATAATTACCCAATGGAAAATGCTTGGTCACCTTAAATAATCTTAAAGCACATTAGAATAGATTAAAAGGACAATGCAATAGGTGTGTTAAGCATCATGAATTTGATCTTGTTGACCTGATGTTAAAGGAGAATCAATAAAATGTAAATGCTAAAATGAATAAAAAAGGGAAGTTCCAACCAAACTGGTTAGGGCCCTATGTAATTTTTTCCAACTAGAATTTTAGAGCATATAGGATCATTACACTATAGGGAGATGAACTTGATGAGCCAATGAACATAATGCACCTTAATAATTTTTATGCTTAAAGGACTCATATTATTGTCTACAAGGATCATTTAAGTTATGCCACATTATACCTATTCTTTATAATATACCCTTTTACTATTCTACCATGCCCTTAACTCTTCACCAATCATTTCCTTTTACCTAACCTACCTATCATGTTTGTCCTTAGTTTTGATTCATTTATACTTTAGGCACATTCAATGGTTGATAACAAATTTGGTTTCATTTATTGTTTCAAAATTAAATGTTTGAGTGGTAGACTATGAAAGTAGTATGATAGTAGTTATAACAATTGCATCCTTTATTTGTTTCTATGTTCCCACCTCATGATACTAATTATAAATTCCTATGGGTAAATTATTACCACTAACCTTTCATCGTTATTTTATAATTATAACCATCTATGATAAAATTAGGAGAAACACCTTTACCATGAATTACCACATCACTTTGTAATTATTGTTACCATTTAACTTGCCATTTACCTATACATATACCTAAACTTGTTGGTACTTAATCAAATGCTTTTTGTGTAAGTGGAACTACAATTATTTGAGGTAATATGGGACTATATAGGTAGTTCTTGATTTTCATTGAGGTTATCTCAGTCACCCCTTTTCCATGCTCTCATTATTTTGCAAGCAATTTATGTTTAATGCTCTCATTAGTTTTTGAGCATACCTAAGCCACACTCTCACCATTTTTTGCATTGGAACCTTTTGTATCTCATAATTCTTGATCAAGATGAGATGCCAAGAAAATTCTAAAAACATTTGAAAACCGCTAAACATTTGCCAAAAGATCTAGAAAATCCTAAAAATCATGAAAATTGGCTTAGAATTTCCATGCGAGATATAAAGCTAACTATTTTTTTGAGATGGGCCATCTTATTTGTTCAGTTTCATTTCTAGGCTACCTTGGCCTTTTTACTCCTATTTATGGGATAATTACATCAACTTGAGGTCTGCATGGGTTATGTAGGTAGCACTTGAATACATGGGTATCTTAGGTTAGCTTAGCCACACCTTCCTTTTTTTTACCACTTTTTTGCCTTAAGGATCATGGTACTCCTAACTATTTCATGAGTAACCACTCATCACTTAATTTTCCCATCCTTATTGGCCTTAGCCATACACTTTCACTATTTTATGAATTCATATTATTAGCATTATATACTTGAATTTGATTCACTAATGACCACCTGGCCTTTTTTACACTATTTTGTGAGTTATTGTCTATTTGAATGCTCTTGTCATTTTGTGAGCAGCCATTACCTATGCTCTCACCAATTTTTGAGTTCATTCTCATTCTAAGCCTTAGATGTAATAGACACTATGAATTAATAATTTAGTTCATTTTTGAATACTCATCTCTTGATTTTTAGTGTGGTTTTAACCTAAAGAATACTCTCACACTTGTGTGATTTTTTTGTGTTAATTTTTTCATGATTGTGAAATGTTATACCATCTTTAATTATGCAATTGACATTTTGTGATATCATTCATATTTTTATTTACAATTCAATCACATTTTATTACCATCCATTTTATTTTATCCCATATCCTAAGAGGACTACATTTGGCCTAAAGTTCACATTAGATCTTGTGTTCATGGAACTATGTAGGCAACATCTACTTGCTTAGTACATCTGGAGTTAGCTCATCTACCCCTTCCCTTTATTATATTCCCCCATTTTATTTGTTTTGTTTTATTGTCTCCTATAGCCTAGGAGTAATATTATTTTTGTCATTTTGTTTGTGTCATTGCTTCCTATGGCCTCGAAGCAATGTTTGTTATTTTATGTTTGTGTCATTATTTCCCTATAGCCTAGGGGAAACTTTGTGTCTTTTATTCTTGTTTGTTTTTACCTGTGTCATTTCTACTTAGCTTAGGGGTCACCCTGTCACCGAGATTAACACCTCTATTACACATGCACAAAAAAATTATTTTATATTTGCACTAACATTATGATTAGCCATTGTTTATGTATTGTTATTTTTTTAGATTAGTTTATTCGTTTTTGTGATTTTAGAATAGTTTGTTTAATGCATTTTCATTTGCTTTGGATTGTTTAGTTATTTTGATTGTTTAGTTTTCTTTATTTATTGTGTTGTTTACTTGTTTTATTTGTTCATTTATTTATTTTATTTGTCTTTATTTATTTTGTTTATTTTTTCTTATTTATATTGTTTGATTGTTCATAGTTATTTGTTTTATTTAGTTATTATGTTTGTTTGTACCGTTCTTATTTATTTATTGGTGTTTTGTTTGCATGTTTTGTCATTTTATTTGTTTATTGTTATTGATTTTTTATGTTTTTTTGTGTGTTATTTTTTATTTGTTTGTCAGTGTTTTGTTTGCTAGTGTTTTGTTATTTCCTTGTATAGTTTCTTTATATTTTTATGTTTATGTTGTTTATTCAATTTTTTTTGTTTGTTTGTGTTTGTTTATTTATTCCATTTGTTTTTATTTGTTTATTTATTTTTGTTTGTTTCATTTTTGTTTGTTTGTTTATTTTTTTGCCTTTTTAATTTCTCAGTTGTCGTAAGATTATTACATTTTGTTTACACTTAAGTCTTGATTATTCATATCATGTACTTAGGTTTTGAATTTTTGTATTTAGTCTTACACTTAGTTTATTTTTTATATTTAAACTTGAAATTTGATCCCTCATATCTTATTCCTATGTTGTTTATATTTACATTTAAATTAAATTTCCATGATTAGGGTATATATTGTCATTTTATTTATCCATAACTATCATGCATAATATCATAAACTATAGTAAAAATATGCATACAAACTCTATCATAGAAATACAATGGCATTAACTCTCTGATATATGAAAATAGCCATATACCCAAACACATGCATGAATCCATGAGTAATAAATAGAGTAAATATGATTTATTATGTGTTTATATAGATGTGCTTCTCTACATAAACATATAAATGAGTCATACAATATAATTAGATGATAAACAAGATAACATCTCATGAACATGGCATAAGCAATGAATAAATAGGGCATACATGATCATAAACATTAACAATGTTAAACTTATATAATGCTAATCAATGGTAAACATGTGATTAAAAAGATAAGTGTGGCATTGTATATATATCAAGAATATTATATACATGTATATTGGCCTTGAAGGAATAAAAATTGAATGTCAATGTATCTCAAATGTCATATCCATAGAGGATATATACATATCATAATGGTGTCTATAAAATACATCAATGTGTCGATATAATGAGTACAGTGTCATAAGCCAAAACTATGTCACAATGCCAAGATCTATGTTTTCAACTTTGGATCTATGTATCCATAGGACCTATCATTAGAGGAGGCCCTGGTGGCCCTGATGGTCCTAGTGGTGGTGGTCATAGCTGATGAATAGACTATTTTGAGGCACCTATAACAAGAGTCCTAGTTTGAGACTGACCAAATCTACTCACTATCCTCTGTGTATCTTAGATCTTAAATGTAATAATCTACTAATCCCTAAGAATGGTAGACTCATAGGCTCACCTATAATATGATCCCTCATCCTTTAATTAAAGGTACTCCCCAACCATTTATAATAACTTATCATATGTAATGACTCCCCAAGCCACATCTCACTCCCACTTGACCCTATTCATAATAGCCAATTCCCGATCTCACTCGCTAATGGTTTAATCTCTCTCTATTGTATGTTGGCCTTGAATCAAAACTAACCTATCTATCTCATTCTTTAGCCAAAAGATATCTTGATAAAGCAAGATCATATCATCATCTCACATATCTAAGGTTCTCTACAAATTAGTCACTTACCACTGTAAACCTAAAATCTCTCACACCCAAGTAATGATCTCCTACTCTAACATGTTAATGTCGCTACCTACTATATTCATGCTAGAAAGCCCTGCTTGGCTTAGATCCACTTGTGTACCCAAATCCCTTACCTATCCTATGCCACCCTATGCCATTATAACCACTACTAAGCTAGGATCAATTATCATCAAATCTAAACCACTATCTCCATTTCCATATCCATCTCCCCTATCATCTCCTCCATTAAAGCTACCATCATCATTATCATCCCTAGCCTCACCATCACTATCCTACCAAGTGTTTCCACTACCTTTAGAGATCTCGACCTCTATCTCCTCAATGTCCATGGGTACCTCTTCCCTGACCAAAACTGGAACAATCAACCTTAGAGGGCATACCTATACCCACCAATGTATGTAAGATGGAGTGACCCCTACATCTATAACTCCTCTTGCATAAGCTTAGGAAACCCATGGTACACTAATGTAGCTAGTTATGGCCTCACTCCTTAGAAACATAAGAGTATCATGATTGATCTCTCATGTAACATGGGAAAACCATCTTGGACCCTCAAGAACATTTTGCATGTGGCCAAAATACCTAAGTACCTGATCATGGTGGCACTCATATATGATGCAGGACTGCCTCCTAGTCAAAAAATATATTATGGTTATAAAAGCCATGTATCATCCATCCTTAAACCACTCTAGCTAATATGTGAGGTACAACCTCCAAATTAAAAACTATGGTGTTATATCATCAAACATATGATGATAGAATGGGATGCCCCCCACATGACTTTACCTATCAGCTCATGTCTAAGCCCAACCATATGCTATTAGATCCTTTGGATCCTATACTCTACACATTCTAACTGTTCATTTGATTGAGATATGTTCCCATCCCCAGGCCATAAGAAATGTGAAATACCTAATGTTGCATCCACCTTGGTATGCTATCATGTGTATATCTCTATAACACTATGTTAGGACCACTGGTCCCTAGGCAAAATGTGTAGTATCCTCTAACATGCTACTCACTACACTACCTAGGCCCATATGGAAATATTGTCCACTCTTTTTAGGTTGCAAGATGCCACTAAAAATGGCCATAATGATAATAACCTCCATATCAATGAGATATGGTGGTGACATATCCCTAATAAGTAGATCATCTAGTTGAATTTCTGTATAAGTCTTAATAAAGTTTATATCAACCTTCCCCTAAAACATGGGGATATCTTGATAGATGCATAGATCATAAATAACTACCTATTAATGTTTTAATTTCATCTAAAATAATTGTCATTTGTGTATCAGTAACTTGAGGATACATCAGGTATCCTCAAGTGTAATGGTATCCTCTCTAGTAGGCAAGTGAAAGGTGTACATCTCATTATGCTAGTGCTCAGCTAACACACTCAAGTAATCTTGGTTAACCTAGATAACTAACATCCATGCCACATCATGTAGATATATCATCTATAAAAATATAAATATGTCCTCTATCTATATCTATGGAATTTGTAGATAGTGTGATCATCACTCTTGGCATATTCAAATGCATATGTTGTAGAATTATGAATTGTCATAATGTGAAAATTAAACGTTCCTCCTTATTAGATTAAAGTGAAGGTTATATTTATAATAATGGATAGTCCTAACCCTTATATAATTTTATCCAAAAATTTCATCCCACCATGACCCATTTTTAAAGAAGATCCCTATATATGGTGGTGACATATCCCTAATAAGTAGATCATCTAGTTGAATTTCTATATAAGTCTTAATAAAGTTTATATCGACCTTCCCCTAAAACATGGGGATACCTTGATAGATGCATAGATCATAAATAACTACTTATTAATGTGTCGATGTCATCTAAAATAATTTTCATTTGTGTATCAGTAACTTAAGGATACATCAAGTATCCTCAAGTGTAATGGTATCCTCTCTAGTAGGCAAGTGAAAGGTGTATATCTCATTATGCCAGTGCTCAATTAACACACTCGAGTAATCTTGGTTAACCTAGATAAATAACATCCATGCCACATAATGTAGATATATCATCTATAAAAATACAAATATGCCCTATGTCTATATCTATGGAGTTTGTAGATAGTGTGATCATCACTCTTGGCATATTTAAATGCAGATGTAGTAGAATTATGAAATGTCATAATGTGAAAATTAAACGTTCCTCCTTATTGGATTAAAGTTAAGGTTATATTTATAATCATGGATATTCTTAACCCTTATATAGTTTTATACAACAAGTTCATCCCACCATGACCCATTTTAAAAGAGATATGGTGGTGACATATCCCTAATAAGTAGATCATTTAGTTGAATTTTCGTATAAGTCTTAGTAAAGTTTATATCGACCTTCCCCTAACACATGGGGATACCTTGATAGATGCATAGATCATAAATAACTACCTATTAATGTGTTAATGTCATATAAAATAATTGTCATTTATGTATCAGTAACTTGAGGATACATCAGGTATCCTCGTAATGGTATCCTCTCTAGTAGGCAAGTGAAAGGTGTACATCTCATTGATAGTGCTCAACTAACATAGTCAAGTAATCTTGGTTAACCTAGATAACTAACATCCATGCCACATCATGTAGATATATCATCTATAAAAATACAAATATGTCCTCTATCTATATCTATGGAGTTTTTAGATAGTGTGATCATCACTCATGGCATATTCAAATGTAGATGTAGTAGAATTATGAATTGTCATAATGTGAAAATTAAGCATTCCTCCTTATTGGATTGAAGTGAATGTTATATTTATAATAATGGATAGTCCTAACCCTTCTATAATTTTATCCAACAAGTTCATCCCACCATGACCCATTTTTTAAGATTTATCATTCGGCCTCAAACTAGGCTAACTGTGGTTGACCTAGTTGTGTAATGTTGATGCCTAAAACTTTAGCTCTCAACAAATAGTTTCCTATGGGAAGATTTATATATGTGGGACTAAAATTATGATCTATTAAGTGACCTATGATATTTTAGAAGTTGGATCTTTGAATTAATTGGGGAAGAAAATAGTAATAAGGAAATGCAAGTAAAATGAAAATAAAACTATCTAAGGTGATGCACCAAAATTCTTTATGCATCCAATCATAAAATTGCATAAAATAATTTGAACCCTTAAAATATTATAGATAATTTAAAAGAGGTTACATATGATTTAAAGTCTGAAATATAAGCAAAATCCAACACTATAAAATCAAAAAATAGAAATAATAGACAACAATTGATTCTAATCAATTTTACATAGAACACCACATCTTCTTTATTGTTGGGCAGAGGATAAAATACAAAAGTCCCAAAGGCACAATATAGAATATTCAATCCTTCCTATGAGGGGAAGCTACTAAGGTATTAAAATAAAAAACAAATACTATTGTTATTCTTATTAAAAACTCAAGCTATTACAATGGATGCTCTCTAATAAAAATCATAAAATAATTTCTATTATCTAACTCCCCTACTTATAAAATAAAGAAGCCTAGAATATATAGGCATAATGGCCTCATGAGTAAATGACACCTAGGACCCAACACTCACACTCATATGAGGCCATTATAAATAAAAGGTGGAGCTTTAGCTCATGAGTGAAGATAGTTTTAAAATATTAGATATGGCATAACTTTGATGCCTTATGATTTCCATGACACTTAGAAGAATAATTATGATGATGCATGTCTCCCTCTAAATTACCTCTAGAATTATTGTTATAAATGGGGTCTACTTCCCTTGGCTAATAGTGCAACTTGAAACTCTGATAAAAATAAACCTACTTGGGATAAACATTGTGATACCATGTTTAAATTTCACTTTCTTTCAATTATATATGCATAGTGGGCCTTGCATATTAATTTATCAACTAATGACACAGCTTAAAGTCTTGAAAAAAGAACCCTTCATTCCTAAGGAGCATGGTGATACCATATGGAGAGCTGACACTACTCCTGGGAAAGTCGAGAACCCTTTTCCAAAGAATGAGCATGGGGATGCCACATGTCACCATTGAAAGGAGTCAAGACTTAGCCAAAAATAAAAAGGGGAACTCGAGAAAGAGGAGGTCAATACCAATCTACCCAACTCACAAAGCATACCCATGATAGAAATATAACCACACAAAATCTTCAAAACATGGATCTGATCCACATTTCCTAGTGATTTGTATGGGAATCTACTTGTGGATGGAAGAACCCAAAAACTCTAGTTTTTTAGACTAGTCAAAGCAAAACTACAAAAAGGTGAGGCCCTCAAAACTTATAATTTTTGAAGAGATTCATTCAAAAGAATCCATTCTTCGTCTATAAGTTGAGTATTCTTTTTCAAATCCTCGAAGGCTTTGTCCAAATCAATTATCTCCTTAAAGGAGATGCTGCTTAGACCTTGCATAATTGACCACATCTAAAAGTCTAGTTGGGCAAGAGGTTACGAAATGGTCTCTACCTTAAAGACACTTGGTGTTTGACCTAGAGCCATAAACATGGTCTAGTCATTCTAATTTTTAATCAGCAACTCTTTTATCTTATCCTCTAAAAGGACCATGTTATATGTGAGTAATGGGGAGGGGAGTCCTAATTGGACTAGTTGTTCAATGTGTCCCTTCATGTCTCAAACCACTTTTTCTAAGGTATTAAAAAATGCCTTGCATTTTAACTTGGATTTATTATAACTTAAGAACTCATTAACCTTAACCATCACCTACCTTTTATTGGCCACCCCTACTATTTGGAGCATCCCATCCATCACACTATACATCTTTTATACTAAGAGCTATGAATCTTGGACATTGTGGGATATGAAGGTGAGGACTTGATCTATAGACATGCTCACTTGTGTGCTTAATCACTGTGAGTCTATAATAAACCCCAATACTAACTTCAAGTTTGAAGTTGCATTATTTATCCTCTTCTGATATGAAACATATAACTATTGGATCATTGGGAGGATGTCTATAGTTTAGGAGTGGGTAGTAAGGTCATTCTTTAGCTTCTAGATTTTTTGGTCTTTGGCCAAGGATTCTTGTTGTATATATTGTTACATCAGTTATTGTGCACTCATAGAGTCTAAGAGACTCTTATGGGTTTGTGAAAGCTCTAATTCTTTTTCCTATAGCTTATTCTCTATAACTTGTTTTTCCCTTTTTAAGCCATCAATTTCATCCTTCATCTTTACTACCTAGATTTGCACCTAGGCCCTTTTATTAGCTTTTAGTTGGAAGATTTCATATGTGACATGGATCTATAGGTCAAACCTCATCTTCATGAGCTCTTTGTCTTTGTCCTTATCTTCTGCATTTAGGTGATTGATGATAGCTTTAACTCTTGCAAGTTATTTCTCCTTTTTCTCTAGTTGATGAACTACTTTGAGATAGTCCATTATGATGGACTTCTAGGTCTCCTTCATCCATTTTACCCTATCATATAGCCTGGCTTGGTTGAGGTTGAGGCTGATGGTGTGTATTTATTAATCCCTTAATTACATCTATTCTTAGGTCTTGATTACTATTGGCATCATATGTGCAATCATCAGAGATTGTTGTGCAGGGTCAAAGAATGACCACATGTGTGGTGTCACTAGGGCCTTGGTTATTTTACCTCTTCTCTTCTCTACCTAGGCTTCTTAGGATTTTTTTATAGTTTCCAACTACTGGTGGAACTATTCCTATGACTGAATTAATTCCCCCACCAAGGGGGATCCTTATGGTAATCTAAAAGGAATGGTTACTTACTGATATGAAGTAGTGGGCATTGTTCCCTTAGGGATGAGTGAGTAAATGGTAAATGTGGAAGGTGAGAAATGAGGGAGGTTTTAGAGAGGGGTGGTGAGATATTTATGATGCATGTACTTGTGGTGGATGAAGGTAGATAAATGAAAAGAAGCACAAGCATAGTGATTGGTTGATTAATGGAAAGTTATGCAAGCATAGCGAAAATGGTGGAAGGAAATGATAAAGAAAAGAATGAAGAATAAGTGGAAAAGAGAGGGTGAGAAAATTGTACCTTATTCTATTTGGGCTTAGGAGGAGGGATAGAATATTTCACCTCAAAGCTAGGATGAGATGACCCTACCTCGGGCTACCCTAGAGTGGCCTACCCCTACTATTAGGGAGCTACATAAAGACAAGGGGAAAAGATGTAGACCTATAAATCAAAAAATACTCCTCGTATTTCCTTTAGGGGGAATATTCTTCTTCAATCAAAACTATATGCACCTAAAATATCTTGCATACATTATCATCACTAATATTCCTATTAGTCAGCACTAATTCTGCTCATCTCATTTATTCTAATTTATCCCCTCTTCTTGGTCTATTTATCTAATATACCCCTTCAATAATTCATCATTAACTTTCCTTAGTCTAATCCCACTCCCTCTTTAATTCATATATATCCTCATTTATCCCCTCCTAATCTCATTTACTTATTATTTGGGAATTTTAAATTCCCAATGGCCCACCTACTAGCCTATTTCTAGGCTTTCCTACACCCCTAGTCCCTTATCCTTACCTAATCCCTATTTAATCTATCCCTAATCCTAATTAATCCCTAAGAGGATTCTATAATTTGAGGATTCTAGAATCCTCTCTATTCTAACCCCTCCTCTCTAGATGATTCATAACTAGAGAGATTTCCTACTCTAAAAATTTTACTTATTAGATCCTTATAGGCATATTAGTTTTAATGCCAAAATTCAAATCCATAAATATAATAAACTAAAAATAATGTAGTGTACGTAATAATTAACACTTCACATTAGTTGATAACAAAGTTCCATAGATGCCTATGTCTTTGGGTTCTCTAAATAATGAACTGATTCATTAAAAAAATCTATTTACAAGTAAAAATTTAAAAATTATAAAACTATAATGAATTTGTCACAAACTCAAGTGCTAATCAGTCTTGTAGAGACTGAAACTAGTCTTGGAAGGCTTGCACAATGCTATAACATGACCTCCCTATTTCACACCTTCTTGTTGACTTCTCCTCTATTGCATGACATCTAAGAGCCTCTACACAGAGCTAAGTCAGAATAGGGATTAGTCATTGGCTCCATAAAATTATCCTCCTCCATGGCCTCCAAGTAGTGCTAACTCCTCCAAAAAAGCTATTATTATAATACTTAGATTAATGATACCCTATAAATAAATTAGAATCAAACCTTTTGTAGTCCAAGAATGTAATGCAAGTGAGAGATTGCTTCTCAAATACTTATAATGAGAGCTTGGAGTGCTATTGGACTTATCTTAAAATGGGTTTACAAATGAGTTTCATGGGTTTATATAGATTTTCAAAACCCATAAATTATGGATTTCTTCATTATCCATCCCCATGTACAAGCCTTTATTTAATCTTCTTAGCCTTATCTCCCAAAATGAGGTATGGCAAGTTGATGAGGGTCAATGGGTCAAACTACCCCTCATATCTTGCTCTTTGGATAAGATTCCCATGCATTTATATGGGAGATATCCAAATTTCTATGGGAAATATCCCATATTTGTGGGGAAAGAGATATTTATGGAGTTAATCCCATTTCTCAAGCCTTAGGAAGTGGGATTTGTCTAAAATCTTGGAGAATATTTTGGAGCTATTATGGACACAACAAATGTGAGTATTTTATTGGTCCAAGTGTCAAGAATATATTGGACCACGTGCATGTCTATTCACCATACCTACACATTTTTTCCCTATTACCTAAAAACTTCAACATGCCATAACATTTGCATACAGAGTCCATTTTTCAAATCGTAAAATGAGTTGGAAATCTCTTAACAATTTATTCACTATGAAGATAGTTTAGGTAAAATTTGAGACCACATAGTTTGGTCACTATTGGAAATCCTCCCAGATCACACCTCCACACTAAAGAACTTTTGGTCCATCAAAAGTCTACTTATCATAAATAAGTGAATGTATCACTTCTTCACCCTTCTAGTTTGTATTTGTGCTTGTCTTGGATATATTTATCCTCCAGAGGCTAATTTTTGTAATCTCCTTCAATATTAACACAAGGATAGAAAAATATATTACTTTTTAAGTGATGTTATAACATGTCATCACTTTTAATTTTTTACCCTTCTTGGGGTCTTACATGCAACTGATGTATTGCCTTTCTTGGGGTCTTACATACAACACACATATGTTACAAACATTACACTTTTTGAGGTCTTATATACAACATACATGTTTTAAAAATGTTGAAATCATTACAAAAATTACCCAATCTAGGTCTTTTACAAATTTTCATACAATTATTACATACATACATAAAAAAAACACACTTCAAAAATGGATGGCCAGATACATCCATAATTAACAATGCTTTAATTGAGTGATACTCACCATAAAAGCACATTTCATGTTGATGCCACTTTTTATCCCTCTTAAATGTACACCTTGACTCATGGGCATGTTAATGATTCCTATCAACATGTCCACTATTATCCTACTATGAATCTCTTATGTTGGGATGCTTATGCATGCTTCTCAACTTAGATGGTTGCTCCATATTCACTCTCAATGATTGATCTACCTCCACACTTTCTCATATAAATGGTTAGTTTCCTTAATGGTTATTAATAATGGAAACCAAATAAGTGAATTTAAAGTGTTTTTAAGCATGTTAAATAAAACTTAGCTATGCAAGAATTCTATCCATTTCTTACTAATCCAATCTAATGGATGTTCCCTCTTGATGGAATCTTCTTTGGATAGGTGGGCTTCTTCATGGGCTACCTGTGAATTAACAACTCCATTATTTGTTACCTTTTTAACAAGAGCATAAACCATAATATTCTTATCATATTTAGGATGTCATGATGGATTAAGTTTCCAACAAGTTTCAACCATGTGCCCACTCATATTATAATGAGTGCAGTAGTTTTTTTATCCTTCTTTTTGGATGAAGAAACATATTTGTCATTTCTCACTTCTATATTATGAGATTTATTTTTATCATCTACCTTATTTTTCACAAAAGGTAGCAATTTCTTCATAAAATATTTACTCTTCCAATAATTATCCATACAATGATTACTTAACCCCAAAAAAAGCACATGGGAAAGCATTCCACATTTTATATGTGTCATAGCCATATTGTTTAAACTAAAATATAACATCAAAAGTTTTAAAATTACCATTATGTTTAGTGATATGATTTGTATAAGTATGAGGAGGTGGTACTACATTACCTCTTTTCTCTACTTTTTTACACACTTTCTCATCACCCTATGATTGTGTCACATTCCTCTACATGGAATAATTATGTAAATCTATTGGCATGAACACTTAGCTATTGAAAGCTTATCTTCAGTAGTTTTGAAACTCTCTCTAGTTTCCATCTCCACACTAGCATAACCCAAAGATAAAAAATGAGTTAGATCCTCTACCTATACTAGGTTAATCAAGCATTGGCCATTCTTACCAAGGCCTTTTCCATCATATCCCATTTTAAATATTGATCAAGATCCAATGCCTTTAGTGTGTTTTAAAAATGAACTAAAAGAATCATTAATTTAATCCAAATCTGAATGGGAAGAAGAATTATGTGGTGAATAACTTATGGTGCACTCATCAGTCAAGGTTTCTACATCTGAAGTGGAAGGTAAATCCTTCTTTAGCTTACCATACTATAATCTGATCAAGATTTCATCCTTGGATTTGAGCTTGGATCTCAAACATGCAATTTGTTCTTCAAGGAAATAGAGATTGCATCTCAAGAAATCATTCTCTTCTTAAATTTTCTTGTTGATACTTTCTAGCTCTTCCAACCTCTCTCTCTTCAAGGCTTTCCCCATGGTTTCATGCAAACAACCTATACTTCAAACACAATTTCAAACTTCAAATGGAAGATCAAAATAAGCCAACATGTTTGCAAATAACCCAATGGAATATAATACAAAAATTGATTTCAAAACTCTATTCAAGAGTATATCATGAAATCAAAATCAAGTCCACCATTCTAACTAATCTGATACCAAAATGATCCATAAATAGGTATATTTCCTACTCTAAAATTTTTACTTATTGGATCCTTATAGGTGGATTAGTTTTAATGCCAAAATTCAACTCTATATATATAGTCAACTAAAAAGAATACAATGTAAGTAATAATGAACACTGAACACAAGTTGATAATTGATTTCAGTAGATGTCTATGTCTTTGGGTTCTTTAAATGATAAACTAATTCATTATAAAAATTTGTTTACAAGTACAAATTTTTATAATGACTAGTCTAGGTCTACAGAGACCTAGACTAGTCTTGGAAGGCTTACATAATGTTTCAGTGTGGCCCCCTACTTCACATCTTCTTGTTGATTTCTCTTCTATTTCACAAACTCCAAGAGCCTCTACATAGAGATAATTCAAAATAGGCTTTAGTTGTCAGCTCTATAAAAATGATCCTCCTCCATGGTCTCCAAGTAGTGCTAACTCCACTAATAGAGCTATTATTACAAAACTAAGATTAATAACACCCTGCAAATAATAGAGAATTAGAGCTTATGTAATCTAAGAATGCAATGTAAGTGAGATATTTCTTCTCAAATACTTATAATGAGATCTTAGAGTTCCCTTGTAATTATCTTGTAATTTTATTAGAATGAGTTTTAAAATGATGTTCATGGGTTTATATGGTTATTCAAAACCCAACAATTATGGATTTATTCATTATCCATCCCCATGTACAAGCCTTTATTTAAGCTTCTTAGCCTTATCTCCCAAAATGGGGCATGACAAGTTGATTAGGGTCAATGGTTCAAACCACCATTCATATCTTGATCTTTGGATAAATCTCCCATGCATTTCTATGGGAAATATCCTACATTTGTGGGGAAATAGATATTCATGGAGTTAATCCCATTTATCAAGCCTTAAGAAGTGGGATTTGTCTAAAATATTGGAGAATATTTTGGATCTATTTTGGATACTCCAAATGTGAGGATTTCATTGGTCCATGTGTAAAGAATCTATTGGACCACGTGCATGTCTAGTCACTATACTTACACATTTTTTCCCTATTGCCTAAAAACTTCAATAGGCCATAACTTTTACATATAGAGTCCGTTTGTCAAAGTATAAAATGCATTGGAAAGCTCTTGACAAGATCTTCACTATGTAGATAGTTTAGGTAAAACTTGAGACCATATAGTTTGGTCACTATTAGAAACTATCCTAGATCACACCTCACCATTGAAGAACTTTTGGTCCACCAAAAGTTTACTTCTTATCGAAAATAAGTGAATGTATCACTTCTTCACCCTTCTAGTTTCTATTTGTTCTTGTCCTAGATGCATTTATCCTTTGGAGGCTAATTTTTGTAATCTTATTGTTGTTCTATATTAACACAAGGATATAAAACTATGTTTCATGTTAATTTATGTTATAACAAGTCATCATTTTTGCATTTTTTCCCTTCTTGGGGTCTTACATGTAACTGATGTATTGCCTTTCTTGGGGTCTTACATAAAACACACATGTGTTAGAAACATTTCCCTTTTTTGGGTCTTATATGTAACATACATGTTTTACAAATGTTGAAATCATTAAAAACATTTCTAAATGTGGGTCTTTTTCAAATGTGCATATAATGATTAAATACATACATCAAAAGAACACACTTCAAAAATGGATGGCCACATACATCCATAAATAGCAGTGTTTTAATTTAATGCTACTCACCATGGAAGAACCTTTCATGTTGATGTCACTTTGTCTCCATCTTAAAGTTACACCTCAACTCATGGGCATGATAATGATGCCTATCAACATGTATACTATTATCTTACTCCAAATCTCTTATGTTGGGATGCTTATGCATGCTTCTCAACTTGGATGGTTGCTATATATTCACTCTCAATGAGTGATCAACCTCCACACTTTCTCATATAAATGGTTAATTTATTGAATGATTATCAACAATGGAAACTAAATAAATGAATATAAAGAGTTTTTAAGCATGCTAAATAAAACTTCACTATGCAAAAATTCTATACATTTCTTATCGATCTAATCTAATGGATGTTCCCTCTTGATAGAATCTTCTTTGGATAGGTGGGCTTCTTCATGGGTTGCTTGTGAATTAACAAATTAATTATTTATTACCTTTTTAAGAGGAGAATAAACCATATTATTATTATCATATTTATGATGGTATGATGGATGAAGTTTCCAACAAGTTTCAACCATGTTCCTACTCATACGATAATGAGTGTTATAGTTCCTTGTGTCCTTTTTGGATGAGGAAACATATTTGCCATTTTTTGCTTCTAGATTATGAGATTGATATTTAGGATCTTCCTTGTTTTTCAGAAATGGGAAAAACTTATTCATAAAATATTTCCTCTTCTAAAAATTATCCATAGAATGATTACTTAACCCATAAAAAATACTTGGAAAAGTATTCCACATTTTCTGTATGGCATAGCCATATTGTTTAAAATGAGAGAGAACATCACAAGTTTTAAAATTACCATTATGTTTAGTTTTATGAGTTGTATAAGTATGAGGAGGCAGTATTGCATTACCTCATTTATCTAGTTTCTTACACACTCTCACATCACCCTGTGATTGTGTCACATGGAAAAAATTTACAAAGTTAGTGGCATGAACACTTCACTGTTGGAAGCTTGTCTTCCTTCATCAGTTCTATAACTCTCAAAAAATTTCATCTCCACACTAGCATGGTCACTAAATAATTCTCAATAATATATTGGACCACGTGCATGTCTAGTCACCGTACCTGCACATTTTTTCCCTGTTGCCTGAAAACTTCAACAAGCCATAACTTCTGCATACAAAGTCCATTTTTTAAACTATAAATTGCATTGAAAAGATCTTGATGAGATCTTCATTGTATATATATTTTAGGGAAAATTTGAGACCATATATTTTCACTATTTTAAATCCTCCTAGATCACTATAAGCCTCTAAATCTATAGTTTTTCAAGGAATTTTAATTTCCTTGGATAATCTACAACCCTTGATCTCCTCCAACCAAGTTTAAACCTCAATAATTGATCTTTACATCATTACCATATTTAACCAAGGACAATCCTCCAATGAAGCTAACTATTATTTCTATATAAAATCCATGGCAAACTAATCATCTAAACATCCAACATCCTTCAGCATACCATCATAATGTCAGTAATCTGAGTCCAAGGTATATCAATCCAATCTCAATATCTTCTTATTTTCTTTAATCTATTTGATCATGGTATGTAGAATGTCATGTCCCCTTTTTAGTGGACATTGATAGACTTGATGATTAGCCTATTATGCGACCTTCGTAGGCTGATAGGATGGATAGAGGGTCATGATGGAGATTGGCTTGGCTTCAATTTGCAGAATTCCTATAGTTGGCTTTCATTCAAGTTATTTCAAACACATTTGGCCTGAGCTCCTATTATTTAGGGATATTTGACATGCAGTGGAGTGCCTTTATTTTGGTATGGTCATGTGCAAAATCACTCCCTGGTTCACCAGCTTCAAATGGTTCAAGGATCCGACATGTATTGAGGGAGATATTAATATTTGATTGATTTGATCAAATATTAATTATTTAGCCTATTTTTAATTGGAAACCCTAATTCTAATTTAAGAAACCCTAATTAGGGCAAGCATATCTTTTGAGGGTATAAGGGTTTCTCATGGAGGCCATTCATGATTATTATTGATATTGATTCTTGTTAAGAAATTTTTCTGTGAAGACTGAGCCAAGGGTTCCAGGAATCCATTTGCATTGAAGAACGTCAACTCTTCATTGTGTGTGATTCAGAGGTTGTGAAAGATCAGCCGATCTATTGTCAAATTGAGAGATAATTTCATACAAAAGTTATCACAGGTGTTTACAAGTTTGAGAGATAACTTCACATAGAAGCTATCATAAGGGTTTACATGTATTTCATTATTTTTGGGTTTTGATTCAAGAATTATCCAGATATAGATCTTTTGTATTAGCCCATAATTCTATAGATCAGGATCAAGCATACAGGTGTGTTATATCGACGGCCGTATGAAGTCCGTATAGATCTGTGAAAATATGTACGCATCTATAGAAAGATCAGGCATCAACATTGGCAGGCAGAGACCTACAGAGACTGACATCAGTCGACATATCACTGATGTCAGCAGATTAACGACTCTAGGTCGACTGATGATGGCAGTATAACTGACGTCGGTGACTCTATTTTTTTTACACAGCAGGTCGAGATGTACCATATCCAAATTTCTTTCCCAGTTTGTAGAATATTTAGGCTATTAAGGCTATACTTTTCAATATTCTTTGTATACTTGACAGAGGACCTCTATTGTAAGATTATGAGAAAATAAATAAGAGATTATACTATGATTTATTTATCTATTTGAAGATATTTTGTAGAAATTTAGATAAGCAATTTAGAGCTTTTGTTTTGATATCTGAAGGGATATTACAGTGGTATCAGAGCCAAATTCCTGCCATCCTGTTGGGCACATCAGAGCCAAATTCCTACCATCCTGTTGGGTAGATCGGAGCCAATGTCCTACCATCTTGCTGGGTAGTTTGGTTACCAATATGGCTTTAATAGGTGTCAAAGATTTGGAAGAAAGAATGCACAATGCAAAGAAGAAGTTAGATAATCCATTTCAGCAAGTAGATGACATTCTAAAAACTTTGCAGGAGTTAGAAACTTATTTAGGCAAGGTGGAGCAATCAAATTCTTATGATATGTAAACAATGTTATCTCCATCATTTAATTCATTGGTGAAGCCCCAATTATTGAGACATCATGATGAGGTGGTAAGACTTGCAACTCTCTCTTGCATTAGTGAAATCATGAGGATAATAGCTAGCTTTAATTTTTATGATGATCGGATTATGAGAGAGGTACTTCATGCCATGGTAAAAAGCTTCAAAAATTTGGATGACATTAGAGACCCTCATTTCTCAAAGAGGGCAAGATTACTTGAAAAATTTGCAAGGTATGGATTTGAAAACATTATGATGTTAGTAGGTTGTATTGGTGATATTCGCAGGATGTTTAAAATATTTTGGAATATTTTAGATGAGTTTCATTCCAGTGATGTATTAGCATCAATGCACTCTATCATGTTCATAATCTTGTTTGAGGAGGAGGATAAAATTTCTAAACTTTTGGCAGAAGATTTATGGTATGTCTGGACAAAAGAGAAAAATGTCTCACCTAGAGCCGGTATGTGGTTAAAGAGTTTAATTGATAGGCCTAAGGATCGTAGTACTTTCCCTATGACATGCAAAAGTTTGAATGATGAGTTTGATAGACATGCTGATCTAGTATAGGGAGACATTAGCACATCTTCAAGTAATGATTTATCTGCATTATCTTCACAGGTAGGAGCAGTTGAAGATGTTGTGGATGAGCTTTGTCTTAAGGTGAGTTCAGCTCAGGTTTTAGATAGTGAGGCTGAGTCTGATGCTTGCATTTAGAGTGTGGAGGTATACTCAGAAGTTAGTACATTGAGTATTGGTGATGAGTATGTTTTTGTAGCTGCTAATGAGGAGCATGTTGTTGTGGCTAACACACATATTTAGGATTTGGGAGTACCTAATTTTGATGAGTTTGGCATACCAGTGGAGTCAAGTCTCCAAATTGATTCTTCTCACATAGATGATAGTGTGGTACAGTTGGTTGTGCCACTTTTACATAGGGATCAGTTATGGGATGGATTGGCACCATCTCTTGCAGATGGAATTGGTAGTTGGAGTTGTCCATTCTACTTGGGTTATCATACTTTGAGAGTTTGTTTCTCATGTGTTCTTGACTATGGCAGTTGTGCTTTTAGAGTTTGGTTGAGTTGCATTCATCAGTTTGAGTATGGGTCCCTCTTTGTTCTACTTTTGATGATGTTACAGGTACTTTCATTGATTTACAATAGTGTAGAGCATAACTACATTTGGGATCCAGGTGGATCAAGTGGTTCATTGTTTCGAGATTGGTTGGGGATAAGCAATTTCTAGAGGGGTGGATTGTCATGTCCCCTTTTTCATGGACATTGATAGACTTGATGATTAGCCTATTATGCAACCTTCGTAGGCTGATAGGATGGATAGAGGGTCATGATGGAGATTGGCTTGGCTTTAATTTGTAGAATTCCTATAGTTGGCTTTCATTCAGGTTATTTTAGACACATTTAGCTTGAGATCCTATTATTTATGGATATTTGACATGCAGTAGAGCACCTTTATTTTGGTATGGTCATGTGTGGAATCACTCCTTGGTTCACCAGCTTCAAACGGTTCGAGGATCTGACATGTATTGAGGGAGATATTAATATTTGATTGATTTAATCAAATATTAATTATTTAGCCTATTTTTAATTAAAAACCCTAATTCTAATTTAAGAAACCCTAATTAGGGCAAACATATCTTTTAAGGGTATAAGGGTTTCTCATGGAGGCCATTCATGATTATTATTGATATTGATTTTTGTTAAGAAATTCTTCTGTGAAGACTAAGCCAAGGGTTCTAGGATTCCATTTGCATTGAAGAACGTCAACTCTTCATTGTGTGTGATTCAGAGGTTGTGAAAGATCAGCCGATCTATTGTCAAATTGAGAGATAATTTCATACAGAAGTTATCACAGGTGTTTACAAGTTTGAGAGATAACTTCACACAGAAGCTATCACAAGGGTTTACAGGTATTTCATCATTTTTGGTTTTTGATTCAAGAATTATCTAGATATAGATCTTTTGTATTAGCCCATAATTCTATAGATCAGGATCAAGCATATAGGTGTGCTATATCAACAGCCGTACAAAGTCCGTATAGATCTATGAAAATCCGTACGCATCTACAGAAAGATTAGGCACCGACATCGGCGGGCAGAGACCTATAGAGATCGACATCGGTCAACATATCACCGATGTCAGTAGATTAACAACTCCAGGTCAACTGATGATGGAAGTATAACCAACGTCGGTGACTATGTTTTTTTTACACAGCAGGCCGAGACGTACTAGATCTAGATTTCTTTCCCAGTTTGTGGAATATTCAGGCTATTAAGGCTGTACTTTTCAATATTCTTTGTATACTTGACAGAGGACCTCTATTGTAAGCTTATGAGAAAATAAATAAGAGATTATACTATGATTTATTTATCTATTTGAAGATATTTTATAGAAATTCAGATAAGCAATTTAGAGCTTTTGTTTTGATATCCGAAGGGATATTACATAGAATTTAGCTTTAGGATTAATATGTTAATTTGGATAGTTTAACTCATGTATTGCATATATTTTTAATGTCTTTATCACTTTACTTAGTGGTTTGAAGTTTTTAGTGATTAAATTGTGTAGTTTAATCCAAAAGCTCAAATTTCTTCTATAGAAACCTCTTTCTCTACCTTAACTTATTCTTCATGGTAATCATCCTAGGTTCTCAAATTTATCATCAAAGTCTATATTTTCAAAATTGAGCTCCCTCTGGCCAATTTCCTACCTATATTTCTAATAGGCTTACATTGTTTCCTTTCACCTCCCCTCTAGATGAGTTGTGCTCTTAGACCCTTTGTCATGAGCTTTGTCAGATCAAAATCCTAGACTAGTTTTTAGAAAGACTCTTATGATTTGAGGGTATATGAGGGGATATTAGAAAGATCAACATAGTTCCTAATGGCATCCTCCATTGGTAACTTCCACTCTTAGAAGTATGTTCAGGGCTTATGGTTGAAAGGGGTGGTGGTCTTGAGAGTGGCTATGTGGTCAGTCGAGTCATAATTCCATTGATCATTGATTTGGTCTAGGCTAAGATCTACTATTTTAAGCATAATTAGATGCTCCTATGACCTCCTCATAACTATAATTCCCCCTCTTAGAAAGGAGACATCATAAAGGGCCCTCTTTTTTGGCTTGTGTCATACATTAAATCCACCACATCAAGTTGGTGGGCCAACTCCAGGCCCAAGGTCCTATCTGTGAGCATACACATGAGTTATAATGGCTCCTCCTTGAATATGCAGACCTTAATGAATGTAAAATGGGCTATAAATAACTAGTCAACTAGAATTTGTTAGATAGTGAGCCATGCTCTCTGGTGGTCTAGCATTCAGAAGGTAATTACTTCCTAATTAAGGTCAATTAAGACCAGAGATAGGAAGAACTCTATAAATTCATGATAATCTTACATGAACAAAAGGATGTGGGTTCATGTGGAGATTGGGATCATAATATGGGCTTATATTCCCATCTCAGTTGTGTTGATGGTGAAGTATGATGAAAATAATTGAGAGCTCTGATACAAGATTAGCTGGAGAAAGAAGGAAGAATACTTGAAGGTATTCTAAGTCAAAAAAAATTCTGGCTAATTATGAATGGCATATATGTAATATATTTTTGAGCGTTCTCCCTACTCACCATCTTCAAATAGAAGACTGAACACATTTATAAATCATGGACATTGATGTCCGAGTCCATTCTGAAGATGAACGCCAATATAGAGGGGGCATTTTTCATATCTTGTGTTGCAAAACTTGAGAGAGTGATGGGAAGAAGTGGCACTTCTAAATGATTTCTATTGAGATTTGAGTTTAAGAAATTTAGATTTTGGATATGAGTCTCTCATACATATTGAAATCTATCCATATCATTGATGTATACACTAGGGTAGTTAGGGAGTTAGAACATCTCCCTCACCACATCAACACTAATTTCTGCATTTAAGTGGTTGCCTATGATAATGCTAGTATTGGAATTATATCTTTATATATATAGGCCAATGATATATGGGCATGGGTACATGAGAGGCACAATGTATTGAGCTAGGGTAGAGATCCATATCCTAAAATTAAATGACTCAAAGTCATTGTTTCAAAACTTTATGATCATATGAGCATGATCACCCTCCCTCAAGCTCTTTGAATTTTTGGTCAATTTGGGATCAAAGATCCCATCTACAAAGTTGAGGATAAGTGTGTGGTCCCTCCAACATCCCTTGGTGACACTCTTTATGTTTGGTACCATGGTCTTTGGCTATATAGGAGCAAAAGCTTATGATTTACTTCCTATAAATTGAGGGGGAAGGTCCTCGTGAAAACTTGATCCATGAGTTCTTTGCTTCCTAAGATGCCATCCATTGGATGAGGACCTAGAATGTTACATCTAAAATTCTCTTGAAATAACCTTTGGGAAGCACTTGATATTGGCTTTTTCTCATAATTATTGGCACAATTCTTTGCTCAAGATGCTCTACTCAACTTAATGCTCTCAAAATAATTAAAGTGTTTAAGTATTTTATTCAATCAAGAGATAGATATATATAGTCTAACACTCCTAGATCAATCATCATGTAGCCTTTTTTAATTTGGGTGTCCATAAATAAGAAGGGTTATTTAGGGTGGCACACACACTTGAGGAGCCATTTATGAAATATTTATGGCTATCTTTATGGGAAATTATGTAATTAGGGGTGCTTGAACATTAATTATAGGGAAGTGGGGTAGATAACCATCTATCCAAGATGATTCAAAATGGGGGAGCCAAGGTGTGGATACTTGGTGATAGGAAAACAATAACTTGTGCTAACACCACTTATTTTTGAAAGGAAACATTAACAAAAGAGGGAAACTAACTAATTATGTACAAGGTGAAGTTGATAAATTAATTAAAATGCTTCAAGTGGATTTTATTAATCAAAATATCTAAGGCATTACCTTCTTCATCTACCAACTCAAATGCATTGCCCTGCCTATTATCAATGATGCAAAAATTTCCTCTCTATATGGAATCAAACTTTGCATATTGACCTAACTTTGTAGTTCATTTGTCATACTTTAGGACCAAGTCTCCTAGCTTGAAATCTGGGTTAGATGCTTTGTTATCAAACCATATCTTAACTATCTACTATTAGTTGATCTTAGTGCCACTAGATTGTTCTCTTACTTCTTGAAGACTAAGCAATTTTGCTAACTTAACCTCCATTGCTCCACATTTTACTATTTTGATAGCTTTCAACAATAGTAAAGTGGGAATATTCATCAAAATGGGCATGACCACTTCTTTCTTGTATGCTAATTTATATGGGGATATTTTAAGGATTTACTTATGAGTGATTCGATTGGCCCACACAACCTTATTTAGATGATTATGCCACTCCTCCTGTTAGTTAGTACCCATCCTCTTGATTAACCTAATGAGGTTTTTCTTGGTCGATTCAACCAACCCATTCCCTTGTAGGTACTAGTTAGACAAATTTTTAAGGAAAATTCCATTTTTAATCACAAATTTCAAAATCTTTAAACTAAGGAAGGCCCTTGTATTATCAAACATAATTATTTTAGGAGGGTTGAAAATTGCTACTAGTTCTTCCAAGAAGTTGAGGATCACATTTTTAGTTGCCTCTTTCAAAGGGGATGCTTCAATCCATCTTATGAAGTATTATGTGTCCATGAGTATCCATTTATGGCCTATGATATACATAGGGTTGATCATACCAATGAAATCTAAGCCCCACTGGGTGAAAGGCTCATCAATCATAATTGGGTTCAATGGCATGGCTGAATTCTTTCACTTACCTATGAAAAACTAGCATTAGTTGCATTTTTTTCCACCTAATGATAATCTAAAAATAGGATAGACCACTAATATCTAGCATGCATGATATTATTTGTAGTCATTGTTGCTAAAGAAAAGTCTTCTCAGAGGGGTAAAATGCATATCCTATAGGATCTTGATGGCTTGGTGGTTGTCAACACACCTGATTAGTCCTTCACCAAAGTTATTTTTGAAAAGGAGCACCTAGACTAGTGGGTAAGTAGCTCCTTGAAATATATATAATCTCCTTTTGTGTATGAGGAGATAGTTTGGATACTAGCTAGTTTGCATAAAGTAGGTTCTATCACCAACCCAAGACCTAAAAACTTCATACTGACTCATCAAAATTATTTCTAGTGTATCTTTATCATCTGTTGGGGAGTCTATGCATTGGGTCAAATACTCATAAAGTCCTCTCCCTCAGATCACCTTGGTCAGTCTAAATTTGACATCATAGTCTAAGATCTTGGTGATCCAATTAGTTGTTTTCTTAGTGATTTCTCCCTCCATGATGTATTCACTAATGTTGGAATGTACCACGTTTATCATTATTTTACTTCTCACCACTATGTGTCTAAATTTATTGATACATATAATGATGGTAAAAGCCTAATTATCAATGAAATATACTTAGTATTATATCCATGTAGGGTTCTTGAATAGAATGCAATAGGATGCTTACCTTTCTTTTCATCATATTTCTAATTTAACATAGTCATGAAGCTATGTTCACTCCCATAAACATACATGAAAAAATATTTAGAGAAGTTAGGATTGACTAGCATGGGAGTGGTGGATATTTCCTCCTTGATTTTGCTAAATGTTATTCTTCCTTCATTAGTCCATTTGAAAACTTGGTCTTTCTTTAGCATTAATATAATTATTACTAGCCTTACAAAGTCAAATATGAATCAATTAATAAGTTGATCTTCCCTAGGAAGGATTGGATTCCTTTTTTATTAATTGGTAAGGTTAAGTCCTTGATGGCCTTTACTCTATCTAGATCAATAGAGATGCCTTATTTATATACCATGTACCCTAGTAGTTTACCTTGTAGGGTGCCAAAAATGCATTTTTTGGGGTTAAGGGATACCCCAAACTCTTGGCACTTTTTGAAAAAAATTCTTTAAATGACAAAATGGTATTATTTCTTCTTTGAGAACACTATCAAATCATCCAAATAAATGAGGATGATTTTGTTAATTAGACCCTTAAAAGTTATATCCATGGCCTGCTATGAAGTAGCTCATGAATTAGAGAGGCTAAAAGGCATCATCACATATGTGAAGGTTCCCCATTTTATAGTGAAATTGGTTTTATGTTGATCCTCCTCATTAACCCATACTTGGTTATAACCTAAGAACCCATCCAGTAAAGAGAACATTTTTTCACCCACTACTATTTGGAGGATCTATTCCATTGAAGGAAGGGGATAATGATCTTTCAAAGATGCTTTATTTAGGTCCCTAAAGTCAATGCCTAATCTTATGTCCCCATTCTTCTTTCTCACTAAAACCAAGTCATATACCCAAGACAAATGCTTGATTGGGTATATAATCCTTGTGTTGATTAATTTATTCAGTTTCTAAGCTATTAAAGGCTCTATTTTTGGGTTTATCAACCTTTAATTTTAAAAAATTGGTTTGGATTATTTGATTAGATCTATGGTGTGCTAGATCACCTTGTATTCATACCCATTTAGGTCATCATAGGTCTAGGCCATAACCCCTTCATAATTGTTGAAAAAAGATACCAATTAATCCTTATCCTTTTGTGAAACTTATTTCCCCATCTTTAATTTTCTTCCATCTCCTAAATCAAGCTCAAAGTAGTCACTTTTGTTTGAAATAAATTTCCATTTATCATTCCTTGTATTGTCATAATCAAATAAATTATTTAAGGTGATTAGTCCCTTTGAAAGTTTATAGGAGTTTAGTTGCATGATTTGATCTATGTACACTTCTTCAATCTTTGGCTATAGTTGCTCTACAAAATCATATGACTATTGAAGTAACATGAAAATTTTGGCATCTCTCAAATACCTACCAGTCCTAATCATTATTTGGTATATCAGGTCTGATAATCACTTGAACCTCTTATTTTTTGGTTAGTAAATCAGTTACTAGATCAAATTGGGAGCCAATTACTACCATTTTATTTTCCTTCATGTTCATGAATATGGGGATGATTTTAATATTAAATACTTCAATCAAATCCCATATTCAGTTGTAGTAAGACCTCATGCAGACATTCTTTGTATTCATGACTCTTCTTACTTGCTTTACTGCTAGTTTATAATCTTTGAACACCTTTAACTATTTTACACCTATGTGCTTAGCAAGGTTGAGGCCATAGATTAGGGATTTATACTTAGCTTAATTATTTGTATAGACAAACTATAAATGGAAGGCCCTAAGGGTCTCTTTTATATATGGATACATTAATCAGATACTATCTCTAGAGCTACTCTTGCATTTTACACCATCAAAATACAGAGTCCAAAAATTGGACTCAATTTTAGGTTCCTTGCTTTGATCCTCTCTTTCTTCATGACTTCAGGGATGGATTTATCTTTATCATGGATTACATATGTCCTAAGGATGGTGGAATTAAGGTTTGTGAATAGATCATTCTTGATTAATTCATTAACAAGGACTTCCTCCTCTAAGCTCATGTTGTTTGCCACTCTTTATTCCTTGAGCATTTATACACAATACATCTCTTTCTTGGAGAAGGAAGTGCATCACTTCAGAATTTATCATAGTATCATCATCTATGTTTTTTGAATGCAGTGGTTTGGATAACACCTTCAATTTTTAGACATATTTGGTCCTTAGGATTAAGTGAGACCAATCCAAAGATAAGTATCCACCTATCTTGGTTGTGTAATCTCTTAACAAATATAACCCAAAGACTAGTGAGATATATATTACCACAAATTATTAGGGAGCTATAATACTAGGAAAATAATACAAAGTTAAGGGAAGGACCTTGATAACACTTATGGTATGAACCTTCTTCCCATCTAACTACATTACCCCTTTATCCAAAGGTTCATATTGAAGTTAGAGTGCATCCATAATCTATTTGGACATCACTATGGTGTTGGCACCAGAATTAATCATAGAATTAGGTAACATCTTGACCCCCATAATGAGTTAAATAAAATGGGATGGGTTTTTATTTTACTTACCCCTGATTTGGAGTTGATGAATGTAGATGGTGTATTAGGTTACACATTATTGTTGACTTTCTTTCCCTTGGTTTGTGTTTTCTCTATAGTTGGGTTACCTTATACATGCTTATCTTATTCTTCCAATGCTTCTCTTAATAAATATTTTTACTTCAGGATAGATAATACATGCTAGAAAGAAACATTGGTCAGAGCCTTATTTAATGGTTCCACCATGCTAAATGACCCTTAGATCAGACTTCAGGGTCCTTTATTTTTTTATGTGCTATTTTTATTTGATTTTGATATGTTAGGGGTGATGGTTGGGGTCCTTAACTTTTCCTAAAAGTCACTTAAGGTCTTGTAAAAGACTATTTAATTTTGGCTAGTTTCTTCTTGGAGTGAATATAGTAGTCTAATAAGACTTTCAGGGCTTTCAACATAGGGATATCACTTGCATAAACTTCATCTTCACCTTCCACCCAAGAGAAAAGTGCATGTTCTAAGGTTATCTCATCTTCTTGTTCCAAGGACATTCCTTGTATTTGAGTCATTAGGATAGAATTTTCTTTGCCTGAGAACTAGTATCCATAGGGAGCTAAATCAGGTGCTTTCCCTTACCTTCATTACTCAATGACCTTGTTGAGTTGTTGAGCTAAAAGCTTCAACTCTTTGCAAATAGAAGGAACAAAAGGTTACTGAAATCTAGGAGCACCGGCGTCGGCAGCAGGACCGACGTCAGTCGTGACCAGTGCAGAAGGCCACCGGCGACGGTAGGGAGTCGGCCGACGTCGTCAGAACCAGGCAAACAAGGACCGGTGTCGGTCACCTGTGTGTTACAGAACTGTTCATTGCACAGACAGTTAGTTAAGTGAATGAAGCGTTTGCATGTAAAGGCCAGTTAGAGTCTTGAGCTGTGAGGATAATTATCTAAATTAAGAGTCTAAGTTATTGTTTAAATCTGGGATCTATTTATAGACCCATTGGCATGTATTGTAATTGATATAAGATAAGGAAGGCAAGGAGTTCCTTCGAAGTGTAAGATCATTGAGTTGTAGGTTGTTGCAAGCTCATAAGAGATCTACATGTGTGAGTATGGTTTGTTGAATTGCAGGTTGCAGGTTCATGGGAGATCAACTTGAAGTACTATAGAGTGTTTGGTGAACTGGTAGGGTTATTACTGACTAGTTGGAGAGGTGAACACCAATTCTGTTTGTGAGTTAGTTGTTGGGACCATTTTTTTTGGGTAGGAGAGTGTTGTAGAAGAATTACTGTACACTTGAGGTGTGGGAAGCCTCTGTAATGTGGAAGAGTGTGGCAACTCTTTATTGTATTCTTTTCTGTAAAGTGTTAATACAAGATAGTGTATTGTCTCTCATATTCTGTGCTATTGGTGAATTCTAGTTACTTGTGTTTCTGGTTATTTCCGCATTTATAATTGCTTATATTTGGTAATCATACTATGCTCTTTCTGAGGAGCAAGATCCTAACAAAGTGGGATCAGAACAGGTGTTGTTCTTGTGATCCCCCAACAAAGTGGTATCAGAGCTTTTGGTTGGGATACTAACAGATTGGATTAGATCTCGTTAGTGTGTTTTTAATTACAGGTTACTCACAGGGTTTCTATTTGAGTGGGAGTTGAGAAATGGCAGAAGACAGTAAGCTATGAATGGAAAAGTTTAATGGTAAGAACTACCAACTGTGGAGGATGCAGACTGAGGATTATTTGTATTAGAAAGATTTGTATTTACCGTTGGGTGGGGTTAATTGCAAACCTTTGGATATGAAAGATGAAGAATGGGAGGTTCTTGATTGGAAGGCTATGGGATCTATTAGATTAAGTCTTGCATCATCTGTGATTTTTAGCTTATCATAGTGTAAGACAATGATGGAGTTGATGGAATCTTTGGCAAATTTATATGAAAAACCCTCAGCTTCTAATAAGGTATTTCTTATGAAGCGTTTATTTAATTTGCAAATGTTGGAAGGTGGATCTGTTCATAGCCATCTTAGTGATTTCCATGGTTTGGTAAACCAGTTAAGTTTAGTCAATATTGTATTTGATGATGAAATTAGAGCTCTCTTAATCTTGTGTTCATTACCTGAAAGTTGGGAAGGTTTGGTAATGGCAGTTTCTAATACTGTGTCTCCTTCAAAAGTCTTAAAAGTGGATGATGTTGTGAGTGTGATATTGAATGAACAGATATGCAGGAAAAGCACAGGTGAGTCATCAGGGAATGCTTTGAGTGTTGAAGGCAGAGGAAGGCAAAGAGAGAAGATAGAGCAAGGGAGATCAAGGTCCAAGATAGGCAGAAGATCCAAGTCCAGGTATGGCAGAATAACCTGCTAGAAGTGTGGAAAGCAAGGGCACTTAAAGAGAGATTGCAGATCAGGTGAAGATCAGCATGAAGGACATGAAGAAGAAGTAGATGTTGCAGATTATGCTACACAGGATGCTCTGGTATGTTCTTTGGATAAAGTAGAATCTTGGGTTTTAGATTTTGGTGCCTCTTTTCATGCATCCCCACATAGGGAATTTTTTCATGAGTATGTCCAGGGAGACTTTGGAAAAATTTGTGTATGGGATGGTAAACCTTGTCAGATTGTTGGCAAAGGGAAAGCGAAGCTGAAACTGTAGATAGGTAACACATGGGTGTTAAAGGAGGTCATGCATGTCCTAGTTCTGGAGCAGAATTTGATTTTTATTAGAAGTTTGGGTGATGAGGGTTGCACAGTGACTCTCACAGCGAACTCTTAGAAGGTTACCAAGGGTACACTTGTTGTAGCTAGAGGTAAGAAAGTAGGTACACTTTATCTATCTACTTGTATTACTGACTCTCTTTCTAGGTTATCTACTTCAGCTGTAGATTCAGAGATGTGGCTTCATAGGGTTGGTCACATAGATAAGAAGGAGATGCTTGTTCTTGAGTCAAAGGATATGCTTTTGGATTTGGAAGGTATGGATCGTGGTTTCTGTATGCAGAAGAAGAAGGTGATGTTTCTTGAGGAATCTGATGTTAGTGACAAGAATAGAAAAGCCTTGGTTTTCAAGGAAAAGGTGACGGACAAAGTTTAGCACAAGATGCAGAAGAATTCTGAGCAGAGCAAGGGTGTTTTGGAGAAGAATTTGATCCAAAAAGAGCTCACGATAAAAATTTAGGTCTCACTAGAAAAACACAGAGGCCGATGTCGGCAGGAAAACTGGCATCGGCATCTAGATAGGGACCAACGTCGGCTATGTGTAGCCTGACATTGGTGACTCAGGGCAGATAACTACTGGTGTCGGCCAGGGGAAAATGACGTCGGCAAAGGGGCAGTCGCAGGGATCTGACATCGATCGAGTGCAGACTAAGATGTGATCGGCATCGGTTACTAAGATGAATTTTGGGTGGATAGCAAGCTGTCAAGGTGTCTCAAGTGCCCACATGGAGGACTGAAGGTGTAAGTAAGTTCTTAAATTCATCATTTCCCTTCTTTACACTACTTGTTGCTCACTTATGGCATAGGACCAAGAAGTTATTGAAGAAGCAGAACAGGTAGATCTAGGAAATAGTGGGAGCTTGGCATGGATGAGGATGTGATTCCTTGGAAGAGCACCAAACAGGTGGTTTGGGTAGAGTTGCCAGCTGGAAGTAAGCATTGAGAGACGAATGGATGTTCAAGATGAAGAGGAGCAAAAATAGATACGTGAGATGGAAGATCAGGGTATATGGTCTTGTATTAGCTACAGGGCAATGGAGGTTTGATCATTGTGTTTCACTTTACCAAGTTGGATAATATTAGCTACATTATCCTATTACTATATGATGTGCTCGTTGCAGGGTTACATATACAGGGTATTGCTGAACTAAAAGTAAAGCTAGTTTAGGTGTGTGTCATGGAGAATCTGGGAGCATAAAGACTCTTTGGCATGAGTGTGTTCTAGAGACATGGTAGGTCATATGTTGACTTTGTTTCAGGATGATTGTGTGAGACCGGTTAGCACATCGTTGGTTGGACAGTTCACAGAACAGGTTCTTGATTCACATGATGAGGTTAAGTGCATGGTATGTACTAAACTTGAGTTTTCCCAAGCAGAGGGAGTTGTCACAAGTTGGAGCCAATCTGGGAGAGAACCATTGGAGGATAGTTCAGTGGATTCTTATAGGGACTAGCAGCAGGTGCACATGCTATGCAGGTTCATGTTATTTCCTACATGGTTTGTAGATGTGGATGTGGCAGGTGATTTGGATGACAGGTTTTACACCACAAGATTTGTGGTGGTTGGTCTTCAAGAGTGATCTTGAGGAGGGATACAAAGCCAAGGGAACAAACTAGATAGATTACAAGTACAGGTACAGGTACAAGTTACAGCTATTTATCTCCAAGTGGGAGATTGTTGAGTTGTGGAGCTAAAAGCTTCAACTCTTTGCAAATAGAAGGAATAAAAGGTTTCTGAAATCTAGGAGCACTGGCGTCGGTAGTAGGACCGACATCAGTCATGACCAGTGCAGAAGGCCATCGGTGATGGCAGGGAGTTGGCCAACATCGGCAGAACCAGGCAAGCAAGGACCGGCGTCGGTCGCCTATGTGTTCCAAAACTGTTCGTTGCATGGACAGTTAGTTAAGTGAATGAAGTGTTTGCATGTAAAGGCCAGTTAGAGTCTTGAGCTATGAGGATAATTGTCTAAATTGAGAGTCTAAGTTATTGTTTAAGTCTGGGATTTATTTATAGACCCATTGGCATGTATTGTAATTGATATAAGATAAGGAAGGCAAGGAGTTCCTTCAAAGTGTAAGATCATTGAGTTGCAGGTTGTTGCAAGCTCATAGGAGATCTACATGTGTGAGTATGGTCTATTGAATTGCAGGTTACAGGTTCATGGGAGTTCAACTTGAAGTACTATAGAGTGCTTGGTGAACTGGCAGGGTTATTACTGACTGGTTGGAGAGGTGAACACCAATTTTGTTTGTGAGTTGGTTGTTGGGACCATTTTTTTTGGTAGGAGAGTGTTGTAGAAGAATTATTGTACACTTGAGGTGTGGGAAGCCTCTGTAAGGTGGAAGAGTGTGGTGGCTCTTTATTGTATTCTTTTTTATAAAGTGTTAATACAAGATAGTGTATTGTCTCTCATATTTTGTGCTATTGGTGAATTCTAGTTACTTGTGTTTCTGGTTATTTCCGCATTTATAATTGCTTATATTTGGTAATCATACTGTGCTCTTTCTGAGGAGCAAGATCCTAACAAAGTGGGATCAGAATAGGTGTTGTTCTTGTGATCTCCCAACAAAACTTTTGTTGTAGATTACCTTTTGGGTAGTTTTGGGGTATATGTCCATCATTACATGGAAAGCACCATTAATTTTAGTCATCCACCAAGTTATTTTGGCTAGTGGCCAATTCTCTATTTGAGTTTGGCAAGACCATTTACAAAGGATCAGGAACTGGGATGAATTGATTTTTAGGTCACATTTGGTTATTCAACCTCTACCCTCCCTGGTAATAGTTATGATAATATGTCACTCTTTAGCCTTGGTAATTTTGGTAAGGGGGATTTAGGGGCATAACTTGCTTCCTCTTGAGATTTATGATCTCATTTAATAAGTTTTGTAGGATGCTCTTCATGTCATTCATCTCTACAGCTAACTTGGATGAAGTGGATGTGCTCATTTGAGAAGTCAAGTATACATACATGGAAGGAGATGCTTATGAGGTTATTATGACTTCATCATGCAATAGAATTGATAATTCTAGGAACATAGGCATCGATGATCATGGGGTGAGTTTCCTAGTGTCTATAAAATTATTCTCTACTCTAATGGCTAACTCATATACATCTGATAGTGTCTAAACTCCAAGGAATTGAATCATAACCACTATGTTAGATTTGAAGGCCTTAAGGTAAAAGATGGTGTCCATACCCATAGGCAATCAAGTAGCTACCAAGATTCTTTGCCAGGTATTATCAAATTTGGTATTGAAATTGATGACTGTGTCTTGTAAGGCTCTTTTAATAATGATTATAGGAGAGATGATGGGTCTCATTTATTTTTGAATTTATCAAAGAATTTATTTCCTAGCTCATCTTAGGTGGTGATGGAGTTATGTGGCAATGACAAATACTAGTGAAGATCTCATCCTTTGAGCCTTAAGGCTATGTTCTATTTTATGACATGATGCATGGTACAAACATTGGAAACATCTTAAAGATGTTTTATTATGCTTTTAAAATCCTCCCCTATGAATTTAGGGAGTGCCTTCAAGGTGTTATCAATAATAGGACCCCACATAGCTGAGGCTACTAGAGGGATGAGTGGGATACCACTATTCCATGCTACAAAGCTCCTTGGTGGTCTTGGGATAGCCATATGTTGTGCTTTTTATGTTACACTAAACCCTATGGTTCTTTGGAGAGTTATATCTAATAGAGGTGGTATTATTAAGTTTGGATCATACACTATTAGTGACGTTTTAACATGTTTCTATGTTATAAATGTGTACTTCTAGTCAAGTAGATTAGTCCCATTGGGCATGCCAGAAAATGGAATTGTTGATGCCTAAAAATTTTGTTCTTAGCAAAAAAATTCCTATATGAAGCTTTACAGATGTGGGACTGAAATTACACTCTATGAAGTGACCTCTAGGATTTTATAATCCATCTCTTTGAATTAATTGGGGAGGAAAAGAGTAAGGAGGAAATGTAAGTAAAACAAAAATAAAACTATCTAAGGTACTACACTAAAATTATTTATGTATCCATTCCTAAAATTGCATAAAATAGCTTGAAACCTTAAAACATTATAGACAATTTAAAAGAGCTTATGCATGATTTAAATTCTATAATATAAGCATAAGCCAACACTATGGAAGTAAAAAATAGAAACAATAGAAAATAATTAATTCTACTCAATTTGATAGAGAACATCACATCCTCTTCATTGTTGGCTGGATAACAAAATATAAAAGGCCCAAAGGCATAGTATAGAATATTCAATCCTTTTTGTAATGGGCACCTACTAAGGTCTTGAAATATAAAAAAATACTATTATAATGTCTACTCTTTAATAACAATCATAAAAAAATTCTAATATCTAACTCCTCCCTTACAAAAGAAAGAAGCCCAGAATATATATGCACAATGACCTCATGAGGAAATGACACCTAAAACCTAGCACTCATGCTCATGATGAAGTCATTACAACCAAAAGGGGGAGCTTTGGCTCATGAGTGCAAATGGTCTTCAAATCCTAAATATGGCATAACTTTAATGCCTCATGATTCCCATGATGCTTAGAAGAAGTGTTGTGGTGACACATGGCTCCCTTAGAACTACCTATAGAATTCTTGTTGGAAATGGGTCCAATTCCCTTGGCCAATGGAAAAAATCAAAGATCTAACAAAAAAAATATTGCATGGGAAATTTTTCTTTATTTTAGTTATATCTACATAGTGGTCCATGCCTATTATTTCATTAGCCAATGGCACACCTTAAAGTCCTAAAAAAAGAAACCTTAACTCTCAAAGAGTGTAGTGACACCACGTGGTAAGCTAACACTACTCTTGGGGAAGATGAGAACCCTTTTGGAAAGAATGAATGTGGGGGAGCCACATGGCACTTGTGGAAGGAGTTGAGACTTAGCCAAAAATAAAAAGGGAAACCTAAGAAAGAGGAAGTCGATACCAATCTTCCCAACTTGCCAAGCATGTCCATGATGGAAAGATAACATCCCAAAATCTTCAAAATGTGGATCTGATCCACATGTAACATACGTATTAATTTTTACAACTAGGTCAACTAAGGCTAACCTAGTAGGAAAATGATTTTTTTCTTAGTTATGGGCTATTGATAGTACAATTTTCTAAATATTTAGATAAGTGAGATTTGTAGTGATTTTAGGTATGATAAAATTAACCAACAATCTTGTAAAGTAGAGAAAGTAATAATAAATGATAAAGTTTACAAATATTGTGTGTATATAGAATATAGCATATGTTATTTTTCCTAGGCATACTTCCCTATATGGCTAAAGTTTGAGCTCATGTGAAAATCAATATACAGTGGTAAAATTATACCTGGGCACATGTTTGGGTATTTAGTATTGATATTTTCTTGTTATCCAAGGAACCTATCTTCCTTACCTTATCCTTCTCTTTTTTTATTTCTTTGATTTCTTTGACCAAGTCCCTTTATTTATAAATTGTGAACTAAATTGTTTAATTGGTAGACCCATTGAATTGGACTAGGTAGAATAGAGAATCTTGTGTAAGTGGAAATAGGAATTGACCCTTTTGTGATAGAAATGCATTTCTTGAGATATATTCCAATCAATATTTTTCATAGAGCCTAATACCTATAACCCATGCCCTAGATTATCCCAACAATAATCCTAAAATGAGAGGATGAAAATCCCTTGAGTTTCATCCATGATTAATCAGTGCACATAATTATATAAGTGCATTTTGGGAACCAATTGGAAGGTTAACAAAAAATAACTAGGCTAAAAGGAGAGCACCCACTAACTCTACATGAAATACTTAGACTAATAGCTAAACCAAAAACAACATAGAGTCCCTTGTATGAATCACTAGGTCTAGACTTGGTCTAAGTCAATTTTTTAATCTCACCCTTATATTTTCACTGAAGGACTAGATCCAACAAGAAAGATCAAGACCCATAGTTACCCCATCTAGTTTATCCACCCATACTTGTGGTTGCACATATGGCATGGTTAATTAGGTTTGGTCTTAAAATTTCCATAGTTTTTCATGACTTACCTATAAACCCAAAGAGGTACCTCCCATAATTCACACCTATTGGAGGATTCACTATTGAGGAACTTGTAACTTCTTATAATACCACCATTAATCTCCTTAACATCAAATATAGAGATGTGGCTTGTATGATCTTCTTATTCACATTGATGGATGCAACTTATGATTGGCTCTTGAACCTACCTTAGACCAACATCATAAGATGGGAGGAATTTATTAATACCTTTCTAGATCAGTTCAGATAAGTCATTAATCCTAACATCTTATAAAAATAATTTTTAAGCATTTAGAGAGACGCTAATGAACCCATTAGGAATTTTAATGCCAAGTTCTATAAGATGTATATCAAGGTCACTTCATTTTATAGACCAAATGCCCAACTAGTTGTACAAATATACAAGAATGCCCTATATCCTTATACTACAATGTTCTTATGCAGATATCCCCTTATTATAGACTTATCCCTCACATATTGAAGCCATAAAATAAGATAGGAAACTAAATCCTTAAGGACAAATAACATAGGCTATCCTAAATATTCTTTCAAAATTACTAGCCCTGAATCTTATCTTTAGCACTAACCAAAGCATGCCAATGTCATAGCCTATGATAATGACAACCAACTCCCACTAAGACATGGAACACCTAATCAACATTTGGCTTTCCTCAGCCTAGTCAATTGTGCATTATCCCCCCAAACTCATAGACAAGAATTGATCTTGATCATTAATAATGTCCAAATCATACCCCAAGAGTCTACTAAAAATGAGTTGGATGTTATGCAATGCATGGTAAAGAAGATCAGTAATGACTTCTTGGGCCTTCAAAGATAGGTTGGAAACATTGGTGGTGAATGTTTAAATTAGATCTCCACCGATTAGATAAAAAAATGCCCTTATAACCATTCCAAAAACCATCTAGATCCCTCACCTAATAAGTTTCCTAAGATTAATATTTGTAAATTGGCCCTACCAAATTGGTACCATGTACATAACACAACCCAACATAGGGAACTTGAATTCATTAATTTTTGTATTGTTTTTAACATCTTCCAAAGAGAGATAGAATAATACGAGTTAGTCACAAACCCTTTATATGGAACTAAACAACTTGATATCCATAGTTCTTCAAGATATCCAAGCACTTTTATGGTGCTAGAAACCCTATATTTACCTAGCTAAGAGGATAATAAACCAAATGAGTCTACCAATGAGGTACATGATTTCCAAAAATACTAATGAAAAACTATGCCTTCAAAATTTAGACACAATAGCAACCCATTAATATGTCCACTCCCCCTAATAATGGTACAACCCCTCCTAATCCTAGAGCAATTAATGATTTTACACATCCAAAAACTAGTAACCCCAAGCCCCCTAAATATATACATCTTATTCCTATAAATAGAGACTGCAATATAGTAGAGGACATGAATAAGATCAAATAATATATCATACTACATGAGCTTACCTAGATCACTAAGTAGATATATCTCTTATTAAATTCCTTGATAGACAAACTAACCCAACCCAAACTTAAGATTGTAGAAACCAATGTGGTTATACATAAAAATAAGGTTGATGTCCTTCTTTTTCACCTCATGATCCAATTGTTTCGAAATAACTTGCATAACTATCAATTTAAATCAGTGGCCTTGCCAAATGTCATGCCTACTAGAATTTTGTATAAGTTAGGGAAACCACCCATTAAATTAGATAATAGTACTACAAATAGATAAATTTTAGGTCAAGGTGGCACGAAATCTCTTAAATATGCACATTTATCTATAATCTAAACCCATAGTCTAGAATTTTATGGACTTTCAAGTGGTAGAGATCCCATAATCCTATGGTATGATGCTTAGTAAGTTTTAGTCCAAGACCCTAAATGGGTATATGGCCACATAATTATCACATATGTGGTTTTCTTAGAGGGGTGTGGCCAATAAAATTCATGTTGAAAGAGAGCCTATGATGAAACATATAATTATTTTTTTCTCCAATTTGTTCTTTATCACAAGATGCCCATGAGATTGGGCATTCTTTAAAAAAGCAAAGGTGGGGACAACTACAGACTTTGATCCTCCATTTTAGGAATGATCTAGGATTAGACTAGGTCATGACTATAGGTATTGGACTTCACAAATAAATTTTACGTGAATAGTCTCCAAGAGATGTACTATCACCACTGAAAGTTTAATCCAATGTGTTTCACACAAGTTAAGGATAGTGATGAAAACTTGAGTATTGGGTTTATTATTTCTAAATAAAAGGGGAAAGTTTATTTCAATTCCATAAAAGAGAGGGAAGGGTAAGTTAGAAAATGGAAGATTCCAAGTCTAAAATGAGATGAATGCACTGGTCATTTAACCAAATGACTATGCCATAGTTATACCACTGTAGACCAAGTTTCACTAGGGTTATACCTCCAAGAAAATAAATTGGGATGATTCTAAGGGAACTAAAAGAATGCCTTCAATGTGAATTCTTTATAATGATGAATACTTGGATTTTATTATAAAAAACACATAAACACCATACAAGAATTTGTAGCTTGGCACACAAATTATTAGCACTACCAAAGGATAATTGAAAGAACTCACACAAAGATTATAATAGCTAAGCACATCATAACCATGACATACATAAAGTAACAAAGTGTTAATCTAATTAACCTAACATTAAGGATCATTCAAACATGAAGATGAAATAAAATTGAAACATTGAAGATATCCTCTTGAAAAAAATAGAGATTGTATTCATTAAAAGAGTAAAATTTTATTACAATAATCAATCAAGGTTTTTTTTTAGAGTATAAAGTGATGAAGGATATGTAGGTGAAATCATAGTAGTAATCTGATATCACTTAAAAGTAATTTTGCTCAACCCCTATAATACAATATGTCTCTTCCTTAAATAGACAAGGATTGGGTTTCACCCCCAAAAAACATGAGGATCCTATCCTAGGCCATGATTGCCACTCATTATAGTTATAATTGTATTTCAAAATTTAAACAAAATAATCCCTAGAAACCTAAATTAGATCTATGAGGGAACACTAGTTGATATGAGGAGGTGATTGAGAGGGACTAACTCTTAATTACTTTGATTGGGCACTGTCAGCTTCCAACATGATTACTATAAGGTTAAACTCCTTATCTAGCCTTTCTAAGTCCATTAGGGGATCCTTAAATATTATGTTGGTCTGAGTTGTCAGTCTCTAGGAGATTTGGAAGGCTATTTCCATTGATGGTTAGACTCTAGAGACCTAGTGGATGATCATCATGGATTGAATTCATAGGTCTAGCACTACTTGAGCCCTTTCTTGGTTTACCTTAGCCACTATCTCCCTCATAACCTAGTCAAATTAACCTAGGTGGACTTTGAATTCCCCTTGGTCAAGAAAGGTTACATCCTAGTTGAATAACATGAAGATATTGACATCCTTAAAGTAGGTCAATATCTTTTTTTTTCCCTCTTTCAAGGGTCTTGTTGTAGTGTGGGCTAAGGCCAACCACTCCAACGTAACTCTCATGTTCCTTACATATGTTTGGTACCACCCCAAGTCTAAGGTTGGCATGAGTTTAAGTTTTGAGAATATTCTTTTATTGACCACCACCTACAACTTTTGGCATTTCCCATCGATTTATGTAATCTCTCTATGAAGGCTTGAGTTTGTTATATAATTATGTTTGTCTTAGCCTGAGTCTCCACTAATTTCTTAAGGATTGAGAAAAGTATTAGGAGGTCATCCTTGACCTACCTAATTATTCCAAATGGGAACGTGCTTTGCACTAGGGTTTTGAGAGTCTTGACTAGGCTTTGCATGTCCTTGAGGAGATTTTTAGACATGTCATGGGTAGCTCAGAGGATGGATAGTGACTCATCAAACATCTTATCCTCCCCAATGGGAGTCCTCACTTTGGTGAGGGAGAACAAATCTTGATTGATATACCATATCATTGGGTTCCCCTCCTTGATAAACCTCTATATAAGCATCCTCTTCATGCTCATGGAGGCTTAGTTATAACTCTATTGTATGTCTAAGTCACCTTAGACATTTATCTTTGGAAATTTTGACCTTGAGACCATCCCTTATGTTGTGGGAGGTAGAGGATGTGTGGTTTAAATGGTAGTGAAGGGTGAAGGATGAGATATAGAGGAGTTGGAGGAAGTGAAAGGAGTGAAAGAGGAAAGGAGTGGAGGTGAAAGGGGCATAGGAGAGAAAGGAGGGAGAACAAAATGGTAAGCCAAGGGGAAAAAATTTTCCTACCACTATTTTTGGGTGAGGTTTACCTAGGGTAAAATTACCCCCAAGAATTTTTCTTGGAATAAAAAGGTAGAGATGGGCTGGTTGAAGGTGAATCTTATGGGGCCTTGGGTAAGGGCAAGGCAGGATGAAGAGCTAGATGGTGAGATGTTAAAGGTGAATCCTATGGGACCTGAGGATTTGTTGAGGCCTATAAAATAAGTGGAGTTGGAAAAGAAGGCCTTTAGGATGGACATATAGTATGGGTCACCTTTTATTTCTTCTTCAACCTCTTTCTCAAGTTAATTTTGGGTGTTGGAGTAAAATGTTTGACTGGGATGATAGGGTCCACAAGGGATAATGGCAGAGGACTTGGATCTATAAAGGGGAGTGATAGGCTAACTAAAGTGGGTATCAAGAGGGTCCCTAGTGGAAGTGGTATGATCCTAAAGGACGTTGTCACACCTGCTACTAAAAGCATGCCCAAGGGAGGCATTGGGAGGACTCTAGGTTGTGAAATGGGAGGAGTGGAAGGGAATGAGGAAGCAATGACACTCAATATGATTGAGGCCAAAGGAACTTTAGAAAATTATGGAAGGGGAGTAATGGGAAATAAGGGAGGCAACACTTGGGAAACCTATTGGGATAGATTATAATTAGTGGGCACTAAAACTAAGAGTTGGAAAGTGGCAAGAGTGAGGGGTGGAAGGAAAATAGAAAGAGATAGAGGAGTGAGTAGGGGAACCTAGATGGGTGCCTACTATGTGCCTCACTCTGAGCTCACTCTTATGCCACCAACCACATCAAAACTTAGGGTATATGGTGTTGGTGGCTAAGTGGGTTATGCTTTAGGGGCTTACTTAAGCCTTCTTTCCCTTCTTTTTCTTATCCACTAATCTAGATAGCACCTCTTATTTTTCAATCACATTTAGGTAAATATCATCATCATCTTCAACTTGATGTCCATAGTTTATGTTGAATGGGGTTGAGTATCATGCTAATTGATCTTAGATTACCCATTTAGGGTCTTATTGACCAATTTTGACCCCCAAGGTCAAAATTTCAACCCCTATAGGCCAAAACTTTCTTGAAATGTGTTATAACCTTGTTCATAGTTTTCTCATTCTTTATTAGGTCCTCAAATAGTCTTTCTAAAATCTTATCATTAGTGTTCAAGGTAAATTTAGAGAAAATAATGTAACACTTTATCTTTGTTTAGACTATTCTAGTCATGTCATGGTTTAATAGTATTTTTTCAAGTGGTTTCATAGGTCCCTATGTGTCCTTCAAAGTCATATTTTTCACTTCATCACCTTTTATAAACATTTCACATGTATTTATAAAGTTTAAGGTTATTTTGTGAACTTTAAGGTAAGTTTTATGAAGGAAAGGGTGTTTTTACTAACTCCAACATCTGTCAAAGCTAAAAAATGAAAAAAAATCCATACAAGACACTTTCAAAGGTTATTGGAGGAGTTATATAACTACTATACATGTCAGGAAGTCATAAAATGGTCAGAATCTTGCATCTCAATGCTTAAGAGGTAGTTTATAGGCACTTGTATGGACTTAATGAACTCTTCTTTAGGTGAAAATGTTTTAAAAGTCTCTCTTACACTTATTTAGGTCAAAATCATGCTTGGATTTCAATTTTAGGTCTGAAAATTGTAGAGAAGCAGTCAGGAACTCCATCGCTACCTTCGTAAACACATAAAGGCAAACTTCAAGTGGATGGTACAAGCTATATAGGTGGAGTTAGAGCCTAATATTTAGACCAGATTTTATTAACCTTATGACATATCAATTAGTGTAATTTTTTTGTTTCATTTATCTCCTTATATTTATGAACAATTGCTAAGGAACTAAGGTGCTTTTTTGAGGTGTAAAACCATGACAAGGTCAATTTTGGGCCTCTCAAGGGAAATAATGAACTCATTGAAGCATGAGAGTAGTTTTTAAGGATCCTAATAAGTCTAAAAATCTCCCCCAACACATTATTAAAAACTCATTTGTCATGTATGGCCCTTTGAGGAAGCAAATATTCATGTATGTGAAAGTGCAGGGTAGTTTTCTTAAATCTCTCAAGAAGTTGCATATGGATATGGTTTGTGTTGATAAAGTGTGTTGTCTTAAAATATTGAAAATATTTATTCTCTCTTAAGAAATTTTTAATTAAGTTATTTTACCCAAAATAATCCAATATGCATACATAATTCTGTTACACTCTTATGGAGGAAAGAGAGTTAAAATGACAAAGAATAAACATGTAGGTCTGTATTCTATGAGATATAATTGAAATGTGCATTAAAATTTGGAGTTTTAGGAAATAAATATGAGAAAAGTGTAGTATTTCCACATTTGGAGAGGTTAAAAATCATGTATAAGTATGGTTCAAAGAAAAATGCTCAAGACACCTAATGAATCCTACCTATCGCCTACAGTCATGAAAGTGAAAGACATGTGAAATCATGGAGTATAAAAGTGAAGACAATACTTGTATGTCATTTCAAGATATAACATAACCCTCATAAAAATTTCATGGTGAATAAAATTATTTTTCAATTTGGAGAGGTTTGTCTTGGCTTATTAGGCCTAAATTCATACATAGGCCTATGTGTAGGCTTGTAAAGAGGTTTTAGTTCTTATGAGTGGATACAATGTTTCACATGAATACTGAAGCTAAAATGAATAGAGATGAAATTCATGAGGCCTAATAAAGTCTTGAATGGTATGTATAAGCTTTTTCTTTAGAAAATTCTTAAAACTCAGTCAACATGCATATGAGAGACTACAGGCTTGTTTGGGAAATTCAAGTTACCTTTAAGCATGGAGAAAGATGATGTAATGTTTTATATGGGAGACTTGGGTCTAAATTAGTGATAAATATATGTGTAACCCATAAAAAACTAATGTCTTGAAATTTTTCTATTAGTTCTATAAGGAGAGATCACTCAAAGCTTAGCAAACCCAAACATTCACGTACAGTTAGGCCTATTTCTAGGCAATTAAAGATGAATAAAAGTTGTTTAAGGAAGATAATATGGAGGTGTATTCATAATAAGGTCATGAATAATTAAAATAATGTGTATATGATATATTGGACTCTTATAATAGTGAGAGATATCCTTAAATACAGTCAAGAGAGCACCTTATCTCATATGGACACCTACAAGCAGAATGTTCAAAACATGAGCAACTTGAGGTCTCAGGTGAAAATAAATCATATGAATGTATAAATGTGAAAGTATGGTAACATGGGATTCCTTTTCATTTAGTTTTAACCTCAAAATATCCCAATTTAATGACTAACTAATTAAAGACAAGGAAACCCCAAATGACCACTTACAACCATGTCCTGAGCAAACATGAGAGAGAGAAGGGGTGCTTGTGGAGATATGAAGTCTTGAATAAGTTGAGAAGGTTAAAAATAAAATGTTTATTACTCAAGACTATATCAAAATTAATTTAAATGCTCATAGGTTTACATTAAAACCCTACACTCCAAGATACAACTAAAACCCAAATGGGTACCTACAGGCTAGCCTGAGTAGTTCAGGTTATTTCCAAGATTGGAGATGAAAACATGCAATGTAAAATAGTGTTTTTAGAGATAATATATATTTAAAATGTGTTAAATTTAATTTTAGGTAAAGTATATCCAAAGGAAGGTCAAAGAGAATATCAAACAAGGCTTACTTCAGCCCTATAGAAATAGTTAGTTCACCACCTATAAGCTTGCCTTGTTAAGAGAAGGTGCTTTCTTGGTTTGAAATAAGGGAATATTGGATGAAGAATAAAATAATGATAATTATTATATGATGTTATTAAAACCTACATATATTTATCATAGTTAAAAATAAGGATGCAATGTTGATAGGCTTTGTTTAGGCCTAGTAAGCCTAAAGTCATTTACATAGTCTGTAAGTATAGTCATAAGAAAGGTGGTTTATTTGAAGGTGATATAAGGATATGGGAACATTAATTAATGTATAAGGATGTAAAAAATCATATATTACTATCCATAGGCAAGGAAATACAAATAAAGTGCCATTTAAGCTTATAATACCTCCTTGAGTTCTCTAGGTGAATGACTACATTTAAAGACCAATATGCTCTCAATTGTTGAGACCTTGACATGAATCATGCAACAAAATGGATTTAATATATTGTATATGGGTACCTAAAATAAAAATTTATATCATTTTTTTTTAGGTCTCAAACCTTCATGAACAATAGCCAATATTACAAACCACTCTTCAATGGCATGGCAAAGACCCAAGGAGCACATTTTCAAGCTTAGAACTATATGGATAGAATGCATGGGAAAATAAGATCCTAAGAATAGTTAATGGGTATAGTTAAATTTATATATGTTTATTTTTTTTAGTTTTTGAGGGCCCAGGGTTTATGAACAATTGTTAAGAACTTAGACATGTTTAAACCCCCCTAAAACCATAGTAATGACTAGTTGAGAAAGATGGGCCTATAAATTTCATGAAATTAATTTTAATTAAATTTAAACCTATCATAAATAATTATTCATTACAATTATATAATAACCATGAAATTTGTTTGTACTTGCACCTATATAGATGCATTAAATAATGTACTATTATGAGGTTTTGGGCTCAAAATAGGGTTTTTAACCTTATGGAATGATGAAAAATATTTTATAAGATGTATTGAGGTGTATTATACCCACTAAAGTCCAACAAATATATACATAAAATCTTGGAAGTGCCCAAACAAGTTTGATTCTTAAAGGCAGTCTTAAATAGGTTAAAAAGAGACCAGGTTTTGAGACCATTTCATGGTTCTCACACTTACACAAGGTCTCAGGACCTAAAATTTAGTGTGGAGGTTTATGACATGCTGGGGAAAGTTAATCACATGATTTTGTGTGGTTTCACACGTTTGGGATATGTTTGGAATAGAAACTCAATCTTCTAGGCAAGGAGCCTTAATTGAGGCTTGATTAAGGAGAAAGAATAGAAAAAAAATGATGCTTCCACTTAGAATTGGGTCCTAAAATTTGGAATGGAATTGTAAGGGGATACTGGGTCCTCAAATATATTCTCAAATTATAAATATACTTTTTAAATTCTTATATATAATGAGGCTTACATGTTTTCAAGGCTACAAGGAATTAGGCCTAGTGAGAGATTTTGGTGTAAAATGAGTCTTGCAAGTAGTTTGAGGATTACAAATAAGTTTTTTTAGGTATAATATGATTTGAATAGTTTATAAATGTAGATATAATACCTTGATGAATATGAACTCAATTTTTGATCTATTTGGGCAAGAATAAACTAGTGAGACAAAGACGTTTCAAGACACCTAAAGAGTTACTTAATGATTGCCACTAAGATGTCTATTTGAGGAGATTTTAAGAAAATTAAAGGTGTCAAGAGTAGATAAATATATTAGTTCAACATGACTTAACCATCAATGAATCCACTTGTCATCTCACAAGCCAAGGCAAAGGGCAATTTTTAAGAACAAGGCAAGGTGTCAAGTAAAGTTGCAAAATCCTATGCCATGTGGAAGTGGAAGACATATTTAGGAGAGATACACATGTTTTTGAGGGTTTGATATAACTATTTAACAACTATTTTATTTATTTTAACTCATAATAAACTTGTTGTCTCTCTTCTATTCCCCTCTCTCCTTCTCTCACATTTCTTTATATATTCAACCTTGATAGCCTATGTTAGTATCCTCCACCTGGGTATAGAAAAACCCTACCCATTTTTAGCCTTTGATTAATGAGAAACTTATGATGTTACCTCCTCATTTGAATATTTTAATGTGTGTGTTTTATTATTTGATCTTATCAAGTGATTAGATTTACTTCCTTAGTATGTTGTCCTTGTCTAGCATTCATGTTCAATTTGAAATCCTTTTTATAGGTCTTGTGAAGTGTCTAAGTGAGGTGTAAAAAGTGAGTGCGTTGTCTTTTCATTATTTTCATTTCATGACCTCTTGAATAGTCCTCCTATCCCAAGCATTCTTCACAACCTTCATGTGAAATGTTGATGTAGAAAGCAGATTTTGAGTAGTGTTTATTGCAGGTTAGTCTCATGGTTGAAGTTCATTTATAGGTGGTTGGTAGTGGTCAAATATATTTGGTGCATCATCTCCATTAGGATAGTTTTTAATCTATTTTACATGAAATTTTATAGAGTATCTTTTGATCCTAAGTTATACATCAAGGGAGTTAGCCATTTAACCTAGAGATTCAATCAAAGTTTAGGCCACCCAGAGCCTAGGATTATTTCCATGTTATTCCAAATTTGGAAGTATTAAACTACCTTATAAAGGGTGAAAATTTGGTCGATGATAGGTCCCACTATTGGACCTTTAATTTTACAATGGTGAAGGAGTATTACATAGCCATCATCTTCTGAATAGAGGGGTAGGTATTGTAAACATGGTGTCATATGGTGCTCAAGAGTTACAAGCATACCTTCTATTGACATTGTACATAAAAACCAAATATGCCTTCCAACAATTGATAGGTGAACTCTTGTTCTACTAGGCAGTCAGGGACATAAAATAACAAGAGGAGGGGATCCTTAAGGAATACTATAATCTAGATCACTATGTCATCTTTATATAGTTATTAGTCCCTAATTGTTTGTTGGGAAATATGGAAGCACACAATTGATTACCAAGCAACTTAACATGCAAAAATTAACCAGAATACACAAGTAATTAGAATTCAGAAACAACATAGAATATGAGAGACAATACACAATTGTATTAATACTCTTCTAAAAGGAAATACAACAAAGAAGATTTCCATAGTTCTTCTTCCTTACACACCTCTAGGGCTCCCACACCTCTAGGGCATAAACAGTAATTCTTCCCTCAAAGCTCTCTCTCTTATGGTCCCAACACACAACTCAAACATAGAGTTGGTGTTCACCTCCAACCAATTAGTATCCACTACTACCAATACCCAAGTTTTCACACACTCCACAAGTACACAAATGTACTTCAAGTAGATCTCCCCTGAATTGTAACAACTTGTAACCCAAATGATCTCACTTATGGAAGGATCTTCCTTGCCTTCCTCTTTGCTCTCTTTCTGAGTACACACTGTACTCCAAGTAGATCCTGCCTCATCTTGCTCCCTGTTGTGTTGCTATCCTCCCTAATCTTGCACACCTACAAATCAATATAGTTCTGCATACCTGCAAACCTAGATCATGCACACACATACACCTACAGATCAATGATATTACTTACCATGTAGATCTCCTAATGTAGCCATGCACACCTACTGACCAAGATCTTACACAACTGAAGAACCCTTCTGATTCTCCAAAACTAGCACCCACACTTAGCACTATTGTGGAACTAAGAGGAACACCCTTGCTCACTTCACACACAGAAGGAGCTAACTTTGCTCAACTCAAACTAGCACACTTTACAATAGAGCCCATGAGTCTCTTAAATAGATCTCATGCAAACAATAATTAGACACCTAATTACAATAATTAGATCCATAGCTTCTAGTCTAAAATTGGCTCTTGACATGCAAACACTTGGTTTGTTAACTAACTACCCATAAAACTCACAGTTCAAACTGCACAGGCAACTGACATCAGTCCCTGTCTACCTAGAGGTAACCGATGCTAGCCAACTTCTGATCGACATTGATTGCTCTTCCTATCTAATCTTGTTGATGTCAGTTGGCCTGACTGATGCCGATATCTGTGACACTCAAAAACCTCTAGCAACCTCCTTCCCTATTTGCATCAGTGAAGCTTTTAGCTCCACAACCTAACAATCTCCCACTTGGAGATAAATAGCTATACTATACCTATACCTGTACCCCATCTAATCTGTTTCTTGGCTTGTATCCCTCTTCAAGATCAATCCTAAAGACCAACCACCACACAACTTGTGGTGCACTTCCTATCATCCAAGTAACTTGCCACATCCAAACCTATAAACCCATGTAGTGAAGTCCTGACCTTGCATAGCATGAATCCCTACTGTTGGTTCCTCTCAAATACCTGAGAACTCACTTCCCCGAATTGGCTCCTAACTCTCTAATAGCACCCACTGCTTGGGCAAACTCAGGTCTATACCAGACCTCATGTGATTTTGGACACTGAACTGTCTAGCCCTTAGTGTGCTCCAGCTTTTCATCCTATCCTAATGAACCTCACCAACACCTAATTCACATCAGCTCCCACTGGAGACAAAATCACCCTGTGATCTTCCATATTTCTCATGCCAAAGAATTTCGCTGCTCTCAAATTATTCATGGCAAACCACTGAACTAACCTTACCTTTAGCTCAGCAAAACCCTGTATGTACAAACCTGCTAGCTAGCATACCATCCACATATAGTAACAAGATAATGTCATGACCATCATCCACCTGGTAAGACAAACACAATGGTTACACTGACATTGACTAAAGCCCTACTTTGTCATCCACCTATCAAACCCTGTACCACTATCCTGCAGCTTCCTCAAGACCATATGGCCTAGCCTTTCATCTCACGTGTCCATTCTCTCTATTATTTAACCAAGGTATCCATTCATCTCTCAGTGCTTTCTTTTGGCTAACAACCCTACCAAATCTCCTATTTGGTTCTGCATCTTGTTCCTGCCATACTCCCACTGTTTCTTGGATCCTTCCTGCACTGCAGTCAGTAACGAGTATAAAGAAGAGGAATAATGAATTTGAGGCCTACTTACACTTTCAGTCCTCCCCATGGGCATTTGATACTCCTTGATAGCTTGTTGTCCACCTAAAATCCATTACAGTGACCGACCTTGGTCACCGCATAGTTTACATCTGACCGACGTCGGTTCCATGCACCTATCCTGACTACCAACCCTATCGACATCGATCCTCCTGGCTGACGTCAGTCTTACCTATTGTCGACATTGGTCCTCATGATCGATGTCAGTCTTACCCTGCCTGACATCACCAGCTCTGGTCTGCACATGACTGACATCGACACTTGTCTATTTGACATTGGTTCCCCTTGATCAATGCCAGTACTTGTGTTCCCCTATGAGTGATGACTTTTTACCCGCGAGCTCTCCATGGATCAAAACCCTATCCAAACCACCCTGCTCAAAAGTATCCAGCCCCATCCACTGAACTCTGTCTGTCATCTCCTCCAAGAACATCAAGGCTCTCCAGTTCTTAAGTCTATCAAACACATCTATCTTCCACTTAAGAACATGCATCTCCTTCTTGCTCATGTGACCAAGTCTACAAAGCCATGTATCCACAACAGAATAAGAATCACTAATATAAGCAAGTAGATAAAGAGTACCTGCTTTCTTACCACCAGCTAATTCAAGTGTATCCACTATGAGAGTTCTTGTGCATCTCTCATCACCCAACTTTCCTGAAGAAATTAGCCGCATCTCTAAGACCGGGACCTGCATGACCTTCTTCAACACCCATGTGTTGGCCGCCTACAATTTTAGCTTCACTTCCCCTTTGCCAATTCTTTGGCAAGGCACACCAGCCCCTAAATAAATCTTTCCAAAGTCTCCAAAGACCTTACCATGGAAAAATACTCTATTTTAGACTACATGGAAAGAGGCAATAGAATTTATAAGACAAGATTCTACTTAATCCAAGAAACCTCCCAGAGCATCCTATGCAACAACCCTTGCAACATCTACCTCTTCAATTCCTTCATGCTGATCTTCAACCAACCAACAATATTTCTTTCCATAACACCGTAAGTGATCATCTGTGATTTTCAACTCCTCCATTCTTAGCTTACTTTCTTTTGCCATTGCTCTACTCCCACTCAATTAGAAATCCCTGAGAGTGACCTGTAATCAAACACAAAACTTGTTCCCTACAACCTTAGCTCTGATACCACTTTGTTGGTATCAAAATCTTAAACCTACAACCAGGCTCTGATACCACTTTGTTGGGAAATATGGAAGCACATAATTGATTACCAAAAAATTTAACATGCGGAAATTAACCAAAATACACAAGTAACTAGAATTCAGAAACAATACAGAATATGAGAGACAATACACAATTGTATTAATACTCTTGCAGAAGGAAATACAATAAAGAATATTGCCATAGTTCTTCCTTACACACCTCTAGGGCTCCACACCTCTAGGGCATAAATAGTAATTCTTCCCTCAAAGCTCTCTCTCTCTCTTACGGTCTCAACACACAACTCAAACACAGAGTTGGTGTTCACCTCCAACCAGTTAGTATCCACTACTGCTAGTACCCAAGTGCTCCACGCACTCCAAAAGTACACAAACTTACTTTAAGTAGATCTCCCCTGAACTACAACAACCTGCAACCCAAATGATCTCACTTATGGAAGGATCTTCCTTGCCTTCCTCTTTACTCTCTTTTTGAGTACATCCTATAGTCCAAGTAGATCATGCCTGATCCTACTCCCTGTTGTGTTACTGTCCTCCCTGATCTTGCACACCTACAAATCAATCTAGTTCTACACACTTGCAAACTTGGATCATGCACACACATACACCTACAGATCAATGTGTAGACACCACAAATGTGTCTGCACCTTGGTTCTCCCCCCTTGTCCACCTCAAACCCATATCCTAACCCTTGGCCTTAGTCCTCTCCACTCATTTGATTAAAATAACTTAAATATTTCAATTAAGTGGCCCCCTTTCCACCTCACCCTTGCCACCTTGGATCCTCCCTTGGATCCCTCCACCTTCCTCTTAGCCTTTATTATGTCAAATCTTCTCATTATCTTCCTCCCACGCCCATTTAAGCATCCTCATGACCATTCTTCCCACAATCCCTCACCCGGCGGCGTGCAAGAATGGGCAGAGGCTATTTTTAGTCTCTGTCCCCATTCTACCACTGCCGACGTCGGTGACCCTTCGGCTGACGTCGGCGATAATGCCAGCGTCGACAGCCTTCAAGACTCCTTTCTGCATCCATTCCAGCCCCTGGCCCCTTGAGCTCACAAACTAAATTCTCTTGGCGTGTTGGCATTCATTTCTTCTCCCTCTGGACCTCGTGCAATAGCAACAATAGGTACAGGGATTCTTGAGCAGAGATTTCCTCTTGCAAAGTCTTCTGTGGTCTCAATAACAGCTCTCCCACTCTCCATGCAGCAAGCAAAAAGGTAAGCATAGTCTGTTATTTCATTTCATTTCTTTTCTTTAGTGTTCAGTTGTTGGTATCTGTTGTCCCCCACTCCCTCTGTCCTACCCCCTGAGAGGCTGAGAAGCCTTCTCAGGCCCTGTCCTCTGTCCACCTTCCTTTCACTCTTTCATCCTTTCAGTGTGATCCCGACAACTCCCTCATCCCTCTTGCCAACAAAGACCCTGTACAGGGCACCTAATCAGAACCTGACCATTCCCCAGTCTATTCAAATTCATCCCTGAGCTCTGCCTCGACCCTGTTCACAAACTAGACCCATCCACAGTCCAAAAACCTGACTACAGGCCACTTCCCCGACCGACGCCGGTTACTTCCCCGACCGACGTCGGCAGGATAACCGAAGTCGGCAGACCATGCAACCGACGCCGGTAACATTCCCGACCTCAGCGACTGTCATCAACCCGACAACTCCTTTCAGGTAATCATTGATCTTTTCTTTCATTTCTAATTTGCTTATCACTCCTATATTCTGGCATTCTATATTTCCTTAGTCTTTTATCTGCCTATTATCAGTGGGTTGACCTCCCTTGAGGAAGTTTTCACACTTCCGGGAACAAGCTTTTGCTTGGCAACCCACTGCATATCCATCTAACATTTTTTTGTCCAAGTTTTCTTTTTCCTTACAGGTGTCATTCATCCACAGCCAAAGAGGGGTGCCCACAAACATCTGAATTATGGTGTGCAATCTTTATCCAGGTACTTCTAGCCTTGTCCACTTCTTTAGTTTCTTTATTCATCTTTTGAATGTAGAAAGCGAATTAGTGATAGAAACATTCTGGCACGCCCGGTGGGACCTTAGGTTCTTCCTCGGGTTCCTCTTCCTTTCATTCATTTAGGTGCATTTAGGCTCCTTCCTTCTTGTCTCTTTCTTTTATTCCAAATGACACTATAAGCAGGACTAAAACGAATCTTTCTTCCTTGCATTTCTAGACTAGTCTAAACATCATACTCTCAACCCTTTCTCAAACTTGTCTTCATCCAAACTTCATATTTTCGACTTGGGCTTAAAAATATACTGCATTGCATTTCTGCTTGTGCTTGCATTAGTCTTCATCTAGTAACTTAAATCCGCATATTGAATAAATCGTAGACACTTGATGTTACACTACCAAACCACATGCACTAAAACAAACATAAAACTTACTTGAGACAAGGCCCGACTGGGATTTCATCCCCCAGCGGATACCTTACCCGTCCCGGTGACCCTACTTGGATTTCATCACCAAGGGGGAAGCCCACTCCGTTCTCTGGTGGAGGATAAACTCTAGGCGAGGTATATCTTGGCTAAGCGAGACCAACTAACCACTAGAATTGTGAAGTGAGGGGAGCTTGCTCCTTAGCACCAGGCCACATACCAGACCTAACATAGATTTTTGAGCACCTAAAACAAGACCCGAAACTAGCTCTAGATTACCTCTTCTAAGACCCTTCTTACAGCCAATCTCCCCAAACATTCATCTAAGGCATAAGCCACAAGATTCTAAGGTTAATTCCTAGGATTTATCGCTTAGGCTTGTCTGTCTCTCTCAGTTCTTCTCTTCTCATCTGTTTGTTTGAGTGAGTGAGGACGCTTTCTTCATTGTTTTTCCAAGAATCTTAAAATCTTTTGGTTCTCTGGAAAACACAGTCACCGACATCGGTTCTGCCACCGACATCGGCTTTCCTCTCTTACCGGCATCGGTTATCTGACCGACGTCGGCCATATTTCTTACCGACATTGGTTTCTCAACCGACGTCGGTCTCTATCACTGTCCTTTTTTTTCAAAACCAGCAGCCTAAAACCTGTCCCTTCTCTGTCAAAAACTCCATCCTGGTTTTTTGAAATAGAAAAACACAGTTTCTGAAACCTAAACCTTCTTTGCCTTGCATGGTTTTGACTCGTAGCCAAGCCAAGGCTCTTGTCAACCATGCTAGCTGTCAACCACTTCCATCTACCCCATCTGTGACCAAGCCTACAATGGAGTTCAACTCAGAGACCGAAAGAACTCCTATTCATCCAATCCCACCGTAGACTCCTATTGTCCAAGAAGGGGACCAAGATTTCGAATGATTCTTGGACCTCAACGTCAAGGCCTTGCAACACTATCTCGCACATAGCCGAACGTGAGACTCCTTGGGCAATCCAATCTACGAAATGCCAACCTCTCTTGCTGTGACTACAGCTGTATCGACGGCATCCATAGTTCAACCCTTGGACACTCAAGCCATCGCTTCGACTGCTGACCAGACTTTGACCAATCCTCTAGGTGTGGCCTCTCCCTCTATCTTTGGGCCCACTTCCACTGAGGTTTCGGCCCCCTATCAACATTAACCCGCTCAATCGCTATCCACTCCTTTTCAAAACCTTATCGTCTCTATTCCGCCTACCCTAGCCCCTATCAACACTAGGGTGGCTTCTTATCCCTTGGCCCCCATTACCACAATCCAACCTCTCATGGCAACATCGGGCCTAGCTATGCCTTCTACCCAACCACCTTTAGCCTCTTCATCTATCCCTATGACTAGTTATCCCTATGTTGCGCCTTTACAGGGGCAACCAACTACATCGTATGCCTCCCCTAGTCTCTTCCAAGTGCCCCACAACTTAGGGGGCATGCCACCCATCAATTCATCGACAGATATCATCAAGATGTTGATGGACAAGATGACCAGTCTAGAGACCTCCATTTCTAGCTCACGCAACGCTCTCTCATACGAGCAGATCTGCAACAAGCCCATTCATCCTTCTGTCCCAATCAGGCCATATCCTAGCCAGTGGGAGCTTCCAAAGTTTTCTCACTTTCAAAGCAAGGAAGACCCACAGCAACACTTGCGGGCATTCAGACATGCCTGTTACCTCATTGCCCATGACGATGCGTTGCTCTTACACACGTTTCCTATGTCTCTCTCAGGTGCTATGCTCGACTGGTACAGCTCCCTTCCCAGCCATTCCCTCTTCTCATTCACACAATTAGCCCAGCTCTTCCTCGATCACTTTTCCATCAACATAACCAAGAAGGTCTCGATCACAGACCTCTATTCTATCTGGCAATTCAAGGACGAGTCCATAGACAACTTCATTGCTCAATGGAAAGGCCTCATCAATCAACTCTCCTTTTCCTTACCCCAGGCCGAGCTTATTGAACTCTTCTCCCAAGCCTGTGCCAGACATATTTCTTCCACCCTGAGGGTTCAAACCTTTTGCACCTTTGACGAAGCCTTCACGATGGCCCACAAACTTGAGTTGCATGCCATCGAGGAGAATAAAGTCAAGTTACAGAGCAAGAATCCCAGCTCTAAGACCAATGACTCTTCTTCTACTAAACCATCATCATCCAATTCTAAATCTAAGGCTTTAGCTAATGCCGTGGTTGTTAGACCTTCATCTTCTTCAACCAATCAGCCTGAGCCATCCACGTCTCAGAGCGCCACTCGCCAATTCCAGCAGAGATACGTACAATGATGATATACTCCTCTCAGAGAATCACACGTGTCTGTGCTGGAAAAGCTTGTTAAACAAGGGGTCCTCAATCTCCCTCAAGCCCAACCTCTTCCACAATTTGATCCCTCACACGCCATCCCTGTGTGGTATAGGGAACAAGACTTCTGCAGCTTCCACCGTGTTAAGGGACATGACATAGAAAATTGCAAGACTTTTAAGAACATAATCCAAGACATGCTTGAAAAGTGGGACCTCATCTTAGATAATCCCAATGCGCCCCCTAATCAAGCCATTGACATCTTCAAACAGCCATTCCCTAATCATCTGCCAACTCAAAACAATGTCCAGACCTTAATTGACGACAATCATGAACACAACATTCAAACAGTCAATACGGTCTCACCTTTCGTCCCCAATCAACCTCAAGAGGTTAGTCCATCAATCAGTCCATCACATGTGGATGAACCTCTTTCTCCGGCTAGTTCTCCATCAACCTCTCTCATCTTGGAGGACGCCTCGGCTTTACCAGCACCACCGGTCTCACCATCCTCATTTTTGTTGCCTATGGAGGACCCAACCCTTCCTACTCCTCAACCGCAAGTGGAGGGCACCATCATCCCTGCCCTTTACCTGCTTGAGGAGCCTCGCTTTCCGGATTCTTCTCCACCCAGGGAAGAACCTGTATCCCCTTCGTCTCCATCTAAATCTGTCTTGTCTTCACCATACCATGCCTCTAAGACTGCTACAACCATCTCGTCTTCAACCCCGTAACCATCAACATCTTCTTCTCAGCCATTTTCCCAGTTAGTGGAGAAAATCAAACTTCTCCCTCCGAGGAAAGTGACGCCTCAGGTGTTGTGGGAGCGTCTCAAATCCCTTCAACATACCCGTGCCCTCTCATCACATGCTGCTAATCTTCCCAAGGTAGAATCTCTTTAGACTCTTGACATGGACTAGACTCTCAAACCTCAACCAAACCCGTCAAAACCAAAACTTGCATCTCTCTCGTCACTTGGCGTTCGTCCTATCTCCACCCTCACTCACCTACAAGTGAAGGTGGACCTAGACCGGACCTTGACTAGTAGTAGTCTTTCGACCAAGTCAAAGAAGACTGCCAGACTGCCGAAGCAAATGCCTCCTGCCCCATCACCATTGCCATCCATTTTGGGCCCCCATCCTTCAACCCTAGCTAGAAACCTTTCCACTCCGGCCTCTAATCAAAACTCGTTGCCTCCTTTGCTTCCTCTACCTACCTCCAGCTATCCCTCTCCTAAAAAGGCGGTACCAATCACAAAGAAAGGGCCATCTTCGCCTGTCACCGCACCATCAACCCATAAGGTGGTACGAAAACCTCTTCCAAATTTGCCTAAGTAAAAGTCACCAACCTCGCGCATATCAAATAGCACGGACCCTCTAGTGGGCTCATACTCATTGATATTGCACTAACTTCTGCAGACTTCCAACATAACCCTTCCACCCATCAAGCCTTTCTAACCTCTCAGGTCCAAGCCCTCCTGGTTCGACGACACAAAAATTTGCTTATATCATCGTACACTAGGACACGATACCGAGACTTGCTGTGCCCTCAAGGCCATCATCCACCACTATATGGAGAAGGACACTCTTCTCCTTGAGGACACTCTTGACTAGACCCCAGCTCATTCTCATCCAACCTCTTCAACCGCGTCAACATCTCACCAGTAAGACATGACCCCTTCTTCACCTCCCATTTTCAAAATCAATGCTATCCGTATAACCACTAGGTCACAAAAGGACAAGGCAAAAGAAAAAGCTGCCATTCCTTGGACTTATCCCTTCGTCAAGCCACCTCTTGTGCCCAAGCCTAAAATTTCTATCCTTGGCGCGTCCCAGCCTTCTTCATCTTCTTCTTCTGGGCGAATTCACGACTCCATGCTGAAGCAACTTCACCAGACACCTGTAAAGATGTCTCTTTATGACCTTATCCAAACCTCACCTCAGCACCGTCAAGCCCTCATCCAAGCCTTGCAGGCAGCGGAGGTCCAACCCAAGGACCCCCAACCACTCGCTGCCCTCGTCCATTCTTTATCTCCTGTCACCTCCATCACATTCAGCGATTCTGAGATTCCCACATCTAACATAGAAGATCAGGACACCACCCTCTTTATCACTGCCTATGTTGATCGGACACGCATTAAATGTGTTATGATCAACGATGGTGCTAGCATCAACATAATCTCTACCCATGCCTTTGACCAGTTAGCTCTTCCCAAGAATTGTGTCTCCAAAACTGACGCAATCTTACGCTCTTTCAATGACACCACCGCCACGACCATTGGCACAGTCATCCTTCACATTCACGTTGGTCCACGCACAGTCTCGGAGCTCTTCTATATCATCGAAGGAGAGTTTCAATACAACATCCTACTGGGCCGACCTTGGATCTGTGCCATGGCCTGTGTCCCCTCCACCCTACACCGTTGTGTGAAGTTTGACCATGATGGGCAAGTCCACACTATTCCCGCTAACCCCTCACCCTTCAAGACTTGCAACACAACTTACCGTCCCAACGATGTCCTCATTCCCATCAAGCCGTCAACTCCGGCACCGCCTCTATCTGTGGAAACTTCGACCAGTTCGCAATCAGTGGTTGCCCTCACCCCTCCTCTTCAAGCACCGACCAAAGACCCCATGGAAGACATCTTCCAACGACTATCACTTGGGGAATATCGCTTATTGACCCTAGACATGTTCCTAACTCCGCAAGAGTATGGACGCCTTCATCTTAGTCCCAATCACGACCATCGAATCGGGATGGTCATGCCTTATGGTCCTCCTCACCTCCAAACCAACTTTGTCTATGGGGGCTCAATCAAGCTCCTACCAACGACAATTCCCTCTCTTCACCCCAACCTTTCACATCAGATTTCTCATTTCTTGGCAACCCCGCCTTCGCACACACTTACCTTTACAGGTGTGCATGGAAGGGTTTTGGTTTTGGACGTTATGAGCAGGGCTCCCATCAGCCCATTGAGCCGCTCAATGATGAGGATGCCAAGAAATGATATGGCCTGGGATATCATGACCCCACTCAGGCTCCTTCTGATCTTTGTCCCGAGCCAATAATTGACTAATCTCCTCCAAACTCACCCATCTCTCCTTCCTCACCTACGGAGTCGGTGGTTTCCATCCCTCCTAGTTTTTTTTCCATAAACACCATCCGCCTGGAACCCCTGACCTATCAGCTCAATGGGGTGTCCAGGTCTCTCCCTCTCATCTTTCCTAACATGATAGAGGATGAGTCGACAACCATTCACACTGTCCACTACATTGACGATGATGCCATCCTTTCCTACATGGGTTTCGATGACTCTTTCATCCAGCATTCCCTCCCTTTTGAGACCCAAGTTATGTTAAATGAATCAACCATTGACATCAACCTCCCTTCTTCTGATGTTCCTCACATCTTAAAGATTGGCCAATCTTTAGACACTCAGGAGCAGCTTGACTATACCCAGTTCCTTTTCGACCATAGCAAGGCCTTTGCCTGGACTTACAGCGACATGCCTGGCATCGACCCACCATTGCTACCCATAACATTATCACCAAACCAGAGGCTAAGCCTGTTAGGCAAAAGCTTCGAAAGATGCATCCTCGCATTGCACTCCTTGTCAAAGAGGAGCTTCAGCGCCTTCTCTCTGTCTCCTTCATCCAACCCATCGATTATCCGCAGTGGGTCTCTAACATCGTCCTAGTTACTAAGGCAACTGGGGGGATTTGGATCTGCACAGACTATAACAACCTTAACCTAGCCTGTCCCAAAGATGACTTTCCTCTTCCTAACATTGACCAGCTTGTTGATCTCATGGCCAGCCATGAGATGCTATCTCTCATGGATGGTTTTTCAGGATACAATAAAATCCTGATCACACCAGAAGATCAGCACAAGACTACCTTTATCACCCCATGGGGGACTTTTTGCTATCGAGTCATGCCTTTCAGCTTGAAAAATGTTGGTGCCACATATCAGCGCGCCATGACCTACATTTTCCATGATCTCCTCCACAAAATCATGGAGGACTATGTGGACGACCTTCTCGGCAAGTCCAAGCTGCACCATGACCACTTGACCATTCTCAAAATCATCTTCTCTCACCTTCTTCAATACAATGTCTGCCTTAACCCCAAGAAATGTGTCTTTGGGGTCCTCTCAGGCAGGCTTCTCGGCTTCATCGTTTCCTTCCGTGGCATCAAGATAGATCCCACCAAGATCCACGCTATCCTCGAAATGCCACCCCCGACCAATCTCAAGCAGCTTCGTAGCCTACAAGGGAATCTCCAGTCTATCCGTCATTTCATCTCGCAGCTTTCAGACTGCTGCCAACCTTTTCATCATCTCCTTAAGAAGGACATCTCCTTTAAATGGGATGAGGACTGTCAAGAGGCTTTTGAAGCCCTCAAAAGCTATCTGGTCTCTCCACCAGTCCTCATTCCACATAAAGACAACCAACCCTTCTACCTTTATATCTCTGCCACCAACCATTCGTTAGGTGCCATGATCACGCATCGAGACGAGCATCATCATGAGCAAGCGGTTTACTACATCAGCCGAACACTAGTCGACTATGAAACTTGGTATACTCATACCGAGAAACTCTATTTGGCATTAGTCTTTTCTGCTACCAAGCTCTACCACTATCTCCTCAACCATAAAACCTTTGTCGTCACTCACACCAACCCTCTCAAGTATATGCACTCCAAGCCATATCAGAATCAACATATGGCTCGGTGGCTCATGCTGCTCACTGAGTTTGACCTCGAATTCATCCAGTAGAAATCTATCAAGGGGCAAACCATCACTAACCAACTGGCAGATGCCCCTCTTCCTGACAACCAACCTTCACACTGTGAGTTCCTTGATGAATCTATCGCCACACTTTCCACCGATGACACCGTCTACCAAATGACCATGTTCTTTGACGGCTCCAAATGTCAACTCGGTAGGGGTGCGAGGGTTGTCCTCATCCCACTCAAAGGGGAGCCCATGCCTCTATCTTTCAAGCTTGACTTTGATTGTACCAATAATATGGCCGAATATGAGGCCTTAATTTTGGGACTTCAGACTGTCCTTTCCCTCCACATCAAGTCTATCAACATCTTTGGCGACTCGCAGCTCATCGTCAATCAAGTTAACGGTTCATATCTCTGTAAAAATGAAGTTTTACAGAGGTATAAAAATCATGCTAACCTTCTTTTGGTATCTTTTAACCATTATATCTTGCAGACTGTTCCACGCTCTACGAACAAGTTTGCTGACACCATGGCTTCTCTTGCTTCGCATATCCCATCTTCATCATCGTCATCTCAACTTTTTATCACGGTTCATCGTGTACCCTTGCCTTCATACATCTCCCCTCACATCGACCATATCAACACTGTCAATTCTAGCCCACAAGATGACTGGTATAAGCAACTAGTGGACTACTTGTCTCTTTCTGTCACTCCTCCTAACCTCTCTAGCAATGCACGGTGAGCCTTCATCAAGTGCACAACTCGCTATACCATGCTAGGGGGTCTTCTCTATAAGTGAGGCTTTGACGGCCTCCTTTGTTGTCTAAACTCCACTGAAGCTTCTCAAGCCATAAAACAAGTCCATGATGGGATTTGTGGCAGACACTTTAGTGGGAACTCAGTTGCCAAGCGCATCCTTTGCCTGGGTTATTATTGGCCCACCCTTCATCAAGAATGTAGCGACTATGTTCGGCATTGCATCAAGTGTCAGCAACACTCTAACTTGCTTCATCTCCCCAGCCACGCCTTACAAGTTGCTCAATATTTATGGCCTTTCTCTCAGTGGGGCTTAGATCTCATTGGTGTCTCAACCCTCACTCGTCTCTTCGTCATCAGTCCATCATCACTGCCACTAAGTATTTCACCAAGTGGGTGGAAGCCATTCCTCTTGTCTCCACAAAAGCCAACAGAATTGTCGACTTCATTGCCAGCCACATCATCTGTCGTTTCGGTGTCCCTCACAAAATCATCACCGACAATGGCAAGTCCTTCAAAAACAAGACTGTCCAAAAACTGTGCGACTCATTCAGCATCAAACTCAGCTTTTCTTTGCCTTACTACCCACAAGCAAATGGGCAGGCTGAGGCTTCCAACAAAATTTTGACTAAAATTCTCATGAAGGTGGTCAACGACACAGGAAGGGATTGGCACATTCATATTCCCTTCGCTTTGTGGGCCTACCACACTAGCATCTGAACCTCTACGGGTGCTACTCCTTTCTCCCTCATGTATGGAACAAAGGCTGTCTTACCTCTCAAAGTATAGATCCTGTCTCTTCGCATCTCCCTGCATGGCATTCTTTCCAACGATGACTTTCGTCAAGATTGCTTAGCTCAACTTGAGTTACTTGACGAGCACCATCTTTCTGCCCTCAATCATCTCCATGTCTATCAAAATTGCATCAAGCGAGCCTACGACAAAAATCTGTGAGAACGAGATTTCAACATCGGAGACCTCATCCTCAAAGAGAATCAGCACGTGACCAATATGGAGTGAAGTAAACGAGGCAAATTCGCCCCCAATTGGCTTGGACCTTTTATCATCACGCACAAGTATGGGTCAGGGACTTATCATCTGTCTTCCCTCGATGGACGGCCAGAACCTGAGCCTCTTAATGCGTTGCATCTTCAACCATTCTTCTGTTAGTCGAGCACTCGTCTACTTGACACGTAACTTGAGCTCGTCCCTTGAGCAGTCCTCATCCTCTTAATCCTCATTCCTTTCAACCCTATTCCCCTTTAACAAGTCCTCTACAACCCTTTTATGATGCATGGATGCTTTGTCCTAATAAAAGGGGCATCCTTGAACTTCTACAGTCTTGTCCATGACAAAAAAAATCAAGATGTCAAAACATAATCCAAGGTCACAAAATCAAATAAAAAAGATAGACTACTCCCTCGAAGGACAGTTGTACTATCATTGCTGTAGCTAATAGACTGATCCCTCGAAGGATAGCTATTCAAACATTATATAAAGCAAAAATATAGACCACTCCCTCAAAGGATGGCTATGACTAAATCTTGCTACAAATAACAACCTTTCTTAGAAGCTTCCCGCATTGATCAGCTTCACAACATGACAATAAATCAAATGACATCTCTATGTAGACTTCTCGCATCGATCAGTCTGCACCAAAAAAAAAAATGAGTCATGGACTTGGCTTGTAGTTGTCTCAGGGTCTCCTATAAAAAGGGCCAAGGTTATTCCTGCTCTTAAACTGGGTTACCCTATCCTCCTCCTATTACCTGCTCAAGGGACTTCGAGCTCACTTTAATGTCAAAGTGATTCGATTACCGCCCTAACACAACACTGGTCAACGGCGTAGTGCATGAACGGGGCTTTTGTTCTAATAACCCCTATCTATGCTCCCTTTCTGGTCCTTGTCAATGAAAGAGCGATTTACCTTTCACCTTTTCTCTACACTTTGGTCACATTTAACCACATCAATTATCAACTCAAACCAAGCTATTTTTCATCTTCATAGCATCAGACATCATCCTCATCCATTTCACATAGTTTCCATGGACATCAATGCACATGGAAACTATCGACCAGACCCAATTTATGTTAAGCATAAACCAATACTTGCTGAAGCATAAATAGACCTCCATTCATTTTTAGCATACATCCATCACGACTATGGAAACTTACTAGGGATGAAAGACTCTCGACCAATTCTACAGAATACACCATCTATAGCATCATCTTATCCTCATTTTACCCTCATCATTTTGACACTTGACCACATCCAATCATCGACCAATCTTCTCAATTCACCCGAACTACATTGGTCTGAGGCCTTATGACCAGGGCTATGTAGGTAGCACTCAGATAACACCTCCTCTGAGGTTAGCTCGACCACCCCCATTTGTTCATCTCTTTGATGGACAAACCTTCTCTTCTATGACCTTGACCTTGACCACGACCAACTCCATCCACTTTGACCAAGACCAATCATTTTCCTTGACCACGACCAACTCCATCCACTTTGACCAAGACCAATCATTTTCTTTAACCAAGACCAACCATTTTCTTTGACCAAGACCAACCATTTTCTTTGACCAAGACCAATCATTTTCTTTGACCAAGACCAACCATTTTCTTTGACCAAGACCAATCATTTTCTTTAACCAAGACCAATCATTTTCTTTGACCATTCCTCCCTTTTAGGGAGAACTACATTGGCCTGAGGCCCTTCACACAAGGGCTATGTAGGCAGCACTCAGATCACATGACATTTTCTGAGGTTAGCTCGGCCACATCTTTTCATCCATCCATCCCCTTGACCAATGACCATTAGAGATCATGCGTATCTCCTTCAACCTTCGACTACTTCCAAGCCAATGTTGCCTTGGTTGTTTTTGCGTGTGTGCTACCTCACGGCTGGTTAGCAGAATTGTCCGCAGACTATTTTTGACCCTTCACAAGTGTAGGATCGCAAGCCAGTTGATCCCTATTACTTGTGGCATTTTCGTGTTTCTGGGAGCACTTCTTGAGCCTGGGATACCTAGAACACGATGACCATTTGGAGCTTCAGCTTAGATTGAGTAACCCGATCAGCAGACGACTAAATGTTGGGGCCTAGTTACTTCAATTTTGGCACTCCTTGACCCTCGACATGCAACAATTTGACCTGACCATTTCGTGAAGTGGCATACGTGCAATCATGACTATTGCAGCATTTTCCCTCATAGAATTCTATCCATCTCTCTGTCAAATCGACACTCGATCTCCAATTCCCTTCTCTCGACTATCGCTTTGAGGGGGGAACACCTCATTCTTTTCCTGGGGCAACCAACTCCTATTTTTGTCTTGCAGTTCGTCAAGAATAACCAACAAGATAAAAAAGGGCAAATGTAGACACCAAAAATGTGTCTGCACCTTGGTTCTCCCCCCTTGTCCACCTCAAACCCATATCCTAACCCTTGGCCTTAGTCCCCTCCACTCATTTGATTAAAATAACTTAAATATTTCAATTAAGTGGCCCCCTTTTCACCTCACCCTTGCCACCTTGGATCCTCCCTTGGATCCCTCCACCTTCCTCTTAGCCTTTATTATGCCAAATCTTCTCATTATCTTCCTCCCACGCCCATTTAAGCATCCTCATGACCGTTCTTCCCACAATCCCTCACCCGGCGGCGTGCAAGAATGGGCAGAGGCTATTTTTAGTCTCTGTCCCCATTCTACCACTACCGACGTCGGTGACCCTTTGGCCGACGTCAGTGATAATGCCGGCATCGGTAGCCTTCAAGACTCCTTTCTGCATCCATTCCAGCCCCTGGCCCCTTGAGCTCGCAAACTAAATTCTCTTGGCGTGTTGGCATTCGTTTCTTCTCCCTCTAGACCTCGTGCAATAGCAGTAATAGGTACAGGGATTCTTGAGCAGAGATTTCCTCTTGCAAAGTCTTCTGTGGTCTCAACAATAGCTCTCCCACTCTTCATGCAGCAAGCAAAAAGGTAAGCACAGTCTATTATTTCATTTCATTTCTTTTCTTTAGTGTTCAGTTGTTGGTATCTGCTGTCCCCCACTCCCTCTGTCCTACCCCCTGAGAGGCTGAGAAGCCTTCTCAGGCCCTGTCCTCTATCTACCTTCCTTTCACTCTTTCATCCTTTCAGTGTGATCCCGATAACTCCCTCATCCCTCTTGCCAATAAAGACCCTGTACAGGGCACCTAATCAGAACCTGACCATTCCCCAGTCCATTCAAATTCATCCCTGAGCTCTGCCTCGACCCTGTTCACAAACCAGACCCACCATAGTCCAGAAACCTGACTACAAGCCACTTCCCTGACCGATGCCGGTTACTTCCCTGACCGACGTCGGCAGGATAACCGAAGTCGGCAGACCAGGCAACCGATGCCGGCAACATTCCCAACCTCGGCGACTGTCATCAGCCTGACAACTCCTTTCAGGTAATCATTGATCTTTTCTTTCATTTCTAATTTGCTTATCACTCCTATATTCTGGCATTCTGTATTTCCTTAGTCTTTTATCTGCCTATTATCAGTGGGTTAACCTCCCTTGAGGAAGTTTTCACACTTCCGGGAACAAGCTTTTGCTTGGCAACCCACTGCCTATCCATCTAACATTTTCTTGTCCAAGTTTTCTTTTTCCTTACAGGTGTCATTCCTCCACAGCCAAAGAGGGGTGCCCACAAACGTCTAGATTATGGTGCGCAATCTTTATCCAGGTACTTCTAGCCTTGTCCACTTCTTTAGTTTCTTTATTCATCTTTTGAATGTAGAAAGCGAATTAGAGATAGAAACACAATGATCTTACTTACCATGTAGATCTCCTAATTTAGCCATGCACACCTACTGACCAAGATAATACGCAACTGAAGAACCCTTCTGATTCTCCAAAACTAGCACCCACACTTGGCACTACTATGGAACTAGGAGGAACACCCTTGCTCACTTCACACACAGAAGGAGCTAACTTTGCTCAACTCAAACTAGCACACTTTACAATATAGCCCATGAGTCTCTTAAATAGATCTCATGGAAACAAAAATTAGACACCTAATTACAATAATTAGATCCATAGCTTTTAGTCTAAAATTGGCTCTTGACATGCAAACACTTGGTTCGTTAACTAACTGCCCGTAAAACTCACAGTTCGAACCACACAGGTGACCGACGTCGGTCCCTGTTTGCCTGGAGGTGACCGATGTCAGCCGACTTCTGACCAACATCGGTTGCTCTTCCTATCTAATCCTACCAACGTAGGTTGGCTTGACCGATGCCAGTGTTTGTGACACTCAGCAACCTCTAGCAACCTCCTTCCCTATTTGCATCAGTGAAGCTTTTAGCTCCATAACCTAACATGGTTGTGATAGAGTCCCACATGGCCTTTGAGAGTTAAGGCATTAGAGATTCATTAATAGTGTGGTATACTATTGGGTAAAAGTTCTCACAAACATCCTTGACATGTTGGTGGAACTAGTGGCCATATATATTTTAAAATACCATGTGGACCACTAGGCTTCTAGGAACCCATGTAGGAAATTATAAAGGCTTGAATAAGAGTGTCTCATAAACTTCATCTAGTAGGTATCTCATAATGTAAATGTTACCTCTAGTTTGGGCATCTATGATGGCATAGACCAAATTAAAGTTGATAAATCCTCTTATGTCTAGGACATATAAGCATGTTAGGATCATGTACAAGAGTGGCACCCAAATCTTGTTGATGTGTTGGAAATATTAGTCCCTGAACAACTAGTTCAATAGGATCATACCTACTCAAACCTCCTCCCAAAAGGTGTAGGCTATGTAAGCATTGATATTATCTTTATTGACCCAATTAGAGTCAAGGTTTTTAGCCCAATCATGGAGTAAATCATAGATCTGGTAGGTGTTCATCTAAGATGACATTATCACTACAACATAGGATAAATTAAAGTTTGATAAGGAGTATCATGCCTTGAAATCATTCTAGATATATCATAATCTAGTACTAAGAGTTGGGGGAGCACACCCAGTCATTGACCTTGTCTTTCATGTAGATGGACTTGTGGAAGATTTCACCTAATAGGTCAACATAGGGAAGCACCTTTGATTTGGCTTTAGATCTATGGATTTTGCACTTTTTATAGGACCTAAGTTCCTCATCATATTCATCCTTTTGATAATTATCTTTGGTAGAATCCTTGGGGACCTACTTAATTACTTTAAATATATCATTGTAGTGTTTATACTTAGTCAAACCATTAGCAAAGGTAGTGTCCCATTACTTGGGTTAGGCCTTTGTGTTTGATGATTTAATATCCATTAGAGTAGTTGTATGGGAAATTAGGAAGCTTTGAGTATAGAATGCACAGGATATAGGGGATTTATGGAACATTGAAACCAGTGAGTTAGATTTTTTTTTTGAAGTCAACAATGGTAACCATTAATGGGCTTCCCTTAGGATTTATAAGCACATTCATACATCCCCTATATTAATGTAATTTGGTGACTCACTCACTAAAAATTTAAATTTGAGTTGGTGGCTAGATTTTCTCCCTCTATTTCTAAATCTAGAATTGAATTTAGAGCCTATGATCCTCTATCACTATCCAAATATAGTAATGGCGATGGGATATTTTAAAATTTTAAAACCAAGTCCAACTTCCCATTTTTTTAATGTCCACTGCATGTTAGGAACATAGTTACATCCCTTATAAGCTTCTCATCTAACTCCTAATTTTTGACACATGCCATCTACTCATTAGCCCCCATAATAATGGTTGGCACCTATACATGGCTCTGTACTCCAGGTCATTCCCTTTGACCAGGTGATGTGTTAATTAGGGACATGTGTCACACCTTTATTGGATCTTTAGTCTCATATGTACTTTATTATAACCTTCTTAGGGCTTTAGGTGGATTTTATCTCATCCAATCACTAGGTGATGTAGTGCCTTCCCATTCAATGAGGCTCTTCTAAGATCTAACATCTTTGATAGGTCCAGGGGACTAGTTTCTCTAACTCATAGCGATGTGGTGCCTTCCCATTCAGTTAGGATTTCCCAATATTTAACATCTTTGATAGGTCTAGGGTACTAGCATCTTTAGATCATGGTAACATGGCACCTTCCCATTCAATCAAGCTCACTCAAGTTCTAACATCTCTGATAGGTATGGTGCACTATCGCTCTGACTCATGGTGATATGAAACCTTCCCATTCAATTTGGTTCTCCTAAGCTCTTACATCTCTAATAGGTTTGGAGGAATAACCTATATGAATCTTAACAACATGTAACCTTCCTATTTGATTAGGTTCTCCCAAGCTTTGACATATCTAGTAGGTCTGGGATACTATCTTCTCTAACTCATGGTGATGTGGTACCTTCCCATTTGATTGAGCTCTCTTAAACTTTGACATATCTAATAGGTTTAGGATATTAGCCACTATGATTCTTAGAGATGTGGCACCTTCTCATTTAATTGGGATTTCCTAGGCTTTGATAGGTTTGAGGGATTGACTACTCTAACTCATGGCTATGTGGTAACTTCCCATTTGACTAGGTTTTCCTAGGTTCTGACAGGTCACCTTCCTATTTGGCTAAGCTCTATGAAATTCAAAAAATGACCAAGTAAGAAAATATAAAAAGAATGTGATACATTAAAAATTACTTTTAAGATATAGAGATATTGATTTGACATGGATAGAAATGGGTCCATTGCTCTGAGAGGGGGAACTAGACTCTCAGATATTCAAACTAAAATCAACATGCAACAATAGTGCCCTAATTTATAAAAAGAACAAACACTCCTTAGTTCTAAAGATAAATTAAAAGAGGCTTGTTACTACTTTTAAAAATAAAGGTGGTGCATATTCCAAAGATTTGAGTAGGCATCACCAATGGGAACAAAATAAAATACCATGAAGCTTTAGTTCATGATATTTTAGAGGGGTCCCCCATTTTGAATAAAAAGAGGCATGTTGGCCATAAAAAATTATGACTTCCATGATGAAAGTGATGAGAAGCAACTAGAACTTGATTAGTTTATTCTTCCTCCCTTGCTCACCATAGAGATTATATAGGTTGTCTTTATTATCTGAAAAAAAGACAAGGCACTAAAGTCTCACAATAACAAATATCATATTAATCTTTCACCGTATAGATGGCCACTAGCATGTGTGAGAAGTGAATTTCATTTCCAATTTATTCTTAGATTCTATTTGAGTTATCAATACTGGACTAGTTATTAGAATTCCTTTGAGGCATCATTGGTTTGATGGCTTGGGAGGGGAATGACTAGGGAATTTATCTACTTCCATCTTGGCATCCATATCCCCAATAAAGATTCCTATGGTCATGTTCATGGCCTTGTTCGATTGACATCTAGGTTAGAAAGCATGTGATGGATATTTCCTATATATCCCTTTTGAGGTAGACTCAAAATTTATATTTTACATTCTTTATATATTCTTTTCTAAGCTTCTCATGAAAATATCATTATTTATTAATCTTATCCATTGAGGGTTCAGGACCAAACTAAGGGTGAATGCATAAAGAGGAAGTTCTAAGTAGCCAACTAGTCTTTGATAAACTTGAATAACCTAGTATCTTCTTGAGTCATTATTTTTAGTGAATCGTGGTATCTCTATTAGGGTGTAGGTTATTCTAAAATCCACCTCTTTTTATTAGAATCATTATCCTCATAGATTTGGGATGTCAAATTTTCACATTACTATCCAAGAATCACTTAGATCGAAGGTTTCAATTTGGGTCTCCTTTCTCCTCAACAATCCTCTTAGGTTATAGCCACCACCTGAAGTAGTTACTTGCAAGGTTCAAGCATCAGAACAATAATTCAAAATAAAGAATGGGATGGAGGGGAAACACACAAAATAAAAGAAAAACACTCAATAGAAGTAAACACACAATTAAATCAAACACACAACTAAAGTAAATCCATCTAATATATACATTACCACCTTTGCTCAGGCTACTCAAAAACTACATCAAAGGAGATAGCCAAAACATAGTGTTTAAATAAATATCTATTTATTAGAAGTCGTAAGTCATTGCCCTCAAAATATTTAAGACAAAAGTCTTTCTAACCTAGTATTTTTACAATTTGGTATGGGTTGCTTTAGAGGGGATTAGATTTCAAATGTTGGCCTTTATTTTCATGGGCCTTATCCCACATTAGGACTAGGTCATAGATTCTAAAAGTTGTGACCTTTTCCCTCTTGTTAGACCACCTCTTTAATGTGTATTTATGCTTGTTAGAAATAAATAGAGATTCATCATAGGCTTCCTCTAATTGAATCAAGTCCATGAGTCTATAATTCACCTTGTCATCTGACTCCATGAATTGTTGCATGAACTTATAAGTTAGCAACTTGAGACTAACTAACATGATTGGCTCCAATATGTAGACTAGAAAGAAATGATAGATTTTGAGGGCTTGTTTATACATGATGAGGTCTACCCATAAGGCAAATTTTAATAATGAGTGTCATTAATGAGACTTATCTCTAATTGATTTTTTGATGATGTCAATCAAGTTTTTTTGGGTGGATTCTTCTAATTTGTTTCCTTAAGAATAATGATTGTATGATAACTTTAGCATGATCCCATTATCATAGTCCCATTCCATAAAATTTTTAGATTGAAAGGTAGGGCCATTATCACATACTTATGAAATGAGGAACCTAAAATAGTTGACTATGGCATTCTCCAAGAACTTGATGACTTTAGCTGTAGTGTTCTTTTTGGTTACAACTACCTCAGACCATATAGTATAGTAGTATGTGCCTATAAGGTCAAATTTTTGACTAATTGATGAATTGGGGTTAATCACCCCTACGAAATATAATCATCATTATACAAATGGTGTAGAATCTAAAATGGGTTGTAGTGGCATTATCGCATGCATTTATCTCTTAGCAAAGGTCTGGTATTGGTGGTAAAAACAAACATAAATGTGAAGATATATAAATAGAGTGGTCCAATAGTAACCTACCCAAAGAACTTTATGATCCATGTCATTTACTGTGGGATGGCCAGCTCCTAGTTTTTCATGGAAACTTTCCATTAACTCTTTGGCCTCTTCTTGTGATATATTCTAGAGGTAGATTTCCTCATGGTTTCTTCTAAATAAAACTCCTTTCTTCAACATATAGTGTGCAGCCTTAAACTAGAGGGCTCTTCTATATGTGTGGTTGAGTCTTAGGGGTGCATTTTCATAGAGTATAAATTACTTGACTAGGGTGTACCAATATAATTATAGTACCCTCTATTAGTCTAGCTAGTGTATCATGATTCTTGGGTTTATCTCTATGATTAGATGAGTAAAGCCTTGTCCTCTTACCAATTGAGTTGGATTGTGTGAACATATGAATCTAATAAGGAGAGATTAGTATCATGTTAGTAGATGAAAATAAATCCAAAAACACACTAATAAACTAACACCTTAAGCCTAGATCTAAGTTGGGAGCTTGGTGAATAAAACCTAATAAAAACACAATAAGAACATGAAGAAATAACAAACTTTCTTCACCTACCTTGATTTCTCCAAAGGATTTATTCATTGGATTCCTTTACTTGTGCTTTAACAGTCTTCATTAATGGAGTTTGGTTATTATCCACCTCCTCTTTGAATCATTGGTATTATGGCTTAGGTTTATGAAGCTTGACTCAATATTTTGACATGAGAACACTATATCAAAATAACTTTGAAATCATTTGTGCATTATAACTTTGGCTTAAGAGAGCTTATTGAAATTATTTGGGCATAATAACTTTACACCAAGATACCTTAAAATTATGAGTGCGAGGCCTTCTATTTATAGATTTTTCAAATGGGCTTGGATCAACCATCACCATCCATTTCAAGATTAAGATGTGTGGCCTTGAATTAGTCTAATTATGCAAATAAAATCCATAAATTCCCTCATCATGATTTGGGAATAAGGGGAATTAATGAGGTATGGGAGGGCCTAATAAATTTTTTTTGCATTTATGGCCTATAGAAGCCACCTCAAGAAATGATGTCACATGATGATGTAAATATTAGAAACCGATTTCCAAAAATAAATATTCAACAAGTTTCATGAAATTCTTAATTAGGCTCATAATTAGGTTTAATTTGCCTAAGTAATATTTAAACATTTTTAGTGTAATTATTTAGAAAATGGTGCACAAATTAATCAAATTGGTCCAAATTTCATATTATTACGTCAAAATTTGACTGGAGTGGAATTAGAAGCTGATATTAGTTGTGTACAGACTAATATCCCATTTAGGACATTGTCAACACAAAATAACACATGCACATGTCATGTGCTTTTGAATTAGGGGAATTTAGTGGTTTAGAGAGTTAAATTGCATTTCTGGCATTTTAGATTGAAATGATTTAGGAAGAACTAATAGTATCATAAAATGTATTGCCCTATTTAGGGATACTTTGGCCTAAATCAGCATTTGTATATGACAAATTTAAACCATTTAGTGTGTTTTAATGTTTTTAGTCCAAATTGTGATGTTTACTAGAGATTGGTTTGAAGCTCGGTTAGAGGTTATTGGTGGCCACTTTTAGGTGTCTACATTTTATCACTATTTGGGAAGATGTTTCAAACTATAGGTGCAACAATGTCTTCTAAAAAAAAGATAAAAGGCTTGTATGCCAAAAAGAAGATGATAATTAAAGAAAAAGCTCCCGACAATATTTGGGAAGCCTAAGATGATGCCCCCTTGAGGGAGTGGCCATCTTATTTGTTGATGGATGGTCCCTCAAAAAGAATCAATAATAAATGTGGAATTAACCCATGTGTGAGATTAATCCAAACAATAAAATGCTTGCACGCATTGATTTTAAAAAAATTATTGATTTCCCCAAAGGTAGTTATAATCAAGAATAAAAGTCAAAATAATGATTTTCCCATTGGTAGTTATAATCATTTATATGACCTAGATTGGCTAAATATGATGTTTGATAAGGTTATCCTCTAGTAGGGTAGATTAGCAAGCATGACTCAAGGATAGAACCTATTGCATAGATTAAATATGAGTGTGTGCAAATGTAGGTGTAATGGTCTAATGACTAAAGAAGCCACAAACAACCAAGCATATAAGGATGCAAAATATTGAAAGAGATGAATAGAAGAATAAAATTTGATCAATAAAAAAGATTTAATTATACCTATCAATGTGGAGATGCTCATCTTTATTAGCATTATTACAACTAGAATGGTCAATGGGTTGATTTCATCAAGATGGGTGGGAAGATTTTCAAAGGTACCAAGGAGAAAAGTCTATAGATCCATTGCTTGTAGACCTTCTTGAAGATGATTTTGTTGTAGCATATGATGGTATGCATCATGATATAACACCATGAGGACTTGGTTGAGATATACATAAAGACTGACTCTTGATCTAATAATTAATTGAAAATAATGCACCAATGATAAAAACCATGATGACAATGTTGGCGTATGAACATGGATAGACTTAATAATAATGCATAAGGAATCACCCAATAAGTGAATATAATTTAAGTTGAGGCAACAATGCTATAAGAAAATAAACAAGCAATTGAACAAATAAACAAAAAAATAAAAAACAAATAAAAAAATAGAAAGCTTGAAAATAAAATCCTAGTTAGTCATCCTAGTAGGGCAGTTCAAGGATGACTAACTAGGCTTAGACAAGATAAATGTTTTTGGGTTTTTGAAACTTTATGAATGTTTTTGGAATGTTGAGCATCTTAAATTGATTATGAATTATGAGATACTAAATGGTCCAAGCTCATAAAATGGTGAGAGCATGGAAAACTTGAAATGATGCTTATAAAATGATGAGATCATGATGGTAAGGGGGATTGAGCTAACCTCAACATGAATCAAACACAACCCACATAGTCCTAAAATGGCCTTAGGTCAAGTAGTTACACCTTAAAATGGAGGAATCTAACTAGTGTATCAGCCAATTAAAAAAAAATAGGCACATTTGGTATAATGGCATAATACAACATAGTAATGACAAGTTATGTCAAGGCAAAATAAACAATTGTTGCCCCTAGTTTTCTCATAAGTGGTTATAACTAGGAAACAAAATCATAGATAAATGACAATAATTTTCCCATAGGTGGTTATAATTATAATAAAGACAAATGAACACTAATTTTCCCATGTAGGTGTATATAATCAGGCTCACATAAATAAACATGATAAGGAGGTAACAAGAAATGAAGGATGAAACTGCCAAAACTTCTATCTTACTACTCCAAACTACTACCTTTGTCTAAAATTCTTAAAAAACTACTAAAATTGATTTGATTCTTCATGATGAAAGTGGAACCAACGGATGAACCAAGGTTAAATAGTTTATGTAGGGAACATCAAAACATGTTTTAGTTGATAGAACTAGATGGTAGAATGGATAAGTTATAGGATAATGATAAGCTGATATATTAGATAAGATGATGAAAAAGAATGTTAACAAATTTCCCCTAAGTGGTAAGGTGAATGATTGGGTATGTAACAATGGTAAAAGAAATGGTATGATACAGGTTTGTGTTTAGCTAATGACTGGTTATTGCATCAGATGTGTTTGGCCTGGATATGGTTTTAAATTTTATTATTCTTATTGATGGGGAGATGCAAATCTTGATCAACAAATGATATAAATAGAATATTCAATCATGTTAATTGTTAGCCCACACCTCATCTGAATAGCTACTCTATCAAGAACTTACTATAGATTTGGATGCCAATGATGTGATTTTTGTTGGTCATTGATTTTGATTCCTTCAAACATCAAGACAAGGTATCTTCATAGTCTCTACAAAGGAAAGTATGACTATGGATGGTAAATAGGGATAAATTTTGGTTTATAGGTTTGATTTGGTGATGTAATGGTGGGTGATGATGGAATGTGTAGCAGTTGGGAAACAAATGAAGATTAGGATTTTTAGGCACACATAATGTTTTTGATTCTAGATTTAACACATCTTTTGATGTGGCAGTGATGAAGACTTATAAATATTCTCTCATTAAGACCACCATATTTTTCTATTTTTTAAGCTTGAGAGTAGCTACCATCTAATTAGCTTGTAGATTAGAAGTTATGTTTATTTATTCTTTGAGTTTGTCTTCATTAAGTAGTGACGACCTTTTATGCTCAAATATTGGCACCTCAAATAGGTTTTTACTAATGAAGTTATCTTTATTGTCTCATATCACCTCTAAAAATATTTCACTAAGGAACATTGACTTTTGAATTTGATTGTCTTTTAGCATCTCCAAAAGGTTTCAATAGAAGAAGCTGAGTTTGAACTCTGATTGTCATCTAGCACCTCCAAAAAGGTTTCACTAGGAGATTGTTATTTTTTTACATGAATGTGATCTTGGTCTCCTTACTATTCTTCTTCAATTAATATGTCACCATGGATGTAGTTCAACAAGGTAGGATTCTATTGATCCCAATCAACACTTGTAGGAGGTATAATATCAATGTAATGGTTATGTTGGTTGATGCTAATGGCATGTGGAATGGGGGAAGGTACCACAATCCTTGTAGAAGATACTAGGATAAATTGTGTTGAATCTAAAGTAATCATCCTCAAAAACCTTAGAAGCACCACAAATGTATTCAAATTAATCTTCAAGGCATGTATAACCAATATTATAACAACCAAGAACATATTATATTTTTTAATCTAATTATAACTCAAGGGATTTTGAATCCAATGTCAAGAGTAATGTTGATTATAATTTTGATACTAAATTTGACATCAGTTTAAAAATAAAACTTGACTCCAATGTTGATTCTTCATTTGATATGTATGTTGTTATAATGATGTTCTATTGAATATTTGGTATTAGATAAGTAATGGCATGTGATGGCATGGTGGGTTTCATAGAGGTTGACTTGTCAAAGTGAGACTCCTTAATGATAGGAAAAAGGTCAAGAGATAACTCCTCAAAGATTTATTTTTTAGAGGGAGACTCTTGAAAAATAGGCATATGGTCAAGATAATGATTTTCCCAAAGGTAGTTATAATTATTAAAAAGTGACTTAGCAAAGACTAGCTCATCAAAGTGAGACTCCTCGATAATAGGTATATGATGAAAGTTGATTCATCATAGGTTAACTTATCAAAAATTATTGGTTTGATAAAAACATCTTGGTTCGATTAGTTCTCTTGGCCTTGGTTTTTAGTGAGTTGGAAAATACCAATTTTGAACATAGCTTGGTCTTTGAATGACTATCTCAGTTGAGGGATTGATTATATTGGTTCTAGATGAGGAATGACCTATGGTTGGATAATGATAGGGCATCATGAAGCTTAATTGCTTGCATGATCCAAATGATGAATCCCTAAAATGTTAATAATAGGGTGGTGTGGAGCTTGATTGCTCACACAAGCCAAAGGACTAGGTCTTAGAATGATGAAGGGGCATTGTGGAGCTTGATTTCTCATACAAGAAAAAGGATGAGGTCCTAGTATAGAAATGGTATGGCATTGTAGAGCCTAGTTGCTCACACAAGCCAAAGCATCTAAGTCTTCCTCATAAACCATATCATCCTAGTTGGTAACTTAATTTGGATTTTATGGATCTTGATTGTGTTCCCCATATAGATTATTATAGGGATAATAATAAAACTCTTTACAAAATTTATCCCCATAGGGGTTTCTAATCAAATTTTGTGTGGCCATTGCATCATAACTTAGATTGTACATGGCTCCACCATAAGTGTATCTAGACATATCTAAATAAATGAATAAAACTATAAAATAAAAAGGTTTAGAGTTATATAAACTCTAAAAAACCATGTCCAAAGGACAAAGGGGTCAAATATGATCTAACTTAGTCAAAATAGGTGGATTTGTATCTCTAAATAATGATCTGAACATGGAGTTATATCTCCAAAATGATTTATGCTAAGACTTGGCATAAAATAATTTAACATCAAATGTCATACACATAAAATCTCAAGCAATGAAATAAAAACCATCATTTCAAAGTTTAAGCCAAAGTGTTCCAAACAAGGTCTAAAGTAGGAAATCGAAAAGAGTCACTAGGTATTTTATCCAAACATGGATTCAAAAGCTAGGCTCAATCAAGTTGTTCTAGGAATTTTGGCCAAATGACATCAAAATTTAGTCTTGAAATAAGTATTATGATGATGATTTGATTTAATCTAACAAGTTTAGAAAGAACTTTGACATAGACCCAACATATAGAATCAAACATAAATGTGATCAATTGGTATAAGCCATAAGTAAAAAGTATCTTTGAGAAAGGTTGTGTTTTCCTAAATAAAGGCACAAAAAATGATGAGGATAGGCTATGTGAAAAAACAAACAATTATTTTTAAATTTGGGCAATCAATTAACTAAAGCTAAATAACCTAAAAAATAAAGATCTGTGTATCAGCCCCATGAGTTGAGGCCTAAATAAAAATCAATCAATGTTTGGATTAGAACACATAAAATTTAATTGAAAACTCAACATTTGAAAACTTAGGCTTTAATGACCAAAGCTAGAAAATATTGGATAACATAACAATGTTAAAACAAATATCCAACAAGTCATAAATGATTGGTTACAAATAATGATGATTGGGAGGTGAGATAAGACAATTATTTTGAAACAATTTGGGTAGCATAATGACATTATTTATCCCAAAAGATGTAAATAATGGTTGATGTTTCAAATATTTCAAAGGCACAAAACTTGGAATGATTTGGGTAGCATAATGTTACCATCTCAATCAAGTGCCTAACTCAATGTTTTGACATTAATGTTTGCGAAGTTAAAATCAAGGTGTCAAATGGATAGCATAATGTCTCCTCAAACAATAGAGTAATACAAACACAAAACTCACTCGAAACATGATTTAAACCAAAAAAAATAGTTTTAACACACCAAGCAATAAAATGACAAAATACATCTAAGTATACCATTTTAAATCCTATCAAAGTAATAAAACTAATTAGTTTTCAATAATCTAGATTGATTCCATGTGTACACACTTTCACATCTATATATAAGAGAATCAACACATCAATCGGGTCCACATCAATTGGCTTATTGTGAAAAAGTCTAGTCCTTTTCACAACCACTACATCTATTTCTTTCTCAGTATAGTGTGATGTCCAAAATGATCATACGTTCTACGCTTAACCTCTACTAACAGATATGGTTTAACTATTAAAACCATCATCTCAGTGAAAGGATCCTAATTTATATACCCCCTATGGAGAGGGGTTGAATATGATGTCAAGGGATGAAACCCTGGGTCAAATGTTCACTATAGAACTATGGGAGGTAATGAAGTGACCCTCATATGCCAAAATGTGTAAAATAAAAGTTAAGTAAAAAGACTTTATGGTTTTTTCTAGATCACCCAAGCCATGCAGGTCTTGGGGAGAGCCTTCACAACATCCTTTTTACTCCTTTAGACTAAGGCACAATTTTTCAATGAAGATGGTGCTTTTGATCCCATAAGTTCCCTATGGGGGATGGGGGAAAAGCATACATGTACAACTTCCTTTTTACTCAAAAAAATTTAACTAAGAATTTGATTTAAACAAAACAAAACTTAACTTTTAAGTGATTCAATTTTAAAGCACTAAAATTGAAAGATTTGGTGGTGTTCTTTGGCCCCTTGGCCTTAAGTTTCAAAAAAATTAAATAAAAACTATAAAATATTCAATATGGCAAGCAAATTTTGTTTTTAAAGCACCAAAAGACATGTTCCTAACTCTTTTTTAATATTCAAATCCAAATTATGAGTCTAAATCATGTAATTTTGTTTTAAACCCAAATTCAAATGTTTTAATATATCCTAGTTCATTTTAAACACCAAATTCAAGTGTTAATAACCATCTAAGCTTGAAAATTAAAGTTCAAAGTTTGTCTTGACATTGCAAAAACAAGAGATTAACTCCCTGCTTATAATCACTTATGATTATTAGTAAATGAAGTTGGGATTTTAGCTCTTAGGTTTTGGATTAAATTAAACATAGTGACCATCAGTGGTTACAAACAATAGTTGGTAGTTTAAGGAAACCATCACTGATCAGTTAGCAATAACCATTGATGGTTAAGCACAACATCATCAGTCAATAAATGACCATTGGTGATGACCTATCGACCTTAAGGAAAAACCTCAAAAGCAAACGTGTTAGATTAGGTAAGTGTTAGGCTAAAAAATAAGAAAATATAAAAGGAAAAGTTTAATTGATGAGTCTAAATGCATTTCAATCCTATAAATTAAGAATAGGTATTATAGAAAGCATCAAAATGAAAATTTTATGCCCATTTCCACTTTACAACCCAACCTTTAGTGGTTAGACCTAACCATCTACAGTTACACTTGACCATTGATGATCCCTGTGTAAACCTATGAAGATGAAATATAGCCAAACAAAATTATAAAATCAATTTTAAAACATTTAAATCCTCGATATTTTAGGACCTACATATTTATCTTCTTGGTATGTGGGATGCATAGGGTCCCATTGAGCATGCCTTATTCTCCAACCAATTTAGCTGGATTATGTAAACATAGGAATCTAATCAGGGTAGATTAGTATCATGTTAGTAGATGAAAACAAATCCAAAAACACACTAATGAAACAGCACCTTAATCATATATCTTAGATAGGATCTTGGTGAATAAAACCTAATTAAAACACAACTAGAACATGAAGAAATAACAAACTTTCTTCACCTTCCTTGATTTCTCCAAAGGATTTATTCATTGGCTTGCTTAACTTGTGCTTCAAAGGTCTTCATCAATGGAGTTTGGTTATTATCCACCTCCTCTTGGTATCATTGGATTTGTGGCTTTGATTTGTGAAGCTTGACTCAATATTTTAACATGATAACACTATATCAAAATAGCTTTGAAATCATTTATGCATTATAACTTTGGCTTAAGAGAGCTTCTTGAAATTATTTGGGCATAATACTTTACACCAAGATAGCTTAAAATTATGAGTGTGAGGCCTTCTACTTATCAATTTTTTGAATGGGTTTGGATCAACCATGACCATCCATCTCAATATGAAGATGTGTGGCCATGAATTAACATAATTATGAAAATAAAATCCATAAATTCCCTCATCATGATTTGGGAATAGGGGCATTAATGAGGCATGGGAGGGATTAATTAGATATTTATTGCATTTATGGCCTATGGAAGCCACCTGAATAAATCATGTCACATGATGATGTAAATATTAGAAATCAATTTCCAAAAATAAATATTCAACAAGTTCCATGGAATTCTTACTAAGATCATAATTAGGTTTAATTTGCCTAAGTAAGATTTAAACATTTTTAGTGTAATTATTTGAAAAATGATGCACAAATTAATCAAACCAGTCTGAATGTCATATTATTGGGTCAAAATTTAGCTAGAGTGGAATTAAAAGCTGATGTTAGTTATATAATGAGTAATATCCCATTTAAGATGTTGCCAACACAAAATAACATATGCACATGTCGTATGCTTTCGAATTAGGGGAATTTAGTGGTTTAGAGAGTTAAATTGCATTTTAGCTCAAAATGATTTGAGAAAAAATAACAATATCATACAATATATTACCTTGTTTAGGGATACTTTGGCCTAAATCAGCACTTGTATATGACAAGTTCAAACCATTTAGTGTGTTTTAGTGTTTTTAGGCCAAATTATGATGTTTACTAGAAATTGGTCTAAAGCTTGGTCAAAGGTTAGTGGTGGCCACTTTTAGGTGTCTAAATATTTATCTCCAAGTCATATTATTTAAATTTCATCATCCATCATCCTCTCCTTTCACCTAGTTCATTCTTCCCTAGCATTTGATTTATAGCTAGGTCTAGGACAATGGCATGTACTCTAAACTGGAAGATGTAATGCCTAATTTTTTTCATTGCCTTAAATAAGTCATAATTTTATTAGCTAGGGTATAATACTAGATTTATGCATCCTTAATATTAGATTTCATAAAACCCATGTGGTTTTCTTCTCTTTATAACCTTTAGGTGAGGCAAGTATCAATGGTGTGATCCAAACCTAAAGGATAAACATAGAAATATTGCATATAATCTAGGCTAATTAGGACTCAGGCTTGCGTGATTATGTATTTGATATCCTAGAAATCTTTCATTGATTTTGTGTGCCACTCCACTTTAGTTTCCTATTTCAACATTTCATTCAAGGGCTTCACTAATTCAGTAAACCCAAAAATAAACCTATGCACAAAGTTGATTATCCCAAAGAAATATTTTAGTTTTTTATTATTATTAGGTAAAGGCAATTTAGAAATTACATCCACCTTTTGGGGTAGATAGAAATAATTTATTTTTTTATAATGTGACTGATAAACTTACCTTCAATGACATTGAACACACTCTTATTGGGTTTCAAGGAAATTCCATACCTTTTGCATCTTTCAAACACCCTTTCCAAGTGATGCACATGATCTGACCTATATTTTTAAAACACCATTAGGTCATCCATATATATTATTATGGACTTACCTATTATTCCCTCAAAATTGAAGTCCATTTCCCTTTGAAAAGTGGTACCAACATTGATTTTCCTAAAAATCATCCACTTTTAAGTGAATGTGTCCCACTTGGTGGTGAAAATAGTCTTATTTCTATCTCTAGGGTTAACCAAGACTTAATTGTAATCTAAGAAGCCATCCAAGAAGGACAACATCTGATACTCACTCACCATTTAGATCACCTCATCTATCAAGGGCAATGGGTAGATATTTTATCTAAGGCCCAATTCAAGTTCCATAATTCCACACATAGGTAGATTTTTCCATTCTTCTTTCACACTGAGACCAAGTTAGCCACTTAAGTATATTGTAAATTGGTAAAATTATCCCAGCAAAGAGTACCTTATAGAATTCTTTGTGAATCAAGGGCTCAAATATTGGGTTTACCAGCCTTTTCCTTTATCTAAAGGGTTTTTGGTTGGGTTTTAAGGGAATGGTATGAGTAATTACTCACGAGTCAAAGACCTTAAGGTCTCGATAGGTCTAGGCAATCATGTCCTAGTATCTTATTAATAGCTTTTGTAACTACCATAATTCATGTTTTATCCAACCTGGACCCATATTAACTATCTAGGGATTATTCATAGGGTTTATATTAATGAGTTGACACTTTTGATATTTAAACTTGGGTTTTTTACCTTGAAAGGTTGGGTATAATGCATCAAACATTCTTTTTAGTGAAATCATCCCCTTTAGGATCCAATTTCTAGGAATATTCAGGTTCCCATCCTTATCCAACTCATTCTCAAGGTTGTCTCTATCTTTTTCAACTATGATTTGGGCCTTGAATACCCCCTCATTGCCAAAGAACTAGATATAATTTATTGGTCATCTTTAAAGACTTGGAAGTTAGTCACATTATCTAGGATAGAAAGACAAGGGGTGATTTCCATAGATAAATTTTATAATTCAATGTCCTTCAAATGGGTTAGGTTAATTTTCATCGATGCTAGTGAGTTTATTACTTGATTTTCCTCTTGGGGAATAGGGATGATATTGAATACATTGAAAATTTTGATTAGGTCCCAAACTCTGTGTTTATACCTTTTGAGGTATGATAATTTGCATTGAAACTTAGTTTTGATCTAGTTGACCACTACTTTAGAGTAAATGAATACTCTTAGTTTGTTTTCCTCATGTCTTAATGAAAATTATAAACCTAGGATTAGAGATTCATAATCTATCAGGTTATTCATGCAAGGAAACTATAACCTCTATGATGTTATATGTTTCCTCCTTAACTGATCTATAATCAAAACATTGGATCCATTTCCTTGTTTGGAGTGATCCCTATCTATATAAAGAGACCATAGGCTAAGTAAGCTTGACATGTGACTAGTTTGGTTTTTTTGAGGCTTCGTGCTTAGCGTGTAGACTCCTAGGTCTAAGGAAACTAGGTTTATCTTCTCATTAAAGGAATTGTATTTAGTTATCATATGCTTCATAAGTGGTTACCTATCTACTCTTATTTTATTATCCACTACTCTCTATGGTAACCACATATGGGAGAAATTTCTAGCCATATACCCATTCAGGGCTTTGGAGCAATCTCTACTAAGGAGCACGTTGTAGGCTTATGGGATATCCACCACTTGAATGTCTATAAAGTATTGAATCTTAGACTCAAACTCTTATTAAATGTGTACATTTAATAACTCACCTATCACTTTCACTTCTGAATTGTCTAACTAGACAACTACTTTGTCTAATTTTATGGGGGTCAGACCAAGTTTCTCACATATGCCTTCCAACATCACATTGGTCAAGGATCTTAAATCTACTAAGTAGTTATTTAGATTATTTCCAAATAAATGCATGGTTAAAAGAAAATGAGGGGCCTTTATCTTATTCTTGTGAATGATTATATTGGTATGTGTTACTCTTGGTTTTGGATGGGTCTGTGAGGTTGACTTTTAAGTCAAAGATTTCAATAGGAGATCTCATTATTCTATAATATGAGCCAATTTTTGAAGTGTAATTTTATCCTTGATCTTTTTCATATCATCAACTATGTTTTAACACCCTTTGATTTGTATTTGTGGGGTTCCACATGTGCCTTAGGCTCTTGAGGTCTTAGAGGTCAAGGATCATTCCTAATGTTTTGGTCTGGTGGAGTTACACCATTATTGGGGGTGTTGAGGTAGTAATGGGTTATTATTTTTGCCTACTCCTAAGGGCATAGTTGCTCTTTTGGAACTATTTAAATTCTTGTACCTCATTAATACCCTTATTTGGATCATTTACTTATTAGCTAGGGGAATCCATAGTTTCCAATAACATAGTAGTATTAGGGGATTTACTTAAGATAGAGCATTCTAGATGATTGGGGGCCACCTCATATTCTTTCATTTCCTTTTGGAAGACCTCAAAACTATAAATTAACTCTATGTATTCCAATTCCTCATGTGTTATTATGTTATGTACTTGAAACTAATTTGGTAAGGCTATCTCAAAGATATTAATATTGGGAAGCCTATTAGGTAAATGTTCTAAGGGGTTATGAGGACTATTGTAGTTCCTATTTGGTCTTTGATATGTGAAGTTTTTTTAGATAATTTGGAATTATAATTATGCATCTATCGATACTTCCCTAGGAAGTCATTTCTAAGTTTTTGCACCATCCATTGAATGGCATATAGCTCAATCTTAATAAAATCTTAAGGCATGGTTTGGGTGTTTCTATCCTTAACTAACATCACTTGATGTTGGGTCTAAGAAATAAGGTCTTGGCTTCTTGGGTTTTAAAAACCAAAATTTTGGTTTGAAGTGGGAAGACCCAGTGGGGGTTAATGTATTATAAGGAGTGATTGAGGTATATGTGCATTCTGATTAATGTTGGGCAAGAAGTTCAATATAGGAATTTATGGTAGCATACCAAAAGTGGGGGTCATTATGTGGCCTTGGGGGTTAATTTGTCTATTGAATTTGATAGAACCTATATAAGCTAAGGATATGTCAGTTGTAGTTTCATCCCTTCTTAAGAACATGGTTATCTAAGGGTCTAATGCACTCTTATTCATTTCAAGTGCTAGTTGAGGCTTGGGTTGGTAAATTATGGTAACCTAGCTATACATATTTTGTAACCTAACATTGAAGTTTCTAATGGGCTCATTGGGATCCTTCTTGATGAAATTAAATTGTAGGTACATGACACTAGGGTTTATCACTTGGTCAAACTGGGTGAGGAAAGCAAAACTAAAATGGTCCCAACTCATGATAGATTCTTTAGGAAAGTTTAGGAACCAATCATAGGTAAATTCCATTAATGTAAAAAGGAACAACATACATGCCACATCCTCATGTTCTAAATTTAGGAGTCTCAAAGCAGTCTTATAAGAAGTTTTGTGTTCCTCTATGGTTCATCCTATGTCAGGGATGAAATGAGGGAGATACCTTTTAGGGTTCCTAGGTAAATAATGGATGACTCCTGGGATGTTAATCACTAAGATAACTAACTAGGCCATTTTAGGTTGAAAATTTGGGATAGGTTGTGGGTATAAACTAATAAGAATCATAGTAGGTTTGGGTTGGTTGGACCTAGATTTTATATATAAAATCATGGGGAAATTACCAATCTACCTCAGTGGGAGCTATCCCTGATAACAGGTGAGTGAGTCTCTAAGATTCTTCAAGATCAAACAATGGTTAGCACATTATTACTAGTAATCCAATCTCAACATATTTATAAAATGAACTAATAACAAGCATGAAGTATTTTAGATAATATCCCTCCTTATAATGTCAGTTATTATTCACTCCAATCTACTCTTTCTCACAAGACACCCATGAGATTGGGCATTCGTTAAAAATTAAAAGGTGGGGATAACTACAAACTTTCATCCTCTATTTTAAGACTGATCTAATATTGGCCTAGTGCTTGGTTTTAGGTATTGGACTTCACAAATGGAGTCTACATGAATAGTCTCCAAGAGATGTACTATTATCACTAAATGTTTAATCCAATTTACTTCACATAGGTTAAAGATCATTATGAAAACTTGAGTATTAGGATTATTATTTCTAAACATAAGGGGAAAGGGTATTTTAATTTCATAAAACAAACATAAAATAGATGGAAGGTTAAGGTAGAGAAGAGAAGCTTCTAAGTCTAAAATGAGATCAATTCACGAGTCATTAAACCAAGTGACTCTACCATAATTATACTATTGTAGACTAAGTTTTACTAGGGTTCTACCTCTAAGAACATACAATGTGATGAGTCTAAGGGAACTGGGAGTATTCCTTCAATGCAAATTCTTGATAATAATGAATACTATGAGTTTATTATAAAAAATGCATAAATACCATATGAGAATTTATAGTTTGGCATACAAATTATCAGCACTACTAAATGGGAAACAAAAGAACTCACACATAGATTATAATAGCTAAGCACATCATAACCATGATGTACATAAAGTATCAAGGTGTTAATCCAATTAACCTAGCACTAGTGATCATTCAAACGTGAAGATGAAAGAAAATTAAAACACATAAGAGACCATCTTGTATAAAATAGATATTTTATTAATTAAAAGAGTAAAATAACGTTACAATAATTGATTGGGGCTAATTTTACAATCTAAAGTGATAAAGGAAATGCAGGTGAAATATTAGCAGTAAATTTGATAGTACTTTCAAGTAATTTTGGTCGACCTTTATAAATACAATATAACTCTTCCTTAAATATACAAGGATTGGGTTTCACCCCTAAAAAGCATAAGGATCCCATCATGGGCCATGATGTCCACTTATTACAATTATAACCATATTTAAAAATTTAAACAAAAGAATCTATATAAACTTGTAATAGATCTATGGGGGACCACTAGTTGACATGAAGAGGAGACTGAGAGGGACCAAATCCTAACTGATTTGATTAGGCACTCTTAGCTTCTAGAGTGGCTTTCACGAGGTCAAAATCCTTGCCCATTTTGGACAAGTTCATTTGGGGATCCTTAAATATTATGTCAGCCTAAGCTTCTAGCCTCCAAGAGATTTAGAAGGCTACTTCCATTGATTCTTGGACTCTAGAGACCTAGTTGATGTTCATCATGGACTAATTTGATAGGACTAGCATTGGCTAAGCCCTTATTTTCTTTGCCTTGGCCACTTTATCAATCATAAACTATTCAAATTGACCCAAGTGGACTCTAAATTACCCTTGGTTGAGTAAGGTGCCATCTAGGTGAAATAGCACAGAGATATTGACCTCCTTGAATTAGGTCAATATCTTTTTCTTTCCTTCTTTCAAGGGTCTTATTATATTAAAATCCAAGGCCAACCTCACCTCCATTGAATCTCTCATGTTATTATCATATGTTTTTTACAACCGCAAGTCTAAGGCTAGTATGATTTTAAGTATTGGGAACATTCCCTTATTGACCACCACCTACAACTTCTAAAATTTCCCATTGATTTATGTAATCCTCTCCATGTAATCTTGAATCTACTATCTAATTATGTTGGTATTAGCCCAAGTCTCTACTAATTTCCAAAATATTTAGAAAATTAGTAGTAGGGTGTCCTTGACCTTCCCAATTATTCTAATTGGGAACATGTTTTTCACTTAGGCTTCAAGATTCCAAACTTGGATTTGCATGTCCTTGAGGACATTTTTATACATGTTATGGGTGTATTAGAATATGCATAGTGGGTCCTCAACCATTTTATCTTCCTTGATAGGTGTCCTCACCTTAGTGAGGGAGAACAGATCTTAATGGGTCTACCATATCACCAGGTTCCCCTCTTAGACAAAATTTTGCATGACTGTACTCTTCATGCTCCCAAAAGCTTGGTTGAAACTTCATTATATGTTTATGTTTACTTGGACATTAATATATAGTTATTTTGACCTTGAGACCATCCCTCAGGTTACAAGGGATGGAGGAGGTGTGGCTGAAATGATAGTGAAGGGTAGAGGATAATGTAGAGGGGAGATAGAGGAAGTGGAAGGAGTGAAAGCGAAAAGGAGTGGAGGTGGAAGGGGAATGGGAATGAAGGGAAGGAGGATGAAAGGGGAAGCCCAAGGGAAAATTTGTTTCCACCACTATTCTTAGGTAAGCTTCATTTGGTGAATAATTTCCTCTGGTAATAGATCATGGAATAATAGTGAAGAAATGGGTTAGTTGAAGCTAAACCCCATAGATATTTGAATAAGGGAGAGAGGGTATTGAGGGGATAGATGCCAAGATGTTACCACTAGGGTTATAAGAGATGTTGAGGCCTATGGAGGAGGTGGATTTAGATCAAAAATCCTTTGGTCTATAGCTATAGTGTGGGTCACCTTTTGTTTATTTTTTGGCCTCTTTCCCAAGTCAGCTCCAGGTGCTACAATGGAAGTTTCAAACAAGATGTTATTGGTTATAAGGTTTGATGGTAGAGGATTTGGAGTTACAAAGGGGAGGATTAAGTTAACTAAATTGGGGTTTTTTATGGTCCATATTATAAGTGGTATGCTCTTGAAGGTTGTAATTTTACCTACTACAAAAGGCATGTCCAAGGAAGTCATCGAAAGGACTTCAAGTTATGAGATTGAAGGAGTGGAATGGAATAAGGAAGTAAATACACTCAGAAGGATTGAGGCCAAAGGAACTTGGGAGAAATATAGAAGGGTATCAATGGGAAGTATGGGAGGCATCACTTGAGAAAGATGTGGGGGAAAAATAAAACTAGTGGGTGTCAAAAATGGGAGTTAGAAAGTGGTAAGAGTGAAGGGTGGAATGGAAATGAGAGGAGATATAGGAGTGAATAAGGGAAATTGGATGGGTGTTGTGATTTAGTCTCACTCTGAAGTTACTAGCCTAAGTTGCCTGACATTGAGTAGTCTTGGGTTGGTCTTACCATGGTCTAATTATTAGATTTACTGGAAGAGGTTGAGGTGGAGTATATGGAGTAACTAGAGGAGGTGGAGAAGGAACCAAAGCATGAAGATCAAGAAATAAATGTATAAGTGGATTTAGAGCTAGAGATTGAGGGATATAAGGTGTTAAGATTCCCTACAAAATCTTCCAAGAGATGGATAAAACTATTGGAGTTGGTTCTTATGTAGATCAATTAGGATCTAGAGGAGGTGTGGAGGGGCCTTCTTTCCCTTATTATTCTTCTTAGTTTCTATCTTGGATAGAACCTCTTGGTCATTGGCCATATTTAGGTAAATCTCATCATCATATTCAACTTGATGTCCATAGTTTATGTTGAGGTATGTTGAGTACCATGCCAAATGAGCTTAGATTACCCCTTTAGGGTCTCATTTCTAAATGTTACATTATACAATGGTGAAGGAGTCTTGTTCGACTGTCATATTCTAAATATATTGGTAGGTCTTGTATACATGGTGCCATATGGTGATTAGGAGTGTGGGAAAACCTTCAGTTAATGTTGTACACAAAACCCAAAGATGCTTTCCACCAGTTGATAGGCAATCTCTTATTTTGCTAGGTGGTCATGGATATAATATGGTAGGTAGAGGGGGTCCTTAAATAATCCCATGATCTAAATTACCATATCATCTTTGTACAACCTATAGTCCTTGATGTCTATGATAGAGTCCCAAATGGCCTTTTACAGATAGGGCATTAGAGCTTCATTGATGGCTTGATACAACACCAGGTAGAAGTGCTCACATATCTCTTCAACATACTGGTGTAACTAGTGGACATATAGTTTGTATAAGACCATGTGGACCATTGGGCATCTAAGAACCCATGAAGAAAGGTTGAAGGATTGAATGATAGCATCCCAGTAATCATGTCTTGTAAGTATCTCATCATGTAAATTTTGTCTCCAACTCAAGCATCTATGATGGTATATACCAACTTGAATTTGATTAATCCTCCCATGTCCAGGATGTCCAAGTGTGTTAGGATCATGTGCAAGAGAGGCAGCCAAAGCTCATTAATGTGTTGGTAGTTTTGATCCTTGAATAGTCAATTTAGTAGAATCATGCCCTCAAGCCTCCTCTCACAAGGTTAAAAATTTCTAAGCATTGATATTATCTTTATTGACCCATTTGGATTTGTGGTTATCATCCCAATCATGGAGTACATAAATCTAGTAGGTATTCATCCAAGCTGACACTATCACTACATCATAGGAGAAAGTGAAGCCTAGTAGGAACTACTATGCCTTTAATGCATTCTTGGATATTTATTAATTTGGTGCTGAGAGTTGGGGAGCACAACTAGTCATTGACCCCATATTGCATGTGCATAGCATTGTGTAGGATGTTATCTAATAGGTTGGTGCAAGGAAGTGCCTTTGGTTTGGTAATGAATCTATGGAGTCCACACTTCTTATAAGACCTAAGGATATACTCATATATATCCTATTAGTCATTATCTTTAGTAGAATCCTTGAATACCTACTCAATTATGCTAAATATATTATTATAATTATTATGCTTAGTTAATCCATTAGGGAAGGTAGTGTCCTAATACTTGGGTTTAGATTTTGGGTTTGAGGATGTAGCATCCATCAAAGTAGGATGGATGGGAATTTTGGAAACTTTGAGTGTAGAGGTAACAAGATATAGGGGCTATATGGAATGTTGAAAGCAAGGAGTTAGAGATTTGTTTTTTGAAGTTAGTAGTAGTACATGTTAATGGGTTTCCCATATGCTTTATAAGAATATACATATATCCCCCTATATTAATGGCATTTGGTGATTCACTTTCTATGAATTTGAATTTGAGTTAGTGGCTATATTTTATCCCTTTATTTCTAAATCTAGAATTGAATTCAGAGCCTGTGATCTTCTGCTACCAATCACATGTAGCACTGGTGTTAGGATGTTTTAAAATTGTCCAATGAAGTCTAGCTTCCAATGTTGTTAATTCCTAGTGCATGATAAGCACATAGTCACATCTCTTAGAGGATTCTAAGCTAACTCCTACTTTCTAGCATTTGTCATTTGCTCATTGGTCCCCCTAATAATGGTTGGCACCTAGGCATGGCTCCTTACTACATGTCATTTCCTTAGGTTAGGCGATGTGTCACCTAGGGACACATGGTACACCTTCATGGGATATCTAATCTCATTTGTATTTTATTTTTACCTTCCTAGGGCCTTAGGTGGATAATAAGTCATTAGCTCACTAGGTGATGTGGCACCTTCCCATTCAGTTGGGCTCTTTGATGATATGACATCTCTAATAGATCTAGGGGACTAGTCACTCTAAATCATGGTAACATGGTACCTTCCAATTCATTTGGGCTCTAACATCTTTGATAGTTATAGGGGACTAACTGCTTTAGCTTGTTGTAACATGGTTCCCTCCCATTTAGTTAGGGTCTCCCAAGCTCTGAAATATTTGATAGGTCTAAGGGATTGACCTCTCTGACTCATGATGACATGGTGTCTCCCATTCATTTAGGTTCTCTCAGGTTCTTGTTGACCATTTTTGGCCCAACAAGCCAAAAATTGGTCCCCCCTTTTTTCATGCTATTCTGAGCTAGTACTTTTTGATTTTACATGAGTCTTGAAAATTTCTATGGACTCTACAAGTTTTATATGGACTCTGTAGGTTTTCTACAGACTCCACAGGAACTTCTACAAACTCTACAGGTGTAGTCTTTCAGTGCATGAAGAACCAGTTCAAAGAGTGCAAGGTTTTACAAAGCTTCTTCAGACTCTTGTCTGAAGAAATTCACAGGGAAAGAGCACTGAAAGTGGTTCAATGACATGATCTTTCCAAGAGTTAGCATCTTTGAACTGTTGAACCATTAAACTAGTTCAACACTTTGGTTTAATGCTTTGGTTCAAATTAGATGGTTCAATCACTTGATTCACTCAGTCGAATCAATGGCTTGGTTTAACTGCAAAGTTTAATTGGAAAAGTTCAATTGGAAAAGTTCATCACTTTGGTTTAATCAAATGGTTTGTCAGCTTGGTTCAAAGCTTTGGTTCAATTTAGTTGGTTCAATGCTTCAGTTCACTCAGTCAGTTCATCAAATGGTTCAATAGCTTTTGGTCCAATCAAAGGGTTCATTGGCTTGGTTCAAAGCTTGGTTCAATGGCTGGTTCAAAGGAGTGGTTCAATGCAAAAGTTCAAGAGAGCCTCTTGAAGGAAAAGTGCCCTTATAGAGGACACTTGGTTGACAAAAGCACCCATCAAAATGGTCTATTTCAAGAAATTTGCAAAGGTAAGTCTTTTAGATTTTGTTTAAGGTAGTTGAAAGGCAAAGGCATAATTCCTTCAGACTTTTTGTCTAAAGGAATTCCTTCAGACAAAAAGTCTGAAGGAATTCGAAAAGGCTACAAATGAAACTCCCACAAAGACCAAGGAAAGAAAATAATTTCTTTGGAATTTTTATCTGAAGGAATTCCTTTAGACAAAAAGTCTGAAGAAATTCAAAAAAAGGCCGCAAGCCCAAAAAAACCCAGGGAAGAACTCCAAAAAAGTGACAAGGCAATTCTTGTGGACTTTTTGTCTGTGAGAAAAAAGTCCACAAAAAAAGCCCGTGCAGCAAGAGGCTGAAGCAAGAAAGCCAAAGAAAGACCAAGAGGTGATGGGCTCGAGGATGTCAAAAACAAGCATGGAAAACTAGCCATTGGGTATTTAAAAGTAGTGATACGCCTGTGAACATCTATTTTAAGATGGTGAAATAGTCATTTGTTTTTTAAAATGCTTGAGTGCCAACTAGAAAAGAGCCCAAGGAGCCAGTGACCCACCAAAGAGATAGCCCCTAAAGGCTAAAGGAGCTAGAAAGAGACAAAGCAAGGAAGAAGATAGAGTGCAAGAAAAGACAAAGTAGTCTAAGTGGCAAAGGAGAGGTGAGTTATTGCCAGATGGTCACCAAACGGTTTAAACAATAAATGGTGTGGCCTGTCTTCTCTAGTTTGCATTTATAAGGGGACAAACTGTGTGAATATCTAAAAAGAGTAGTATGTTCGCAAAAAAGAGGTGAGGCCCATGCTTTCACATTAATACTTGAACACCAAAGTCAAGATCAGTGATTACACAGCATGGTTCTTGTAGACACCGCAAACGTGTCTGCACCTTGGTTCTCCCCCTTGGCCCTTTCTCCCTCCTAGTCCTCCTTGGTCCCTAACCCACCTAAGTCTTATTAATTAGAAATTAACATCTATTTTTAATTAAATAAGGCCCCCTTTCCACCCTACCCTTGCCACCTTGGATCCTCCCTTGAATCCCTCCACCTTCCCCCTAGCATTTATTAGGCCAAATCTCACCATTATATCCCCCCTCGTCCATTTTGGCATCCTTGTGACCGTTATGCCCATGACCCCTCGCCCAGCGGCGTGCAAGAGTGGGCAGAGGCTATTTTTAGCCTCTGTGCCCATCCTGCGACCGCCGACATCGGCGACCCTTCGGCCGACATCGACGAAACTGCCGGCGTCGGCAGCCTTCATTATCCCCTTCTGCATCCGTTGCACCCTCCTGGACTCTTGAGCTCGAAAACAGATTCTCTTGACGCTTTGGCTCTGATCTCTCCTCTGTCTTGACCTCGTGTAATAGCAGCAATAGGTGAAAAGGCCCTAGATCAGTATCTTCTCCTTGCAACAACTCTTTTGTGGCTCTAGCAATATCTTCTTCTCTCTTCATTCAGCAAGCTAAAGGTAAGCTAGTCTGGTTTTTTTAATTTCATTTTAGTATTCAGTCATCTATATTCTATTGTCTTCTGCTCCCTCTGTCCTTCCCCCCTGAGAGGCTGCAAAGCCTTCTCAGGCCCCATCCTCTGTGAATCCTCCTCTTCCCTGTCCTCTGTGTCTCTTTCAACTTCCTCACCCCTCTGCCAAAAAGACCTTGCACCAGGCATCCAACCCAAACCAGACCACTCCCCAATCCATCCAAACTTGTCCCCGTTCAGTCTCAGACCCGTCCACAGTCCAGCAAGCAACCCAGACCCGACTACAGGCCACAACCCCGACCGACGCCGGTCACTTCCCCAACCGACGTCGGCAGGATAGCCGACGCCAGCAGATCAGATAACCGACACCGGTGACATTTCCGACCTCGGCGACTGTCTTCAGCCCAACAGCTCTTTTAGGTAATCATTTTGTTTTCTTCTTTCCTTTCTACTTTCTTTGTCACTTCTGTATTCTGGCATTCTGTCTTTTATCAGTCACTTATTTCATCAAAACAGTGGGTTGACCTCCCTTAAGGAAGTTTTTACACTTCTGGGAACAAGCTTTTTGCTTGGCAACCCACTGCCTATCTGTCTAACGTTTTTCTTGTCCTAGTTTCCTTTTTTTCTTGCAGGTGTCATTCCTCCACAGCCAAAGAAGAGTGCTCACAAACATCTGGATTTACGGTGTGCAATCTTTAGTCCAGGTACTTCCAAGCCTTGTCCATTACTTTCTTTTAGTTTCTTTCTTTTTAGTCTGAAAAGCAAATTTGAGGTAGAAACATCTCCATTAGAAATTAACATGTATTCAGTCATCTATATTCTATTGTCTTCTGCTCCCTCTGTCCTTCCCCCCTGAGAGGCTGCAAAGCCTTCTCAGGCCCCATCCTCTGTGAATCCTCCTCTTCCCTGTCCTCTGTGTCTCTTTCAACTTCCTCACCCCTCTGCCAAAAAGACCTTGCACCAGGCATCCAACCCAAACCAGACCACTCCCCAATCCATCCAAACTTGTCCCCGTTCAGTCTCAGACCCGTCCACAGTCCAGCAAGCAACCCAGACCTGACTACAGGCCACAACCCCGACCGATGCCGGTCACTTCCCCAACCGACGTCGGTAGGATAGCCGACGCCGACAGATCAGATAATCGATGCCGGCGACATTTCTGACCTCGGCGACTGTCTTCAGCCCAACAGCTCTTTCAGGTAATCATTTTGTTTTCTTCTTTCCTTTCTACTTTCTTTGTCACTTCTGTATTCTGGCATTCTGTCTTTTATCAGTCACTTATTTCATCAAAACAGTGGGTTGACCTCCCTTAAGGAAGTTTTTACACTTCTGGGAACAAGCTTTTTGCTTGGCAACCCACTGCCTATCTGTCTAACGTTTTTCTTGTCCTAGTTTCCTTTTTTTCTTGCAGGTGTCATTCCTCCACAGCCAAAGAGGAGTGCTCACAAACGTCTGGATTTACGGTGCGCAATCTTTAGTCCAGGTACTTCCAAGCCTTGTCCATTACTTTCTTTTAGTTTCTTTCTTTTTAGTCTGAAAAGCAAATTTGAGGTAGAAACATCTCTGGCACGCCCGGTGGGACCCTAGGTTCCTCCTGGGTTCCTTTTTCTTTTTCATTCATTTAGGTGCATTTAGGCTCCTTCTCTCTTGTCTCTTTCTTCTATTCCAAATGACACTATAAGCAGGACTAAAACGAATCCTTCTTTTCTTTCTTCCTTGCATTCTAGACTAGTCTAAATATCATACTCTCGTCCCTTTCTCCATCTTGTCTTCATAACAACATCACATTTCGACTTGGGCATTAAAACATATTGCACTTTCATTTCTGTTTGTGCTTGCATTAGTCCACATCTAGTAACTTAGGTGCATATTGAATAAACCGTAGACACTTGATGTTACACTACCGGACCACATGCACAAAACGAACATAAAACTTACCTGAGACAAGGCCCGACTGGGATTTCATCACCCAGCGGATACCTTACTCGTCCCGGTGACCCTACTTGGATTTCATCACCAAGGGGGAAGCCCACTCCGTTCTCTGGCGGAGGATAAACTCTAGGCGAGGTATATCTTGGCTAAGCGAGACCAGCTAACCACTGGAATCGTGAAGTGAGGGGAGCTTGCTCCTTAGCACCAGGCCACGTACCAGACCCTAACACAGATCTTTGAGCACCTAAAACAACACCTAAAACCATCTTTAGACCGCCTTCTTCTAGGACCCATTTTTCAGCCAATCTCCCCAAACATTCATCTAAGGCATAAGCCACAAGTTTCTAAGGTTAATTCCTAGGATTTATCGCTTAGGCTTGTCTGTCTTTCTCTGTTTTCCTCTTCTCATCTATTTGTTTGAGTGTGTGAGGACGCTTTCTTCTTTGTTTTTCCAAGAACCTTTTGGCTCTCTAGAAAACACAGTGACCGACATCAGTTCTGCCACCGATGTCGGCCTTCCCTTGTCACCGGCATCGGTTCTGATACCGATGTCGGCTTCATCTGTTACCGGAATCGGTTATCTGACCGATGTCGGCCTCATTTCCTACCGAAATCGGTTTTTCAACCGACGTCGGTCTCTGTCACTGTCCTTTTTTTTCAAAACCAGCAACCTGAAGCCTGTCTTTTCTCTGTCAAAGACTCCATCCTGGTCTTCTGAAACTGAGCAACACAGTTCCTGAGACCTGAACCTTCTTTGCCTTGCATGGTTTTGACTCGTAGCCAAGCCAAAGCTCTTGTCAACCACGCTAGCCATCAACCACTTCCGTCCACCCCGTCTGTGACCAAGCCTACAATGGAGTTCAACTCGGAGACCGAAAGAACTCCCATTCGTCCAACCCCACCGCAGACTCCCATTGTCCAAGAAGGGGACCAAGACTTCGAACGATTCTTGGACCTCAACGTCAAGGCCTTGCAACATTATCTCGCGCATAGCCGAACGCGAGACTCCTTAGGCAATCCAATCTATGGAATGCCGACCTCCCTTGTCGCAACTACGGCTGTATCGACAACATCCATAGTTCAACCTTTAGACACTCAAGCCATCGCTTTGACCACTGACCAGACTTTGACCAATCCCCCAGGTGTGGCCTCTCCCTCTATCATTGCGCCCACTTCCACCGGGGTTCTGGCCCCTTGTCAACCTCAACCCGCTCAACCGCTATCCACTCCATTTCAAAACCTTGTCGTCTCTATCCTGCCTACCCTGGCCCCTATCAACACCAGGGTGGCTTCTTACCCCTTGGCCCTCGTTACCATAGTCTAGCCTCTCGTGGCAACAACAGGCCCAGCTATGTCTTCTAACCAACCACCTTTAGCCTTCACCTCTGCCCCTGCGATTAGTCATCCGTACATTCTACAACCGACTATGTCGCACGCCTCCCCTAGCCTCTTCCAAGTGCCCTACAACTTAGGGGGTGTGCCACCTGTCAATCCATCGGCAGACATCATCAAGATGCTGATGGACAAGATGACCAGTCTTGAGACCTCTGTTTCCGACTCGCACAACACTCTTTCATATGAGTAGATCTGTAACGAGCCCATTCATCCTTCTGTCCCAATCAGACCATATCCTAGCCAGTGGGAGCTTCCGAAGTTTTCTCGCTTTCAAAACAAGGAAGACCCCCAACAACACTTGCAGGCATTCAGACACGCCTGCTACCTCATTGGCCATGACGATGCGATACTCTTACGCACCTTTCCTATGTCTCTCTTGGGTGCTACACTTGACTGGTATAGCTCCCTTCCTAGCCATTCTCTCTTCTCATTCACACAATTGGCTCAGCTCTTCCTCGATCACTTTTCCATCAACATAACCAAGAAAGTCTCAATCACGGACCTCTATTCTATCCAGCAATTCGAGGACGAGACCATAGCCGACTTCGTTGCTCGATGGAGAGGCCTTATCAACCAACTCTCCTTTTCCTTACCCCAAGCCGAGCTTATTGAACTCTTTTCTCAAGCCTGTGCCCGACATATCTCTTCCACCCTGAGGGTTCAAACCTTCTGCACTTTTGACGAAGCCTTCATGATGGCTCGCAAACTTGAGTTGTGTGCCATCGAGGAGAAAAAATTCAAGTTGCGGAGTAAGAATCCCAGCTCTAAGACCAATGACTCTTCTTCTGCCAAGCCATCATCATCCAATTCTAAATCCAAGGCTTCAGCTAATGCCGTGGTTGTCAGACCTTCATCTTCTTCGACCAATCAACCTGAGCCCTCTACATCTCAGAGCGCTACTCGGCAATTCCAACAAAGATACATGCAGCGACGATATACTCCCCTTGGAGAATCATATGCGTCTGTGCTGGACAAGCTTCTCAAATAGGGAGTCCTCAATCTCCCTCAAGCCCGACCTCCTCCGCAATTCGATCCCTCTCACGCCATCCCCGCGTGGTATAGGGAGCATGACTTTTGTAGCTTCCACCGTGTTAAGGGCCATGACACAGAAAACTGCAAAACCTTTAAGAACATAATACAAGACATGCTTGAAAAGGGGGATCTCATCTTAGACAATCCAAATGCACCCCCTAATCAGGCCATTGACATCTTTAAACAACCTTTCCCCAATCATCCGCCAACTCAGAACAACGTCCAGACCTTAATTGATGACAATCATGAGCACAATATTCGGACAGTCAATACGGTCTCTCCTTTCGTCCCCAATCAACCTCTTGAGGTTAGTCCATCAATCAGTCCATCACATGTGGACGAACCTCTCTCCCCGGCTAGTTCTCCATTGACCTCTCTCATCTTGGAGGATGCCTCGGCCTTACCAGCACCTTCGGTCTCGCCATCCTCCGTTCTACTGCCTATGGAGGACCTGACCCTTCCTACTCCTCAGCTGCAAGTGGAGGGCACCGTCATCCCTGCCCTTTACCCGCTGGAGGAGCCTCGCTCCCCGGTTTCTTCTCCACCCAGGGAAGAACCTGTCCCTCCTTCGTCCTCACCTAAATCTGTCATGACTTCACCATATCATGTGTCTGAGACCACTACAACGATCTCGTCTTCAACCTCGCAACCATCAACATCTTCCTCTCAACCATTTTCCCGATTAGTGGAGAAGATTGAACTTCTCCCTCTGCAGAAAGTGACACCTCAGGTGTTGTGGGAGCGTCTTAAAGCCCTTCAACATACCCACGCCCTCTCATCACATGCCGCTAATCCTCCCCAGGTGGAATCTCGTCAGACTCTTAACAAAGACCAGACTCTCAAACCTCAACCAAACTCATCCAAACCAAAGCCTGCATCTATCTCGTCCAAACCCATCAAGTCATTTGGCGTTCATCCTGTCTCCACCCTCACTCACCCGCAAGTGAAGGTGGACCTAGGCCAGACCTCGACCAATAGTAGTCTTCCGACCAAGGCGAAGAAGACTGCCAGACCGTAGAAATGAATGCCTCCTTCTCCGTCACCATTGCCATCTATTTTGGGCCCCCATCCTTTGACCTTGGCTAGCATCCTTCCCACTCTGACCTTCAACCAAAACTCGTTGCCTCCTTTACTTCCTCTGCCTACCTCCAGTCGTCCCTCTCCTAAAAAGGCATTCTCAATCACCAGGCCAGAGCCATCTCCATCTGTCACCGCGCCATCAACCCATAAGGTGGTATGGAAACCTCTTCTAACCTTGCCTAAGCAAAAGTCACCAACCTCGCGCATATCAAATAGCACGGACCCCCTATTGGGCTCATACTCGTCAATATTGCGCCGACTTCTCTAGACTTCCGACATAACCCTTCCACCTATCAAGCCTTTCCAACCTCTCGGGTCCAAGCCCTCCTGGTTCGACGATACGAAAATTTGCTTATATCATCGTACACCAGGACACGACACCGAGACTTGCTGTGCCCTCAAGGCCATCATTCACCGCCACATGGAGAAAGACACTCTTCTCCTTGAGGACACTCTTGACTAGACCCTGACTCCTTCCTGTCTAACTTCTTCAAACACGTCAACATCTCACCAGCAAGACATGACCCCTTCTTCACCTCCCATTTTCAAAATCAATGCCATCCGTATAACCACTAGGTCGCAAAAGGACAAGGCCAAGGAAAAAGCTGCCATTCCTTAGACCTATCCCTTCATCAAGCCACCCCTTGCGCCCAAGCCTAAAATTTCTATCCTTGGCGCGTCCCAACCTTCTTCATCTTCCTCTTCTGGACCAATTCACGACTCCATGATGAAGCAGCTTCACCAGACACCTATGAAGATGTCTCTTTACGACCTTATCCAAACTTCACCTCAGCACCGTCAAGCCCTTATCCAAGCCTTGCAGGTAGCGGAGGTCCAACCTGAGGACCCCCAACCACTCACTGCCCTCATCCATTCTTTATCTCCTATCAACTCCATCACATTCAGCGATTCTGAGATTCCCACATCTAACACGGAAGATCAGGACGCCGCCCTCTTCATCACTGCCTATGTCGATCAGACGCACATCAAATGCATTATGATCGACGGCGGCGCTAGCATCAACATAATCTCTACCCACGCCTTTGATCAGCTGGCTCTTCCCAAGAACTGCGTCTCCAAAACTGACGCGATCTTACGCTCTTTCAATGACACCACTGCCACGACTATTGGCACAGTCATCCTCCACATTCCCGTAGGCCCACACACAGTCCCAGAGCTCTTCTATATCATCGAAGGAGAGTTTCAATACAACCTTCTACTAGGCCGACCTTGGATCCGTGCCATGGCCTGTATACCCTCCACCCTGCACCGTTGTGTGAAGTTTGAGCATGACGGGCAAGTCCACACCATTCCCGCTGACCCTTCACCCTTCAAGACTTGCAACACCACCTATCGTCCTAATGACATCCTCATTCCCATCAAGTCGTCCACTCCGGCACCGCCTCCATCTGCGGAAGCTTTGACTAGTTCGCAATCGATGGTTGCCCTCACCCCTCCTCTTCAAGCGCCGACCAAAGACCCCATGGAAGACATCTTCCAACGACTATCACTTGGGGAATATCGCTTGTTGACCCTCGACATGTTCCAAACTCCACAAGAGTATGGATGCCTTCACCTCAGTCCTAATTATGACCCTCGAATCGGGACGGTCTTACCTTATGGTCCTCCTCACTTCCAAACCAACTTTTTCTATGGGGGGCTTAATCAAGCCCCTACCTACGGCACTTCTCTTTCTTCACCCCAACCTTTCACATCTGATTTCTCATTTCTTGGCAACCCCGCCTTTGCACACACTTACCTTCATAGGTGTGCATGGAAGGGTTTTGGTTTCAGACGTTATGAGCAGGGCTCCCATCAGCCCATCGAGCCGCTCAATGATCACGATGCCAAGAAACGGTATGGCCTGGGATATCATGACCCCACTCAGGCTCCTTCCGACCTTGGTCCCAAACCAACCATCGACCAACCTCCTTCAGACTCGCCCATTTCTCCTTCATCACCTACGGAGTCGGTGGTTTCCATCCCTCCTAGTTTTTTTTCCATAAACACCATCCGCCTGGAACCCCTGACCTATCAGCTCAATGGGATGCCCAGGTCTCTCCCTCTCATCTTTCCTAGCATGGTAGAGGATGAGTCGGCAACCATTCACACTATCCACTGCGTTGACGATGACGCCATCCTTTCCTACATGGGTGCCGATGACTCTTTCGTCCAGCATTTCCTCCGTTCCGAGACCCAGGTTATGTTAAATGAATCTACCATTGACATCAACCTCCCTTCTTCTTTCGATGTTCCTCACGTCTTAAAGATTGGCCAATCTTTAGACACTCAGGAGCAGCTTGACTATGCCCAGTTCCTTTCCGACCATAGCAAGGCCTTTGCCTGGACTTACAACGACATGCCTGGCATCGACCCCACCATTGCTACCCATAACATTGTCACCAAACCAGAGGCTAAGCCTGTTAGGCAGAAGCTTTGAAAGATGCATCCTCGCGTTGCACTCCTTGTCAAAGAGGAACTTCAATGCCTTCTTTCTGTCTCCTTCATCCAACCCATCGATTATCCACAGTGGGTCTCTAACATCGTCCCAGTTACTAAAGCAACTAGGGGGATTCGGATCTGCACGGACTATCGTGACCTTAACCTAGCCTATCCCAAAGACGACTTTCCTCTTCTTAACATCGACCAGCTTGTTGATCTTACGGTCGACCATGAGATGCTATCTCTCATGGACGGGTTTTCAAGATACAATCAAATCCTGATCACACCGGAGGACCAGCACAAGACTACCTTTATCACCCCATGGGGGACTTTCTGCTATCGAGTCATGCCTTTCAGCCTGAAAAATGCTGGTGCCACTTATCAGCGCGCCATGACTTACATTTTCCATGATCTCCTCCACAAAATCATGGAGGACTATGTGGATGACCTTCTCGGCAAGTCCAAGCTCCGCCGTGACCACTTGACCATTCTCACAATCATCTTCTCTCATCTCCTTCAATACAATGTCCGCCTCAACCCCAAGAAGTGTGTCTTTGGGGTCCTCTCAGGCAAACTTTTCGGCTTCATCGTTTCCTTCCGTGGTATCGAGATAGATCCCACCAAGATCCACGCTATTCTCGAAATGCCGCCCCCGACCAATCTCAAGCAGCTTCACAGTCTACAAGGGAAGCTCCAGTCCATTCACCGTTTCATCTCGCAACTTTCAGACCGCTGCCAACCTTTTCATCACCTCCTTAAGAAGGACGTCTCCTTTAAGTGGGATGAGAACTATCAAGAGGCTTTTGAGGCCCTCAAAGGCTATCTGGTCTCTCCACCAGTCCTCATTCCACCTAAGGATGACCAACCCTTCTACCTTTATATCTCTGCTACCAACCATTCATTAGGTGCCATGATCGCGCACCGAGACGAGCATCATCGCGAGCAAGCGGTTTACTACATCAGCCGAACACTGGTCGACTATGAAACTCGGTATACTCATACCGAGAAACTCTGTTTGGCATTAGTCTTTTCCGCTACCAAGCTCCGCCACTATCTTCTCAACCACAAAACCTTTGTCATCACTCACACCGACCCTCTCAAGTACATGCACTCCAAGCCATATTAGAATCAACATATGGCTTGGTGGCTCATGCTGCTTGCTAAGTTTGACCTCGAATTCATCTAGCAGAAATCTATCAAGGGGCAAACCATTGCTGACCAACTGGCAGATGCCCCTCTTCTCGACAACCAACCTTCACACTGTGAGTTCCCTGACGAGTCTATCGCCACACTTTCCACCGATGACACCGTCTACCAGATGACTATGTTCTTTGACGGCTCCAAATGTCAACTCGGTGGGGGTGCGGGGGTCATCTTCATCCCACTCGACGGGGAGCCCTTGCCTCTATCTTTCAAGCTTGACTTCGATTGTACCAATAATATGGCCGAATATGAGGCCTTAATTTTGGGACTTCAGACTGCTCTTTCTCTCCACATCAAGTCTATCAACATCTTTGGCGACTCACAGCTCGTCATTAATCAAGTTAACGGTTCATATCTCTGTAAAAATGAAGTTTTACAGAGGTATAAGAATCATGCTGACACTCTTTTGGCATCTTTCGACCATTACCTCTTGCAGACTGTTCCACGCTCTACGAACAAGTTTGCCGACACCATGGCTTCTCTTGCTTCGCATATCTCGTCTTCATCATCATCATCTCGCCTTTTTGTCACGGTGCATCGTGTACCTTTGCCTTCATACATCTCTCCTCACATCGACCATATCAACACTGTCAATTCTAGCCCACAAGATGACTGGTATAAGCAACTCGTGGACTACTTGTCTCTTTCTGTCACTCCTCCCAACCTCTCTAGCAATGCGCAACGAGCTTTCATCAAGTGCACAGCTCGCTATACCATGCTAGGGGGTCTTCTCTATAAACGAGGCTTCGACGGCCTCCTTCTTCGCTGTCTAACCTCCACTGAAGCTCCTCAAGCCATAAATCAAGTCCACGACGGGATTTGTGGCGGACACTTCAGTGGAAACTCGATTGCCAAGCGCCTCCTTCGCCTGGGTTATTATTGGCCCACCCTTCATCAAGACTGTAGTGATTATGTTCGGCGTTGCATCAAGTGTCAGCAGCACTCTAACCTGCTTCATCTCCCCAGTCACGCCTTACAAGTCGCTTAGGATTTTTGGCCTTTCTCTCAGTGGGGCTTGGATCTCATCGGTGAGATCAACCCTCACTCGTCTCTTCGTCATCAGTCCATCATCACTGCCACTGAGTATTTCACCAAGTGGGTGGAAGCCATTCCTCTTGTCTCCACAAAAGCCGACAAAATTGTCGACTTCATCAGCAGCCACATCATCTGTCATTTCGGTGTCCCTCACAAAATCATCACCGACAATGGCAAGTCTTTCAAAAACAAGACTGTCCAAAAACTATGCGACTCATTTGGCATCAAACTCAGCTTTTCTTCGCCTTACTACCCACAAGCAAATGGGCAGGCCGAGGCTTCCAACAAAATTCTCACCAAAATTCTCATGAAGGTGGTCGACGATACAGGAAGGGATTGGCACGTTCATATCCCCTTCACTTTGTGGGCCTACCGCACTAGCATCCGAACCTCTACGGGTGCTACCCCTTTTTCTCTCGTGTACGGAACAAAGGCTGTCTTACCTCTCGAAGTACAGATCCCGTCTCTCCACATCTCCCTACATGACATTCTCTCCAACGATGACTTTCATCAAGATCGCTTAGCTCAACTTGAGTTACTCGACGAGCGCCGTCTGGCTGCCCTTAATCATCTCCATGTCTACCAAAGTCGCATAAAGTGGGCCTACGACAAAAATCTGTGAGAACGAGATTTCAACATCGGAGACCTCATCCTCAAAGAGAATCAGCACGTGACCAATATGGAGCGAAGTAAATGAGGTAAATTCGCCCCCAATTGGCTTGGACCTTTTATCATCACGCACAAGTATGGGTCAGGGACTTATCGTCTGTCTTCCCTCGACGGATGGCCAGAACTTGAGCCTCTTAATGCATTGCATCTTCGACCTTTCTTCTGTTAGTCGAGTACTCGTCTACTTGACACGTAACTTGAGCTCGTCCCTTGAGCAATCCTCATCCTCTTAATCCTCATCCCTTTCAACCCTATTTCCCTTTAACAAGTCCCCTACAACCCTTTTAGGATGCAGTGATGCTTTGTCCTAATAAAAGGGGCATCCTTGAGCTTCTACAGTCTTGTCCGTGACTCTCATTCCTATCAATAAATCCAAATCAAGATGTCAAAACATATCCATGGTCACTAAATCAAGTCAAATCAAAAAGATAGACTGATCCCTCGAAGGACAGCTGTACTATCATTGCTGTATTACTAGACTGATCCCTTGAAGGACAGCTAGGCCAACTTATCAAACATTATTAAGCAAAAATATAGACCACTCCCTCGAAGGATGGCTATGACTACTCTGGCAATAAACAACACTTTTCTTAGGAGCTTCCCGCATCGATCAGCTTCGCAACATGACCATTACATCAAAAGACATCTCTATGGAGGCTTCCCGCATCGATCAGTCTGCCCAAAAAAAAAAAAAAAAAAAATGAGTCACGGACATTGGCTTGTAGTTGTCTCAGGGTCTCCTATAAAATGGGCAAGGTTATTCCTGCTCTTAAACTGGGTTACCCTATCCTCCTCCTATCACCGGCTCAAGGGACTTCGAGCTCACTTTAATGTCAAAGTGATTTGATTACCGTTCTAACTCAACACTGGTCAACGACGCAATGCATGAACGGGGCTTTTGTTCTAATAACCCCTATCTATGCTTCCTTTCTGGTCCTTGTCAATGAAAGAGCAATTTGCCTTTCACCTTTTCTCTACACTTTGGTCACGCTTTGGCCACGTCAATTGTCGACTCATCCTTAAACCCAGCCAACTTCAACATTTTTCAAACCAACCTCGACATTTTCAACATGACATCAGGCATCATCCTTGTCCTTTTCACATAGTTTCTATGGACACCAATACACATGGAAACTACCGACCAGACCCAATTTATGTTAAGCATAAACCAATACTTGCTGAAGCATAAATAGACCTTCTATTCATTCTTAGCATACATCCATCGCGACTATGGAAACTTGCTAGGGATGAAAGACTCTCGACCACTTCTACAGAAGACACCATCTGTAGCATCCTTTTATCCTCATCTTTTTATCTTCATCATTTCGACGCTTGACCACATCCAATCATCGACCATTTTGACCCTCGCAGTCCGAACTACATTAGTCTGAGGCCCTACGACCAGGGCTATGTAGGCAGCACTCAGATAACACATCTTCTGAGGTTAGCTCGACCACCCCCGTTTGTTCATCTCTATGATGGACAAACCTCCTCTTCTTTGACTCTTATCACACCCAACTTCGTCAACTTTGACCAAGACCAATCATTTCCTTTGACCAAGACCAATCATAGACCTTTGACCAAGACCAATCATCGACTTTGACCAAGACCAATCAATCCCTCCGACCCTCCCTCCCTTTTAGGGAGAACTACATCGGCCTGAGGCCCTGTCACCAGGGCTATGTAGGTAGCACTCAGTTGACATGGGGTCTTCTGGGGTTAGCTCGGCCGCATCCTTTCATCTATCCATCCTCTTGACCAATGACCATTGGCGATCATGCCTATCTCCTTCGACCTCGACCACTTCCAAGCCAATGTTGCCTTGGTTGTTTTTGCGTGTATGCTATTCCACGGCTGGTTAGCAGAATTGTCTGCAGACCTTTTTTTGACCCTTCACAAGTATAGGATCGCGAGCCAATTGATCCCTACTACTTGTGGCTTTTTCATGTTTCTGGGAGCACTTCCTGAGCCCTGGATACCTAGGACACGATGACCATTTGGAGCTTCAGCTTAGATTGAGTGACCCGATCAGCAGACGACTAAATGCAGGGGCCCGGTTACTTCAATTTTGGCACTCCTTGACCCTTAACCATGTGACAATTTGACCTGACCCTCTCGTGAAGTGGACTACGCGTAATCTCGACTATGGCAGCATTTTCACTCACTCTCTTCTATCCATTTCTCTGTCAAATCGACACTCGATCTTCGATTCCCTTCTCTCGACTATCGCTTTGAGGGGGGAACACCTCATCTTTTTTTCTAGGGCAACCAACTCTTGTTTTTGTCTTGCAGTTCGTCTAGAACAACCAACAAGACAAAAAGGGGCAAATGTAGACACCGCAAACGTGTCTGCACCTTGGTTCTCCCCCTTGGCCCTTTCTCCCTCCTAGTCCTCCTTGGTCCCTAACCCACCTAAGTCTTATTAATTAGAAATTAACATCTATTTTTAATTAAATAAGGCCCCCTTTCCACCCTACCCTTGCCACCTTGGATCCTCCCTTGAATCCCTCCACCTTCCCCCTAGCATTTATTAGGCCAAATCTCACCATTATATCCCCCCTCATCCATTTTGGCATCCTTGTGACCGTTCTGCCCATGACCCCTCGCCCGGCGGCGTGCAAGAGTGGGCAGAGGCTATTTTTAGCCTCTGTGCCCATCCTGCGACCGCCAACGTCGGCGACCCTTCGGCCGACGTCAGCGAAACTGCCGGCGTCGGCAGCCTTCATTATCCCCTTCTGCATCCGTTGCACCCTCCTAGACTCTTGAGCTCGAAAACAGATTCTCTTGACGCTTTGGCTCTGATCTCTCCTCTGTCTTGACCTCGTGCAATAGCAACAACAGGTGAAAAGGCCCTGGATCAGTATCTTCTCCTTGCAACAACTCTTTTGTGGCTCCAGCAACATCTTCTTCTCTCTTCATTTAGCAAGCTAAAGGTAAGCTAGTCTGGTTTTTTTTATTTCATTTTAGTATTCAGTCATCTATATTCTATTGTCTTCTGCTCCCTCTGTCCTTCCCCCCTGAGAGGCTGCAAAGCCTTCTCAGGCCCCATCCTCTGTGAATCCTCCTTTTCCCTGTCCTCTGTGTCTCTTTCAACTTCTTCACCCCTCTGCCAAAAAGACCTTGCACCAGGCATCCAACCCAAACCAGACCACTCCCCAATCCATCCAAACTTGTCCCCGTTCAATCTCAGACCCGTCCACAGTCCAGCAAGCAACCCAGACCCGACTACAGGCCACAACCCCGACCGACGCCGGTCACTTCCCCAACCGACGTCGGCAGGATAGCCGACGCCGGCAGATCAGATAACCGATGCCGACGACATTTCTGACCTCGGTGACTGTCTTTAGCCCAACAGCTCTTTTAGGTAATCATTTTGTTTTCTTCTTTCCTTTCTACTTTCTTTGTCACTTCTGTATTCTGGCATTCTGTCTTTTATCAGTCACTTATTTCATCAAAACAGTGGGTTGACCTCCCTTAAGGAAGTTTTTACACTTCTGGGAACAAGTTTTTGCTTGGCAACCCACTGCCTATCTGTCTAACGTTTTTCTTGTCCTAGTTTCCTTTTTTTCTTGCAGGTGTCATTCCTCCACAGCCAAAGAGGAGTGCTCACAAACGTTTGGATTTACGGTGCGCAATCTTTAGTCCAGGTACTTCCAAGCCTTGTCCATTACTTTCTTTTAGTTTCTTTCTTTTTAGTCTGAAAAGCAAATTTGAGGTAGAAACAGTTCTAGTAGGCCTTTTCTAAAAGAATGACATCAATAATAGTGATTTCCTCTTCTCAATGCTCTCAGTGCACATGGGCCAGCTTGTCAAGAGCACCAAAGTCTTTTCAAAATAAGTGCCAAGTTATCTTCTCTTCTCTTCTATATATTGTAAAAATTCTCATTTGAAAGGATCCATTTTCTTAGCCTATAAGGTAAAACTCTGCCCAAAAATCTCTCAAGCTTGTAAGACAGAACTCTGCAAGATTTTACCTTGAATCAAGACTTAGCATTTTTACCTCTATTTGAGCTTGCACTTTTGGATGTGTCTATGCCTTTTTTATATTTTAAGTCATTTTTCTTATGCTTTCATAGGGTGATTTCAGCATGTCTAGTGCATTGTGAGTTTCTCTTTCATAGGTTTGCCATAAGTGTCCCTAGAGGAGTGTAGGTGCCTATGAATAGGCTACCATAAGTGTGTCTGAGGATGCCACTAGTTGTTTTCCTCCCTATATTTCCATGGACCCCTTACTGATGTAGAAGGATTTCTCATGTCAAATGAAGTGTATGGGCACTTCTTCTTGGTGAAAAGTGTATATTCAGGCTGGGTGGGTCATCATTTTGGTGTATCACCTTTTTTACATTTAGGTTTAGGTTTTATTTTCAGCATCTCTCTCCCTTTTCAACCCCCCCCTTTTTACATTTATTTGTTAGTAGTAGGAGAACCAGAGCCTAAAGGATACATCAGAGGGAGCTATCCCTTATCTAGAGACTTTCCCCTCTAACTTCACCAGTCCCATAGGCGAGAGGGGAGTTTCCATTTTGACATGTGGAAGGCGGGAGCTAAGCATCCTATCCTAGGTGCAATCCACTATGTCAAAAAAAATTGGCACGCCTGGTGGGAATAATTAGGACAAGTTATGTCTAAAGAGTTGAAGAATTTTTGGCGTGTTCTTCAACCAACCAACCTTTAGAGGCTTTTTATCAACACCAATGGTGACTCTGAGTTGAATCAGCTAGTCAAGTAATCTAGGTGCCATCAAGAAATCTCTTTTTGTAAAGTTTTGATCAAGCTTAGGTTGTTATGATATCACTTCAAACTCTAACATTACTTCCCTCATTATTGAAGGGTAACCAAAAGAGCTGCTTGAGGTGATTTCATAAAATCTTTGAGCTTGATCAAAACATATGAAGAAATATAAGGTACATGGTCCTAAGCAATGGATTATACATGCCCAAATGTGCCTTCATTTGAAATAGCTCTTTCTATGCATCAACAAACCTTTCCTAGTTTTCCTCAACTCCCCCAGGTCACTGATCTTGATGGCAAGCTCCTGACTTGGGGGGAAATAGTGGAATCATGGGGCAGGAAAGAGGAGAAGCAAGGTTTTCCTCAAAACCATAAAGAAGATAAATTTTCTCCTACCCATGATGATGATTATGATCTCTAAGAAAGGCTCTTTCAAGAAGATATAGCCAGGAGAATTGTAGAGTTGGAATCCAAAGAGAGATTCCTCAGCCAATGTGTGATGGATGGTTTAGACCCAATGGCACATTCCATGTCTGAACACACCCCATCTACACACTTCCAAGAGAGCTATCAGGCCACACTTGATATTGATGAAGTGCTAGCCAGATGGAAGGAGAATCATTTGATTTTAGCTCAAGGATTGCCTCCTCTTCCACATGGTTTTTTCACTTCACGCCTTCTCAAGGAGGAACCTATTCTGCAAGAAGTGAGTGAGGAGTAGAAGATCCAATTTTTAGCTCTCCAAGAGGATATCATGAGTGATAATGAAGAATAAATCATCATCAATGCTCCTTGTGAAGACCTCATTAGTAATAGAGAAGACACAGGGCATGCATACATGCAGATGTTCTAGCAATATGAGGAGGAACATAAGCATGGTGAGATATCTCCCCCTTTGTTTGATGAACTTCCTTATTATTTTGATGAGGAAGACTACTATGCCAAGGAGCTTGAGTTGGAGGAGGACTAGATGTATGCCTTTGAACATCTAGAAACTTTGGTCCTTAAGCAAGAAAAGGAAAGGCTGGTCTCCCTTGAGGAAAGCCTTGAAGAAGATAGCTTTGAACAAAGAGGTGATGTTCTATGGGATGAGCAATTAGTTTGTGATTCCATTTTAGACATCACAACAGTCACCCTTCTTCAAGAAATCCTTGAGGGAGCAAAGGATGAGTTTGATAGTGTTTTACACGAAGTAGAAGGAAACAAGTCAAGCCATTATGCATTGCAAAGGGACTATGCATATCAAATGGCCTATGGTGATGAGCCAACTGCCATCGATTTCTTGGTGAAATTCACCAGCTTGAAGGACTAGTATTAAACAAGCTTCTAAGGACAAGGAGAGTACATATATGTTGGAATCATGTTTGAATCTGATCTACTCAGATGCAAGCCAGTCCAGGTGACAGGCAAGAGGAGCAAGTCACCAAATCTCCATTTCATTCAGCCACTTGTTTGGCACCATAAGTTTCCTAACCAAGGAGGGGACTTAATAAATTTTCCCTTTTATCTAAGAGGGAACAAAATACACTTGGTTAGTTGTATATAGTAGTTTGCTTTCAATTATTTTTCCTACTTTCCCTAAGTACAGTTTGCACAAGTTGTGTTTTTTAGCCTTGTGTGTGTTTTCCCTTATGTCTATGGTAAAAAGGCTTCATGTTTGATTTTGGGATCTATCAAGTTAGTTGCTACCTTTCTTCAAATTTACATCTAACTCCGTGCCGAATGGACTTAAAGGCAACTAGTCTCTAAGCATAGTAGGCATGCTTCCCCTGGGAGTCACCAATTTGTTCGCCATTTTTGGCCCAATAGGCCAAAAACCATTCCCCCCTTTTTTCATGCTATTCTAAGCTAGTACTTTTTGATTTTGCATGAGTCTTGTAAATTTCTATAGAATCTATAGGTTTTCTACAGACTCTATAGGTCCATTTCTATGGACTCTATAGAGCTTAGATTTCTATGGACTCAGCAGTGAAATTTCTACAGACTCTGCAAGTTTTCTATAGACTCCACAAGAGCTTATATGAACTCTATAGGTGTAGTCTTTCAGTGCATGAAGAACTAGTTCAAAGAGTGCAAGGTTTTACAAAGCTTCTTCAGACTCTTGTCTAAAGAAATTCACAAGGAAAGAGAGCTGAAAGTGGTTCAATGACATGATCTTTCCAAGAGTTATCATCTTTGAACCATTAAACCAGTTCAATGCTTTGGTTCAATGCTTTGGTTCAATTATTTAGTTCAAATTAGATGGTTTAATCACTCAATTCACTCAGTCAATTTAATGGCTTGGTTCAACTGCAAAGTTCAATTGGCAAAGTTCATCACTTTGGTTCAATCAAAGGGTTCGTCAGCTTGGTTCAAAGGCTTGGTTCAATTTAGTTGGTTCAATGCTTTGGTTCACTTAGTTGGTTCATCAAATGGTTCAATGGCTTTTGGTTCAATCAAAGGGTTCATCGGCTTGGTTCAACAGTTGGTTCAAAGGAGCAGTTCAATGAAAAAGTTCAAGAGAGCCTCCTAAAGGACAAGTGCCCTTACGAAGGAACCTTGGTTGACAAAAGCACCCTTCAGAAGGGTCAATTTCAAGAAAGCCACAAAGGTAAGTTATTTTAGAATGTTGTTTAAGGTATTCAAAAGGCAAAGGCATAATTCTTTCAGACTTTTTGTCTGAAGGAATTCCTTTGGACAAAAAGTCTAAAGGAATTTGGAAAGGCTACAAACAAAACTCCCACAAAGACCAAGGCAAGAAAATAATTTCTTTAGACTTTTTTTTGAAGGAATTCCTTTAGACAAAAAGTCTAAAGAAATTCAAAAAAAGGCCATGAGCTCAAAAAAGCCCGGGGAAGAACTCCAAAAAAGTGACAAGGCAATTCTTGCAAACTTTTTGTCTATGGGAAAAAAGTCTGTGAAAAAATCCTACACAGCAAGAGGCTAAAACAAGAAATCCAAAGAAAGTCTAAGGGGTGACAGGCCTGAGGACATAAAAAATAAGCATGGCAAACTAGCCATTGGGTATTCAAAAGTAGTGACAAGCCTGTGAACATCAATTTTAAGATGGTGAAATAGTCTATTTTTTTTAAATGCTTGAGCGCCAACCAGAAAAGAGCCCAAGGAGCTAGTGACCCACTAAAGAGATAGCCCTCAAGGGCTAAAGGAGCTAGAAAGAGACAAAGCAAGGAAGAAGACAAAGTTTAGGAAAAGACAAAGTAGTCCAAGTGGCAAAGGAAAGGTGATTTATTGCCAGATGGTCACTAAATGATGTAAATAGTAAATGGTGCAGCCTGTCTTCTCTAGTTTGCATTTATAAGGGGACAAACTACGTGAATATCTAGAAAGAGTAGTCTATTTGTAGAAAAGAGGTGCATCTTGTGCTTTCACATTAATTCTTGAATGCCAAAGTCAAGATTGGAAATTACACAACATGGTTCTAGCAAGCCTTTTCCAAAAGAATGACATCAGCAATAATGATTTCCTCTTCCCGATGCTCTCAATGCACATGGGCCAGCTTGTCAAGAGCACCAAAGTCTTTTCAAAATAAGCACCAAGTTATCTTCTCTTCTCTTCTATATATTGTAAAAATTCTCATTTGAAAGGATCCATTCTCTTAGCCTGTAAGGCAAAACTCTGCCCAAAAATCTCTCGGCCTTGTAAGGCAGAACTCTGCAAGATTTTACCTTGAATCAGGACTTAGCATTTTTACCTCTATTTGAGCTTGCACTTTTGGATGTGTCTATGCCTTTGTTCTATGTTAAGTCATTTTTCTTATGCTTTTTCAAGGTGATTTTCAGCATGTCTAGTGCATTATGAGTTTCTCTTTCACAGGTTTGCTAGAAGTGTCCCTAGAGGAGTGTAGGTGCCTGTGAATAGGCTTCCATAAGTGTGTTTAAGGATGCCTCTGGTAGTTTCTTCCTCCCTATATTTCCATGGACCCCTTACTCACTGATGTAGAAGGATTTCTCATGTCAAATGAAGTGTATGGGCACTTCTTCTTGGTGAAAAGTGTATATTTGAGCTGGGTGGGTCATCATTTTGGTGTATCACCTTTTTTACTTTTAGGTTTAGGTTATATTTTCAGCTTCTCTCTCCCTTTTCAACCCCCCCTTTTTACATTTATTTGTTAGCAGTAGGAGAACCAGAGCCTAAAGGATACATCAGAGGGAGCTAGCCCTTATCTAGAGACTATTCCCTCTAGCTTCATCGGTCCCACAAGTGAGAGGGGAGTTTCCATTTTGATGTGTGGAAGGCAGGAGCTAGGCATCCTACCTCAGGTGCAATCCATTGTGTCAATAGTTCTAACATCTCTAATAGGTTTAGGGGACTATCCACTACGACTACTAGTGACATGATACATTCTCATTTAATCAGGCTCTCCCAAGCTCTGACATCTTTGATAGGTCTAGGGGACTAGCCACTTTGACTTTTGGCAATGTAGAACCATCCCTTTCAACTAGGATTTCCCAAGCTCTAACATATCTAACAGATCTAAGTGACTTTCCATTATGACTCCTATCAATGTGGTGTTTTTCTATTTTATTGGGCTCTCCCAAGATCTGATATCTATGATAAGTCTAGGGGATTAGCTGTTATGAATCATGGGGACATGGCACCTCCCATTCAGCCAAGCTCTCTTGGGATCTAACATCTCTAATAGTTTTGGGGGACTAGCCATTCTAACTTATGATGATGTGGTGCCTTCTTATTTGGCTAAGCTCTACAAAATTAACCAAATGACCAAGTAAGAAAAAATAAAAGGAATGTAATACATTAAAACTTACTTTTTAGATATGGGGATCTTGATTTTCCATGAAGGGCAATGGGTCTATTATTTTAAGAGGGGGAACTAGACTCTAGGAGATTTAAACGAAAATCAATTTACAACATTAGTACCCTGATTCATAAAAATAAAAAATACTCCTTACTTATAAATATAAATTAAAACAGGAATGTTGTTGCTTGGATAAAATAAGGTAGTGCATCTTCTAAAGATTTGAGCATGTGCTACCGACAGGAACAAAAGAAAGGACCCTGCAGCTCTAATTCATGAGATTTTAGAGGCATTCCCCATTTTGAAGAAAAGGGGCATGTTTTCCACAATAATAATTATAAAATATAATTTTTTTCAATGAGGATATAAACATAGTATCTTTTGAGATTGATGCTTACACCCTATCTAAAAAATAATAAAAAGGCAAGTCTGATAAGAATTTTAGATCATCCAGGTTATGATCCCTATACATTGATGGGGCTTATTCCAATTAAGGTTATGGAGCTAGGATTATATTAGTTGAATTTCAAGGGAAATTACATTTGGATACCTATTGGTTGTAGTTTTACACATATAACTTAACAAAATATGAAGGCTTGATTTTAGATCTACATCTAACCCTAAAACACAAAGTAAAAGAGATAAAAGCATATGGGGATTATGAATTAGTACTTAATAAAGTTAAGATTAAATTTTAGTGTGAGTTGTATTATTTGATTAAATATAAACATAAAGTGTGGGACTTGATAAAATAATTTTAAGCATTCAACATTATCCCCATTCCTAAAGAAGAAAACCAAGTTACCAATGGAAAATTTGGCTCTGAATCTAATTCCTTTAGATGAATCAGGGCTGCAAACATTTTCCATAAATATTTTACCCTTCCCTTTAGTACCAAAAAACATTAAGAACTTTAATTTTTTAGATGATGACCAACACATATTATAATTGTAAAATAGTTATGGGTTCTTTAATGCCTAGATAATAGATGATAGGGATAGAGATAATCCCTTAGTGAGGACTGTGATGAAGATGTTATTATGAATTTAAGCGAAAAAATCACATTAAAAGGTATGATCTCATTAAAGAGAATGTTTTATCTAGATAAAATAACACAATGACCAAAATTACTAACTTACATTGACCAATAATCCCTCACTATCAGCTTGGGATTAGTTGATCAATGTAGGGATGTCCACATTAGTCTCGATTATACCCTAAATGAAATAGAATGATTTAAAAGGTTGCTCATGTGATATAGAGACATCATCACCTGGACATATGAAGACCTCAAGGTTTTTGATCCCAATGTGATAATTCATACCATCCCACTCAAGTTAGGGAAAAATCCATTCATATAGATACATTGACTTGTGATCTTGATATTAGATCCCCTCATTCAAAGAGAGGTTCATAAGCTAATCTCAACTAGGATTAGTTTCCTAGTTTTCCATTCTATATGGGTACCAACATATTTCATGTTTATAAGAAGAATAGAGAAATTAGAGTGTGTGTTGATTTCAAGAACCAAAATTGAGCCTTGGATAAAGACAACTATTATTTCCCTCTTTATATTAAGTTATTTAGACTATGAGTGGGTCTTATATATTATTTTTCTTGGACCAATTCTTAAGATGTAACTAGGTCTTAGTAAACCCAAAAGATAGAGTCGAGACTAATTTCACTACTAAGTGGGGTACCTTCACCTAAAAGAGGGATCCATTTATCCTTATCAATGTTGGGACCACCTTCAAAATAGCCATGGACTTTGCCTTCAAATGATTAATTGGTAAGTGTATAATAATATATATGGATTATCTAATTGCATTTTCAAAAGGTATGTATGATCACATTCGTCACTTGTAAATTATATTTAAAAGGTAGAAAAGGTATTATATCGACTTAACCCAAATAAAATCATCTTTGCTGTCATATAATGTAATATCCTTAGTCATATCATCACCAAATAAGGTATATATATTGATCCAAATTGTGTTAATTCAATTTATAAAATACCTTTTCCCAATAGCAAGAAATAATTAAAATAATTATTTATCATGAAGATCAAATTTGTACATAAGTTTATATCTTGTTTTTCTAACATTTTTAAGCCCATAAATACTATGTTTAAATAGGATTCTAAAATGGATTGGATTCCTCCATCCAAACATGCCTTTTAAGACATCAAAAATGCTATCATGCATGTGCCAGTATTGACCATCCCAAACTATATAAAGGACTTCCACCTTTGTTCCTTCACCTCAAAACACACCATTTGTACTCACTTAGATAATTGATGAATAATTATATCCCATATATTTCATGAGCACAAACTTGAAAGATGTATAAACTAAGTACTCCACCTTGGACAAGCATGCTTACACTTTGGTCAAATTTGTCAAGAAATTTCAACCCTATATCCTCAGGAATTTTGTGCATGCCATTGTCTCAAACCCAACCATAAATCACATTTTGGGATAAAATAAATTGGGAGAGTGTAGAGGTAAATGAATGGATAAGTTATAATAATATGATCTAGATATCAAACCCACTAGGATGGTGAGAGGTCAAAGCCTCACTCAAATGATTACCAAAATTGACCCAAGGATTACTATGGTGTCATTGGATCAATCTGAAATGGTTATAAAGGACTGGTATGACCTAATTTTCCATTATATTCTCTATGGGAAACCACTTCTAGGATTGAACAAAGCATAAAAAAGACTTCTTAGGTTAAAAACAACACATTATATGCTAAAGAAAGGAATAATCTATCAAAAAAACTATAAATTCATATACCTCAAGTGTATATCAAAAGAGGAGGCAAAAGAGGTCATGACTAACTTTCATGAAAATTTGGGTAGTGTTAATCACTCTAGAATAACAATAGACCATAAAATTTTATGAGCAGGGTATTAGTAGCTTGCTACCTTAAAAGATGCACACACTCATACCTACACCTACCATGAGTGTTATACCTTCACCAAGAAATAAGTCCATGCAATGATGACCCTCCATCCTATAATATAAAATCATCATTTTTATCAATGGGGACTCAAATTCATAAGGATCATCAACCCATCATTAGTTGGCCATGAGTCTATATTCATTAAAATAAATTGCTAAAAAATATGAACAAAAGTAGTGGCCACCTAGATAACATGACTAAGGAAGTGATCAAGTTCTTTGAAGAGAATATAACTACATGGGTTGGCATGCCAATCTCACTAGTCTATGATAATGGTCCAGCATTTCAATCAACTGCACATGTTGAATGGCCCTATGAGAATAACATCATATTGAAGTTCTCATAAAACCATTATCCACAAGGAAATGGGTTATCTAAGTTGACCAATAAAAAAATGATAGATGTAATTAATAAATATATTGAGAAGTCACCTAGAGATTGGCACACATTGTTTAAATATGCACTTTAGACTAATCACACCAAACATATAGGGGATCTCAAAGATTCACCTTTCATGTTAGTATATATATTGGAGCTAATATTACCATTAACCTTTAGATTGCTCATGTAAAAATTCTTAAAGATACATTGAGGATGATGGGAAAGTGAAAATGAAATTAGTGGTTAATAATTAAAATGGAAGATGCATAAAAATCCTTACAAATTTTTAATATACATCAAGATATTTTTAAGGAGTGGGTTGATAAGAATGCAAAATTAAAATCCTTTAGAATATCAGACCTAGTTCCATTATGGGACAAATCTCATAAAGAGAAGGGATAACACTCCAAGATGGATCCTCTCTAGATTAGCCTGTATAAAATTATCAAGTTATTGAGGCATAATATTTTCAAGTTAAAATACCTTTAAGGAATGATCTATCTCTACCTATGAATGGAAAATTATTGAAGCACTACTTATTAGCTGCACCATTTATAGTTGTCTCAAAGTAATCCTCCTATAATTAATTGGTGCTATAAATATAGTTTTGGGGTAGAGTAGTTTTAGATTAGTTTTTTTTATTATTATTAGTTTATTTTTATTAATTATCACTTTGATGCTTTGTTTTATATCCATCATTATTCTTGTGTTTTCCCTTAGTTTCTATCCCCATACCAGTTGCTTCTTGAACCCCAAAAGTATGAATTTGGTCATAAAAATTTAAAAAAAAGTGGAACTAAAAGAGTAATGCTAGCACTAAGGATTGATCCCTAAATTTATGATTTGATCCCCTCAACTACTATCAAAGTATTAAAGACACATTCTAGGAAGTAAGAAATAAAAATTAGGCTTTCATTATTGAAAAAATATGATAAATGGGGCAACTCATTTTGTAGTTCCCAGTGAGATAGAAACCATTGATTCAAAACTAAGTATATGAATTAATAAAAGTTTTATTTTTTATAAGAGGTCATCATCATAATTAAATAACATCAAAAGGTCACCCCAAATTCACTAAATAAGTGAAAGGTCATATTGGTGATAAGAGTTCACTAAATCAGCCATTCACCTTGGCTACATTGGTTTGCAGCCCTCATGGATCAGAATTAAAAGAAGGCATTAGGACTAAAGGAAGTCTGAAATCTCAAGAAAATCTCAAAGTCTCTTTCTAAGAAGGGTTGATTTAGGCAACCTCCATCTTAGCTTTATGACCTAGTTGAAAATATAGCAAGGCCCATATTAGAACTAAAGGTATCTCTATTGGAGCTATAGACACCTAGAAGGTAGTAGAATAAATTCTAAATGCTCCCTTCTTCATCCAATTTATGTAAGAGAACAACCACCTTTCAATATTTATGCACACTTATGATACCTTTAATATTGATCGTGAATTCAAAGGGAGACTAAAGGAAATGAATCATTCTTCACACAATATGACCTCTTGAAGGAATTAGGGTCCAATATGTTATGTAATGAAGCAGACTTGAGTGATCCTTTCTCATATTTTTCTATTGAAATAATTTTCCAACTACATATCCACTTGCTCAATAATGGAGTTCTAAAATTTATAACTACCTATCCACTTGTTCAATAATGGAGGTCTACAGTCTAGGTTCTAAACATTGGACACCATTTTCCCTTCATAGTCACCTTTTTTTGTGGTTGACATTTCCCTTTTCATAGAAAAAAGGGGACATTTTTAGTACATAGTTTTTTAAAAATCCTTGGCCCTTTATTGAGCCCAGTTCAATCCTCATCATTTTCCAAAGTCTCAAGTGCCTTTTAGATTATTATTTCTTGATATTTTCTGCAATCTTGATAATGAGCTATTTGTTTATGTTAGATAGATATTTTATGGCTATTTAATTTAAAGTAATTAATCACACTATACCTTTGAAGTGTTTTCCATAATTATCTTCTTCGAACACTAACTTTTACATGTAAAAAAATCTTGAAATAGGTATTTCTCAGAGTCTCGATCACTAAGTCTAGTTGGTAGCTCCCAAAAACTCTTTTATGATAGGTAATCATCGCTTAATTACAAGGAAATTTTAAAAATGACTTGGTCTTTTTTTACATTTTTCATGTCTCAGAGATGTTAGATATGTCAGAGCCCTAGGAGGCCTGATCAAATGAGAGAGTACCACATGTATTTGTACATTCATAGGTATTACAGCTAGTAGAGCTAGGAGAGACTTGATTTTAATGAGAGAATTCCATTTTTATCCATACACCCAAATCTTTAAGAGTTTTTAGAGCCTTAAGAGACCTAATCTAATGAAAGAGTTTCATGTGTACTTATGTACACTCAAGTGGTAATCTATGCAAGTAGAGTTGTTAATTATAAGAAGTGACTCATTGCACCAAGTCATCATAGTACTCGTTGAGCCCACCAATGTATAAATGACACATGGTAATCATATATGCATATTAGATGCCATGAGGGACAAATTTGGGTGTGTATGTACCACACTCTATTTATTATCTCAATCATGTGGTTCATGATTTTACACCTAGATATTTCCTATCATAAATAGCTAATCTAATTAAGGCCTACTTGAAAAATTATATCTAGGCCCAAAAATAGTTAAATTGAGATATTTCCCATCAAATTAGAGTTTAATTCACATGATGCAAGACTCCAAAGCCATCATTTTATAAATATCATAGAGACCTATAAGGTCCCATCCAAAGTGATCTCACCATTATTTATCTTCTAAAATATAAATTATTTATATCCCTCTACCCTAAATTCCCTCTAGAGCCCAAAGTACATCCCTACTAGAGCCCTGCACATAGAAAAGAAAAAATTAGAAATGGTTTCTTCAATTTAAAATCCTAAACCAAAGTATAAATTTTGGGATAATACCTTCCTATAGGGTATACAATATTCAAACATTATAATTAAATATTCAAGACAATTTAAGACATACAAAAGCTCAGTGGTGATGATAAGATAGAAGATGATGATGTAAAGTTTGATGACAATCTCATACCCATTAGAGTCTTAGGACTGCACAAGGTTATTATTAAGCCATAATCCATCCCATGTAGTGATCTCTTTAGCAACTTGTTATGCACCTCTATACACATTAAGGACATTATATATTCCCCAAACTCAAGATTCAAGATTGTAAACATATTTAGGGATTAATTTAAGTAGTTTTATAATCTCTCAGACTTTAACATTGTATATGACCTAGGGTTTGTCTCAGTATGGTTGAGCACCCATGATATGTATGATTTCTTAAAGTACTAGTCTAAAAAATCTGACCACTGGGTGAAAAATATGAGCCTAACGCTTACACCATCAAAACATTTCGTAAGGGAGTGTGAACCAACATGTCATTGGTCAATCACATATATGGAGTGAGTGACATTGTTAATGTAAACAAAATTTGGGTCCCTTATTTTAGCATCATCCTTAAAATGGAGGAGGTCCTTGTACTCGGGGACATCATCACCTTCAACATCACATAATAAGTCAATAAGCTGTGGGTTGGAGAAAACCTCTACATGATGTCCTACTTAGTCAATGTCCCCTATGCCACCCTATATTTTTGAAGTAAAACCTTTCCTCCATGGGTTTGAACATAGTCTATGGTGCATATATTATTTTATAATCTCTACATTCTCCACTAAAATCATCATATCTAGGATATTTTTGACCATTTATACACTCGGTATACTTCATCATTAATGAAAAAAATGTGTAATAATTTTAAGGAAATGTGGGCCTCAATTATTCCCATCAACACCTAATGGTACTATAGGGACTATATTATGATTAGAGTGGAAGGCATCTAGAGGATACTTAATAGTTTCCCTACATGGTCTTAGATCACCTTAGAAAATAGGAAATCACTTGATAGCTAGTCAATGACATCACATGTGTCTACTTTGACAGAAGGCAAAAGGATTACTTGTTATTCCCCTTGATTATTGGGGAACATGAATATAATAATTTAGATTCACTATAAGATATATCCCTCCATAAAGACGCATTCAACCTCCCTAAGGCTGATGAAAAATAACGGGATCCCCAAGGCATGGTACATACCAATTTGTATAAGTATCGAATGTGACTCAATATTAAATACCACCATGGGAGCCACCCCAATGATGTAATACACCTAAACCTTTCCAATGATGTGAATGTGATCAAAAATATAAAATTAACATGTCATTATAAGATGTAATCACATCCCAAGCTAGTATTATAATAAAGACTAGATTCCCTACAATCATCTCCCCAAAATCCTATTTTTGAAATCCCAAAAAAATGAAGTTCTCTTGGTTAATATTTTGGGGTGTCTCCACTATTACTACTCCATCAACCTTAGTGTCCACTTCAACTATGATAACCTCCTTAGTAATCCAACTCTAGTCTTCCCATGTAATTCATATCTCAAGTAACTTAGAGTCATATGAGAGACCATCATCCGACCAATCTATACCACTCCTAGAGGTTTCCACCCCTACTTATGATATGCCTAATCATCCCCTTGTATCTCCTCCTAGTTTCCCAACCTAAGTGAGGCCTACCTCTATTGTGCCTCCTTCCATATAATCCCCTTCAAGTGCCAAAATTACCCATGGATTATTAGCTTCTATAGTATTTGGTGCTCAAGATTCCTGGCTTCCCCATTTTACCTTATGACCTTGATTTATCCCACTTTAGCTACATCAACTTGGTTAGCCCTATAAATTTCCCTTGGGCTAGCTTCATAGGGTGACACATTCCCTCCCATTGCCATAATTTTCCTAACAACATTTGTTACTATGAGTGTTTTGATATCATTTATTCCCACAACTTTTGGTGATTCAACAAGTCCAACATTGATTGTGTTTCCTTGCATGCTCTATCTGGGATAACCCCTTCAAGTTTCGCATCACCATAAATGAGCCCCAAGTAGAATCCTATTAATTGACCAAGGATAGTTTCACCTTGGCCATCCCTAAAACCTTTAGTTTCACTAACAACATTGTATACACATAATATTTTTAACTTTTATTAAATATTGATGCTTTACATCTTGCACGAACCCATCGTAACTCAATCTCTCTAAGTTAATTCCTTAAGGGGAACACTAAGAAAGGAGTGGGTAGACATTTGGTACTTCATAGGATTATTGTCCCTTATTTCCACATTATTACCAATCCATTTATATCCTAAAACCTTTCCCTAAGCTATTTTTCCTCCCTTGCACATTCCTCTAGTATTTTCCCCTTTTTATCCTTCTTCTCCTTGATTTACAACCTTTTTACCTATTTAGTACACTAAGTCAACTTGGTTGACCTAGTGTATTCTATGGTTACTTTATCTCTTTTGAACTATTTATCTTTTGACCGACCTAGCACAAACTTTAGGCATTATCCCAAGAATGTACTAGGTTGACCTAGTTGACCTAACATAGCTGACATGTCTGAATGATTTTTAGGTGAGATAATCCTATATATACAAGGTCATTTCAATCATTATAAATAATATGCAATAAATATTTATTATTCGATCATGCTTCTTCACAATATGCTCTTCCACCATTCTAGTTGAGGAGTCTTAGCTTAGGTTTCTTATTTGGAGAATCTAGTCTTTTGGATAGGTCTTGTATGATTTGGACTAACAAAGTGATCCTTACGGACCATAATGACCTTTTTTGAATCCTCATTGGCCAAGGGAGAGATTGAACCATGATAGATTCACATTCAGGTAAGTATATTCTAATTTTATTCTCCTCTCTTTTATTATATATAAGTAGCATAAGTGCTAGATCAAATAATATTACTCTTCATATTATATGTATTAGGGTGTTACTCATACTTAATTTATTTGAAGTTCCCTATAAATATTTTTCTTTGCATCTAACCCCTCACATTGTGCCATATGCTTTGGTGCACACTATATTAGTTTACTTTTATTATTATTAGAATAACTTAATTTCTTGTTTATTACATAAGTGAACATAAAATCATAGGACTCATTTAGGGTTGTTGTGTGATTGTGTTAGAATGTAGACTTTGGAACCCTTCCTAACATGATGTGTTATGACAAGTGATACAAGTGATCCCATAATTAGGTCTATCAGATCCACATATTGGTCATGCTCCTGCTTAACAAGTGTATACCCAATCAGAAGTGTAGGTGTGCTCTATCTTATCTGATCTAGGATTAATTCATTGTGTATCATATAATTTTGATTGCATACATTCTAGTGAACTTGATTTAAATCAAATTCTTATTGGATTTGTTCACTTTTATTTCATTTATTTTGTTATTTTATCATCATTTCGATCATATATTTTGGCATACTAGTTTGATTTTGTTGACCCAATTTTCTTTTTCTTTGTGTACAAGAATAGGCAACAAGATTGAGTAGCTCAACCTAGTACAAGTTTTTAGCACTTTTTGGAATACCAGTTTAGTTTACTAGGTTGCCCCAGTCAACCTAGTGTATTTATAGTCACTTTGTAGTATTTTATGTAAAACCTAATCAATCAACTTAACCCAATATATATTCTAGTTTCCAAACTTTTATATCATCCTAATAGGTTGATCATCTTGACCTAATACATTTCCAAACTTCCAGTCCAACCAACGAGGTTGACCAAGTCGACCTAGTGCATTTCAGCACTTTTTTAGTAGATTTTTATATTGCTTGGTTGATTATCTTGACCCAATTTGTAGGTTTTGGATCAAAAATTTATATCTCTAAACCATCAAGGTGAGTTTATATTCTTCTTTATCTCTTTATTTATATACTTTTTTTTCAATTTTATAGCCTTCAAAACTGCCTCTGCACAGTCAACTAAATTGACCTGGTTGACCTAGTTTTGTGTCCAATTTGTTGTTTAAAACAACTAGGTCCTAGGTTGACCTGGTCAACTTAGTAGGTTTTTCGGACCCTATTTTCAATAGTGTTAACTCGACACTCTCAAACTAGTTCTATTTTTTATGCATATAGTATTTTCACTATACCTTGTTTCAAAGTTAGAATTCACCTTATATGCTAATCACATCTTTCATTTTAGTTGTTTCATGTTTAAAATAGTTCACATAGTCTAATTATGAGGTTTTTAATTAACTACTTAGTTTCACTATTTATATTTTATGAATACATGACCAAATCACTTAACATCAAAAAGAATTTAACATTTGACTACCCAGGCCAATCTACTTAGATTTCATCACCAAGGGGGAAACTAACTTGATACTCTGGTCAAGTATAAAGTGTGGTTAATGGTAAATTTTGGCTAAGCACCTAATACTCTTATCATTGTAGTGTGTGAAGTGAGGGGGTAGGCCCCAATACCAAAACTGTATCATTTCCACTATAGTCCCTTTCATGCTAAACTCACCTAAAACCATCCATAGATTTCTATTTAGTACCTTATTATATCCAACTTTCTATCATTTAAAATCATTCTTAAATAATCTAACATTCTACGTTGACCAATTAGCTAGCTTTACTTTCCAAGTTGTTTGTTTGCTCTTTGTTCAATTATGTGCACAATAATTTACACTAGCCAATATTGGTGTAAGAATTTTGCTTTATGTGCTTCAATTGGATTAACTAACATCAATATAATTGATTTTTTGTTTACTTCCATCATTTATTTTCTTAGATTAGCTAAAAATTATATTGGTTTATTCCCTATCTTACTATCAATCTTTTATTTTTCCCTATCTACTATACTAGGCTAATTTGGTTGACCTAGTACTATCTTAGACCCTATTTTTTACCCCTATTCAATGCACTACGTCCACTTGGTCGACTCAGTATAGTTTGTAGGTCTTTTTTTTCACTAGGTCAACTTGATCAACCTAGTTCTATTTCCTACTATCCCTATTTATCAACCTAATTCTCCATCTCTTTTATTTTACATTCTGTTCATTTCCTTTTAATCAGAATGAGGTCTCCTATCAAAAACTTTTTAGATAGTCTTAATCCATTTAGATCCTATATGGTATGTTCATTTATCCCTTTCTTTTCTTCTCAAGAGAGCCATCACTATTGTTGCATCTCTTCTCCTACATCTTCAAATTGTCACATAGTTAAAATAACACATCAATATGAAGTTGTTGGATCTAATCCTTTTTACATATATCAAGAAACTTCTCAAAATATTCAAACCAATGTAGGAATTATTGACACAAGTTTACTTTAAAATTACACTAACAACAATTCCTATATTAATCCTCCCCCAACACCAATTCAACCAATCCACCACCTAGGAATTGTACCATTCCTCTCATGGATGAGGTTACTAATTTTCCCCCTCCATGAAATGCCTAAGATCTATCTTTACCTAAAGATGTTTTTACTTACAATGATTTTAGAGTAGATAAATTATTTCAAGATCCTCTCACCATGTCTCCTATAACATTCAATACTCTTGGTATTTCACCTTCTAAAGATCCTCTTGAATGCCAAACATGTAAAATTTATCTTATATATGATGATAACTATATCATAGCCCAAGCTCAATCAATATACTTGGATGTTTTACATTATCAAAATACCTTAGCCAAAATTCATGCTTTCAATTAGGATGTGCATATTATTTTTGTAGATAAATTCTTATAACCTAAGGGTTATGTGCTTCCTATTAATCCTCCTCTTATTGATTCTCCTTGGGTGGTAGAAGAACTTACACCTTTCAAAACTTTGAAAGCACCTTCACTTTCTCTACCTCTTTTGGACCCTCCTAATGAATCTACTCCATCTACTTCTTCTACTCTTATAATCACACTTGATGCCAAGGTAACCAATGTTCATCAAATACATTCTAAATATTATCTTCATGGTAACTTAATTCTAGATCTAGAAGTAGATGTTCACTATTGTGGTCTTCTTCCTACTTTGCCTAGTGATGAATCTATTATTGAATTACTTTATGCCTGATAACCTCAACTCCCCTGGAAACATCATAAACTTGAACATTTTAAAACTAAAACTCTTCACTTCAACAACTTTATCACTAGCATTAATCCTAGAACTAATCCAATTTCATCCTTACCTAATGCACCATACCAGTTTCAAGATGGTCATGCCATGCTTATTGAAGAAACAACTCATATTGAATATGGTACTCCCTCATTTCCTCGACCGATCATAGTTTCTAAAGAACTTTCACCTTATAAACATGATAATTACATCTTATTTTTTGATAAGTATCAAGAGGCATTTGAATGGTCTTAACAAGACATACCTAGCATTGAACCTAGAATAGTGGTCCATAAAATCATTACCTATCTTGATGTGAAACCTGTGTGTCAAAATCAATGCAAATTTCCTCTTGAAGTTACCAACTTATGCCATAAATAAATCATCAAACTATTTGATGCTAAATTTATTAAACCTATGGATTATTCTAAATGGGTTTCTAATATTTTTTTTCCTTGGAAAAAGGTCACTATGGTCACTTGTATTTGCATTGATTTCTGCAATCTTAATCTTGCTTGTCCTAAAGACAAATTTCCTTTGCCTCCAATATATGTTATTTTCAATTCCATGGCTAGATATGAAATGTTATCTCTTATGGATGGATTTTTGGGATATAATCAGATTCATATAGCTCCCGAGGACCAATATAAGATTACTTTCACCATGTAATGGGGTACCTATTGTTATGTAAAAATTCCTTTTGGTCTCAAAAATGTCAAGGCCACTTACCAACATGCAATGACTCATATCTTTCATGACCTCATCTATAAGATTTTTGAAACATACATGGATGATCTTGTCACCAAATCCAAGCATGTAAGAACCACCTTTCTAATCTTACCATCATCTTTGACCATCTCCTTAAATATAAAGTCTAACTTAATCTTTTCAAATGTGTTTTTAGAGTTACATCTAAAAAATTGTTAGGATTCTTAGTCTCTCTCCATGGCATTGATGTTGATCTAGCCAATATTAATGTTATTATCAACATGCCCATTCCTCACTATATTCATGATATATGTACCTACTTAGAAAAACTTGGAGCAATTAGATGATTCATTCCTGAGATGGCTTATCAAATTCACTCCATTAATTCACTTCTTAATAAAGTTACAACCTTGGAATGGACAAATCCATGTCAAAAAGAATTTGACAATATGAAAGAGTCATTGCTTCATCCACCTACACTTTTTCCTCCTTATAATGATAAACATTTGAATTTTTATACTTCTTCCACACCTATTTCAGTTGGGGAAATGCTTTCCCAATAGGATGACATGGGCAAGGAGTATGCAATTTACTATATTATCTAAGGCCTTAATGATTATGAAACATGTTATACTAAAATTGAGCATGATTGCCTCACTATCTGTTTTGCCACTAAAAATATTCATCACTACATGATTTACCAAACCACCTATGTCATCATTCATTTTGACCCCCTTCATCATTTCTTCTCCAAATCATTTCTTCTAGGAGATATAATTGACAAATGGATGGTCTTACTAATAGAATTTAATCTTCTCATTGTCACACAAAAAGTTATCAAAGGGCAAGTCATATCTAACCAACTTATCACAACTCCTATTCTAATCACTTCTTCCTTACCAGATAACCTTCTATATGAAAATATCTTTTATATTGAAGGTATTAATTAAGCAATTTCTCTTAAAGATTATTTTCATAGTTTCACTACTGATCTTGCGGCTAATCAACTTGATGAATCTTCCCCTCCCTTTGGTACTACTAAATCAAAGTTAGTTATCAAGGAACTTCCTAAAGTTAATATTGACTTGCATGAGGATACTTAGACCCTCCACTTTGATGGTAATAAATGCCTTTAAGGATTTGGGGTAGGTTTCATTCTCACTAGTCCTCTTAGCAAGATCATTATTTTATCTTTTTATTTTACATTTGATGTCACCAACGACATGGTCAAGTACAAAGCTCTTATCTTAGGTATGAGAGTTGTTCTTGGTTTAGACATATAATACGTTCATGATTTGGGTGATTATCAACTCATTTTCCATCAAGTTAGTGGTGCCTATCAATGTAAAAGTGAAAACCTTATCACCTATCATCAAACTGAAATCAATCTTACTAAGGATTTTATCTCTTTTAGAATTGAGCCTATTCTTAGAGATAAAAATTCCATTGTTGATTCTATTGCCTCTTCAGTGTCTCTTTTTCATCCACATCAAGTTCTTTTTTATCCTTATTTTATCATATAAATAATCAAATCCTCATCATCTACTCACCCTCTTGATTCACTTATTTTCCACATCTAAGCTATCACCATCTAGCAATGCCCATGGTATCAAGATCTCATCCAATTCTCGGAACATCAAACTTATCCTCCTGACTTAGATTCTTTTGAAAAGACACATCTCCACAAACAAGATTTCAAGTACATATTTATACATAACATCATTTATTATCACAATGTTGAAGGAACCTTGCTCCATTGTGTCATGCAAGATGAGGTTCCTCCTCTACTTGAATAAGCACATGAGGGCATTTTTAGTGGTCATTGTAGTGGACATTCTATATCTCACAAATGCCTACTTATGGGTTACTATTAGCCTAATCTAGAAAATGATGCTATTGAATATGATAAAAAGTGTAATCCTTGTTAGCTTCATAATGATATCATTCATTCACCACCAGCTAAAATTCAAACCATTGAATCTCTATGGCCATTTTCCATGTGTGGATTTGATCTCATTGGTAAACTTCCTCATTCCCAAGATGGACACATATTTATTATCACTGCTACCAAATACTTTACCAAGTGAGTAGAAGCCATGCCCCTTGTCAATGTTACCAGTCCTATCATATCTAAATTCATTCTAAACCAAACCATTTTTCATTTTTTCATTATGCATACCATCATTTCTAATAATGGTGGTAATTTTAAAAATAAACATATTAAACAACTTTGCACCAAATTTAAGATTAATCACAAATTTTCCATTCCTTATCATTCACAATTTAATGGTCAAGAATAAGGCCACTAATAAGATTCTCAATAAAATCCTTCAAAAAAAAATCATCAAACCCACATATATTGGCATATTCATCTCTATCCCACACTTTTGGCCTATTAAACTAACATTCATACTACCACTAGGGCAACTCCATTCTATCTAGTCTATGGTTCTAAGTTGGTTCTTCCTCTTAAAGTTGAGATTCCTTATCTTCATATATCTATTCATGGCATCATGCCAAATAAATAATTATATGAGGCTCACCTTCATGCTCTTGATCTACTTGATGAACATTGTCTCTCTACCTTACAACATAATTACCAATATAAGGCTCACATTCCCTGACAACATAACAAATGTGTCAAAATCCACACATTTAATGTTGGTGATCTTGTCCTTAAATTATACTAAACTCATGACAAAGAAGGAAAGTATTCTCAAAAATGGTGGGGTTCATACTAAGTTAAAGATATTCTTGGTCCAAGTACCTACCACCTTCAAACTAATGAAGGCCATGTTTTCAAAGAACCCACCAATGTTCAATTCCTATAAAAAAAACTTTACCTAGTCATTTCCTTATTATTATGATATATATATATATATATATATATATATATATATATATATATATAATACTTTTTGTAGGTTATTTAAGCATGGATCTCTCCCTCTATAGTAGTTCCCTCTTGTTCACAAACCTTTAGTCCTCCTTTTTGGTATTTTGGTTTCTTGATGTACCATAGTCTTCATTATATTTTTTTTTCTCCATTCTTATTTCTATTTGCTAATTTTGATTTAACAACCCTTGGGTTGTTATTTTTTGATTTTATTCATAATACTATGGATAGGACCCAGCATCCCACACAAAACCACCATATTTCATCTTATTTTATTTTCCCTTTTTGTTGTTTGCCAATGTTGTTGTGGCATCCTTTGGGTCTTTCTTTGTGAGATGCTTTGTACAATGGCTCCCTCACTTTTTGTTTTTTCTTACTCCTTATCACCCTCATGGGTATTATTTTATGATTTGCTTAGTAAGACCATGGATAGGTCCCATCCTTCCTCGTAAAATTACCATTATTTTCATGTTCTTTGTGATCCTTGTTCTTAAACATTAACTTTTTCTTCTTTTCCTAGATGGAATTTTCAAAAAATCTATGTTAGAATGTTTTCCTCCACTTCCCTCTTTCTTATGATAAGGAATCACCTTTGTTATCATTGTATCCCTATTTTCAATTTGTCTCATTTTTTTCAATTTAAAGTAATTTAAATTGTTCCATGTATCATTCCTCTTGATTTACCCTTTTTATTTCATCTCCTTATTGGATAAAAAAAAGGTTGAAGTCAAGATAGCACTTTCATTTCATCATGATTTATGAGACTCTTAGACCCCATGCTCTTTGATGTTCTCTCTCTTAGAAACCTTATCCCAAATTTTCAAATGAAAGTCATCTTTAGCACCTACGTTTGGTTTTCCAAATAGGTATGGAGGAGGAATAAGAAAAATCCATTAAGAAAGTTAAAATAAAAATCATTTGAAACAAAAGGCAATGATATCTAAAAGGTAACATACAAATTTCAAAATTTAAAATAATATAAAAGATGTGATTACAAACACATCTCTTATCTCCAATCAAAGATCAAACTCTATAGTTAGCTTCACATAGAGCCAAAGTCCTTTGGCGTGTGGTGGGCTAGTAGATTGGAATAGGGGATTTCAAAAAAATCTATGGTGATACCTACTTTCTCATGCAAGTACCCAATATTTGTAGTAGATTGATGGCTCTGTAAGGGGTCCTAAAGAGTGGGGAACACATCATGGAGAGGTAGGTCCATTTTAATTTTCATGCATATAGCCTTCATGGGATGATCTATATACTCCATTTTTTGACCCAAGACTTGTGTAGCTAAGAAAGGTTCTTTAGAGTTCCTAAGGTCGACAGTCCTCTTGTTTTGACAAACCAAATTTGAGTGTCTTGACTTCAATAAAGAGTTTTCTCTACCTTGATTTTTCCTTCATTCTCCCCTCTACCCATTTCATTTTCCCCCCTTGATATCCAAATTGTGATTCCAAATCTATTTTCCCTCTTTATTAAATTCCCTCTTCTTCATCTCTTAAAAACATGCTAGCACTACTTTATTTCAGTTTTATCTATCTTTAGATGTAAAACATGTTTGAGAAACTATGGATCACCTTTTTCTTTTACACCATACAAATTTTTATTTGCTAGACTTACTTTACCTTCCTTTTACCACTTTTCATGATTTTGTTGTCATGTTATCATGGACACATGAGTTTGTACCCTTTTTCCATTATTAAGTCAAATGCGGATTGTTACTGCTCACTCATCAATTTGTTTTCCCTTTTATGCACCTTTTCCATTCTTGAGTGAGATGTGGATTGTTACTGCTTACTCATCAATGTTATTTTACCATTTTATTTTTCTTTTTACCATTAATTTGTTTTGAATATCATTCCTTTTTAAACATGTATCCTTGGTTTGAATTGGTGATTTTTCCTTTTCTTACTTGAGGTTTACTCTTTTGAGTTTTTTTTTTTCTTTAGTAGCCTTGGCTTTTCAGTTACCCAATTTAATCTTGTTTGACTTGGTCATTTGGTCTAGCATAATACTTATCACCCATCTTGCCAAATTTCCAAGTACGTCCCATCCACATAACACCATTTCTCTTGGATTTTCTTTCTTTTTTTTGTTTTTGCTCCTTAGTTTTGTATTTATGGGTTTGTTGAAAGTATTCTATATGCCCTACACAATAAAAACTACAAACATAGATAACAACCATCTCACAATAAAAGGTAAGTCAAGGTACACATTGTATTTACTTTTTAGTTATTTACTTTTTAGATTAGTTTTCCTTTTAGTTATTTTATGCTTTTAAAATACTACATTTTTTTTAGCATCAACATTGTGTGTGTCCTTATGTTATTTCTCAAAGCACCATCCCCTGTTACACCTTAGTGACACATGATGAGCTTCAAGTGGGGAATATGTATAAACATAATATTTTTAACTTTTATTAAATACTAACACTTTACATCTTGTAAGAACCCATCGTGACTCAATCTCTTTGAGTGCATGCCTTAAGGGGTGCATCAAGATAGGGGTGGGCAGACCTTTGGTGCTTTACAAGATTATTGTCCATTATTTCCACATTATTCCTAGTCCATTCAACTCCTAAAACCTTTACCTAAGCTATTTATCCTCCCTTGCACATTCTTCTAGTCTTTCCTCTTTTTATCCTTTTTCTCCTTGATTTTCACCCTTTTACCTATTCAATACACTAGGTCAACCTAGTCAACCTAGTGTATTCTAGGGTCACTTTAGCTCTTTTGACTTATTTGTCTTCTGACTGACCTAGCACAGACTTTATACATTAACCAAAGAATGTACTAGGTTAATCTAGTCAACCTATCACAGTCAACATGTTTGAATGATTTTAAAGTGAGATACTCCTATATATATAAGGTCATTTTGGTCATTATAAAGAATATGCAATAGAGAGTTATTATTCACTCACACTTTTTCACAATCTACTCTTCCACCATTATACTTGAGGAGTCTTAGCTTAGGTTTCTTATTTAAAGAATCTAGTCTTGTGAATAGGTCTTTGATGTTTTGGCCTAAAAAAGTGATCCTTATGAACCATAACAACCTCTTACAAAGCCCCATTGGCCAAGGTAGAGACTAAATTATGATGGGTTCACATTTAGGTAAGCATATTCTAACTTTGTTCTCCTCTCTTTTAGTATATAGAAGTAGCATAATTGTTGGCTCAAATAATATTACTCTTCATATTATATGTATTAGCATTTTACTCATGCTTACTTTATTTTAATTTACCTATACATATTTTTCTTTTCATCTAACCCCTTATATTGTGCCACAAGCTTTGGTGTGCACTAGATTAGTTTAATTTTCTTGTTATTAGAATAATTTAATTTCTTGTTTATGGCATAAGTGAACATAAAATCATAGGACTCTTTTAGGGTTATTATTTTGGAACCCTTCCTAGAATGATATGTTGTGACAAGTGATACAAGTGATCCCCTAATTAGGTCTAGTGGATCCCCATATTGGTCATGCTCCCGCTTAACAAGTGTATACCCAATCAAAAGTGTAGGTGTGCTCTATCTTATCTAATCTAAGATTAATTCATTTTACATCATGCAATTCTAATTGCATACATTATAAGTATATAGGATTAATATTCTATGGTGTCCCCACTACTACTACTCCATCAACCTTAGTGTCCACTTCAACCATGATAATTTCCTTAGTAATCCAATTCCAGTCTTTCCATGTAATTCATATCTCACATAACTTGGAGTCATAAGAGAGACCATCATGGGACTAGTCTTTAGCACTCCCAGAGGTTTCCACCCCTACTTATGGTATACCTAATCATCCCCTTGTGGCTCCTCTTAGCTTCCCAACCTAAGTGATTCCTACCTCTATTGTGCCTCCTTCCATATAATCCCTTGTAAGTGCTAAAATTCCCCTTGAATTATTAGCTTCTATAGTATTTAGTGCTCCAAAATTCTTGGCTTCCCCATTTTACCCTATGACCTTGATTTGTCCAACTTTAGCTACATTGACTTGGTTAGCCACATCAATTTCCTTTGGGCTAGCTTTATAGGATGACACATTCCCTTCCATTTCCATAATTTTCCTAGAAACATTTATTAATATGAGTGTTTTGATACCATTTATTCCTAGAAATTTTGGTGATTTAACAATTCCAAAATTGTATGTGCTACCTTGCATGCTCTATCTGGGATGACCCCTTCAATTTTAGCATCACCATAAATGGGCCCCAAGTAGAATCTTACTAATCAATCAAGGATAGTTTCACCTTGGCCATCCCTAAAAACTCTAGTTTAACTAATATCACCATCATGGGATGTTCTCTCCCTCACATTAGGTTCCTTTTGCTTTGGCTTTAATTATCCAATTTTCTCTTTTAGACTAAATTCACAACTCTCAGGCATAATTGGCCCCCAGGTTTTCATGAATCAGGATCAATTAAGGTCTCAATTTTTCATTTAGGATTCCCATTTGGAAATTCCATATTTTTTACCCATGATTCCCCCTCCATCATCCATTCCATTTGATTCCTCACCTTTATTCTTTCCTCCTCCTTCCATGCCTCCACCTTCCACTTTAGTTGCCACAATCCCTACCCTCTCATCTTCCACTACCTTGTGAGTAATGGCATGACAAGGTTGGATGGGCCCCATTAAAGCTTTAGGTGCAAAAAGGCCATAAATGGTATACCAAGGGGACCCTAGTATATAATTATAATTTAATTAAGACTCAAGTAGAATGAAGAGGGTGCTTACAAGAGCTTCACATAGCATTACTAAATTATGGTGTGGAGGATGAAACATGACCTATTCTCTCTTAAAAAAAAGTGGATTACCATTAGGGAGGAGAATATTGTATAATACTTGGTATCTATAATTTAGGCCACTAATGAGTTTAGATATAAATTTATGGAGGACCTTAGGGACCAAGTCAATACCCTAATTAAGGAGCTCATTCCATGTTGGTTTGGCTAGCAAGGTTGAGGTTGCCCTTGTGAAATTATTTCCAACCCTTAGATAGGTGACTAGAGATATTTCCAAGAGAAATTCACTCTTCAAAAGAGAACAAAAATATTTAGAGGGTATTTTCAAGTTGAAAAATAAATGAAATAAGATGGTGGAAATCATCAATAAAGTGATGTTCCTAGAGCTCAAGTTCATGCCTCTCATTGAATTGAACTTTAATCAAAAATTCATAGGGAGCATGAGGACCACATTGGAATATTGTATTAGAGTATACAATATACCATAGATCCATTGGATAAAATTAAGGATCAAATCATTTCCTACTTCAAGGAAGTTAGTATCATAATCTTCTTTCACACAAATGGCACCTTTCTCAGCCTTGATGAATTCAGGGTCTACCTAGATCACTTCAAAGTGGAAATGAAGAAGTTTGCAAAGTCTAATAGATACAAAACCCAGGGCATCCTATAGATTTACATGTAATCAACCATGAGAATTATCTAAGTTAATGATTTAAATGTCTCATTGGAATCCCCTCTTAAGGATCATGATGGACTACTAACTCAAGCATAGGTGATTTTATTAGAGCCACCTGTCAATCTACCAAAAATTTATCAAGAGGATAACTTTGTAGAATAAGCATTGGAAAAACATTTGGACACCTCAATCCAACTAGGAAGTTGTCCCCCACATATTTTAAATTAAATATCTTTGCAGTCCCAACAAAGGGTTGTGTTGTCAAAACTCTAGGTCCCCCTTTATTTCTTCTTTGTCTTTTTTGGGAGCATCATGGTAATTATTGGTTTTGTAACTATTTTTGAAAACTATGGATGAGTTTGTATTCATACTATTTTTAGTCATATCCCATATTGTATTTATATATGTTGCTTCAGAGCTCATTATAAAGATTGGCAATTTTGTAGTAAAACATTAAAAGATTAATACAAGTTATTATTATCTTATTATGTCTTATCTTATGAATATCTTCCAATTTCATTTGGAAATATAATTAGAATCATGGTAATTATATTAACATTATAATATTTTAATATTTGAATTTATGAAATATATGTAATAAATAAGATGGGCAACACATTATTTTAATTAGTTTATTTACTCTTTCTTTTTCATCTAGATCATTGTGAGCCTATGTGTGTTTACAAATATTCTTGTATGTGTTTATTTATTGAAAGAGTTATTAGAACCTGTATGCTTGTAAAATTTGAGTAATTGATTTAAATATTCTAAATATATTAAATTAACCCAAAATAAATGAAAACATCAATAGGAAAGAATGTATAACCAATCAGAACTTAATTATAAGGCTCTTACCATCACCTTGCTTCTCTTAATCTTCCCTCCAAAATCTTCAAATGGGTTCTCCAAAGATAATTGAATTTTTTGTTAAATTGATAGATAATGGTGGCTCTAATATCTTAAGAAGGATGCAAGAGGGATTAACAGGATTCTTAAAATAAAGGATGTAGGATGCAAGAGGGATTAACAGGATTCTTAAAATAAAGGATGTATGGATGTAATGAGAGTATGAAGTCTATATGAGAGCTTGTGATTATTTTCCAATTCCAATTCCAATTAGTCCAACCAAGCCCCTTGTTTGGTTATTTATAGGGTGGTGGGGAGGATTAAAAATGAATTTTAAATTCATAAAAACCCTCTAGTTTTAGAGAATTATAAATAATTAGAGAAGACTCTAGATTGTAGAGGTTTCTAGATTTGATTATGGATTAATAGGGATTAGATTAGGGTTTTAGGTGGGTTTAAGAAACTAGGTATGTATGAAAAGCTATGGATAGGTTGGTTGGGGGTAGTTAGAATATTTTTAATTTTTTAATTTTCAAGTGGTGCAAGTGGTTATTAAACAAAGTGGTATCAGTGTTTTAATGGACTTTTAGTGGGTTAATCAATGGATTAATATAGTATGGGTCATGTAGGAAGGTTAGTATGATGTATTAAATATATAGTGGGAAATGGATTTATATATTTAATTAGATTAATGGTTATTTATTTTAAATGGAATTAATCATGATAAATAGAGGGATTGATAGAATATTTAAGGTGATTATATTTAGATTTATACATTTTCCCCTATTTTAAAGGGTTTTTCAAGTGAAAAAGTGGGAGTAATGGTCTTTTAAATAAAAACCATTACATGATAGTTTAATAAAACAAGGTTACATAATTCCCCCTTGAGACAATGCAGGGAGAAATAAACTAGATGGCCACTCAAAAAGAGATCATGAGGTGGGTATATAGGCAAGATGATGAAGGGTTGGGATGCCCCAGATGATCATTAAGATATGAGGGATAGGATTCCCTAAGAAAAAATGTGAGGGAATGAAGTTTTACGTGTAATATTAGTCCCAAGGGGGAACATAATTTAGTAATAATTATTAGCCTCTTAAGATGAGTCCTAGGCAAAGACCAATGCTGAGGGGGGAGGCGAGTAGATTCAATAGATAATATGAGTGATCTTAAGACAAATACATAGGTCAAGGTATGTGTAGATTGAGATAAATAAGGCCATGAGATTTTGATGGTTCCCAAACACATACACATATAAGGGAGAGCTACAGGCTGATAAGAGAATGATATAAGTGATTTTAGCTCAACATGATTTGATAAATTTGAGTGATCATGATGGAACAAGAAAGAAAATTAGTGGCTGAGCTATTTTTGGGCAGTAAAAAGTGGCCAAATGTTACCTCCACAGTCTAAATAAACCTCAAGTTGATGTAGTTTTATCTTGGGATATTAGATGGGAAGCAAGGAGATGGATGACATATTGACAATTTAGCCTCCCATGCTAAATTTCTAACCCCTGAATTCAAAAAAAATCATGATACTCACCCAAGCATATATGTGGGATCTTCATTCCTTGATTATATCTCCCAAATTATTCTTAAATTCATTTGACACCATTAGAGGTGTTATAGAGTCTGCTTGTGAACTCATTATGTCATAGCTACTTTGAATTCATTGGTTGATATACTAGGTCCTCATTCTAATCCTTGAGTAGGATGGTCTTAAACTTGTTTTATAATATTAAGAATCTTTTGACAAAGTTAAGGTAGTTTAGAAGGTTTAAGGTTTCTAATTATTATGGTTTTAGGCATGTCTAAGCCATTTTAATAATGGAGAGCTTTCCCAAAGGGATATAAGGGTTTCTAAGCCTTTTTTGAAATCATGATATGAGGTACAATTATGTGTTTAAGGCCATTATTCTTAATATGATTATCCATACCTAATTCAAACCTTAATTCACCCTTAAAAGCCACCAAATGACCCTCAAATACCTCGCATGAATCTATTTAACTTAAAAACCTTTGAAATGGGGGAATATTTTGATGTAAATTTGCCTATATGGGTCCCAAATAGTCCCATTTTAATCATGTTGTCACTTTCAAGGCATTTCATATCCATAAAAGTCCATTTTGGGACTTAATTTCACTCCCAACTCATCAAATGGGTCCTACAAGTGGGAGATACATCCCTTCAGATCCCCCCCAACCATACCACCAAGTTTTAAATGCTTTTTGACTCATTTTTTCCATCCGTCTACTCTCTAATGGCATCCCAAGGTTAGGAACTTAAACAAATGCATACAAAAAAGGGTTTTTAGGTGTTTTTTAGGTGTTTTGGTCTTGTACAATCATTTTCATAAAGGGTAGGTCAAAAGGTTGAATAATATCTCATGTTAGGTGTCTTAGAGGATTTTCATGGTCAAAATAAAAAAAAAGCCCAAAACTATTTCTCTCTCTCCATCGAGCTCATTGGTAGTCCAGGCAAGCATTTTAGAAAAGGGTACACAAAGTTATCTTAGTTCTAGGTTTCTTACAACCAAGTGTAAACATGGGATATTCCCTTAGCATTCAACATTTTAACACTTGTCTCCATTGACATCAATTCACATAAGGCATAGGCCTTATGCACTCACCTAAAGCACATCTGAGAAGGAATCAAGGCCTATATTAGGCTAGTTGTGTCATGGCACAAGATATCAATTATGGGACTTGGTCAATTCAAAGATGGCCTTAAGTATATCCATAGGCACAAGCCTTTCATGGTCTAAGCCTAGTGGCCTATATACACAAGCCTTTTAGTAGACTAATCCTAGAAACATATGGGTGCAAGCCTTTATTAAACTAAGCCTAACATCATATAGGCACTTGAATGGTCAAAAGGTTGATTTCACTTCAAGTACTCATACTAGGCTCATTCTTCTTAGTGATCTGTAAGTAGGTAGTATCAAAAACTACACTAATTACTCTATTTTTATGGATGCTTTATAAATACTCACTTTCCCATTAATTAACTTGAAATTGGAATAATAATTAAAATTATCATTAAAAAAATTGATAATAATAAAAAAGCATGAGCCACAAAGATAATATGAAAACTAGAATTGATAATGGAGTTCACCCAATCTGGGCTACATCTCTAGGTCCTACTCAAAGGTAGAACTAATCAATTATTGATGCAAAAATCACTTTGTACATCAGTTATCTCCAATAGGGGTTCTTAATTTGTAAATAAATATTTTGATGTCATCTAGCTTTGGCTCTACGGCAACTAGCTCTAGTTTTGGCTCTCGGATCTAGCTCTCATCTCTAACTCTTAGCTCTGGCTCTTGTCTCTCAACTTTGGCTCTTGGCTTTGGCTCTCAACTCTAACTCTTAGATCTTGGATCTTAGCTCTGGCACTCATTCTTAGCTCAGACTCTATTTAATTATTCTTAAGTCTTGTGTGTTATTCTTCACACTTTGATTATGATTTAAATTAAACCCTCCAGACCCTTTATATAGGTTTACAGTTTCACAAAAGGTGGGCTTGGATGATTATCCTTTCCCAATTTTAAATAATATTAATAATTATCACAAGACCAATTTTAATGGGATTAACAATTATCCCATTCTATCATGGGATTACAATATAAGGCTTTAGCCTTTACATGAATATATGGCCTTTTCATGTTTCAAAATAATAAAACATTACATTATAAAAGTCATTGAATAATTCATGCCATAATAATATCCCACATTTGTGGGAATAAAGATTATCATATTTCCATGCCTTATTAAAAGGCTTCCATGTGGGATTTAACGAACTTTTGTTTATATCTACATATGTGTGGAAAATATACTTTTTTAATATTTAGTCAAAGTCATTTTTATCCAACTTATTGGTGTAGTCATAAAAAATGCAAAAATTAGTAACTTGAGCATGGCTAATGACACCCAACCCATAGTTCCCTCTTTCTTGCTCTCATGACCCTCTTAGGCTTGTTAGAAACCCTAGGATAAAATTACTACTTTTTTTTTTATTATAAATTTTTGAATTTTTACTTGAATATTTAAATCAAAAATTCATTTCAAATTTTAAAATTTAGTAGTAAATTTTAAAATAATTTTCTTTCAAACCCTAGTTGTCCATACTAGGTCCTAATATTTTTTCCAATAATTTTCCAAAACTTTTCTAAATTTTTATTAGCAGATTAAAATTAGAAAATCCCTTCAAAATTCAAAATTCCATTGTATTTTCAAAAAAAAATATCAAAACCCTAGTTACACATACTAGGTCCTATTCAATCAAGCATTTTCCAATAATTTTTTGAAATTTTTATTTCATATTTAAATCAAAAATCCAATTTAATTTTCAAAATTCCATAGCATTTTGCAAAAATATCATTATCAAAACCCTACTTTCATGTACTAGCTCCTATTCACTTCTTGAGGTATCACCTTACATGTTTGTGAGCTTCATTTCAAAAATGGGTTTCACTTATCTACAATTATTTCTTGCATTTCTTGCTCAAAATAAGGAAACCATCATTGGTCCTATCATGTACATGAATGATGAAGTTTATAATATGTTAATACAAATATTTATTCTTTACATTTCATGCTTATGTTTCATAATATGGGATGGTGTTAAGAAAGTTATTATTAAACATGTTAAGATATCTCTTACATTACCTCCCTTGGAGCCTTTACCTCATGTCAAGTCATGTTTCATGGTCCATTTCACTCTTCCCTAGGTCACTACCCATCTCTAGAGAGCCCAGTTAACACCCTTTGTCCCTCCACCACCTCAACCTATCAAATATTTTTGATCTCTTCTTATTGCTACTACTAGTCCTATATGGATAGTAGATAATATGGTTAGAGTTGTTATTTGATGCACCACCATGCCTATTCCACCTAGTCAAGAGCCCTGCCACCCTCCCATTCCTTCTCATCCCAGGCCCAACCCACCAGTATAGGTAGATCCACATAAGGCATATGATATATTGATCAATTGAGAAACACACTAGCTAAGATTTCCATGTTAGAACTACTTTAGAAAGCTAATGTGTTCAAGGTCATTCTCTATCAGTCACTCACTCAGACTTTTATGCCCATTAATTCAAAACCTTCTTATTTTGCATCCATGGTTAACACACCAAAAATTATAAAAGATGTTATCACTTTTGATCATGATGGCATGCCATCTCAGATAGTAATTGATCAAAATTTACCACTATTCATATAAGTTCAAGTCAAAACTAGCACAATTAAGATATTTCTAGTTGATAGTGGTTTCAAACTTAATATATGTAATATTACATTCTTATAGACCATGGGCATAGACATGACATCCATGTAAAAATAATATAAGAACATATAAGGATTTTGTGATATACCATGATATGCATTGGGTGCCATTGCTCTGGATATCATGATAGGACCCAAAAGCCTCTCTACATAGTTCTAGGTCATGTCAGGTCTTCTTCATTATAGTCTTTTACTAGGATGACCCTAGATACACATTATGGGGGTAGTTCCTTCTACTCTTCATCAATGTGTTAATTTTATCCATGAGGGATACCTATTGTCTCTCCAAATCTCACACCATAGAAGAGGGTGTTCAAGCCTCTTTGAGATTTTGGCAACATTGGACTAATTCCAAGTGTGTAGGGTACTTATGGTGGAAGTAGACCTCTAGGATTGAAAGGGCTAGCTCCTTAGATATGTCTTGATGTACTTGTCACCTAATATAATACTTACTTGTGTGAAAAGAGATAATAGTTACATAAAATTAAACTATTCTATGGGGGTGATAAACTATGAATATCTACATAAGATTATCATACAAATACACTAAGAGACAAGACTCACAAAACCAACTTCTACCTCTTAGAGCACTCTAATATTAGCATTGAAAACATGAAGGTGGAATATATGAAAGACTACTCAATGTGAGTTAACCAAAGATAAATTTTAGACACTAAGGCTACTTTTACACTTTAAAAATTGACTCATACACTTAACAACACTTTATGTGACCTGTTAAAATGAAACAATTTACATCAAACATGGAAGGGTTGAGAGGAAGCAAGGATTGATATCAATCACTTGAATTTTCACTATACATCTCTTTACACACTTAAACAAGATAGTTTATAGGATCAAAACTAGATTTCATATCTTAATTAGAAGGAAAATTATAATATCAAACCATTAGGGCTTCACCATATCAGGTGTGTTTTTTTCAATAGCTAAAATGGCTCACCTTTATAAAACTTAGAAGAAGAGAGAGAAAATAGAAGTTCAAGAATCACAAGGACAAATGTCCAAATATGAAAATCAATTATAGTTCATGGAAATTAGGTGGAAGAGAGATCAATAAATTGATTTGAACATGTGTCCATCCCAAACTAATCACCTTCCTCACATGTGGCATTAAAACTCTTCAATCACTCTCCCTTGGAAACTGCATTCATCATGGACTTCCTTGAGCATTTAAAAATAGGTTAGGGACAAGTTTCTCATGTTAACTAAGGAGAGGAAGTTACAAAGAGGCCTCCACCTACATTGGAAGTTTTCCTAATCATTGACATTCCATTACACAAGCACAATCATCATCTGAAACCATAATCACACTCCAATAGGCTTTTCTTGACAATTAACACTAGCATCTTTTTATCCTTTCTAACTAATCCATACCAGGAGTCTCATGACACATGTTAGGACACTTCATACACTTGGATCCATCAAACACATCTTGAAAAGTCTCCAAATTTAGGTTACCACTCTTTTCACTATGTCACTTTAGACTAGTTGAAGTGAGGGGCCTAGCAAGGACACTTGTGGGCATTTCTAAGCTCTATGAATGGCATAGGGAGTTGGTTCAAGTCCAAAGCTACCCTCCTAAGTGATTGGTATCCCATGATCATATTTAGGACCTAAAAAACATAATAAATCATCAAATAAAACTACTTTATGCCTTATCTATATGGATTCTATACAATTTAACTCCATGAATTTGGACCTCATGAAGTTTTCAACAACTTCTCTTTAAATCTTAGGGTCAAATTTGTTCATTTGGATGTACTTTGAGCCTCATTTCTTCCATCAAGTCATAAAATAGGGTTTTTTGAGAGTTTTAAGTGCACTATCCCTTAAGGGATTGTTCATAAACCTCTACTATTGTAAATATAAACTAACACCACAATTTTATAGCTTGAAACCTCTTTCATCCTCCTATAACTTCTTAGAATCCCATGTAATGTCTCCAAGTAGGTGTGAGTATTTGAAGTTGACCTCTCAATTTCACCCCTTCAATTTGCATACTCTATCATGGTGTTGGGTCAACAATTTACCAATATGTGACCTCTTTTACATAATAACTACTCAAACATGCCTTATGACATATTAGGGACTCATTTTTGTCCATTGCATTGGTTTGCTAGCACCTTAAGTAGTTTTGGACTCTCTTTAGGGCTCTATCTCTTTACTAAGCCTAATGGATCTGATCACCTTATCAAGGATTTACTTCACTTAGACCTATTCCAAACCATTAGGAGTTTCCACTCATTCTTGTTTATGCTAAGTCCATATTTTTATAGCTTATTCAGCCATCTCAACCCCAACTCTCATACATCACCATTTTTCTCCAACTCTGCAAGTTTTAGGCTACTAAAAGTGACCTATATCTAAGACCAAACAAAGAGTATTAACCATATTCATGAAAGATTTTTTAAAGTATGAAAGGATTTATTAGGTCATGAGGGCCCCCTGTACCAATTTTTAGACCCTAACTCTTCCATTTTCCCTTCCAATTCTCAAATAACTTGAAGTAGACTTTTGAGGAGGTGACTATTTGCAACGGAGAAGTGTAATTAGGACTTTTTCCCAAGTAGGATAGTATATCCTAATTACCAATTTATTCCTGTTGGGGATCAACCAACAATAGATTACACTTGTGAAAGCAATAAATGCGGAAATAAATCAGATAGACAATTAACTAGAATGATAAACAACAAGAACAAGAGATACAAGAAACCACCCTGAAAACTTGTATTAACAAACTTTTTACAAAAGGAATACAATTTGAAGAAACTTCTTTCTTCCACACCTCTCTTAGATTTATAGATCTCTCACTAGATCTCTATTCCTCAAGAGCTCTCTCTCTCAAGAACAATCAACTCCAACAAACCTAGATTGATTCAATTCTATATTGTTCTTCAACATACCAATTCTACAACTAGTATGATAATTCACACAAAGCTAAGAAGATCTAATTCTACATATAGAATTAGGAGACTTGAGCATGCACTTACAACAAACAGTTAAGCCTCTTGAACAAGGGCTCTAAAAATAATATTACTAATAATAGAGACGCGAGCTTAAGACTACAACTTAAACTCATCATGCAAACACTCGCTTCTGTCCTCAAAAATAGCTTTTTGGATGCACAGGTAACTGACGCTGGTTCCTGATGCTTGCCTGTGACCATCGTCGGCTGACCCACTGTCGACGTCGATGCCTCTGCAACTGCACCTGGTTGACGTCGGTCGCTCCTAACTGATGTCGGTGTCTGTGTAGACCCAAAACTGTCATAGTGTGCTCCTTGGTGAAGCTTTTAGCTCCACACCCTAACAATCTCCCACTTGGAGATAAACAGCTGCACCAGTACCTGTACAGCAACATCTTCTAGCTCCTCCATCTTCAACTCAATCTTGAAGACCAATAAAAGTTGAATGAAGATTCAACTTCTCTTTTGTAACTGGCTTGGTTAACATATCAACAGGATTCCTATCTGTATGGATCTTCTCCAGCTTCAACTCACCATCTTCCAATACCTGTCGTATGAAGTGATACCTTAGCTATATGTGCTTTGTTCTTGAATGAAAGGCTGAATTCTTAGCCAAATGGATTGCACTCTAACTATCACTATATAATCTGTAACTCTCATGCTCCCTACCAAGCTCATCCATGAACCGTGTCATCCATATCATCTCTTTGCTAGCCTCTGTGGCTACAATATACTCTGCTTCTGTAGTTGACAAGGCAACAACCTTCTGAAACTTAGATATCTAGCTAACCACCATTCCACCTACAGTAAAAACATAACCTGTAGGGCTCCTCCTGCCATCCAAATCACCTGCCATATCTGAATCTACATAACCATGTAGATAAGTATCTAAACCTCCATAGCACAAGTGCCTACTATTGGTTCCTCTTAGATATCTAAGGATCCACTGAATTACTTTCCAATGTTCCTTACCTGGATTGGCCATATACTTACTTACCACTCCCACTGCTTGGGCAATATCCGGTCTAGTACACACCATTGCATACATCAAACTCCCTACTGCGGAAGAATATGGAACCTTACTCATGTACTCTACGTCATCATATGAATTAGGACATTGTTCTTTACTCAACTTAAAATGTCCAGCCAAAGGTGTGCTTACCGGTTTAGCATCCTGCATATTGAACTGTTTCAACACCTTGTCCACATAATCTTCTTGAGACAATATCAACCTATGATTTTTCCTGTCTCTCTTAATGCTCATGCCAAGGATTTTCTTTGCTGCTCCCAAATCCTTCATAGCAAATGTTTGAGCTAATTTTACCTTAAGCTCAGAGATATCCTGCATGTGTGATCTTGCAACCAGCATATCATCTACATACAACAATAAAATAATATATCTACCATTATCAAATCTCTTGAAATACACACAATGGTCAGATTGACACCTACTATAGCCATGCTCAGTCATAAACCTGTCAAATTTTAAGTACCATTGCCTAGGAGCTTGCTTGAGGCCATACAAGCTTTTCTTCAATCTGCACACTAACTTCTCCTTACCCTTGACCTCAAATCCTTCTGGTTGTTCCATATAAATTTCCTCATCCAAATCTCCATGAAGAAATGATGTCTTAACATCTAGCTGCTCAAGATGCAAATCCTGAAAAGCAACTAGAGACAATATGACCCTTATAGAAGTCATTTTAACAATAAGAGAAAAAATCTCACCAAAGTCAATACCTGGCTTTTGTGCAAATCCTTTTACTACCAATCTGGCCTTATATCTCATCTGTCCATTCTCACCTTCTTTCAACCTGTAGGTCCATCTATTCTTCAGTGTCCTTTTACCTGTTGGCAACTCAACCAAATCCCATGTTTGGTTCTCTTTTAAGGACTCCATCTCCTCAACCATGCCATGCTCCCACTGACTCTTGGACTCCACCTGTATTGCTTCTTCAAAACTCTCTGGTTTTCCACCATCAGTTAGCAATAAATAAAATAAAGAAGGAGAATATCTAATTGGAGGCTTACTCACCCTTTCTGATCTCCTGATGGGTGTCTGAGACTAGTTCACAACACGCTGTCCACCCGAATTCTCTAACAGTGACCGACCTCGGTCACCTCCAGACCTGTTACTAGCCGACGTCAATTCTGCCTGACCGACCTTGGTGCCTATCCTACCGACGTCGGTCTTTGTATGGCCGACCTCAGTTTCTATCCTGCCGATGCCGGTTCCTAATCTGCCGACGTCGGTCTTTGTGTTTTCTTGCAAGTGATTATTTCTTTTTCCCGTGAGCTCATATTAGACCTTCACCTCATCTAATTCACCATTGCTCTGCTCAGATTGATTCAGCTTCCTTAGCTGATCACAATACATCACTCTTTCATTGAAAACAACATCATGGCTCCTGATTACCTTGTTAGTTTCTAGATTCCACAATCTGTAACCAAAATCATCTGAGCCATAGCCAATAAACGTGCACCTCATAGACTTAGCATCAAGCTTCTTTCTATTTTCTTTATCTATGTGCACAAAGGCTTCACAACCAAAAACTTTGAGATATGAGAGATCTACATTTTTACCTGTCCATGCCTCTTCTGGAATACCACCATCCAGAGCTATAGAGGGTCCTCTGTTAATCAGGTATACTGCAGTGTCAACAGCTTGTGCCCAAAACTATAAGGGCAAACCGGCATGCAATCTCATACATCTTGCACGCTACATTATTATCCTATTCATCCTTTCAGCAATTCCATTCTGCTAAGGTGTCCTTGGAATCATCTTTTGCCTATGGATTCCATGCATATAACAATAATCTCTGAACTTATAACTGCAAAACTCACCACCATTGTCAGATCTCAGGCACTTCAATCTTTTACCTGTTTCATTTTCAACCATAGCTTTCCAAATCTTAAAAGTCTCAAATACATCATATTTTCTCCTAATACAATAGATCCATACCTTCCTTGTAGCATCATCTATGAAAGAAACATAATACTGTGATCCTCCAATGGAAGCAACCTGAGCCGGTCCCCACACGTCTATGTGAACAAGCTGTAACTTATGCCTCTTCTTAGTAGACCTAGTCTTGAGAAAACTAACCCTTTTCTATTTTCCAAATACACAGTGCTCACAAAACTCTAGATCTATGCCTTTTAAATCTGAAAGCATACCTTTGGACTTAAGAATTGACATCCCCTTCTCACTCATGTGGCCAAGCCTTGAGTGCCACAATCTAGCATCCACATCTGAAGTAGATAATACAGAAGGAGATTTGTTAGTAACACAATTACACAAATAGAGAGTACCTTCTCTCTTACCTCTGGCCATAACAAGTGCACCCTTGGTCACTTTCCAAGATTCTGCTGTGAGAGTTACTGTACAACCCTCATCCCCTAACTTTCCTGTAGAAATCAAATTTCTCTTCAAGCTAGGAACATGCATCACATCTCTCAACACCCATGTGTTGCTATTCTACATCTTCAGCTGCACTTTACCTTTGCCAATTATTTTACAGGGCTCATCATCCCCTAGATACACTATTCCAAAATCTCAATGGATATAGTCACTAAAATATTCCCTATTAGGGGTAGCATGAAAAGATGCACCAGAATCTAACACCCAAGATTCTATATTATTATGCAGAGAGAAAATTAAAGCATCTTGTGCAATACCTGCAACCTTGGCTTCTTCCTTTCCTTTGTGCTGATTGTCCTCCTTAGGCTTTGACCAACAATCTCTGCTTATGTGCCCCATCTTTCCACAATTCCAGCATTGTGGCCTTCTGCCATTTTTGGATTTAGATCTGCCTTTCCCCTTAGATTCGAATCTTGATCTGCCTTTCTTGCTCTTCTCTTTCTGCCTCCCCCTGCTCTCAAAACTTAAAGCATTCCCAGATGTCTCTTCTATGCTTTTCTTACAAATTTCCTCATTCAAGATAACACTAACAACATCCTCTACTTTCAAAATATTTGATGCAGATGCAGTATTACTTACTGCCATTACTAAGCCATGCCAGCTTTTAGGCAAAGAACATAATATTAAAAGAGCTTTTATTTCATCATCAAACACTATATTGACTAAACTTAATTGATTCACAATTCCATTGAAATCATTCATATGAGTAGAAATAGATCCACCTTCATTCATATGCAAATTAAATAACTACTTCATAAGATATACCTTATTAGAAGCTGAGGGTTTTTCATACAAATTTTCTAACGTAGTCATCAACTCTACCATAGACTTTGCCTGTGATAAATTAGATATCACAGTGGATGCTAGACTCAGTCTTATAGACCCTAGAGCCTTTCTATCAAGAACTTCCCATTCTTCATCCTCCATGTCTTTGGGCTTCTTTGCAACCCCACCTAACGGTAAGTAGAGATATTTCTGATACAGATAATCCTCTATCTGCATTCTCCAATGTTGGTAATTTTTGCCATTGAACTTTTCCATTCTCAGTTTACTTTCATCTGCCATTGCTTTTCCCACTCAAACAAAAATCCCTGCAGAAACTCCTGTGAGAACCTGTAATCAATACACACTACATAGATCTGAACCACCTGTTAGTGAACTTAAGCTCTGATACCACTTGTTGGGGATCAACCAACAATAGATTACACTTGTGAAAGTAATAAACGTGGAAATAAATCAGATAGACAAGTAACTAGAATGATAAACAACAAGAACAAGAGATACAAGAAACCACCCTAAAAACTTGTATTAACAAACTCTTTACAAAAGGAATACAATTTGAAGAAACTTCTTTCTTCCACACCTCTCCTAGATGTATAGATCTCTCACTAAATCTCTATTCCTCAAGAGCTCTCTCTCTCAAGAACAATCAACTCCAACAAACCTGGATTGATTCAATTCTGTATTGTTCTTCAACATACCAATTCTACAACTAGTACGATAATTCACACAAAGCTAAGAAGATCTAATTCTACATATAGAATTAGGAGACTTGAGCATGCACTTACAACAAACAGTTAAGCCTCTTGAACAAGGGCTCTAAAAATAATATTACTAATAATAGAGACGCGAGCTTAAGACTACAACTTAAACTCATCATGCAAACACTCGCTTCTATCCTTGGAAATAGCTTTCTGGACGCACAAGTAACCGATACCAGTTCCTACTGCTTGCTTGTGACCGTCGTCGGCCGACCCACTGTCGATGTCGGTGCTTTTGCAACTACACCTGGCCGATGTCGGTCACTCCTGACCGACGCCGGTGTCTGTGTAGACCCGAAACTGGCATAGTGTGCTCCTTGGTGAAGCTTTTAGCTCCACACCCTAACAATTCCCACTTATTAAATAATATATGATAGTTTATATAGGTTTTATGGATTATTCATACCAAATTTTAGCTTCTAATTCCAAGAATATAGCCTCAACAAGACAAAAACCCAAGATTGGGTTTGCATAGGTAGACTATGTGTTGTATTGGTAGACCCTTGCTTCTTCTATTTTCAGGGGTTAGGATTTTTTACATAGTGTATAGGATCCCTCTTCATCCTTTATAATAATTATTCCATTATTTGGACTCATTGATATCATGTTATAGGTTTTTTCATCCACCACAACACTATCATTTTATTTATTATTTGACTGAGACAGTCACCTATTCCTACCTGTAGGGTATCATGGCTTGAATTAAGTTGATTATATTAGAGTGTAGGTACCCTTTATATTCCCACTTGAAACACACATATAAACACCTCAAATGAGCCTAGATCACCAAATCATATAGAACTATTCCTCCTTCCATGCACTTGTTTGATCACTACCTAGACTAAGACATTATGCCCTAGTTATAGGTGTTGATGGCTTGGTTTAGGATTATATTTATCCTTAATCATATAAATATGGGTCACATGAAATGTGTTTCCTTTATGACTTGCTTTATTATTCAAAGGATCTCAAACTATGCCCTTATTTACCTGGGACCTAGTTCCTCAAAACTCTACCCATAGAAACAACTTTCCAAACTTTTAGGTTGTCATAGTGATGTTTGGGATATGCTTGATGATGATTTTATTTTCCTTGAACATCCTAAAATACAAAAACACCATTATGCCTTATATTCACCTTGTAAGCTCAAGATAAGGTTAAATCCTCAACCTTCTAATTCATTATTTGAAACCCTTATTATGGGTGCCACCTCCCAGGCATGTGTACAAACAAGGAGTAAGCTTAGGGAGATCTCAAAACATCCATCCCCTCTCTTTATGATATCTTGAGCTTATACACATTTCTTGTTCATCATCCAAGTCATTTTAGCATGGATAAATGCCTTAGGATGTAGTATGAGTGAAGGGCTTATTAGATCCCTTGTCCTGGAGATGTAATTGAAGCTTTTTAGTGTGATAGAGGGCACTTTTCGGCATCCAAATGACCATATCCCTCTAAACATTTTGGCCTCAAATTTGGTATAGGTGTTGTATGTGGTAGGGAATGCTAAACCAAACAACCAAGAGAATTGGAAATTCCTTTTTTCATGTTATATTCTATTTAAAAAAACTTAAGGACCTTTATTTTTATCATTTTGGGATAGTGAGTCTAAAATCATAGTCACATTTCCTTGAAACCTTCATAGCCCCTTTTGATTATTCTCCATCAAATTAAGGGCCTAAAATTAAGGAGAAACTCCCCCTTTCTACTTATAACTAAATCTTTAACTGGCCTCTGATAGATCCTGACATCTCTTGACATCATCCATGTTTAAATATCTCTTAGTGATAAATTTTCCTCCTTGGAAGTCTTTACAAGTCATTTATTATGCTAGAAAATTGACCAAAAGGCATATTTTGCATATAAAGCATGGTAAAGGACAAATATATGACTTAAAAACACCTTAGGACAATTAAATGAACTTATTAGAATATTTATAACATAATTTTAACCTTTGACTAAGTTTGACCTTGGTTGACCAACTTTGACTTTGTTTGACTAGACTAGTACAAGGAGAATGGGCTTAGACCATTGCTAAATGAAGGATAAGATGTTCATACTAATATGAGACCCCTATTGGACATGTGAAACCTTATTCAAAATTTAAAAATAGTAATGGTTGAAAAAATTTGAATAAAATTAAAATTTAGTCAACAATACCTATACACATGTCCAGCAGATAACCAACCATTTAGATATTGTCAAATTATAGAGTCAGCTTTGACTATTTTGCTAGATGGGACACCTCATATCATAGTTTAGCCACCACCTCATTAATTTCTATTAATTAGATACATGCATATGAGTTTATAAATACTATCACTTCTTGTACTCTTCCACTTACAGTTATGCCCTCAACTCTAGATATTCAACCAGTCATAGTAGCTTTAGCCATTTTAGCTACTCCATCAGTCATGATTACCACACCTATTATAGTTATACATTCATTGATAATAGTTTTAGTAGTACCAATTTATTCTATAGATATAGTCACTCCATCAATTACAAATATTCTCATGGTACCATTATCTTTTACTAATATAGTTGATGAGACCCCCATATCAAAGTTACTCCTCGTGTTAAATTCTAAGATACCATATGTACATGATGTTGATATAGATTCCCAGGCTTTTGAAGATGATGATATGACACCCAAACTCATAGATGACTATTTGCGTGTGTTGATATTTACACTAGTTGGCTAAAAAGAGTACTAAGATGACTCTAGATCTCTCATTAGACATCTTACATCACTCTTAGCATCTCACACTACACTCTCAATATATACTCCACATTCATAGCCACAAATAGATCACTTGGAACATATAGTTCATATGGTTACCTCTATGGATATAGAGCCAATTATTCAGATTTAGGTAGGTATCACACAACATCAACCATAGATTATGTTACATATATTACTTGATCATGGATTAATCACCTTACCTATAGTATGACACAAATCTATTAGTAGATTATCATAGGATGGTCACATTTTTTGTCATTTTCATAGGATCATAGGTCATGATACAAATTCATGTAAAACTTTACATAAGAGATTAGATAAACTAAAAGTTCATGGTATTATTCATATTATATCACCACCAGCACCAGCTTCTTCCATTCCATCAAAGCAATCTACTACCAAAACTAAACATCCCAAAGAAGAATCAATATTTCCACCACCAGTGCAACCTTTAGTTCACCTTTGGTAGGATGACACTGTATACACAGCTTCCATAGAATATGATGATACTTATGATAATTATATTGAGGCACTTGATGATGGTTTTGATGCCTTCCTCCTTATACATCTCTAGCCAGCTCCATCCTTGGACCCTTTACTACCTCCAGTCTATTCTTCTATTCATATGCTTGTATATAATTTCATTATGATTACTTATACATAATTTTCTCAGTATCACCTATACATAGTCTCCTATGCTTGATTGTATATAAATTATAACATTTCAAAAATTCAAAAACAAGTAAATAATTCAAAAACACCAAAAATATTTTGATTGTATGCATCATCCATGTTTTACATTTCTACTATCATGCTAGACTTACTTCTATTATTCTATGTTATTGTTTATCAATTTATCTACATAACCATGCTTCACTTAATCTCCTTTGAGTGTGTGCAATGAATTCCAGACCCTTGATTGCTTCACTCTACCCATTGAGGGGGAATCCTAATTCTACATCAAGACATACATTGATATACATACCCACTGAGGGCATCTTCTATATGAAAACAACATCTAGGTTATGGAATTCCTACACCACACACTCTAATTGTCATGTTGATGTATAGACTTACTATCTTACACAGATTACTCTATCAAAACTCACTATTATATAGCACTTGTGTATTTTCTAGCATATACTTAGTCTTTTAATAACATGTCTTGCATATTTTCCCTCTTGATTTGATTAGTTAGATGTGATTGTATTTCTAGTTATTACATGATTTTTTAGATATGATTGCATTTCTTAGTTCATATTTTGTCTCCAGTATGTACTTTAGGACATTTTACAATGTCCTTTGTTTCTATGAATTATGTGTGCCTTAGAACATTTTACAATGTCCTTTGATTCTATTTATGTGTGTGCCTTTAGACATTTTCCAATGTCCCTTTTTTGTACTCTTCTATGTGATTATGGATTTCATGCCAACTTGATTGTTTCAACTGTATGTGTATGTGACATTTAAACATACCTTGTATGCTTGCTTTCCAATTTGAGTGACATGTACCCATGTCCCTTGTTTGTTTGGCCCCTTAGCTACCCTTTTATGCTTCTTGCTTCTTTCCTTGTGTGTTTGTTTCTTGTTTGCTTCTTATTACTTGAAATGCCATGATTCACATCATGCATTTATCTTTCTTTTTTGGATGCCATGATGGACTTCATGCTCCATCCCTCCAACTAACAACTAAAAACTAACCAAACTTTCATTTCCAATTTAGTACATTTCACATACTTTTACATTATTATATATATCTATGCATAACCCTATTGATCTAATAATATCTCAATATAAACCATGTTATATCTTGATATAGCTTGTCAATTATCATTACTATATCGCATATTTTGTAGCATAACACACTTGTAGGGCTCTTTCTTCTTAGGGAAGTCATTACAAGGTCTCCATTCCTACCCTCAAAAGAGGGGGTAAAAAATAGGGGTTTTTTCATAGAGATAGATCTCCTATCAACCAAAAAATATAGCTTTAAAACACTTAGAATAACAACCAGACATCAAACCAGTCAGAATAGACCATGCAAATAGTCAAGAATCTAGAACTGTCATCAAATTTGGCCTAGGATAACAACACCAAGACTAGAATATAATATTAGTGGTGCTACTATCCATTTTTAGTGCTCTTATCCAAATAGTAAAAAAACCAAAATTTCTAGCAGCAGGTAGAAAAGTAAGTTTAGCTACAAATTTTCATAGCCAAACTAGTTCATAATTAGTAGTTTTAGTACACATTTTTCTCAAATAATCTAGATATAGGGGAATTATGCATGGCATGATGGATATCACTTCTATTTTTAGATACAGTATTTGGTATAAATTCCAAATCATAATCCATGTTCTAGATATCTGTGATTGGGGGTAATGTGCAAATATATTTGTTTCTTTTCTTTCCTAGTTCATCATTGTCTAGGCATTCTCAATAGTTGCATACTTTATTCCATCTCTAGGTGGTTGGCATCATTTTGGAGTGGATTTAACACAATCCTACCCTCTAAATTATTGATTTATTGAGTTATCAAGTGGCTTCCACATAAGCTAGAGTGGCTTCCATGTAAGCTAGATTCTTAGTTTTGGAGTGGCTTTCATACAAGCCTAATCTCCATCTTTTAGAGTGGCCAAGAGTGGCCTAGTTTTTAGCATGTATTTGGATATCTAAGCCAACATTTTTATATCATAGTACATTCATGGGATTTATAATCCATATCATATGACATACATTTCATATTGATATCAGTTCATAGCTTCACTTCATGGGGCAACGATGGAGCCAAAGGTCTAACTAGCCTTTGTATTCTTGAGCCATCTATTTATAGGGATTGGACACATAGTCCAAAAATAGATCAACACATGAATGACCACCTAGCTTCACTTAGTGGGTAATGATGGATCCAAAGGGATAAACTTTTCATTCTTGAGCCACCTTCTGATGAATTAAGCATTCAGCTCTGTTTACGATATTACTCTCAGTACATAATCATCCAGCATTACTTAGCATCACAATAGGTTTTGTATTGGTCTACATATCCGGTAAGGTGTATTCATTCCTTTCTCATCCTCTCTCTTACCTAGCTTTATATGTTCTTATTTTAGATATAGTGTATCTAGTAAGAACTGATCTACTTTTTATTTTATTTTGTAGATTCACACTTCACAGTGTGTTCTCTCTGTACATACCTAACATCACACAATATTCATGATATTCACCCTTATAGGTAAGTTAAAGTACGCTTTCTATTTTTCCTTTATCCTAATATTTTTCTTTGTTGTATCACTAGAATAAAGGTAGGTAAATGTAGTCATATAAAATGCAAAAAAAGGTAACTTGAGCATGACTAATGACACCCAACCCATAGGTCCCTCTTGCTTGCTCTGAGGCTTATTTTCACTAATTCCAAATCATTCATAACATTCTAGACTTGAGCATAGCTAATCCAAGACCCTTTTTTCATGACTAATCCATCCCCTAGGTCCTATCTACTCGTGATAATAGTTTCACACTAGGAATATAACACTAATACCACTCTTATCCACTTTTGATGCTATTGTTTAAGCTCATTTTTGACCCCAATGGTCAATTCCTTCCAGTTTCCCATCCTTATTCTTCTTAACCTAATATAAGAAAATTCAATCCAACACCAATAGATCTATATAAAATCTCATTCAAAGATCATTTGGAAAGGGTTGGCAAATATTATCAAACAAGCAATAATACAAGTGAAACCACTCAAGCAACCTGCCCTATTCTCTACATAAAACCATCCAATAGAGTCTTAAGTACATCTAAATATTTTCATCAATCCCTAACCATCCTAAAGCACATCTAGTCTACAATTTCTTGCATTCTCATATCAAAATTGCACCAAGCACTTTCAAAGGGAGAACTACATATGGCTTGATCCCTCTTCAGAGTATTGGTATATAGGTAGCATGCCTACACATGGGGTGTGAAGCATGTCCAATGCATCTTACACACATTAAATCCTTTTTATTATTTTTCAAATTTTTATTCAAGTACATTAAAGGTATATAAATGAATAAAATCATATCTACAAGGAGCATTGTCAATAGTATAACTTTGTAAATTCATAGACATGGTCACATAGACCTACCAAGCAAAACCTAGAAATATATGATCCTTAGGAAAATAGTGTTAGACAAGGACTATACCACCAATGACATTCCTATATATCTTCATCACTCCTATCTAATCATAAAATTAAATTTAGAATCCTTTTTGTGATAGTTTCCTAGGCCCACACAATGAATATCAGACCCTGTCTTAATCAAATCAGCATAGTTTAAGCTAAGTCTTACTTCCTCCCTCTTATTACTATTTTTAGAAAAGCTCTAATTACCAATAAATTTCACAAATTATTAGCTTATTTTCCACATATTATTTACTAATTTATAAATCTATACCAATTAACTAAATTAGGAATAAAACTACAATTATTCCCAAAAAGGTTAAATTAGTTGAGATGTGAGATAATTATATTTTTTTAAATAATAAACTTTATCCCATGTAAAGTGGTCTTACCTTGTAACATATATGTGCCATGTGGAGGCTTGTATTTTTGCCACATGTCCATATCAATGTGTGCCATATGTCCATACCACATTAGTCCACCTTTAATACTTGTTGACCAATTTTTACCATCATTGACTAGTATTGACCTATCTTATTGACTTTTGACCAACTTTGACAGGACATAACTTTTGCATACAAATTCAAAATTGGTCCATTCAAAATGCATCAAAAATCTTGTGATGAGTTATACACCATGAAACTAGTTCATAAACATTATATGACCATCAATTTTTCTAGTTTGACCAACTTTGACCACTTGTTGACCAAATTTTAACCAATGATAATTAGAGCATATGATTTCTATGTTTTACATTTCAATAGTTATCGAAAATATCTTGATGAGCTCTACGCAATGGACCACATTTAAATAAAACCAAGTAACTTTTGAAAATATCCTCTAAATCATGCCTCTGCACTGAGAAGGCTTTTATTCCACCAAAATATGAAACATTTATTTTCTTGGTACTAGATTTGGTTCTTTACAATGCCTCATGGAGATCTATGTATTAGACTCTGTGGTTTCTAAAACTACTATTCCAATATGGGCAAGCTACAACATTATTTTCCTATGGAAAATCATCAATTCACTATAATCACAACATCACATAAAATCATCAATTTGAAAAAGACATCTCAATGTCAAAGAGACAAGTATCTAACTAATTTAGTGATTTTTTATTGAATAAGCTATCCTATGCTATAGCATAATTTATTTATGTCATTGGTTGCATTCCCAAAATGGTGACCTACTTATAACTACAAAATATCACCTAGTATAACTATAGACAAAATGTTGCCCATGTATGGGTCTTGAACTGCATCTTACACATTTTATTATCGAGATGCAATTTCATAACAACAACTACTTCAATTAAAAGTATCAATTAGGTACACTAAACATATCCCAAACAACTTGTGTATACTACTATCAATAATGTTCTCATATATGTGGCTCAAATATCAGAAGTATAATGACAAGTTATCAACATTTTCCTTCTTTTGGGCAATGGACTCTCATGAGATATTCTATCCCATCTTTTATAATGCCATACTAATTTTTCTCTTTAGAGAAAGTTGCATTTCTTAGAGACAAGTATGGTTTACCTAGGATAATTTCACTAAATTGAAGTGGAACAACATCTAATTCAACTTCAACTAAGAAGTTGGAGGTAATTGCAAACCCTAGTTTACATGTAGGTTAACATCATTTATCCCAACCAATGAATATGGTCTAAAATGTGGCTTAGTTTTTAAACCTAAGGTTTGTATAACATCTTCAAAAATTTAATTCTTTTGATAATTTATATCAAAAATAACATCTATCTTTGAATGCTTAGAAATTATTCTTTTAAATAAATGTTGTTTACCTCTCTAGGGTGATATTTTTTATACTTTCAACTTGTCCTTCACTATCATTTCCCTGATTGTTGTTGTCTCAGGTTCTACTTGTTTGCTTGACTGAAGATGCAGTTACAACCTTTGACTAAGGTTGTGGATGACTTTGTTTATCTTCTTTCAGCATGTCCCCCTTATCATTAAAGTAAAAACCGAACTTCATGTCTTCTTTAGGAAACTTTATTTTGTTAGTCTTCTTATTTTCATGTCTCTTAAACATCTTTCTAGGTATTTTTGAGGCATAATTATAAGATACATTTGATTATTTCTTCTTTTCATACCTTGATAAGTCATTTAGAGATGTCTCATCATATTTAACTACTTCATCTTCTGAGAATGTTTCCTTCAACTCTTCAGGGTGTCCTAACTTGATGCTTAAGTAACTCTTTAGATCAACTTCTTGGGAAGATTGTCCTTCATTTCCATATCCTAATCCTACATAAAGTGGTCTCTTCTCAACTTGGATAGGTTGGATAATTCCTTAACCATTAATTCCAAGGCCCTTTCCATTAAATCCTATCTTGGCCTACAGCTTAGAACCTATTCCCCTTGTGTGATTTTCAAATGTATCAGCATAATTACTTGATGAATGTATGGAGTTAAAACATAAAGTATCCCTAATATTCTTAATATAGTTAGATGAATTGATTTCATTCACTAGTAGAAAAACAATAATAAATGACTAAAAAATTACTAAAAATTGCATATAAATGACTAAGCTTGGTCACGTGACCATTCATAGTTTATTATCGGTCATTTATAACGTGACTAAATTTATGACTATACCATTTTTATTAATTTATTGGTTGTTTTGATTGATCGATTTCATAGTATATTTAGTCATTAATTGTTGTTAATTGGTCATTTATGTAATCATGGTAGTCATTTGTTTAGTCATTGTAATTATTAATTACCGTCAACTGGTAGTATATTTAGTCATTTTTATTCATTGATTTCCATCCATTGATAGTATATTTAGTCATTTATATTGACTAATTTCCATCGATTATTAGTATATTTAGTCATTTTAATCATTATTTTGCCATCAACTAGTCATATTTTAGTCATATTTATTCACTAATTTTTGTTAATTGGTAGTATATTTAGTCAATTTAATTATTACTTGACATCAATTAGTAGTATATTTAGTCATTTTAATTGACTGATTCCCATTAATTAATAGTAAATTTAGTCATTTTAGTTTTTAATTTCCATCATTTGATAGTTTATTTAATTGTTTTTGTTCACTAATTTCTGTCAACTGGTAGTATATTGATACATTATTTATTTATTGCATAATCATTATATTTACTACTAGTTTAGTAGTAAATTTTTATTTATATGATATGAATAATTTATTAAATACCATAAATTGTATAACACATAAATAAACATTTTTTTTATACTTGAGAATTATAAGGGTCCCAAGCCCTTCGATAAAAAATATTCAACAAAAACCAAATAGTCTAGCTCAACATCCTTCCATGTTGAGGCATATGGCTGATCTATTAACATAAAAAAAAATACCAAAGCATCCTTAGATATATACATATTTATATTACTATCTTACTATTTTAATGACTATTAATAGCCAAAAGCCAACAAACTAACCAACTATTTTAGAATTACTATTTCCACAAGCTTCCCCTAATTTGTGTGAATTTTCTTCTTCTCTAGCTCCTCAATTAAACCACCTACTACTACACCCAAATCCACTAAATTCTCACTTTCCTTCAAAAAATTGAAAGCCACCATCTTATTATCCTTTTGAATACCTGTAGATTGTTCATATGCTAAAAAAATAGTCTTTTTTGTGCTTTACCAACTGCCTCCCCATGTTCCTTTTGCTTGCCTTTCTACCAGGGTGGAGACTTAAAAGAGTCTCTCATCACTCCTTTACCCAATATTTTAATTTAATTGACCCTATCTTTATCATGCCTCATCTCCCTCCATTCCTCCAAGCCAAGAATGGGTTTAAGAAGATCTTCAATATAAGACAAACTAACTCCTTGCATTTCTTCCAACATCAACTTCACTCTATGGGCTACTTCCACATCCTTGGAAAAATCAACCAAAGCCACAAATCAAAACTCAAGCTCTCAAAATATTTCTAGTAGTATAAACCCCAAATAGTCTCTTTCTAAAAATAGCAAAAGAGAAAATGGTCCAAGTAGCAAAGATGCCAAAGCCTCTACCAACTCAAACTTGTATTCTAGCCATATAAAAAATTCCACCATTTTTTGAACCTAGGCTCTATCCATCATAACCAGGTAAAGATTAGAAGAAAATAGAGATGCCAAGTAAGAATTGACTCTAACTTGATAACTCTATGCTATAAAATCCATGCCCAACACTAACTTGATATCTACCACCACTTCAAGAAAAGGAATCAAAAAAACATTTGATAGACACGCCTTAGAGACCATTTTAGCAAATCTCAGCTCATGACTTTTAGCTTTATCAAAAGCTAATGGCCAACCGACTAACTCCAAACAAAATTTATCCATCTCTGCTACACCCCAAACTTGAACATCGTTAAACCAAGAAGCCTATCAACTATCCTACCAAAATGCTACTCCAAAAAAAATACAAGGCATAAATATCCAAAATGTGAGAAAAAAGATGACATAAATGATCCAAATCATGAATTCTCCATATCTCAATGCCATAAAAAAATCATTCTAATAGATTCAAATGACATCAACCTTCACACTTGGGAAAAGCCAAAAAATGATTGCCCTAACAACTAATCACTTTCTCATGAATTCACAATATTTTGGAAAAAAATTCAAATCATAAATATGCTCTATATTAAAAAATACAGAGAAATCATTAGCTTGTTTTTAAAAAACAATTTAAAGAAAACACCACAATATCAATATTAAAATTGCATTTTTATATTTTTTTTAAATAGCAATCTAATATTGATATTTCTCAATTAAAAACCTAAATAAACCATATTATCAACATTAAAAATGTTTTTTTTAAAAAGCAATATAATGTTGGTATTTCTCAATTTAAAAATCAATCTAATCAAAAGATCAACAATCCTACTAGCTCTTATTAACATTATCCATCCTTTCCTCCTCACACTGATCAATCACTGCATTGGCCAAAAAATTGGCCACTTTATTACTTTCTCTGAAAAAAAAAGTAATCTATAATAAAAAAATATAATGCAATTTTAATGAACTGTAAGATGTTCATATATATATATATATATATATATATATATATATATATATATATATATATATAAAATCAGAAATGTTAAATTCTAAGAGTTTCCAACTCTTCCAAATACACCATGATAAAGATCCCTGAGCAACACATTCAAACTACTACAGAAAGTAGTGGGCCAAGCTATCTAATAGCTAGTACATGATAAACATCAACTATGTCATTATTTACAAATATTTTAGTGGCCACCATGTGAAGGTTCCTTGTTTCTCATTCAGATGAACAACTCCATCTATTTTTCTTCATAAGCAAAGGGTATGTTACTTGTGACCTTTAAAATATTTACATTTTCATATCTTATTCCTTTCAATTTGACTCCATGTACAATAGATATTGAGTGAATCCACCCCATTCCCACAGTAACACCATCAAATAGATCCAATACCCCAACTTTATCCCCTTCTTGGAGTTTATCAATACATTTCTACAAAAAAAAATACACATTATATTGAGATATAAAACATTTTAGAACACAAAAATAAATATTTGATAAATATTTATAAAAAATTAGAAAATGATGATAGGAAACCTAAAACCATGCACCTAACATATTAACAAAAATCAACTTCCCATTATTTGATTTAGAATGGATGTTCGATACAGAAGGTGTCAATATGTTAGTAGTCATATGCCATGAAGATGTGGATGCTATAAGGACAACAAGTGCCATTCCTCCAGTTTCTATGGAATATTATGTAGTTATTATGGGCACCTTCCTCACCACTAGGCATAACTTTGCAGTGGCAACGAGCTCAACCTATAATTTTTGTAGGTACATCCTAACCCCTATATACACCTCTCTAGTAGTTGTAGGTTAATTCCCCACAAATGATGAGTTATGGATTTGGCTATGGGCTATTGAAAAATTTATGGAAGACACTAGATAAGCTAGAGGAGTGAAGGAAGATTAGATCATAAACTTAAAATATTGCTAAGAAATGGCCATACTCCTAAATAACAAAGTAAGTGCTACCACAAAGGCATACACTTCCAATCTCTATTTTGAGTGTTATAGACTAGAATTTATGACTACAGGGATGCAAAAGAACCACTCTTAGCTTCTGGTCACTTCATCAAAAATAATTTTAATCTATCAATAAAAGAGATATAGGATTTTTTCTAGAGCACAAGTCCCAAGTTTGATAAACTAACTGATTACCAAATTAAAAGTTCCCTAAACAAAGAATCCATTTGCAAATATCCTCATTTATTGGGAGTAAGACTAAAGAGAAACAAGCCATCAATAGGCTCATACAGAGGAGATCAAGAGTAGCAAATACCATCACCCACCCTCTTCCATGATTATAAAAGATCTAACTTGGATAACAAATAAAGATCTAAAGCAACCACCTTGTGGAAGGATGGAAATAGTCTCTCATACCACTAAAATACCACTAGTCTAGTGTTTTTCAAGTCATCATGACTGCATGCAGGTTGTTGAGGGCAAAATTAAAGGATAGGACACTATGATCACATAATTACCCAAGGGTAATAATATAGCAAAATCATTACTACCAGGGTAATAATTGCATGAAGAAACAACAAGATAAGCTTCCATTCTATAAAACACTCACATATATATTTCCTATGCCACAACCCTAGGAATAAATGGTTATATGAGTATGATTTATCTTTTAGTCATAGAATTTCACTTTATTTTTTTAATATAGCATGCATTATATTAAAAATCATATTTAATCATTAAAACATCATTCATCAAGTCTTATCATGAGATATGCTAACTCACCACTCAAAACCCTCATTATGACCCCATCCTATCTTTTTTCATCTTACACATACCACATCACTTGGGAATAAGTGACACTTCACATGGGGGGAAGAATTATGTGGGCAATCAATCACATGATAATCTATACGTTCAAATTGAAATCTCATGATTATGTCATAACTACACCCATATTTGATTGGGGAAAATAATCAATTTTATTGTTTTCCACTTCAACATCATAGCTCTTTCACAAAAAGACCTAAACAAGACTTTGCTACATCCTATAACCAAAACTACCATTATTGAAAAATATTACTTCACTACAGGTAGCAATCTGAAGGTAAATTTGGGTGTTTTGAAGAGATATCTATTGAAAAAAATTGATAGGAAGATAAAATATCTAGAATAGGATGTTTAGTAGTGAGAAGGGAACCCTCAAACCACAGACAGTTGCAAGGAGACCCAAACAACTAGGCCATCTTTATCAGGGTTGGATGGGCTACCTATTTTGAGAAACTAAGACATTTTTTAGAACATCTCACTAGATAATTTGAAAGGTATTTTATAGGAGAATAGGTGACAATATTTGGATACTATAGATTTAGGGCCTATGTATTTTTCCTATTCTATTTGATAACATTACACCTAAAATCTTTGATATTCCTACATACCTAATATTGTAGAGATAGGAAACTTGAGACCATGCACCTCACATATTAAAAAAAATTAACTTCCCACTATTTAAAATCTATGTATGCACTATATTATAACCTAATATCTAAGCTTCCATATGTAAGTTATATGTTCTCCCTTATTTCCATAATCTATGTATACTAGCTAATTACACTTCATTACTATTCTAACCATCTTCTATCACATAGGTAATGATTACCCTTATTTACATAATAAAATAACTATAATTACTTTAATAGTACTTACTCGCATGTGGTTTCATATCACTCACCTCGATTTTAGCACCATTACTACTATGAATATCATGTGCATGTTCATTGAGTTCAGCATAATCACTGTCAATATTGACATGAAGTTGTGTAGCTTTGTAGAGAGCTCTATTGACAGGGCTTTTTTCTTTTCATTTTAATTTCATATAATTGCTTTTCACGTGGTTTAATCATCATGAAAAAATTAATATAAGTCAATTAAATAATGCAAATCTATAAATTTTTGTCCAAAAGAACATTTTAAGCATGAAGAATGACAAAACATTGGGACAGATTAACTTACAACTTAAAGAATGCAAAAGCTATAGCTTTTTATCCAAAAGAAGAATGATAAAACATTGGGATAGATTAACTTAAAACTTAAATAATGTAAAATCTATAAAAAAAAATTCTAAAAGAACATTTTATGCATGAAGAATAACAAAACATTGGGACAGATAACTGACAACAACTATTATATTACCTCAACTTTAGCAGAACTATGACTATGTTGCACATTCTTATCTAGTTCATCATGATCACTATCAATATTAGTATCTCTATTGACATCAAGGCATTTTCATTTTTGTGTTGCTTTGATAAAATTTCTCTGCATGTATTTTAACCATCATGCAAAACAATATACAAAGCATTCAATAGTCAAGTAAAGAATGCAAGCTATAAATTTGTCCAAAAGAATATTTTATGGATCATTTCGATAATAAAGAAAGTGGATTGGATTCTCCTATGATCAGATTTAAATCTACATATTAAGATGCATTTGTAAATATAATTTCCAAACAAGAAGAAATGAGATCAATAGAGCTTCTTACCTCATTTGAATCCATGGAATTATGCTCATTCCATGTAAAAACTATAGGCTTAACAGAGGCAACCAATTGTGAAACTTTCTCAGTGAGACCATATATGTAGCTCATTACAAGTTGGTACCCTTCATTTGAGTTGACATGATTTGGAGAGGCTCTTACTAGATGTCTAACTAGCTATGAAATCTCCATTGAGGAACTAGATTTCTACTTCATCATACTCTTAGATTTACTAGGATCTAGTGCTACAATATAATTGAGAATATCTTCTACACCTACTTCTCTATTACTATTTTCCACTTAAAATACAATGTCTATTTCAACGTATAGTCAATTTAATAAAAAATCAAAATAAATAACACAACATAAATTGAACCAAAAATCTATACACTTACTCCAAATTTGTCCATTTTGGCCTGCAACTTGCCTTAGCCAAATGTATATCCAATCATCATATTATCTCTTGCTCTCTTTCCTTTGTTACTCTTTATCAAATATTCTTCAGAACGTATACTTTCTTTCAATTCCTCCCACTATTTTAGAGATAGAGTGGCTTCTAACCTCTCTTTTCCCTCCATGATTGTTTTTTCTATAATTGTATCTAAAATTGTTCATCAAAAGTCTCATCTTTTACTTGTAATATTTTCTAGAGATTTATCCACAAGTGGTCTCAAAAGTATTTTTCATTTTTTGTATAACATTTTACACACTTGGTGGATCTTGCCTCTAAAAAATTTGATTTGAAAATATCCAAATGGGCCCTACATCTTACACCCAACTCAAAGGCCCACTTTGTAGCAATTGGCCCAATGGGATCACCATCTCTCGATACCTCAACCAAGAATGGCTTCTTGCCTTCTAATTTTTTTTATTTTGCATTCCTCTCTATAGATCTATACAAATCTTGACTAAATATTTATATTTTGACAAAATTTTGACAAAAGAAAACACATCTTCTATTAAACCACTACCAATATTTCTGGTTGATCCACTAGTTCCATCAAAATTTGTCAATATATGTGCACTATAAGGCACACCAGATGCAAGTAGTGTCTCTTCATGACTTTCATTAACCAAAAGTTCATGCTCTTTGGCCACATCAGGTGTGGCATGAATAGGTATATCAATATTGGTCTCCATAGATTTCACTTCAAACACATCCTTTAATCTTAAATAAATCATCTATAAACTTATTATTCCTTTGCTCTCATATTTTTTAATATCTCTTAGACTTTATGCTAAGAGATCATCACGACATTGCACATCACCATGTGCTATATCAGGTTGCACATCACCATGTGTTATATCAAGTTATGCATCACCATGTGTTATATCAAGTTGTACATCATCACAACTATTATTTTCACCAATTACATTTATTGAATCATATATGTATTTCCTTATATGAGTTGGTGGCACTGTATCTTTTCTTTCCTTTTGTTGTTTCTTCATATTTTCTTCACACTAATTTTTTTCCTATAAAACAAAATATATCATATTATGTTTTATATACATAAATATCTTACCTATAAAATTTCATTAAACACTATTAAATAAATAATAAACTACTTAGTGGATTTACAACTTGTTTGTTTGTCAAACCAAGATGCGATAAAGATTCATTATTTTTGGCCATATTTTCTTTATGAAAATGCTCATAATCTATCACTAAAATTTCAGCATTATGATCACTATCATCTAATTTGTGCCTTAAATTATTTTTCCTCATTTCTTGAAGTCCAAATAAAAAATAATATATAAATTAGCAACTTGAATCAGTAAAATAGCAGTGGAATATGAGTTTGAATCTCATATTTTGGATATCAAATGGGCTTTTGTTTTCAGAACAAACTCAATAAAAGTGACCATTTCTGATGGATTATAAACATCTACGTTTAACATTTGAGAAATGGTTTTTAGGTAAATAAAACATAAAACCCTAGAATAATCAAAAGATAGCATGATAACATTCATTAATTCACTTCAATAAATAATTGAAACCAAAATTCAGCCACCAATTTTAACTTTATTCTATTTATCTTCAAAATGATTTTACAATACATTTCAAAAAAAAATCCTAACTAACTCCCCTACTAATGATTATCATTCAGTCTTGTTTCCCTTTTACAGGTGACTAATGTAAGTGACAAGCTTCAAGCTATTACATGTCAAAAAGTGTCTTGTTAGTTACCCACTTTTAGCATAAATCAAAAAGTCTTAATTATTGTTATTTACATAAGATTACATAAAAGCAATAAAAGATGAGAAATAAAGAGAAATGATCAAATGTTGAAGTCCAGAGCACTCATAATATATCAAAGTATGTTAGTAATCATAAGGTACCTATGATCATTCAGATTTGGTAAGGTCCTCTCTCCATGATAGTATCTCTAAGGCTTGGTACTTCATTATAAGGCCTATTCTTCTGAGGGAGATAGATATTTTTGCTCCTATTGGTACACTATGTAATCATAAGTCCTTTTTTATTCCTAATTTTTTTTGTGTTGGCCAAGTGACTCTTTTATCTACTATCTAATAACCCTTTGGCACCTGTGATGAATTTTGAGTATACATCTTCTAGTGTAATTATTCCATCCAAGTTTAAATTGAGGTTGTAAAGATTTATCTCACCATCCTTTTGTAAATGAGTGAGGTAGTTGGGAAAATTTTGTCTAAACTCATCTATTCAATCCTTGAACCCTTTAAGTTGATCATCATCCCTTAGTATTTTAGTCATGAACCACTCCTTTAGTGTGTGAAATGAATCCATTCTTGCCTTGATCTTTTGGTCTTCTCTAGATATGTATTGAAATTCATATATGACCATTGGGACCATTTACTCAGTAGGCTTTAAAGCTATGGGGGCCTCAACACTCTATAAAATTCTGCACAAAGTTATTAAGGTGTGATATATAGGTTGACATTTCTTGAATAAGGGGTCTAATATAGGTACATGCGCCTTCATCTGATAAACTACTTGTGACAAGGAGACATAACATTCTTACACATTTTCCAATTTTTCCACAATTAGTTTAACCCTATGTTCCAATATATTTTCCAATACCTTAAGGGTTTGTCTCTTTGTTACTTTGTTTCTTCATTAGTCTTTTTCAACTTCTCAATTTCTTATTTTATCACATTTACTTGTTCAATAGTGATTACACCTGTATTAGTCTAGATGGTAGAGGGCTAGTATATTTTTAATTTTGTGCTTTGGGAAGGACTTGTTCCCTTCAACTGCTATTTCAATTTCATATTTTCTATGAATAACCTATTCACTTCATCATTTAGATCAGTCTAAGCTTTCTCATATTCTACCAATATAAGCTCTATACCTTTAACTATAGCCCTAGTAAACAATGTTGAGTGCATTATCAGAGTAGCTACCTCTAATGTTGATGTGTCTTGAAGTGTCTTTACCATGGTAGTCCCTCTCATTTATTTTACAACATCAAGTGATATTGGTTTTTTTGTTCTTTTTTTCTTTGTCCAAAAGGTTAGGGTTTTAATTCTTTGATTGTAACCTGTGCCACTCATTCCCTCATCTAAATTGAATTCAAAAATAAACATGGCATCTTTTTGGCTTCTTAATTAATCTCGTAATAATATCTTTTTATCTCCATCCTAGGAATGATCAGTGTGTTGCTCTCTAATACCAATTTTCTAGCATCTTATGGGTTGATATTGATTTCATTGATCTTGAGCTCCTAAGAGGTCTAAGCAATAATTTGATCCTCATGGGACTCTTTAGTACCCATCTTATTAATCTAGAGTCTCTCTTAAAATTATCTCTTTTTTACCTTGATCCAAAAATATTTAAACTCAAGGGTCTAGATAAATTCATCATCCATAAACCTAAGAGCAGTGACCATTCTTTCATCATCATGCATCTCTTGATCATTATGTGCATGCACATCTACCCTTTCTTTTAGTCTGTGAGCCTTAATTGTAAGTTCAGGGAGTGTTTGATCCTCTTCATCATTATATTTCAAATTCATTATCACATTGGCTACCTCCTCTATATCCCCCACCTCTTCACTTACTTCATATGCCACTAAGTGAGGTACTTCCTATGTCTTTTACTTCTTAGTCTCTAGTTGCTCTGGGGGTGATTTTGATTATACTTTAATAGTGTCTAGAAGGGGTTATATAATCACAACACCACTTGGCCTCTTAATGGGAAACTTGGTGGGTTTTGTAGACTTCCTCTCAAGTTCCTTTTCCATCTGAACATATAACCTTTCAAAGTTTCCAATTATCAAATTTATCCTCTTAAGAGGATCCCCTTCTTCCACATAAAAACCTAGGAATTTAGTGTCTCTCTTCTTCTTCTCTTCCTCAATTTATTTTATGATTTCCCATTTATTTTTCCTCTAAAACACTTCATGAGGGGTAAGGCAATTCCTTATTACATCTTCATAATCAACCTCACGGGTAATCTCAGCTCTAGTGAGTAGTGTTTGCCTTACAAAGTTTATATGTCCTTTAAGGTCAAGACCCTTTCCCCTCATGACTTCAAAGAATAACTTACCTTCAAATAACTTTGTAGATCTTTTAGAGTATCAGACCTAATGGACAATTCCCTACATACAGTTAAGTCAGGTAGGAATGTCCCTTTTTCTACCTCTTCATAACATCTTGCTCCATCCATAGCATTTTCCACATAAATTCCAAAAATTCAATTTGAAAGGAAACAAACGTGGGTAAAATGTGTGGGGATTGAGGACACCCATAAACTCTTATCACTATTTGTCTTGCTATAAAGAACTAATCACCAAAAATATGGGTATGTCCCTGTTCTATATTCAATGTTAAGGGTCTTAATAATTCTTTGATTTCAATGGGAAATCTTGGTGAAATGTGACGAAGAGTGGCCATGACCCTTACTAAAAAATGATGATGAAATGTCACATAATAATTATTCCTACATCCGATATCCCAGATGTAACACCAATATTGCACAAGTAACCTATTTCGTTGTTGGTCAGTCATCCCCAAGCATATCCTCTTAGTATATTTATCTTTGTTTTGATATAATATTAAATGACATATCAAGGAATAATTTTTGAAAGTGATAGGGGCCAAGGTTTCTCTCACTTTTAAGAATCCCTCATGTATCCCTTTCTCAATTAGAGCAAAAAAATCATACTCAACATTCACTTCAAGGTTTCGAATCCTCATTGCCATCATCATGCAATTGATTGACATTTTATCCTGAGCATCAATCCTAAGTAGTTGGCACAAATCAACATAAGCTCTTTTAAAATAGACTTGAAAGTTTTTCAGGTCCAATGGTTCATTGTTGGAAGGGGAAATAAGTATCCTTTTATTGTTTGCACCCCTTTTCATGTCAAGAGGAAGTTCATCACTCCTATAGGTTTTTCTCAATCTCATATAGTCTTCCTCACTTTTATTTAAGTCAATCTTGGTGATGGATTTCTTATTCAACATGAAACACTCTACAATTATTTATTTAGTCAATACCACTAATGGTGAGCCATCTAGCATTCTTACAATCCTAGTTGCCAGGTGGTAATGTTGTGCCAATACTCTGATCAACTCAAACATCTATGAATACATTTGGGACTATTATTTTGGCCAAGTCTAAGGCCCAAGTATTCAAAACTAGAACCTTTCCATCCCTCTTATCATAGAATTACCAAAACAAATCCCACCCTGAGATAAGAATAATTGGGTCTCTACATCCATGAACTACATCTCTAAATACCTTTTGAATCCCTTATTTTTTGAATTGGGTAACACATCAAGTATGGACTATTTTAAAGTTCTCCTTTTCATTTTAGAGGTTATGGCTTCTTCCTTCTTACTCATAAGTTCACTTATTTTGGGCGGCATGATGAAGAATTTACTCCTACTTGATTTCTTTAAGTGTCTACTTGTAGAATTGAGAAAATTCAGTTCTTATACACTTACTACAGAGGGTTTATGTGAACTTACCTGGTGAAATAATAGTTGTAGAGTCTTCCTCCTTGAACTCCCTTGACTCTAGTACATTGAGTTATGTGAATTATTAAAAAAATTATGTCTCCTAAGTATATTATTTTTGATCTTGGTCACCTCTCTATTAATGTCAATTCATGAAAAATATTTCATAATCTATCCATATTTTGAGTTTTAATACATGCCTATGATCTTAGGAAATTAAACGATTCATGTTTATAGGTGTAATCATTATGACTGATTATTTAAATGCTTTAACATCTTGTACCATAGTATATCTCTATCATATCAAGACCACTATTGGGGTAGAGGTATGGTAGAGTTAGCATTTTACTCTTCCCACTATACCACACACTTTCACTTTGCTTGTTATGGGACAGTGGGTCAGACAGTCTCATACCACCACCTCGTGCACACCCCTTTAGACTCCCATGGGATGGTAGGTTAATCCTAGCAGTTGAGTGATTGTTCACCATTATACTACAATGTCATTATTTACCCCTTGTGGGGCTATGGTTTACTTTAATTTTTATCATGTTGTCACCACCACCCCACCACCCCATGTTATTCATATTTAGTTATCATGGTATTGTGGTAAACATTTGTACATTGACCTATATGTCCCACCATCCCATGCATACTTTTGTTGACTATTGAAGTATTGTGGTATTGGATTTTTAATGTATTTTAGGTGGAAATATAAGGGTATATTAATAATTTAGTATTTTAGATATCATTTTATTGAAAATATTGAACAATTTTCTAATTTTTCAGTCTCTTAGTTTTAGTTTTTAGTGTCAGTCAAACCTAAGAGATCATTTCTTTGTTTGTAATGAGGAGGCTTAGTCAAGTAGAGATACTCTTAGCATAGGAATCAAGGCTTTAGTCATTGGGCTCAAGGTTAGTTATGATAATGAAACTAGGCAAAGTTTGGAGGTTCTAACATAAGGGTTGTAATTTTTCAAAATTTTGCCTAAGTATGGAGCCCTTATACCTTGAGGATTTTGGTCTTATAATTCATCATTGACCTCTTATTTTGGTTCCAATCATTTAAATTTATCACACTATAAGTTGATGAGGAGATTTAAGTGAGGGGGTTAATTGACCATCACCTTTACCATTGATGTCAAACGGGGAGAATTGAAGTAGTATAACATAGCATGATTTAGAACAGTGTGATAGTACTAAAGTTAAGGGGAACATAATAGTAAGGGGGATCATGACAGGGAATTCTACTTGTCTTTTCACACAAATTGTTTAATAGTATAGGTTAAATATTTTATTCACCTAATGTTAATATATCTATATGTATTATTAAATCATAGATTTTCATTATTGTTTCCTTCACACAAGCATATTCAATGTTTGTGGATGCTAGAAGTTGTACTACAAACTAAAGCTATCCAAATATCAGATAAATGACTACAATTTATTATCAAGATTTAAAGAGTGTTTTACTTTCACATGTATCTTTTTACATTATTTGATACCTTTAGACCTTGCTTGCTTCTTTTCATATCTAATAGTTCTAGAGAAGTTAGAAAAGTCTAGCATCTACAAAACATATAAGACATACAATAAATTATATTCTAACTAAACAAATTTAATTTCAACCAAAGTAAGAAAACTAATAAGGATATTGAACCTAACTTTAAATGCACTTCAAATCAGCAGTGAACATCTCAGGTTTTATATAAAATATACCAGCAGAATAATGATGATTACATTTAGAAATGTATCAGTAAAATAATAGTGAAAAAGCCCACCTATAATCAGATATTTATTACATTCAATAATAAATTACACCATACATATAACCAAAGTTTAGCTGACAAGCTAATAAGTTAAGGTAATAGGCTAGTTAAGGTGATAAAACATCATCATGATCATTTGCATTGCCAGCAAGATTAAAATCTTAATCACTCATGTCTACATCTGTTGGATTTTATTTCTCATCCTCATCTATGACATGCAGTACATTCTCTCTCCCAATATCTTCATTCGTAATAAAAATCTCTTCTTCAAACACTTCATCATTATCTTCATCCACTTATTCAAATTTTTATTGTAAATTAACATATTGCCCATCAGGTATTATATCAACAACTTTCATGAATTTTTGTTTCAAATGAGACTCTATTTTAATGACATGTGACCATCCTAGGCTTCTTACATCATCAATTATAAATGATTGGTTAATTTGAAGATAGGAAACATATGGCTCATCCATCTTTGAAAGAAAAAGAGGATACCCTAATGATTAGAGGTGAATCTACTAATTCAAAAGCTATAATAGAGGAATGGATTGATTTTATGAATGTAGATACTCCATGAGCATGGGTCATAAACAAACAAGTAGAGGTACAAAACCACTACTTGAGCCTCATGGAGGGAGATGGAAAAAAAATTGTTTCATGTTTGCACATATGGGTACAGCTTTCAAATACCCTAAAATGAAAAGAACCTTATTCCCATTAGAACCTTAGAGAGGTAATACATAGAGTATATATGTACATTGATATTTTTAGTAAAATAAGGATAAGTTGGTTGGGGTTGATGTTTCATCCACCCATGTTTTGGTTCCCAATTCCTAATTAGGAAGGGAATGTGTCAACTGATAGAGAGGGAGAAAAGAAAAGGTGGAAAAGCATAGATGATGCTAAAGGTTTTTATATCTTCAAAGGGATGGGATATACTGAGCCCTTAGATTTCAAGAAATATTGTGGATTCAAAATGCAAATAAGGTTTGCTCAAGGATAAGCAAGAGGTTAAGTAAGGGGTATGATGAGGTCACTAATTATTATATTTATAGCCTCATCCATATCTAGTTATATATTTTTCCTATATGAATCCCTAGAACTATCCATAACTCATGTAAATGAACAAACTAATTAGTTATTATATGTGTGCATTAATATATGCTTGTTGTGTTATGGATTAATGATGTTTTTTTATTTAATTAGATTATACTTGTGTAACCTTATTTAATATACATTTGAAGGGTAGAATAGGACTACAAGAATATTACTTGGTCATATCACTTATAGAGAATCCTGTAGAAAAAGGGGCTTCTAGTCTGTAACAATTTCCAACCTATAGGTTACCCATAGCAGCTATAGGCTTTCACCTACAGGTTACTCATAGCAACTTCCAAACTACAGGGTTTTCACCTATAGGTTTCCTATAGAAACTATAGGTTTTCACCTATAGGTTGCTCATAGCAACTGTAGACTTTTACCTACAGGATCCCATAGCCACTACATAGAACTAACTATTAATATGATAATAAGTAATTGGTTTTTAAGGACACATCTAGCTATCTTAGAAACTAATTAAATGATTGAAGAGGATCCTTCATAGCAATTTTATGGATCCCTCACATGCATAGAAACTTGGATGTGCTACCAAAAGATGAATAAGATAAGGATAATGAAAAGGAGAAAAAGAAGAAAAATACCAAAATAAAATATATTGTCTTTTACCCAGACAGGGCTAAAAATAAGTAACTTTAAGTTACTAACCACCTAAAGGTTAGTTGAAAAGTATTTATACCTTTCTTAGTTTAGTATTTTTGGTTGGACATAATAAACTACCTTATGTATTTAATAGTAAAACCTATATTAGATTAATGATGATGGTATTGTAGAAAGTAATTTCATTCTGATTTTTAAAATATTGTAATCTACTGTAGCAATCTTTAATTGCTATAGATCTGAGTAATAAAAAGGTTGATTCTATAAGAATATTTTTTAAGTCTCTCAAAGAAGGACTAGAACTAAATTTTGAATGAGGAGGGCCCCCTAAAAAGGATTTTTAGTGAATATCCTGACCCTTCTTAGATTAAAGTGTTTTGTGTGAGTTAATTTCATTATTAGTTTGATTATATTAAGTATAATGCTTGGGTGACTCATTCTCTTCACCACTCTTCAGCACTTACACAAAATTTAGAGTAATTCATAGAATTATGATACAAATTACTCTATATATTTAGAATTAGAGCACTCTATAACAATTCAAATTTAAGAAATACAACTGGGCATCACTCTATAGAATCAGATGTTTTGCCTCTACATAAATCTTTGTGGTCAATTTTGTGAATTTTTTACTTGTAATATTCTCAACTATCAATGGATAATTATTAGGAAACATAGAAACTACTATTTCCTCATTTTTTCCCCATGTGCAAAAGGTAGAGATTAAAAGTATATGTTTTAAACTATCTATTATTGTCACCTCACCATTCATATTTCTAATATAAAAAATATCTATTGCAGTTAAAAAAAACAATAATGGTCAAATTATAATATAAAAAGATAAGGAAACTTTGGGGTGTTTGTATACTATTTATTTACATTTATAGGATCATGTTTTAATTATAAAAATCTTTTTGATCATGTAGACTTATGTTTAGTTTACATATCATCTACAATGTGCATAAAAGAAGACCATGATGACTGAAAATAAACAAATGTTAGTTTTATCCATTTTTTATTGAGGGCCTTCCTTGTCTAGATGATAATTAAATAAATTATTCAAAAATGGAACATGGAATTTATGATTTCTTCTATTGATGAACCATAATCATTTAAACATATGGCAATCTTGTTAATGTTAATGAATACATAAACACTAACAAGCAGGGTAATGAATTCTTTGTTGTAATTTTGAGCATTACTTACTAGCATAAATTATTAACATGTTGAGATAAGATGACTTGTTCTAATAATTGATATACTCCCATGTGTGGACATATAGTATCAATTAAAATAGCTTGGTGACCACACTGATTTGATGAACTAGCATAACTTTCAACTATGCCATATGAGACCATCTTCTAGGATTCCTTGCAATTAATATATTAGGCTTACACACAATGTTACCCAAGCATTGAGGTCTAGGCTAGGGACATGAGCCTATGGTTTAATGGCAAAGTGATCAAAGGAATTGAAATTTGGATGCATGTTAAAATTTTAATTCCCATGTGCTCCAAAATGCATAGAAGAAACTAATGAAAAATAGTCTACTAAAATTATAATTACCTATATGGTTATGGTACTTAGTTGCCTATGTAACTATTATAAGTTACACCAACCAATAATAAATTAATTATTGTGTACATTCACTACCCATGCCATGACTACTTAGTGAAAAGGAGCATCAAGGATTAGGTTGGTGACTTGGTTACAAAATTAGAAATTAATACCATACCCATACATGATAACATGGAACACAAATAAACAACTTCAAGATATGGCCACTACATTGTATTGATTATACAATGAATAAAATCATATAATTCTTTCATAATCTCAAGAATTCTAAATTTTTACATGGTATTCATTGTCTTATGATAATATACCCTCCTATCTATGTAACTCATTTCTTATAATACACTAATTTTGTTCTCCTAGCTAGATACAGCTGCCAATCAAAAATCTATAGATTTTGTGTTTAATGTAATGAGGGTTTCAAATTACCTCTAAATTCACTATAGAGGGCATCCCTAAATTTGACTTAACTATAAAGGGCCTCATCGACTTTAAATTCATTGCAATAAACTCTGAATTCCTTGCTTTCCTTTTTAGAAGTCTTTAGGTCCTCTATAAATAAGCTTTATCACCCATACAAGTAGTTATAATTATATGTTAAAATCCAAAATGCCTCATGCCATAAAATTGGGACACAAACCCTCTCTATTTAGCTCTAACTCCATTAATAATTAATAAACCCTCCTGTTTGTATAGGTGCATTGCACAAATAATGCCAATTGTACTCCCCACTCCCCCATTGAATTACCTCTATCAAATTTTTCACTCTACTATACTCCCCACTCCTACTAATAATTTATCAATTTGCTATTAACCCTGTACAAGCAATACAACCCACTCCTACTAATAATTTCCCAATTTAAAGTATTTTTTTAATTTCCCACTTTACTATCATATTGTCTAATTTTTATTTGTGTGACTAATTATTTAGTTGTGTTTTTTACCCGGTGATAAAATTAATCATTTATTTAGTCATTTATAGATGTGTTAAAAAAATAGTAGAATTTAGTCATTTTTGGTTGTTGTGACTAAAACTTTTAGTCACATAATCATTTATTTGTGAAATCCTACTAGTGATTGCTTTCATTTTTTGAATGCATCATAATATCTAGTATTTGACTTGGCAGCATCTATCAGATGAATCCTTAATCTAATACTTAATCCCTAGAAGAAATGGAATTTGGACATTATCTAACAGGTTCCTTCCCTTTTTCTTTACATCTCTATTGGTATAAGGCTAAAGCTTTGTGAATGTGCAAATTCTAGCATTGATCCATAATTTGACCTTCTTTGGAGCAGTAGTCATATACTTTTAACTTTACTTGAATTCACTTATTTTGATGACATTCTTTCTATAGTTCTACCTATAGATCATCAATGCCCTATTGTAGCTTCTTGATCTATAAATCCTATCTTCATTCTATAGCTTATTGTCATGGTTCTTGTAATTTCAAGTATTGCATCAATATAATGATAATGGTATTCAATAACAGCTAAACTTGAGCTAGCATTAGATCCATAGTATTTCACAAAATGTGAGTAAAATCATAATTACAACAATATGAACTTAGATCTAAAACCAAAATTAATCTGTAAACAGGTAGTGTTCAAAACTACACCAATTACTATGTTTTTATGGATGCTTTATAAATACTTAATTTATTGTTAATTAATTTGAAACTGGCATAATAATTGTTGATGGTTAAAATTGTGCTTGTTTCTAACACCAACAATGGGAAGTTTCAAGATGTGGGACTTGCGACTTGAAACAACCTCCAGATTTTTAAGAAGCTAGTCTCTTCTTTATATCAAGCGTATACTGGGAAAAGGGATAGGAATTTTAATAGAAACACAAATGCAAAGAAAGAAACTATAAATATGGAAATGTGCCTTAATGTAATTCAACCCTTAATCTGAGCACAGTGAAACTATATGTACGACTCAATTACATTTAAGAGCAAACAAGGCATGATCAATGTAAAAGATGGAAACAATAGAAATAGAGGCTCACAGCATAGACTGTTTTTGCAGTGATATAGAAAATATCAAAAAAGGCACAGGGTTCAATCTTCTTATTTTAATTCTCTAGTCACATAAGAGTCACAGAAACATGTGCATTTACATAAACTTTCCAACTCAAGAAAATAGAACAAAGGCAAATGATATTCCTAATCACAGCTCTAGAAAGTCTAAAACTCTTGACAACATAAGCTAGACTACTTTTAAAATGACAAAAAAAAATTCAACAAAGGCATAGGATTCAATCTTCTCATTAATTCTCTAGTCACATAAAAGGCACAAAAACATGCACAGTTACATAAACTTTCCAACTTAATAAAATGGAACAAAGGCAAATGATATTCTTAATCACAGCTCTAGAAAGTCTAAACTCTTGACAATAATTCTCTCAGAAAATTCTCTTTAAGTCTCTGATTCTAATTTATAGTGATCTATGCACCTCTATTTAAAGCCTTAGATTCACTCTAGATTATCTATATGTTCCCAATCTAACGGCCCAACTGAAATCTAACCAAACTGGAAGTATCTAACAGAAGATATTTCTTAGATTCTAAAATGCTCTGTCTTTCAGTAGTTTATTAGCTGAACAGATCACAGGATGCTCCCTTCTATTAAATGGAAGAGGACACTTGGCCAATTCCTTGAAAACCTTCTCTTTATTTAGGAGACACTAGAGAATGACACTTGGTGGGTTCTGCAACCTTACTAAGGACACATGATGCTCTCCGCTTTACCTATACTCTTACTATATCTTTGCTCAAGAACATTCCACCTTTGACACCTGTCACAATCTACTTTTTTGAAACTTTAACAACTTAATAGAAATAAGACCCATAGCATTTTTTGCTTGAGTAACTTTAAAAAGGGGCATAGGGATAGGTGGCAATCTCCGCTTGCCTCAATAAAGGACACGTGGCAGTCTCCACTTTACTTAACTGGGGATATGTGGTGATCTCCACTGCTTTTAGCTACCCTTTGAGAAACCTACAGAAGGTGACACGTGTTGGCCTCCATGTTGCTCTATTTATATTATATAAATAATCAGGCCTCATTTCATATTTACATAGATAGTGACACTTGGTGGCTTCTGTTTGCTTCAAAAACAAAACTTGAGACCCACCACAGTCTTTACTATATTGGTGAAACCAAATGAAGAAAATTTAGAGGTTAACACATGGTGGCTTCCACTCTCTTTAGCTAGGATATGTGGCATCTTCCATCACTTTTAGAAAAGCAAATTGAAACTTTCCACGATTGCCACTTGGCACTTTCTACCTAATCCTGATACTTAGCTTGTTGAAATCTTTTGTTGAAAAGAGATCTGAAATGTGGGTGCTGATATGAAACATGGATGCTAACACTTGTCATGTTCCGCTAAGTTGCTATGAGATACATGGCACACTCTGTAGCCTTATTGAACTTATGAAAAGTGCCTCAAAAAATGACACTGGGTAGCTTCCGCCTGACTTCAACACTTAGACAAAAATGAATCAAAAGGAAATTAGAGCCCATGCTCTATTTCAAAACTTTATCATCTCGAACCAAAGTATGCAAGAATAGTGATTTGTATCATGTTACTGAAATGTAGATTATTTTCTACTCTACAGTTATTGGCAACCTCGAGGACTTTTGAGCCTGCTCAAAAAGAATCTACAACTCTCGCATGATAAAAAATCTCTAAAAAACATAGTTTAACTAAAATGTTTCAAATAGATTCCATTCATAGGAATCTCTTCAGGTTCACCTTCCATTGTTTCTAGCTCAAATGAATTTTTTTGTTTACATGCATGAATTTTATAAGGACCAGTCCATAATGCTTCAAACTTAGTGTGTTGAACCAATTTGGCGGCTCTTGCATCCCATTTCAAAACAATTGAGCCTGTTTCAAAATGGGGATTTAAAGTCCTTTTATAAAAAAAGTATTTAATTATTTTCTAATTCTTTATCAATGAATCATGTGTTGCATCCCTCTTTTCTTGAACTTCTAGAAGTTTCACGAGTCTGACCTGCATGGGGCCATTTTCTTCAATTTTAATCTGTTTGATCAGCTAGAGAGCAAGTATCTCCAAACTTAGGGGAATTACAGTAGATTTCCCATATACCAATTCATATGGGGACATTTTCATCACATGTTTAGGTGTGATTCTATCAGCCCACAGTGCTAAATTAAGCACTTTATGCCACTCTTTGTGATGATTAGCCCCTATTCTTTTGATGAGTCTAATCAGGTTCTTATTAGTTGATTCTGCCAAACCATTACCCTGAGGTTAATAATTAGAGCAAGTTTTCAGATATATTCCATGCCTTAATGCAAAGTTGGATACTTTAGACCCTAAAAATGCTTTAGCATTATCTAAAATTATGGTGTGAGGAGCCCAAAAATGAGTAGTGATACTCCCTAGAAAATCTAGGATCACATTTTTTGTTGCTTCTTTGAGTGGCACTACCTCGGTCCATCTGGTGAAATAATCCATGGCTGTTAAGATCCATTTGTGACCCATGCTAGATATTGGGTTTATCATTCCAATGAAGTCAAGACCCCATTGAGCAAAAGGTTCATCCACAATTATAGGACTAAGAGGCATTGTTGCATTCCTTCTCATCCCCACATAATATTAACAAGATTGACATTTTTTAGCCAACTGATAATAATCTATAAATAAAGTAAGCCAGAAATAACCTACCTCACTTATCTTTATAGCTATGGTCTTTGCATAAAAATGTCCATACTCCATGATGCATTTCATGTAGTATTTTCTTAGCCTCATCCTTTTCTACACATCTTAACAATTTACCATCAGAATTAATTCTAAAAAGAAATTGTTCAATTAAAATAGAATGAAATCCTTGCATCCTATAGTATCTTCTCTTATTTTGAGGGAGTTCTCTTGGATAAATCCCATTTTTCATAAAATGAATCCTACTTGTGACCCAAGATTCCTGATTAACTTCTTGTATTCTCAATACAATTTCTTCTTTTGTTCCTGAATTTGTCTCTTCAGGTATCATCTTTTCAAGCTCTTGAGTCATATATTGGCACAAACCCCTACCTCTGACTAATTTAGTGGGTTTGACTTCTACATCATATTCAAGGATCTTAGTTATCTAGTTTGCTCTTTTTTCAGTAATTTCACCTTCCATGATGTATTCTCTGACACTTGGATGAGCTACAAGTATCAAAAGTTTACTTCTTGATACTATATGCCTAAACTTTTTGAGGTATTTTACCATAACATATGCTTGTTTTTCTACAAAGTTATATCTGGTTTCATATTCCCTAAGATTCCTTGAGAAAAAGGCTATTAGATGTTCTTCCTCCTGTCTATCATCCTTCTATGTCAAGATAGCAGCAATACTGAGCTCTCCTCCATATACATACATTACAAAAAGGCTTAGAAAAGTCTAGGTTTATAAGTACTAGAGTTGTTGAGATAGCTTTCTTGACCTCTTCAAAGCCCTGCCTTCCTTCCATAGTCCACTTGAAAATTAGATCTTTTTTCAGAAAGAGTGTCATTGGTCTTACTAAGCTTGCAAAGTTAGATATGAACCGACTGATGAAATTAATCTTTCCCAAGAAAGATTGAATTGCTTTCTTATTTATTGGAAGAGGTAAGTTCATTATAGCTGCCACTCTTTTTGGGTCTATGGAGACTCCTTCTTTAGATACTATATGTCCCAATAATTTGCCTTGAGGGACAATAAAGATACATTTCTTAGGATTCAAATATATTCCAAATTCTTGACATTTTTTGAACACAGCTTCTAAATGATCAAAATGATCAACATCATTCTTTAAAAAAATATTAAGATCATCAAGATAAATCAAGATGATTTTAAATTCCCCAAATGCTACATCCATAGCTCTTTGAAAAGTGGCCCTAGCATTTGATAGGCCAAATGACATCTTAACATATGCAAATGTTCCCCATTTGGTAGTAAAAGAAGTCTTGTATTGGTCATCTTTAGCCAACCAAATCTGATTATATCTAGATAAACCATCTAGCAAAGAAAATCTCTCTAATCTAGCCACAGTTTGTAGAATTTTTTCCATGGAGGGCAAGGGATAGTGATCCTTCAAAGATGATTTGTTTAGATCTCTAAAATATACACAAAGTCTTATATCACCATTCTTTTTTCTAACTGGTACTAGATTTGATACCCAAGTTGAGTGTTTGATTGGAAAACTTATTTTAGAATCTAAAAGTTTCTACAACTCATCCACCATTAGAGGCTCAATCCTTGGATTCACTGGCCTCTATTTCTGTATGATAGGATTAGATCCTTCAGTTAGTTCTATTGTGTGCTGAATAATGTCTCTATTATATCCATGAAGGTCTCATAGCTCTAGGCTATGACTCTGTCATATTTTTTACATAATTCATTGAGTCTTTCCTTTTCTACATGAGTTGCAAAATTTCCAAATTTTAGTTTTTTTTCCTTCACTCACCTCTATTTCAAAATAATTTATTTTATTTTCTTGGAATCTTTTCTTCTCTAGGCTTACATCCTCTGGATCAAAAAGGTTCTCTAAAGTGATTAAACCTTTGGGAAGCTTATTATTCTTTAATTGTATAATTTGATCTCCATATGCCTCTTCAATCTTTGGTTGCAATTGATTAGAAAATTCCCTTGATTGTTGCAAGAATGAGATTACTTGAAAATAATTCTCAAATACTTGCCAATTCTCATCATTATCTAGGATATTTGGCCTTACTATAACCTTTACTGACTCATTATTAACTAATAGGCCAGTTGCTGGATCAAACTGCGAGCCAATCGATGCCATCCTATCAGCTTCAGCATTTTTAATCCTGGGAACTACTTCAATATTGAAGGCTTTAAAATATTCTAGTAAGTCCCAAATTTTGTGCTTATAGGATTTCATCCTTACATTCTTTGTTACTGCCTTTTCTCTAATTTGCTTTATTACTAGTTCTGAATCTCTTTTTACTATTAGATTCTTTATTCCCTTTTTCTTGGCTAATAGGAGTCCATGTACTAAAGTTTCATACTCGGTATCATTATTAGTATAAGCAAATTGAAAATGAATATCCCTTAAATTTTTTTCACCATTTGGAGTAGTAAGACAAATTCCTGTTCCAACACCATTTTTACTTCTAGCCCCATCAAAATTTAAGGTCCAGATTTCTAAATCTTTTTCAAATTCTTGATCAGTTGGTGTTTCTTCCCTTAAAACATTTGGGATTTCATGGTCTTCATCAAAAATAACATAAGTGCCTAGACCAGTAGAGTCATAATTTCCATATAGGTCACTGTGCATTGTAGATAACAACTAGTTATTTTCTTTTTCTTGATCATGCTTCATCCAGTCGTTCAACTTTTCAACAAAAACCCTTTCTTCCTTATTTATCATAGCATGATATTCCTCTAATTTTGATATTGGTTCATTGGTGATGTGATCCTTTGATAGTGGTTCAGATAGAATTTTCATCTTTGAACCGTATTTAGTTCTTAGAATTAAGTGAGACCAGTCAAGAGACATATCTCCTCCTATCTTGGCTATAAAATCTCTTGATAAACATAGGCCAAATACAAGAGGTATATCTATAACTACTATATCTTGATTTACAATTATATTTGGACAAGTATATAATTGTAATGGGAGTTGTTTAATTCTCTCTATTATTTGCACTAATTATATAGCTACATAACCCTTTAGTGAGTGGCTCATATTTTATCTTTAAAGCATCTGCTATTTGCTTTGTCATTACTATGGTACTAGCCTCTAAATCTATCATTGCATTATGCATCAATTTCTTGCCAACTATCAAAGTTAAATAGAAGGGATCTAGTTTGGATTTACTTACCTTTGGTGTATTATTCACTAAGGCTATTGTCTGCAGATGCACTATGTCTTTGAGCTTTCTTTTATCAGTAGGTACTTATTTGATACCAATACATTTGGGCATTTCTTGGCTTTGAAGAGATTATTTCAATAGTGTCCTTTGTTTAGGAATATCTAATATGTCCCAAATTGATACTTGTGCTCGAGTCATCTTCAGTTGATCCACCACATTCATTGGTCCCAAAATCTGATTTCTTGAAAAATAAGGATACCTTGCCTTTTCTTGAATTTATCCAGGAACTTCTTGATTTTGTAATGGCTAAAGCACTTCTTGTCTAATTTATGTGTTTTGATGAACTTGAAATGGAGTATTCTCGATAACTTCATTGTTTACAACTTCAGGCTGTTCCAACATTCTTCTCTTTGATCTAGTATAGTAGTCGGATTTCACCACTGGTTTCTTGGAAGTAGAAACTTCATTCAAGAATACTGATTCTTCATCTTCAACCCATGAGAACAAAGCATATTCTGGGACCATTTCTTCTTCTTGTTGTAAAGACATCCCTTGTATCTGAGCCATTAAGACTAAATTTTGCATACCAAAAGACTGGTAGGCTTGATTGTCACTGGAATTTACAAACTATCCATCCATTCTTCTTTTCTCTACCACCTTTTGTTGTATATTACCCATAGGACAATCTAAGGGTGTATGAGCATTATTGCAAGGGAAACACTAGGCATTGGTGCTATTTGCATAATTATTTTGCCCTGGAACAATCTCCCTATTTGAATTGGGAGGAATAGTCTGTGAGGGTGTCGAGACTACAACTAATTGGTTTGTTGGCTAAGGGTTATTTTGCCTTAGAGGACCCAAGTATTGGTTTGGCTGAGATGAAAATCTATTCCCTTGATAGCCCTAGTATTGGGGTTTAGTATAAGTATTTTATTGTCTTTTTATATTAATTAGCTCATTAGAAAATGTCCTCAAGATATTTTTGATATCATCCAGCTCAGATGACTGAGCAAGGACAATTTCTTTACTAGGTGTTTGAGGATATGTGTACATAGACACAGGTGGGGTTATAGATTTAGGAGTTTCTTGAGGTAATGTCAAAGAAATCTCTAGGAGCATGGGCATGGGAGGCCTTGGAGGTAACTTTCTAGCATCTATCAAATTATTTTTAGCTCTGACTACATAGTCATAAGCCTCCGACAGAGTTTGACCTCCAAGTGACTGAATCATAACAGATATGTGTGAATTTAAAGCCTTAAGATAAAACACTATAGCCATACCTGGTAATGGTCTAGCTATATTAGGGATTCTTTCCCAAGTCTTTTGAAATCTAGAATTGAAGTCAGTCATCACTTCTTGTGGTGCCCTTTGGATGGTAATCAATTGCTATAATAAAGAAGACTTATCACCCTTCTCTTCAAATCTTTCAAAGAAAATATCTTTAAGTTGATCCCATGTAGATATGGTATTTGGGGGGTCAAGGACCGGTACCATTCTAGAGCTTTCCCTTTAAAAGAAGCTGCTAATAATCTTATGGCCACATTTTGCTATGTGACAACATGTATAGCACAGACATCTGATACATCTTGCAGATGTTCTTTAGGTGTTTTAAATTCTTGCCCACTGAATTTGGGTAGAGCTTTCAAGGAATTCACTGGGATAGGGTCCCAAGTGGCTGGTGGTATTGGAAGAATCAAAGGACTACCAGTGTTCTAACTTGTATAATTTCTTGGTGCTATAGGGGCTCCCATATTTGCTCTTGGTATTGGTATAAATTGGTTGACTCTTCTTCTTGGACTAGCTACCAAAGGTGGCAAAAGAATACCTAGATTTATAGTAGATTGTGATTTGGTTATTGGTCCATAGCTCTAACTCCTCGTAGCTCTCTAGTTCATACAATCTTAAAATAAACTTCAAGATTTGTCCCACTAGGCATGCCAAAAACTGTTGATGGTTAAAATTGTGCTTGTTTCTAACGCCAACAATGGGAAGTTTCAAGATGTGGGACTTGTGACTTAAAACATCTCTAGATTTTTAAGAAGCTGTTCCCTTCTTTATATCAAGCATATACTGGGAAAAGGGATAGGAATTTTAATAGAAACACAAATGCAAAGAAAGAAAATCTAACTATGGTGATGTGCCTGAATGTTATTCGACCCTTAATCTGAGCACAGTGAAACTATATGTAAGATTCAATTACATTTAAGAGCAAACAAGGCATGATCAATGTAAAAGATGGAAACAATAGAATTAGAGGCTCACAGCATAGACTACTTTTGTAGTGGTATACAAAATATCAATAAAGGCACAGGGTTCAATCTTCTTATTTGAATTCTCCAATCACATAAGAGGCATAGAAACATTCACAGTTACATAAACTTTCCAACTCAATAAAATAGAACAAAGGCAAATGATATTCCTAATCATAGCTCTAGAAAGTCTAAAACTCTTGACAACATAACCTAGACTACTTTTACAATGACACAAAAAATTTCAACAAAGGCACAGGATTCAATCTTCTCATTAATTCTCCAGTCACATAAGAGGCACAGAAACATGCACATTTACATAAACTTTCCAACTTAATAAAATGGAACAAAGGCAAATGATATTCCTAATCATAGTTCTAGAAAGTCTAAACTCTTGACAATAATTCTCTTAAAAAATTCTCTTTAAGTCTCTAATTTTGATTTCTAGTGATCTCTGCACCTCTATTTATAGCCTTGGATTCACTCTAGATTGTTTGTATGTTCCCAATCTAACAGCCCAACTAAAATCTAACCAAACTAGAAGTGTCTAATAGAAGATATTTCTTAGATTCTGAAATGCTCTATCTTCTAGTAGTTCATTGGCTGAACAGATCACAGGATGTTCCCTTCTATTAAACAAAAGAGGACACTTGGCCAATTCCTTGAAAACCTTCTCTTTATTTAGGAGACACTGGAGAATGACACTTGGTGGGTTACGCAACCTTACTAAGGACACACGACGCTCTCCACTTTACCTATACTCTTACTATATCTTTGCTCAAGAAGGTTCTAACTTTGACACCTATCGCAATCCACTTCTTCAAAACTTTAACAACTTAACAAAAATAAGACCCACAGTATTTCTTGATTGATCAACTTTAAAAAGGGGCATAGGGATAGGTGGCAATCTCCACTTGCCTCAACAAAGGACATATGGTAGTCTCTACTTTACTTAATTGGGGATATGTGGTAATCTCCACTACTTTTAGCTACCCTTTGAGAAATCTATGGAAGGTGACACATGTTGGTCTCTGCATCACTCTATTTATATTATAGAAATAATCAAGCCTCATTTCATATTTACACAGATAGCGACACTTGGTGGCTTCTACTTGCTTCAGAAACAAAACCTGAGACCCACCACAATCTTTACTATATTGGTGAAACCAATTAAAGAAAATTAAAAGGTTGACACATGGTGGCTTCCACTCTCTTTAGTTGGGATACGTGGCATCTTCCATCACTTTTAGAAAAGCAAATTGAAACTTTCTATGATTTCCACTTGGTGCTTTCTGCCTGATCCTAATACTTAGCTTGTTGAAACCTTCTGCTGAAAAGAGATTTGAAATGTGGGTGCCGATATGAAATTCAAATGCCGAGACTTATCACATTCTATTGAGTTGCTATGAGATACGAGGCACATTCCACAACCTTATTGAAATTATGAAAAGTGGTTTAGAAAATGACACTTGGCAGCTTCTGCCTAACTTCAACACTTGACAAAAATGAATCAAAAGGAAGTTAGAGCATGTGCTCTATTTCAAAACTTTGTTGTCTCAGACCAAAGTATGCAGGAATAATGATTTGGATCATGTTACTAAAATGTAGAATATTTTTTACTCTACAATAATTAAAATTAGCATTGCAAAAACTGATAATAAAACAAAAACATGAACCACAAAGATAATATGCAAACTAGAATTGATAACAAAGTTCGCCCAATTTGGGATACATCTTTGGGTCCTACTCAAAGGTGGAACTGATTGATTATTGATGCAAAAATCATTTTGTACATCAGTTATCCCTAGTAGGAGTTCTCAATCTACAAATGAATGTTTTGATGTCCTCTAGCTCTGGCTCTATGGTAACTATCTCTAGCTCTAGCTCTTGGCTCTAGCTCTTAGATCTAGCTCTCAGCTCTTGAATCTAGCTCTTGGCTCTAGCTCTTAGCTCTGGTTCTTAGCTCTGGCTCTCATCTCTTAGTTCTAAATCTCAACTTTGGCTCTCACCTCTTGGATCTGGCACTCACACTTAGATTGGACTCTACTTTATTATTCTCAAGTCTTGTGTGTTGTTCTTCACACTTTTATTATGATTTCAAATGACCCCTCTAGACCCTTTATATAGGTTTATGGGTCCAAAAAAGGTGGGCTTGGATGATTATCACTTCCCATTTTTAAATAATATTCATAACTATCTCAAGACCAATTTTAATGGGATTAATACTTGTCCCATTCTATCATGGGATTACATTATAAAGCTTTAGCCTTTAGGTGAATATATGGCCTTTTCATGTTTTAAAATAATAAAAAATTACATTATAAAAGGCATTGAATAATTCATGCCATAATAATATCCCACATTTGTGGGAATAAAAATTATCATATTTCTATGCCTTATTAAAATGCTTCTATATGGGGTTTAACTAACTTTTGTTTATATCCACATACGTGTGGAAAATATTTTTTTTAATATTCTGTCAAAGTCCTTTCGATCCCACATTATTGGGATGTGAGATAAATATATATTTTTTCAATAATAAACTTTATCCCATGTAAAGTGGTTTCACCTTGCCATGTAGATGTGCCATGTAAAGTCTTGTAGTTGTACCATGTGTCCATATCAATGTGTGAAATGTGTCTATACTACATTGGTCCACCTTTAATGCTTGTTGACTAGGTTTGAATAAAGTTGACTAATGTTGGCCCATCCTATTAACTTTTGACCAACTTTGATCGGCCATAAATTTTGCATATAGACTCAAAATTGGTCCATTCAAAATGTGTCAAAAAGCTTGTGATGAGTTATACACCATAGAACTAGTTTAGAAACATTCCATGACCATAAATGTTTTTAGTTTGACCATATTTGATTGCCTATTGACCAAAATTTTAACAATGATAACTAGAATATACAATGTCCATTTTTTGCATTCTAATAATTGTCAAAAAGCTCTTGATGAGCTCTACACAATGGGCCACATTTAAAGAATACCAAAGAACTTCTTAAAATATCCTTCAAATTAGTTAGCAAGGATAAGAATTCTTAGTGTAGGATCTATACTCATACTCAACGTATTTATGATGATGTCATCATTTACTACAAGGACTCCATTAATGATGTGAACTAGAAGCTATTAACCATTCCTTAACATAAACATATTAAAATTACAACATTTCAATCATTTTGCATTCAAATATCAATACCAAAGATGCATAAACTAGATATTTGTTGACAACAACCATTTTTTTTTCATTTGGACTATTGAGCTCATCAGCCTGATCTCTCCCCTAGAGTTCTAGATATTCAACAATTGATTTGGGGGGTTAGAATCCCTCTCTTCCCATGAGAAGATGAACAGTACTAGTGGCCAGATAAGAATGGATGGTTCTCTATCAAGTTTACTTATCATTTGCTAATTCCTAAGGCTCAGAATAAGGAGATATGGAAAAAAATTTCGAACCATAAACTTATACCAAAAATCAACATGTTTTGGTGGGCTACTACTCATAACAAAATTAACCCAAGACAACCTTCAGAAGAGAGGGTTCACCCTAGTCAAGAGATGTTATTTGTGATATTCAAAAGAGGAAATAGTTTCTCATCTTTTCATACACTGTGATTTTGCATGGGAACTTTGGGGCAGAATCCTAAATAATTTTGGCATTGAGTGGGTCTGTAATTTTGACCTCAAGGAAGTCCTTATCAGCTAGAATCCTACCATTTCTCATCCTTGGATCCTTGAGTTATGGAATCAAACTCTACCCTATTTGAGTTAGATTTTATGGAAAGAGTGCAACCATAGAATTTTTAGGAATACTGCTAGAGATGCCTCTCAGGATTTTCATACTTTTGTCAAGACTCTATTAGAAAGTGTCACTATTGCTCATATTGGCATTGCAAAGAAACCACTAACTCAAGAAGAAAAGAAAATTATGGCTAAATGGAAGGTACTAAATCATATTCGTGATTTTAATAATTCTAAAATGCTATAAGGACTTAACACTAGATGGAATCCCTCGAAGCCTAACTGGTTGAAACTTAACTTTGATGGGGCCTCTAAGTCTAATGGTAAAGCCAGTGGGGGAGGGATTATAAGAAATGACAAAGGGTGGATGATTGCTATCTATGCTAGTGGAATAGTCTACTAGAGTAATAACTATGCTAGAGCAACTACTCTTCTATGGGGGATAAAATTGGCTATATCCCTTGGAATAAGGAATTTGAGTATCTAGGGGGACTCCAAAATGGTTATAGATGTGGTCAACAAAGTTTCAAGTGTGGGCATTAAGTTAAAAGATATCATTAGGGATATACAATTTCTCTTGTGAAAGCTTACAAGAGTTGATATTTCACATATTTATAGGGAGGGAAATAGTGTAGCTAATGCCTGTGCCAATCTCACCCAACAATTTTCAAATTAGTGATGTTGGCACCAAATAGATCATATCCCTTTAAATATTAGGGATCTCATCCAAAAGGAAATGACATGTTAAGGATGAGTCAGATATGTTGGAAGCATAGCTCTATTATTCAGTCCTTTTAGAAGGTGCCGATGTGGATCTCAGAGTTTAGGGCCTATTGTACACTTTTGATTATCATTTTTGAGTTATTATACCACTTTATTAAGGTGAGCAGACTATTTCATCATTGTGGAGATCGTTAGGAAATTATGTTTAAGCATGGGATGAGTAAGTGCCATCTCTACATGATGCTCTGAAGTATGTGATATTTCATCATCATTATGCATATTTATGAGCAAGGGCTTGAAGCTACTTTAATTTTGATGGTTAAAATATGGGATTCTCCTAGTTTGCTCTGTAAGTCTGACATGGGTGGTGATATAATTTAAATAGAACCAATTTCTTCCTATGAATTTAAAGACAACATGATTGTTTGGCACTACTACAAAGAGGGAGGGACTAGTCCCTATATGAAGAAGCTCAACGGATTTGATGAAAACCTGTCTGAACAGTTCACTAGGTCTTGGCTAAATTGATGAGTCTTTGTTGGAGGAATTAGCTTTGAGATTTTAGAGAATTCGATAGCCATGGATATTGGCATGTCTACTTAGGGGATGAAGCTGCAACAAAAAACAAAAATTGTGGACCTTTCTAGCTAGAAGTTGTTTCTTGGAGAAGGTGAAGACCTAGCACCTTGATAGGGAGGATTTGATCGAGCCAAGTTGCTCGAGCCTTGGGATGGCATGTGTTTTATCCTCATGAAGTATTTTATGTTGGAGTGATTGTCACCAGGTTTTACAGTTATCATCTCCCCCTTCCAAATCATTTTAGGTGTAATACTCTTATCAACTTTCCCTTTTATTTGCTTTCTTCCCTAGAGCATTCAGTCCTTAGGGTGAGAGCTAAATTGGTAAAAAAAAATAGATATGAATCCTATCCCCCTTCATCAGGGCCTCATTTTCTATCTATATAATTTCCACCATGCCCTCAAGCCATCCAAGGCCATTAGAATTGATAGAGGGGAAATTTTTGATGATGCTACCAAAGAGCCCTGTCCTTCCCCTGTCTCTACTAAAACTAAAGAAGTTTCTTTTTCTACTCCTGAGGAGACTCCCTTAGACACTCTGGGATCTTTTGTGAGTACGAAGGGCAAGAAGAGGAAGATATATGCTGGTGAAATGGGTACTATGGGGACTACTGTGGGGACCCCTAAAAATCCTTGTAAGACCCCTGGGGGTTAAGGTAGTAAATCCCAGGTATCCACTAAGGTTAGTAAGGAGGGCCTCTCCTCTGGAATTAGATGGTTGGGGTAGATTTTTGGAAAATCTACTCCTAAGGCTAGGATTATCGACTAATCTAAGAGCGCTTTAGATGAAGCCACTCAGGATGATGAGACCAAGGACTTGGATGTTTAAGAAATCTCAAAGGATAAAGAAGGTAAGCAAGAGACAAGAGAATTAGAGGATACTACGGAGGATGTTGCTGACTTTGCAAAAAATGCTGACAAAGAGGAAAAGATGTTTGTGGAAGAAACTAATGAGGAAACTGAAACTAAGATAGGATTGAGTGTTAAAATTGTTGTCTTGAAGGGTTGCATTCAAAAACTAGAGCAAAACTTTTCTACCAGGATCCAAAATTCTATTCTCCTGAACATGTCCATGCTGCAGGATTTGGGTGCTACTGCTTCAGCTTTCAATGTGGAGAACACTAAGAAATTGGATGACACCATTAAATCTATGTTTAAGTAAGGAGAGATCTGGCCTCTTTAGTTCTTGTTTTTCTAGATACTCTGCCTCTCGTTTATTCCTATATTTGTTTTAATCTTGGTTTTGTTGTGTTTGTTGGTTCACTGAATGTGATGTTTCTATCGTAAGGCATCATTTGTGTTGATTGCCTTCATGGTTTCCTTGCTATTTTTTAGGGTTTGGCCCCTAGTTTTGCTGCCTTATATTATCAAAAACATAAAGTATATAGTTCATGGAAATTAAAATAGAGTATGCTTAGCTTAAACTACTTAATGACCCAGAGGCTCATAGGCAAGCTTGGGTGCTTAAAAATGGAGCCTACATGGCATCCATACTACTCCTAAGTCTAATGGTTATTAAATGTATGCATTTATAACAATTCAAATTCATCAAAGCTTCATTACACTATATTCCATCTCATTGAATTGACTGGTTCAAACTCCTTTTATAACTCTTCAAGAGCATCTCTTTTAGGGTGGAATGCGATGCCAAGTTGGATCCTTGGTGATCATTCTCACTAGCTCTATCACCTTTAAAAATATATGCTAAAATCACCATGTATTACCAATCCTAAAATATGCCCTAAAGATTTGGGAACTAGTTAACCACCTACTAGCTAGTGTAAGGTATGTGTTGTAACCTCTAACTAGAGCTAAAATGCCAAAATGTCATCATTAAGAAAATTGATTGCCTCATGCCAATGTGGATGTCATGTTAGTGCAAATAATTCACTTACCTCAATAAGGGGCCTAACATTACCCCATACAAAAAATTTATTCCATCTTCAAATTAGGCTGTTAAGCTTTTTGGAGCACAAAAATCGAGCATGTTCCCCTTAAACTTGATGCTAAAGTCTTCAATGCCCTTAAAGGCAATCTTGATTTCTTCAATAGTGCTATCTATTTTGGTGTATATATCACTAAGTATAATAACATTAGTCTTATACAACTTCTTTCTAAATGCCTCTATATTTGCCTTTGTCTTTTACACACTCCCATCTAAGATTGTTCCTTACTCATTGGCCTTAGTCTATAGAGTGCATAAGAGTTATTACAAGTTATGATATTGTTCCTTAATCTGTTTATTGAGCACATTGACATTCCCCATGATCTATGCTCACTTTGACCTAATTGTTGAGTATAACGGTGCCATCAACTTCTCCTCCTCCTCCTTTGCCTATTTTAAGTGCATGTTTATGACTGAGACTTGATTAAAAAATCTTAGGAAAATAGCATTGGCTACATCCATGCCCTCTTGTAGTTTCATAAAGAGGTCTTACACCTCTTCAAGCTTACCATCAAGCTCCTTTTGTAGCATAACATAGGGTCTTTTTCTTCTTCTTCTTGCACCGGCTTAGGTTTTAACCTTGGGGTCATTTACTCTACTAGCACACATATTTTGTCAAACTCAAAGAGGTTAAAAGTATCGACACTAATTGTAAGGGATGGTTTGACCATCTCTATGTGTTCATAGAACTATTTTAGCTTGAATTTGGTGGCCTATACTTCATCTTTGGCTTAATTTTGGAGCTTCTTATATTTTCTTTCCCTACCATCATTGATGATATCCTGGTGCACAACTTTAGTGGCTATTCTAATCAGTGCATTCCCAAACTAGACTAGGTTCATGGTATGAGGGTTTATAAGGAGGGAGTCATGTCCATCCTTAGGCTCTTCCAAGCTCTAATTAGCTTCTCTAGGCCCCTCAAAATGAGGTTCATACATATAATGATCAAATGTAAATGCAAGTTGTTTGTGCATCCTAGTTGTGGCATATTGGGGGGCATGATATCATAGATGTAAATGTCTTCATCCCCCCATCTCTTCTACACCTTCTCTTTTATGCTCAGCTCTATGTCATCCTTCTCAATGATGGACATCTCTATTTGTTCTCCTTCCTCTTCACTGGTGCCACTACTTTATTTAATGCTTTCCTTAGAGGACTCACATATTTTATCCTTTGGGGTTTCTTCCTTAGACTTTTTCCATTCATCTACTTCTTCCTCCTAAGATTTATCAATACTCACCTCTAGGGAAATTACTTTGGTGCCAGCATAACCTTGTTGTTTTTGGGGTTCCTTATCTATCTCTATTTTTATTTTAAAGTGCTAGTATCATCTTATTTTTCTTCAGGCACCCCTTCACTATTTGGGCATGCCTCTTGTGTAGCTTCTTCTACATTCCTAGTGGGGGCATTAGGCACTTTATTAACTACTTTAATGGCTAGTCATGTACTTATGGTAACCTTCCTAGCCTTTTTCTCTACTTTGGTCTCTTCCTTTTCCTTGGCAAGTTTTTGCTTCTCTTCAAGCACTAGTTCCTTCTCAATGTCTTACTCACTTAAGCCCATTTTCTTCTAGACCCTTCTCTTCTCAGCTTCTATTTACAAAGGTAGTGTGGAAGGTTATTCATTGGATGAGGAGCTTGTTGGCTCCTCTAATTCTTAAAACATAGTTATTTTTCCACTTTGAATGGATTCATATACATCCTTAGTGCTTGGATTTTCTCCCTCTTATTCTATCTCTAGGATATATGTCCCTATTCTTTCTTCTTCAGTCTCCTCCATTCCAGGTATGAGGGTCACCTCTTTCTCCATCTTTTCTAAAGTTATAGTAGGGAATACAAATATCCCGTAGTCTTCTTCTTATTTTTATTCTTACTGGAGGAAGCACTCTTAAGCATGAATTTTATGCATTTATTAGGAGCTAGGGGTGTAATTTGTTCTCTTGAGGAAATCTTCAACTTAATGTGCTTTGTGATCTCTTCAAGTTTTTCTCCCCTTTTCTTTCAGAGTCTTATCCTACATTTTTGGCATAACCTTTCCTTCATCACTGACTAATAGGGGGAGACCATCATATTTTTTAGGATCAACACCCTTCTTGCATGGCTTCATTTCATAATAGAGGTTGAAAATTCACCCATCTATTATCTCCCTCTGGAGGAGATGGAGGTCTATCCTATTAGAATCATCCTCATCATCTTTAGTGGCCTTAGCTTCAAGGTACACATACTAGCACCTTAACCTACTCCATAGTCTTAATTAGGATCTCCAGATATTATGTATTTGGAATTATTCTTAGCATCACCATGAAATATTTAACAAAAAATGTTATAGTAACTTGAACTACCCAAACAGGTTTTCACCTATGAGCTCTAGGCACACTACATAGAAGTGTTGCATTACATAAAAGTTTTATATTCCCACCAAATATTGGGGAAGATCCTAAGGTATGTGTCATTCAATCCCAAAGGCTTTTATGTACCTATCATACCACCCTTGCACTCTTGTCTTATACTTCTACAATAAATTAGGTGGGTAGATGAAGTCTTGATACTTCATCACAGGGGAATCATGATGGGGTGTGAACACCCATAGGTTGTCATCATCATCATTTGGAACACCTATCTCTTCCATCACAATCAAGATCAACATATAACCCCACCTAAAGGTCTCATGTGCTTTGTATCACTCTTGCATGTTCTTAATAATCTTCTTAGTAATAAATTTAGAGATGTTGAACTTCACTCCTTATGCCATATGGTGGGCAATGCACAAGTAAGTCTTGTTAATGTTAGACCATTGGCCACTAGGGCATAGTTTAGAGCTAACCAGTCATGATGATATCCTCATTCCAAGTTCCTAGATATCCTTGATAAAGCACATGAACTTTGACTTGTAGTAGCCTAGGAGCTTTGCAACCCTCTTGACCTTTACTTCATCTTCCATCATTTGATGGAGGTTTTCCCTTGTACTTGGGAGTCTTGTGATCCTACTAATGAGGCACATTGATATCCTCATGTGACATCTTGGAAAATATAAGTGATTTCCATATACATATGAGAGGAGGAATTGCACCAATTCCTCTAGTTTTCAAAATCTAGATAGCTCAAATATTTGTGTTGTACATGTTATTGCTAGTTTGTCTTGGATGAAGACGTTGAAGAGTGTAGTGACCACCTTAATCTTCTTCCTTATGTTAACCATCCAATCCTGGTTGATTTTATATGTGTTACTTCCCATGTAATGGTTATAATCCTTTAATTTACACATGTATACAAAGGATACCCATTTCTTCCCCACCATGACCTTAGGGGGAAACTGCATCTCTCTATAATCAATATGTGTGCTTGTTTTTAGGTCAATTGTCATGATTTTGATGCCTTATACTAGTTGTACCTCTCATTTCATAGTGGCTACTTAATTCACCATCTATGATTTATTTGCATCTTTTTATTCTTATGGCAGACCTATACTTAACCTTTTCTTACCCATTCCTAAACTGACTATTATTAAAGTGAAATTGGTTGACATTTCCAAAGTGCTTAATATTATTTAGTGCTTCTTCAAAGTCATTGGAACTATGACTATGTCTTTGGCTATCAAGCTTCATGTGTAGTTAATGGTAGCCTTGATGTTTTACATAACTTCTACTATCATGTTCTCTCTCAATTTCTCTCCACTCACCTTTATAATTCCAAATGAAACACAATTTTGTTGTGGTTAGACCATTCTTTCTTGAGGGGTTGTGGATGCTCTAGTTTTCACTATGGTAGGTTTTCTAGTTTGATTGGCTTTGGCTCTATTTAGCTCTATATTATGGTTTGAATTCTCAAAAGGTTTACAAGATTTCAAAGTTTGTCATTCACCCCTTTATACTCTATTTTCATCTACCTCATAATGGTTGGTGATTAATGGCTTGGTGGCACATGGATTTATTGAAATATACTAAACTCATGAAATATGCTAAAATTTGCCACCAAATCCTTATTTATTGTGGATATTTGTACTTCCACCATCACACCATTAATTTCTCTAATGGTTTATTTAGTGAAGTGACAAGTGATTCAAATGGTCACTTGCCATCGACCATTGTGTGGGTGCCAACTATATTGATGATATGTTTCTTGTGTTTTATTCACCTTTGCATGACCTTCACCTTTCTTATGGAAACCTAGGTGTAGTGTTTCACATGCACTCAATTCAGCCTTCTTGATTCCATCTCTTCTTCATGTTGTGATTCTCTACAAGCACACCTCTCTTTCTTAGTTGATTTATCTACACTTCCATGTCTATTACTTTGGCTTTCCCTACCCCATACAAATCCTTATGCTAGTCCTTCAATACTTCATTCTCTACTTTTTATCTTTGCACATGAATATCATGTGTGCTTCCTTTTGTCAACTTGTCAATGTTTTGAACTTGATCAACTTTATACACCCAAAAACATAGGTATCTAGCCTCATGCACTTAGATAGAATCCATGCTAGACTCACCCAACTATATTGATGTGTGTAAGTTCCAGAAGAGTTCTCCTATAGGCCTAAAAGTGTCATGTTTATTCACCTAACACAAATGAAATAAATGTAAGGAAATATTTGGCATGCATCAAATTTTATTATGGTCAACATAAAGCAACCAAATTGTGATCGAGAAGTTGGTGTATGATGGCATAATCACTAGCTTAGTGAGTATAGGGATTCAATCTATTACCATTGAAATTCTTAGGGAGAATTTCACCCATCAATGTGTATAGTTTACATGTGCTAGTCTCTAATATACTATGGATGATATAAGGTCTCATCCACCTAATCTACAATTTTCTTGGGTGTTTGAGGTAATTTGAGTCATATATCAAGACTAGAGCACCTTCATTAAAAACTTTGTGCTTGATGTACTTATCATGCCATAACTTCTACCACACCTTTTTTATTTGTTGTATCCATCTTGCTTGGACACGTGTCTTGTCTAAGCACTCAAATATTCTTGGTCATCTAGTCAACCAATACATGTGATGCAAAATGAGGGTACTATAAATTCCATAGTTAAAATAGTCTCTATGCCAAACACCAATTAAAATTGTGTAGCCTTTTTTAGGAACTTTTACATATTGTATTAGGTTCACAATACTACTAACACATGATCATCCCAATCTTTGTGACTAATGTTGCATATCTTTATGAGGCATGTTCTAATTATCTTATTAAATGCCTCTATAGTGCCATTTTCTTGGGGATGATAAAGTGTTATTTTATGGTGCACCACCATATATTCAATCATTAATATCTGAATGGTTTCATTGATGAAGTGTGTGTCATGGTTGTTAGTCAAGCTAAGTAGGCATCCATACTAACTAATGATATTCTCCTAGATAAAACTTATTATGGTGGTGGTTATATAATCTTTGGTTGGCATTGCCTTAACCTACTTGGTGAAGTAATCTATGTGGCCAAAATGTATTGTGTGCTTATACACCTTATAGCAGGAGTAATAGGCCCAACAAAGTCAATGCCCCTTTTTTTAAATGGTGCCTAGGAAAGGATGGTGATGAGAGGCATCTCATCCTAGTGGTTTGGATTTCCTATGTGCTATTATATGTCACATTCTTTGGCATGCTATTTTGCATCCTCTAATAGATTTGGCCACCACAAGCCTCATTGTAGAACCTTACACATTATAGCATCTCTAATGTAATGGCCTCCATTAATCCCCTCATGTGCCTCTTACAAGACTGAGTCTTATTCATGCTCTAGGACACATTAGTGTAAGACCTCATTATGGCTCAACTTATGTAGTTCCCCACCAATGAGTTGAAAAAGGGTGGCATAAAATATGAGCTACTTCTTCTCCTTAGTCATGATGGTCTAGGGTGCAGAATTAGATGTCAGAAATATGGCAATCTTTGCCAAGTGTTTTGAGATGAACTAGACCCTATAAATTTGCATGTTAGTCATATCATTTTCTATATGAACTACTACATCACTAGAGTTGATTTGGGATAGATGGTATGGGCTTGAGTTTTGTCTTTTAGGCTTTAATACAATAGAGAACTAGAACTCTTGAAACAAAATAATCCATCAACAAATATGCCCATAAAGAATAAGCTTGTTTACCATGTACTTAAGTGCCTCATGATCAATGAAGAAGATGAAGGGGTTAGTCAATAATTAATACCAAAAAAAATTTAAGGCATAAACCATGGCAAGTGCCTTGCATTTAGTTTTGGTGTAATTTTATTCTACCTTGGTTAGTTTTTTGATTGCAAAAGTAACGGAATGCTCCATTTTTCCTTTGCTTGGTTATGTTAAAATGACATAGATCATAGTATCAAATACAACAACATGGACATGGAAGGGATTCATCTAATAAATAAATTTTAATATCGATAAAAATTTTGGTTTGATCTTTAAGGTCTTAAATACGTCTTCCTGCAAAAATTTTGGTTTGATCTTTAAGGTCTCAAATACATCTTCCTACACTATGCCCCAATAAAATGGGCCATTTTTATGTAAGAGATCTTCTAGTAGTGCCAATCTTAGAATAGTTCCTTATGAACTTCCTATAGTACTTATAATGTCTAAGAAAGGCATGAATGTATTTATGCATTGATGGGGTTTGGAGTTGAAGGATGATGGAAATATTTTTTGGATCAATGAGAAGACCATATTTGTAGATGATGTGCCTAAGCAAAGTGCCAAATGACATTATGAAAACACACTTCTTTAGGTTCCAAGAAATATGTAACTACCTACACATTTAAAACATAAGGTGCAAGTGGTCATAGTGATCCTTAAATACCACATATATATTCAAATGATCTAAGTATACTTAGAGGAATTTGTGAATGAAGCCTTTGAAATCAAAGATCACCACTCAGGAGAATATGGTTGGCACATTATTCAATCCAAAGGGCATCACGTTCTATGTGAAACAACCCCATTCTATTCAAAGGTAATTTTGGAGTTATCCTCATCCTTTATTTAGACTTGATGGTATCTTAAGAACCCATCAGTAATAGTGTATATCTTGTAACCTATGATGTTATCCAAGACTTCATCAGTGAACAGAGTTGGAAAGGGGTCAGTCACATAGGTGGCATTCAATAATCTATAATCGATACAAATTTAGGTGTGCCCATCCTTCTTGATTATTATAAACATGGGTCTAACACATTTGTATTATTACATAGGGTTGTGATGCCTATGGCTCACATATCATCAATCTCTATTTTGACCTTGACACAAAGATTGGGGTTCATCTTGTAAGGTTGCTTCTTAATGGGTATTACACCATTGACTAGTTTGATGCTCATCTTTTGAGAGATGGGTGTGTGAATTCCATATCTATATAGTTACAAGGGAACAAGTCTTGTAAATCCTTTAACATATCAACAATACATGTTAGCTCTGTGTTAGAACAGTAGGTTCCTATAGTAGTAATCTTTAGTTCCCCTTCTGACCTGATATCTACCTTTGTAGTTTTTAATGACATGAAGTAGGGTTCATTTTTCTCTTGGTGTGAATCCTTGACCTATTTTCTACCCTCAATCATTTATATCTAAATATGGTCAAGGTCTTCTTCTTCTAGGGTGTTATCCTCAACCTAACGCACTAACTTTTTTTGTCTATCAAATTCTTCTAGGTGTGCACCTTCTATGTTTCATCATCTTCATCACTAGAGTCACTATTAAGAATTTGATCTTTGAATAATTTTAGGTGTGTTAATCTCTTTTCACCAAACATTTATTTTAGGCATTCCTCCAATATTATGGTATCCTCAAACACTAAGCTTCAAACTACTTATAGTGGCTCAATCAATTCAAGGTTTTGTGAAGGAAAGGAGAAGGTGTGAACAAACCATTCCTTAAGTACATCCCAATTGGCTATCTTATAGCTCATCTTATTAACAATGTAAAATGCCCATGCCCAATTCTTTAAGGTCTTATGGAAGGCATGTACCCATAGATTCCTTGGGGCATTTTCACCACAAATATTCTAGGTTGATTCACAAAGACACACATGTGCTATAGGTTTATATTCGCCAGAGTAGGCTAAGATGTTTAGGTCCTCATTACTTTTATTGAATCTAGTGCAAATGGCTACCTTCACATCTCTCCAATTTTTCAAGCTAGGCTTTTATACTACCTACCAATGAGTGGTAGTGCTCTTCAATGTATATATTAGTGCACCTATTATATCCACCTTTTGGGATGTATAATTTAAGGTCATATACATAGTATTCCATTAGATCACCCCATTTATATCTTGGGAGTATTGCACATTTATCCTTACTAAGGTGAAACACTCTCTTTCCCTTTTTATTGGTATGAGGGACCCACCTTTTATAAGCACAATCAATATGGACCCAACCTATCTTTAGTGGTTTTGGATCCTTCATGCACACCAAATGGCACCTTAGACTAGTGATCTCATATGCTTCCTTGACCCATCAATTTTAGGCAACATCAGTGGTATTTGAGGTTGATTTTCCGTCTTCCCAAGAGAGGACTCCTTGTTCATTTAGGTCTAGAGTCTTGGTACCATGTACCATGATGTTATATATGTGGTTGATCTTATCCTTGATGTCTATATTCTTGACATAGGGGGGTCCTTGGTCATTTGAGAGGGGTATAACCACCCTCTCTTTTCCATTCTCAAATGTCACATAGCACCTTCTGAAGTGCATATATGTATTATTTTAATAATACTATGGCCTTCTTAGAAGCATCGGGTAGTTGTCTTATTCTGCTAACTTGATCACTTTAAAGTCAATGCAAAATTTGGTGTCCATGTTATCTACAACTATGCTCTTCAAAATTATAATAGGGTATGCTTGGGTCTTATTGGCCATGAATAGTACATGAGGGAAGGACTCAAGGCTAGCCTACCCATTTTCTCCTAGGCATTCTTAGTCATGATGTTGACCTTGGTGCCTATGTTTACAAGGACCTTATAGATAGATCATCCATCAATAGTGGCATCCACAAGGAGTTCTGAGTCATAATCCATATTTTATGTATGTCAAATTTATCACACCTTCTCCATGTGTGGTATAATGACCTCAACTTGTTTTTAATCCACATGATCCATGAGTAAGTTCTTCAATAGGGGTAACATTCCTTCTATCTACAAGAGGTGTAAGATCTTAGTTAATTCTTATATCTCAACTTCTTATCTGTCCTACTTATTTTGAGAGGCAACAACCTATGCTTATAGGTCTCATGCTAATTGGATCTCCCCTTGTAGGTTTTATATTACACTCATGGCCTATTGTAATACATATTTTTAGCATGTTGGGTTTGGGTAAGGCATAGCTTTTATTTCAGGCCACACTATGCACTCAATGTGACCCTTATCCCCATATTCTAATCATAACTTAAGTATTAGCATAACTCATAGTTGAGTGGTGAATCCATTATGAGTATTCACCTACACCTTAGCTATCTATGTATAAGTCGATTGCACCTTTGGGTCCATTTTTCCATTTCCAACTCACTCTTGATCATTCATGTACCCTTGTCTATGCTAGGCCTACCTTGGGTCAATGTTTTGTAAAATTTAGGGTATTATTCAACATTATGGGACCCTCAATAATACCCACACATTGGATGTGTAGGGCAAACATGTTGATAGTGCTCTATCATGCCATACTTATAACATGAGCATGGTGGGAACCTTCCACCACCATGTCTTCCACCTCACCCTCTAGAACCTCATTACATTCTAAAGGTTGTGTTCTATTGTCCATATCCCTCATAACCTTGGTTTGCTTACTCTCTACTACTATAGTGGCTTGTCATGTACCTCTTTCCATATTCTCATGCATTTCATTAATCACCTAGAAATTAGTAATGGTATGGGTATAGGCATGACACAACTAATAATAGATGCTTGAGTTGACCTGGATGGTATGTTATAACAAAGGATATTTGAAAACGTCATGCACCTCCTGATAGATTTCATAGCTTATAATCAATTACACACATTCCCTTTTGAGTAGCTAGTCCTATTTTAGCCTTTTGATTCATAGTCTATACACCATAGTCCACTTTCAGCATCATGTGATAATCTTGTAGTAAGATTTTGAATTTGGGAGGCCATAGATGCAATTTGTGCCTCCATAAATGGGTTCTTGGTATCTACACTTCTGACTTCCTCATCCTTGAGCATGGCTTCAAGCACTTCTTAATGGTCTGTAAATGTCTTCATGGAAAATACTCTTTAGAAGGGCATAATCAACCCTCCAATGAACCATTATGCATATTAGGAAGGGTGATTGTCATATGGGAGATTTGATAGAATATTTTTGAATCTTGCATCGTATAGAAACACACTTTTTTAGAGTCTTTGAGTAATTTATTTGAGCATGGAGATGCTCTACTATTCAAACTCTAGAATTTCAATTTCCTTTAGGAATTAAACTTTTAGGGCATCATAATTAACCATGGCCAAGGTTCATTTTAGTAGGCCCTATAAAAAAATATGTGGTCTTAAGGTGAATCAAATTCATAATGATGGTGAATCAATTATGAAAGTGTATCGATGCACAAGTAAATCATGTGATGCCACATGGTGAATGATGCAAATGACCACCAAAAGTATGTATATGGATGCATGTACAACATCGTTGAACACTAGCATGAAATATGGTGTGGGAAGATGTTAGTATCATTTAGGAAAATGCTAGATGGTGTGGGTGGATTTTAGGAACATGTAGATGAACATCTATATAATGAAAATAGATGCCAGCTACATATCAATGGATGTTGAACTCCACATCATGGTATTGGTGCTCATCCACATTATAATTTATGTTTGTCCACACACAATATGTGTTAATTTTTTTGACAAATCCCATATAAATTTCCACATCATGCTGACAAATATCAATATAATATATGTGCATTTATGAGATGTGATGAATAATGTTAGTGTTGTTTGTTATTGATCATAACATGCCTATGTGAATATTACATGTTAATGGGAGTGTTTATAGTGCTTCTCCCTTAGGAGAGGTTGTCTATCCATGCATGTGGGATAATTATCCCCCATGCATGGATTTTACTAGTCTATAACACATGGGTATGCCTAGCAATTAATATCCACTAACAAATGTTGGGAGGCCACAAGCATCCATCAATAGATTTTAGACATCTACCACCATGGACCTCCACTAAAAACCCATGGGTGACCTATTGACCATTTTGGATCACAAGCCAAAATAAGTCCCCCCTTTTTTTCCCCTATTGTTTTGAGCTAGTACATTTTTTATTTTGTGTCTCATTTTTACATACTCTACAGCCTATTTCTATGGGCTCTACAAGAAATTTCTATAGACTCTATAGGCCTGTTTCTACAAATTCTATAGGAAATTACTATGGACTCTGCAGGAAAGTCTTTTGGCAGATGAAGAACTAGTTCAAGGAATGGAAGGGGCTTCTACAAAGTTTCTTTGGACCATTGAACCATTCAGTTCAATTGGCTTAGATTCAATTGGTTCAATGGCTCACTTCAATAGCTTATTTCATTGGCTTGGTTTAACGGCTTGGTTTACTCAATTGGTTTAACGACCTGGTTCAAATGAGTTGGTTCAATGTTTGGTTCAAAGGGACCATTTCAAGTGCCCTTGTGGAGGGTAGTTCGAGACTCAAGTGCCCTTGCAGAGGGCAAGGAACATTTGCAAAGAGGCCAAAGAGAAAGCTAAAAAGGTAAGTTTCCTTTAGAAATTTGTTTAAGGCAAAGAAGAGAATTTCTTCAGACAAAATGTCTGAAGGAATTCCTTTGAACATTTTGTCCAAAGAAATTCTTTGAAAGAAAATCCCATCGAGGCAAAAGACATAAGCGATTTCTTTTAGACTTTTTTTTTGAAGGAATTCCTTCGAACAAAAAGTCTGAAGAAATTTAGGAAAGAGCCATAGGTAAAAAACCTAAAGAAAGTCTGTGAAGGAAAGGAATGAGCAAGACAATTCTTGTGGACTTTTGTCTATGGAAAAGTGACTGGGAGAAAATCCATGGAAAAAGTGGCCGAATGAAAAGACCTACGGAAATTATCAAAAAACAAAGGGAGAAATCCTTCAAACATTTTGTCCAAAGGATTTCAAGACCAAGGGAGCTGAAGGACCCTGAAGGGCAAGTGCCCTTGCGGGGAACTCTCAGCCAAAATGAAGGGACACTTCTCCAAGGTTGAAGGGTCACCTTCCCTTTGGGAGGGTCCAAAGCAAAAGTCTAAAGGAAAGGAAAAGGTCAAGGAAATTCTAAGGGGTGTCGGGCCTAAAGACATCAAAATCTAGCATGATGAACTAGTCGTTGGAAGTTCAAATGTAGTGACAAGTGCACAGACGTCAACTTTAAGGCTCATGAAATAGCTGTTGATTTTGAAAAGCCTAAAGAAGAGCCCAAGGAACTTAGTGACCCACCAAAAGATAGCCTCAAGGGCTGAATGAGCCAGAAAGAGACAAAACCAAGAAGAGACAAAGTATAGAAAAAGACAAAATAGTCTAGGTGGCAAAGAGAGCTATTGAATCAAGGATTTATTCCTACAGTTGGAATAGTGCTTGCCAAGTGGTCATCAAATAGTGCAAATAGTAAGTGGTGTAGCCTATTCTTTCCACTTTGCATTTATGAGCAGACAAACTACATGAATATCTGAAAGGAGCAGTCTTGTTTGCAAAAAAAGAGGTGCGGTCCATGTGTTCACATTAATTTTTTAATGCCAAAGTCAAGACTAGTAATTACACAACATGGTTCCATCAGGCCTCTTCTAGAAGAATGACATTAGCAACAGTGACTTCCTCTTCTTGATGCTCTCAAATGCACATGAGCCAGCTTGTCAAAGGGTGCCAAAAAGACTTTTTCAAAAGGGGCGCCTTTACTTCTTCTCTTTCTATATATTTAAAACTTCTCATTTTGAGAAAAAGGATATCTCTTAGCTCATAAGGCAAAGCTCTATCTAAAAATCTCTCAGGCTTGTAAGGCAGAACTCTACCAAATTTTTACCTTGAATCAAGACTTAGCAATTTTACCTCCATTTGAACTTCCACTCATGCATATGTCTATGTTTTATTTTTGTGTTAAGTCATTTTCTTTTATGCTTTCATAGAATGATTCTAGCATGTCTAGTGCATTGTGAAGTCTCTTCTTCTACAGGTTTGCTAAAAGTGTCTATAGTAGGAATATAGGTGCATGTGAATAGGCTGCCAAAGTGTGTCTTAGAACACCTTTGATATTTCTTCCTCCCTATATCTCTACAGACCCTTGACTCACTAATACAGACCCTTGACTCACTAATACAGAAGAGTTTCCCATATTAGATGAAGTGTATGATAGCTTCTTCTTGGTAAAAAGTGTATGTTCAGGCTGAGTGTATCAACTATTTTGGTGTATCACCTTTTAGTTTAGATTTAGGTTCTATTTTTAACATCTTTCTCCCTTTTCATCCCCCCCTTTTTTCATTTATTTTTTAGCAGTAGGGAATCCAAGACCTAAAAGATACATCAAAGGGAGCTAGCCCTTATCTAGAGACTCTCCCCCTAGTTTTTCTAGGCCCACAGGTAAGAGGGGAGTTTCCATTATTGTGTGTGGAAGGCAGGAGCTCAACCTCCTATCTAGGGTGAAATCCACTACATCAACAGTTTTTGGAATGCCTGGTGGGACCAACTAGGACAAGTTTGGTCCAAAGAGTTGAAGAATTTTTGGTGTGTTCTTCATCCAACTAGCCTTTGGAGGCTTTTTTATCAACACCAATGGCGACTCTGAGTTGAATTAGCTGGTTAAGCAGTCTAGGTGCCATCAAGAAATCTTATTTTGGTATGTATAATTTTATTGATAAGAATCATGGGCCTTGTGTTCCTTCATATTACCATGATCAAGCTCACATTTTTCATGCAATCCCCTCAAGCAGCTCTCCTAGTTTCCCTTCAATGATAAGGGAAGTAGCACTGGAGTTTGAGAAGTAGGTAATGGAGATAGAAAAACTAGATGAGTAGTATGGATATTAGCAGGAGCTGATGTATAAAGAGGAGTGTTTGTTTAGGTAAGCTCAGGCCTTGGAATCCATGGAGGAGGTAGAAAAATGGAGGAATCCATTCATGTAAGGTAGTCAACCTTGTGTGCCCCCTCTTATTATAAAGAAAGCCCCCTCTTGTACACTAAATCCTTTCTATCAGATGGCACTTGCTCATTCTGGCTCATCTGATGCATCAATCGATCCTGCTCTTAATCCCATGTACCTAGTTTTTTAGCATGCCTCTCTTTAGATAGCTATTCCTATACATGAGTAGACCCTCCCAAATCTTCCCCAACCTCCTCAAGTCTTTCAACATGATCTCCAAATTCCAAGTTGGAAGAAGGAAAGTCATGAACCAGCTCGGGACCTTGAAGAAGACAAAGTTGTTTCTTCTTCCCAAGAGAAAAGTTCCAATCCCAAGGTCCTAAGTTGGAAGCAAATAGTGGAATATTTGGATAGGAAGGTGGAGGAGAAATATTTTGCTCATAACCTTAAATAATTCAAGGCTGCTCCTACTCATGATGATGCTTATGACCTCCAGGAAAGGCTCTTCCAAGAAGATATAGCCAAGAGAATTAAAGAGTTGGAATCCAAAGCGAGATTCCTCAACCAATGTGTGATGGACATGTCTGAACACACCCCATCTACACACCTCCAAGAGATCTATCAAGCCACATCTAATATAGATGAAGTGCTAGCCAAATGGAAAGAGGAGAATCATTTGATTCTAGCTCAAGGACTGCCTCTTCTTCCACATGGTTTTTCCACTTCACCCCTTCTCAAGGAGGAACCTATTTTGTAAGAGGTGAGTGAGGAAGAAAAGATCCAATCTATAGCTTCTCAAGAGGCTATCATGAGTGACAATGAAGAAGAAATCATCATCGATGCTCCTTGTGAAGACATCATCAAAAATGGAGAAGACACAGGGCATGCACACATGTAGATGTTCTAGCAATATGAGGAAGAACGTAAACATGGTGAGCTCTCTTCCCCTTTGTTTGATGAACTTCCTTATTTATTCGATGAGGATGATGACTATGCCATGGAGCTTGAGTTGGATGAGGATCAGATGGATGTCTTTGAATAACCAGAGACTCTGATCCTTGAGCAAGAAAAGGAGAGGTTGGTCCATCTTAAGGAAAGCCTTGAAGAAGAGAGCCTTGAATAAGAATATGATGTTTTATGGGATGAACAATCAGTTTTTAATTCCATTTTAGACATCACAACAGTCACCCTTCTTCAAGAAGGCCATGAAGGAGTAGAGGATGAGTTTGATAGGGTTTTCAATAAAGTAGAAGGGAATGAGTCAAACCATGATGCACTACAAAGGAACTGTGCATATCAAAGGGCTTATGGTGATGAGCCAACAACCATTGATTTCTTGGTGAAATGCACCAGCATGAAGCACCAGCATTCAGCAAGCTTCTAAGAATAAGAAGAGTACATATATGTTGGAAGCATGTTTGATTCTGATCCACTTAGATGTAAGCCAATCAAGGTGACAGGCAAGAGGAGCATGTCACCAAATCTCCATTCCATTTAGCCACTTGTCTAGCACTGTAAGTTTCCTAGCTAGGAAGGAGTCTTAATAAATTTTCCCTTTGAGCCAGGAGGGAGGCAAATATACCTAGTTAGTTGTATATAGTATTTTGCTTTCAGTTTTCTTTCCTATTTTCCCTAAGTGCAGTTTGCACAAGTAGTGTTTTTAGCCTTGTGTGTGTTTTCCTTTGTGTTTGGGGTAAAAAGCTCATGATTAGTTTTGGGATCTCTCAAGGTTGTTGTTAACCTTTATTCAAAGCTACATCTGACTCTGTGCCTAATGGATTTTAAGGCAACTGGTTTCTAAGCATAGCAAGCATGCTTCCCCTAGGAGTCACCAATTTGTTGACCATTTTGGTCCTACAAGCCAAAATCGGTCCCCCCTCTTTTTTCCCCTGCTATTCTGAGCCAGTACAATTTTGATTTTGCACAAGTCTCATTTCTACAGACTCTATAGGCTATTTTTATAGACTCTGCAAGAAATTTCTATGAAATTTACAGGCCTATTTCTACGGACTCTGTAAGAAATTACTACAGACTCTACAGGAAAGTCTTTTGGTAGATGAAGAACTAGTTTAAGGAATGGAAGGGTCTTCTACAAAGTTTCTTCAAACCATCAAACCATTCATTTCAATTGGCTTAGATTCAATTGGTTTAACATCTCACTTCAATGGCTTATTTCAATGACTTGGTTTGCTCAATTGGTTCAACGGCTAGTTCAAATCAGTTGGTTCAATGTTTGGTTCAAAGGGACCATTTCAAGTGCCCTTATGAGGGAAATTCAGGACTCAAGTGCCCTTGCAGAGGGTAGGGAACATTTTCAAAGAGGCCAAAGAGAAAGCTGAAAAGGTAAGTTTTCTTTGAAAATTTGTTTAAGGCAAAGAAGAGAATTTTTTTAGACAAAATGTCTGAAGGAATTCCTTCAGACATTTTGTCTGAAGAAATTCTTTGGAAGAAAATCCTACCGAGGCAAAAGACATAAGTGATTTCTTTCAGACTTTTTGTTTGAAGGAATTCCTTCGAACAAAAATTCCAAAGAAATTTTGGAAAGAGCCGTGGTTAAAAAACCCAAAGAAAGTCTTTGAAGGAAAGGAATGAGCAAGATAATCTTGTGGACTTTTGTCCACGGGAAAAGTGACTAGGAGAAAATCCATGGGAAAAGTGGCTGAATGAAAAGACCCAAGGAAATAAACAAAAAACAAAGGGATAAATCCTTCAGACAAAATGTTTGAAGGAATTCCTTCAGACATTTTGTTTGAAGGATTTCAAGACCTAAGGAGCTGAAGGACCCCAAAGGGCAAGTGCCCTTGTAGGGGACTTTCATCCAAAATGAAGGGACACTTCTCTAAGGCTGAAGGGTTACCTTCCCTTCGGGAGGGTCTAAAGCAAAAGCTTGAATTAAAGGAAAAGGCTGAGGAAATTCTAAGGGGTGACGGGCCCAAAGACATCAAAATTGAGCATGGTGAACTAGTCGTTGGAAGTTCAAACATAGTGATAGGTGTGCAGACGTCAAATTTAAGGCTCATGAAATAGTCCTTGATTTTGAATATCCTAAAGAAGAGCCTAAGGAACTTAGTGGCCCACCAAAAGATAGCCTCGAGGGCCGAAGGAGCCAAAAAGAGACAAAACCAGGAAGAGACAAAGTGCAGAAATAGACAAAATAGTCCAGGTGGCAAAGAGAGGTGTCAACTCAAGGATTTATTCCTATAGTTGGAACAGTGCTTGCCAAGTGGTCATCAAATGGTGCAAACAGTAAGTGGCATGGCCTATTTTTCCACTTTGCATTTATGAGCAGATAAACTACATGAATATTTGGAAGGAGCAGTCTTGTTTGTAAAAAAAATAGGTGTGGCTCATGTGTTCACATTAATGTTTGAATGCCAAAATCAAGACTGGTGATTACATAGCATGGTTCTAGTAGGCATCTTCTATAAGAATGACATCATCAATAGTGACTTCCTCTTCCCAATGCTCTCAAATGCACATGAGCCAGCTTGTCAAAGGGCACTAAAAAGTCTTTTTCAAAAGGGGCACCTTTACTTCTTCTCTTTCTATATATTGTAAACTTCTTATTTTGAGAAAAAGAGATCTCTTAGCTCGTAAGGCAAAGCTCTGCCCAAAAATCTCTCAGGATTGTAAGGTAGAACTCTACCAAATTTTTACCTTGAATCAAGACTTAGCAATTTTACCTCCATTTGAACTTACACTCATGCATATGTCTATGTTTTCTTTTTGTGTTAAGTCATTTTCTTTTATGCTTTCACAGAACGATTCTAGCATGTTTAGTGCATTGTGAAGTCTCTTCTTCTGCAGGTCTGTCGAAAGTGTCTATAGCAGGAATATAGGTGCATGTGAATAGGCTGCCAAAGTGTGTCTCAAAACACCTTTGATAGTTCTTCCTCCCTATATCTCTACGGACCCCTAACTCATTGATACAGAAGAGTTTCCCACATCAGATGAAGTGTATGATAGATTCTTCTTGGTGAAAAGTATATGTTTAGGCTGAGTGTATCAACTATTTTGGTGTATCACCTTTTAGTTTAGGTTTAGGTTCTATTTTCAGCATCTTTCTCCCTTTTCATCCCCCCCCCCACTTTTTTCATTTATTTGTTAGCAAAGGGAATCTAGGACCTAAAAGATACATCAAAGGGAGCTAGCCCTTATCTAGAGACTCTCCCCCCAGTTTTACCAAGCCCACAAGTAAGAGGGGAGTTTCTATTGTTGCATGTGGAAGGTAGGAGCTCAGCCTCCTGTCTAGGGTGCAATCCACTGTGTCAACATGACCACCAAATGATCATGGGTGTTTTCTTATTGATCACAAGCATCCACCAATAGGTAATGGGTGTTTTCTAGTAGCCCATGGGCACCTGCCTATAACCTAGACCCTGAGGTCATCTATAGGACACATGTCGATAAATTCTTGTAATATGTTGGCAGATGTTGATAGGCTATGGGTGTCCACCTATATCCTATAGGGATATGGGTGTTTATCAACAACATGCAAATTTCTATCAACAAGCTATAAACATCTACTAATGGACATCTTATGAATGCCCATCTAGGGTCTTTAAGTGTATACCCATATCCTATTGGCATTTACTCATAGGTTTTTAGTGCCAACTGGCAAAGTTAAGTGTTTTTTTTATTTTATTGACACAATTTACATAGTACATAGAGTCAATTTACTATGTAGACTATCAGTGTCCACCTGATTGTATATGTAAAATTCATCAAGATTGGCTTTTGAGGTACCAATGAACTATATTTATATGAGGAAATTTATATTTAAATTTAGGTGAACCTCTCCTCAAAATTAACTTTGACCTTAAAAATTTAGGCAATCCCACCCTATCAGCTTCTCCATAAAAATTACCAAATGTCAACTTTGAAAAATGGAATATTTGTAGATTAACAAAGATTTGCCACTAAAAAAACCCTAACCATGGCCTAATGAAGGTCAAAATTATTATCCCAGGTGTGAGTGTGATCAATTAAAGTGGTCATAAATTGGGCATCCTTACACTCTAATTTTATTATGCCCCATGTGCACCATTATAGTTCACAACTTCATCACATGATCTATGGCATTCTCCATGCCACAATACTCTAGTAAGTGCATGACCATTTCATATTAAATTTGATGCAAGGGGGTAGCGAAGATCTAAAACACTTGTCCCCTTAAAATTTGTCTTGGTAGTGGTCCTTAATTACCTCCACACACTAGTTTAGGTGTTAATTTTATCATTACTACTAGTGAAATTAATTTTGATGGCAATGTGATACTTATTTATAGTATTAAACCACTTCTTATGGGTTGTTATCCACCTTGCATTACTAACATTAGTTGAGCTGGTATGATTTTTCTCAAGTTCTATTATGGTGAGGTAGTGTCCAATGGTCTAAATTTAGTTATGTTCACCTCTTTGTATGGAATAACCTATTTAATCACAAAGTTACACTCCAAGTCTATAAAATGTGTAAGATCTAAGTCATCAACAAAGTCAATTATTACTTTTTTACTTTCTTCAAGTGGTGGATCCAGCATGTGAGCATTCATTATAGGTTAAAAGTGGGTAGATGCATCAAGCATATCTTTAGTCACCAAATCTTGTAGGAACCTAGTGAATTATACACCTGTCAAGTGTTGATCTTGATCCATCACTTCATTATATTTTCTCATTATTTTGAGGCTATATTTCAAGATGTCCTTACCCATTCCCATCCCACTCACTATATGTTCTCTTGGAACTTCCAGGTTCCATATCTTTTATCATTCTATGTTGTCTCTTATTATAGGTCTATCTCATAAGCTCTCAGGTGTCAGTTTTCTCATCCCCTTCCATTGTGCCTCACTTACACACCCCCTTCTCCCCTTTTGTACCACTCATACATGAAAGGACTTTATCCTTCCATCCCCAAAGTTTATAAACTATAATCCACCATTATATTTTTGAGCTCTATATTGAACTCCTTCACAAATGTACCTCTAGGGACACATAAAAACTAGTATTATGCTTCCTTAGGGCATGAGTATGTTGAGACTATGAACTCAAGTATGTAATTATTCACCACTCCTTCCCACCATTTATACACTACTCTAGTCTAAGTGGCATCCATGGTTTCAAGTCTCTCTAGGCACTCTGTTATCCACTCATAGTGTTGTCCATAGATTCTTCTTCTTTGGGTTAAATATGTAGCCAACCACCATTACACATGCTCAGGTATTTCATAGAAAAATACCTCATATAGAGCATCATATAGGTTGTTCTAAACCCATCTTCTCAACTTTTATCCTTGGAAAATTGGAAGCTTTAGTGAAAATATATCTTCCACCTATTGTAATAGATGTTTGATGTTTTTGAGGAAGATTTGGTACATCATTTTGTTGCACCATTATAATAACAAAATTCAACATAGGTCCCAAAAATAAAACAAAAATGTTGTATAAAAGGGCACACAAAGTTATCTCAATCATTTTTTAGGTTCCTTATAATCAAGTGAAAACATGTAATATTCCCTTATCACTCAATATTTTAATAGTCAAATGCACCAACATTAATTAACTTAAGGAACAAGCCTTATGCTCTCACTTGAAGCACAACTAAGAAGTAATCAAGGTCAACATTGGGTTAGATGTGACATGGAGTAATATATTAACTATGGGACTTGGTCAATTCAAATATATCCTTAATTAGATATATTTTTTCAAGCCTTTCATGGGCTAAGCCTAATGGATTATATGTGCAAGCTTTTTGGTGGACTAATCCTAGAGTCATATGGGTGTAATCCTTTGTTAAACTAAGCCTAGTATCATATAGGTGCTTGAAGGGTCAAAGGTATTCTTTCACTTTAAGTAATCATATTATTCTTGTGCTTCTTAATAAGGGATAGGAATTCTTAGTGAAGGATCTATACTCATACTCCCAACATATTTATGATGATGTCATCATTTACTACAAGGAGTCCATGAACAACATGAACCAAAAGCTCATAACCATTCTTTAATTTAAACATATTGAAATTAAAAAATTATAATAATTTTGCATTCAAATAGCAATACCAAATATGCATAAACTAGATACCATGTTTACTGCAACCATTTTTTATCATTAATCAAAGCTTAAATAACATAGACTATATAGTTCATCACATCTAGAATAGAGTATGCTTAGCTCAAACTACCTAATGACCCAAAGTCTCATAAGAAATCTTGGGTGATTACAAATGGATCCTTCATGGCATCCATACTACACCTAAGTATAATTGTTACTATATGTATATATATAGAGCAATTCAAATTTACTAGAGCTTCACTGCACTATATTATGTCTCATTACATCAACTAGTTTCGAGATCCTTTTATATATCTTCAAGAGAATATATACCAAAGTGGAATACACACACTGAGTTTTGATCTATAACCTTGGTGATCATTCCTTCTAGCTCTATCACCTTACAAACTTTTCACTGTAGTCTCCATGTATCACCAATCCTAGAAGATGCCCTAAAAATTTGGGAACTAGTTAACCACCTACCAGCTAGTACAAGGTATGCTCTATAAAATCTAATTGGTGCTAAAATTCCAAAATTTCATCATTAATAAAAATTATTACCTCATATTAATGTGGATGTCATGTTGGTGTGAATCCTTTACTTACCAAAATAAGGGGCCCAACAACAAGCTTTCAAGTTTTCAATCATTCCATACATGAGAGAAAAGATCAAGATCTGAGACTTTGGGAAGAGGAAGGGGGTCTCTTTAAATTATCATTCATGGAATTTTTCTATAAATACATTACCTATAATTTATGAACTAATGCTAACAATCTGGGCACTCAAATGGTCTCCTTCATTTATGTAAAGGGTTAAAGTGACATCAGTTTTGGTGTATCTTTGAAGTGTTTTTTAAAAATTGATGTGTTATGTGTGTTCCATACTCCCTTAATGCTCTTCCATGATACTATTCACCTAATTTTCTTATGTGTGGGAGTGTGGGAACAAGAAAATCTTCATGTTTCCTCCATTTTTAATCTACCGATTGAAATTTTTAGGTTACAGGGTCTTTGGTAAATATGATGGAAGTGTTGATGTTTTAAGTTATTGATGTCCCTTGAAGAATTTAAAACCTTATCTACCTTCCTAATCACTCAATTGATCCACCCTCATATCAAATGACCTATTCATGTTCCTATCTCCAATATGACTATTATATATGCAATGTGAAATTCTTTGCTAGTGTTTATAGGGAGTCCTTAGGTTGATTGATAGGCATACACATAAGCCCATCCTTGATCTATGATATATAATTTCATCCCATATTCATCATTTATATATGAAATAGTCATCCTCACCCTCATCCTATTATGTTATGTACTTACATAATTTAGGTAACCCTCATCTAGGCACTTAAAGGCCTTTGTGCAGGCTAAGAACAAGGAGTGTTGACTAAAGATGATACATGAGAGAGGTGTTTAAGACATAAAATAACCTTGAAAATTAATAATATCCTATGATAAAGGCATGGGAGATAGGTAAAAATTTGGGAAGGTAACGATCAACATGAATCAACCCCACACCCCAGGGTATTATATAAAGATTAGTCCCCATAGTCACCTACAGGCCTAAGGCAGACTAGTCAAATGGAGGATTATTGAGATGAGACCTAGAAGGTGTGAAAGAAAATTAAGGAGCATAATAATCCATAGGATTTTATGGAGGAACATGATAGATAGTAAAATAATTCTATTAAAGATCAGACCTTTATCTTTAGACCCTTGAGAGATAAGCACTCTCACAATCAATTCAAGCCTTTTAAGGCAAATTAGGCAAGTAGTATTGTCATTATTGGTTTAAAATGCATAAGGTATTGAAAATATTATGAATTAATAAAACACATGAAAAGGTATGACGATAAATTAGTAGTGTAAAATAGGGTCAACATCATCTCAACTTTCCCCAATAGAGTAACTCACTAAAGACTCCTTTTAAACACACATTAGCTATGACTGAGGGTTGGAGGAAATTTGATAGTATGATTGAATTTTTAAGTGTTCATAAGGATGGAAAATAGTATCAGGAGGTAACCAACATGATTATGTTACCCAAGTATGACATTAGAACATCATGCCCACTTCTTCAAATGAATACACACAGTCTAAGCTTAGGATCATCACCTACAGGCCTGACTATAGGTGGGAAGAAATTTGAACAAGAAACCTTGTTTAGAGGGTAAATAAGGAAATGACGGGGTCAAAAACATAGTGAGGTTACTCAAGGATCAATGAAGTTTTAGTGAAGGGGTTGAGGAATTGAGAAAGAATAAGCAATTCGTATTTGTAGCCAACTAGCTAAACACATCTACAGGTAGGGTTATGTGTAAGAAAGGTCAAATTTGAAACCATAAAAAGGAATGAAATGTATGAATAAGGATAGATTCCATATATTACTTCTTAATGACCTTAGTTTTCCCCCCCATTTATATGTTTTATCTCTTGAATTAAAAGAGCTTGAATGGCCTAAATATGTCTATTAGGCCTAAACAGACCTAAAAAAAGCCTATGCACATGAAGTAATGGCATTTTAATTATTTTAAGGTTAGTTAAGGGTTAAGGTAACCTAATTAAGAGGTGATTAAGAAGGGTGACTTAAAGTTTTTCAAATTGATAACAATCCTAGACTCAAAAAAGGAAGGGGTTAAGAACCTAAGTGGGCCTAAAACTAAGACATATAGGCCTAAATACAAAATATGAAGACACATTCAATATAAAGGGTGTTTAAGGTTATGGTAAATATAGGGAGGAATTAAGTAATGATGTTAAAGGTGGTAGTGAACCCCAAGCTTAGAAGACTAAGAACAAAGCACAAAACCAAACCTATAGGGTTAATTATACCAAGAAACCTACAAACCTTAAGCTTGACTATACAAGGTATGAAATGAGAAGTTGTAGGAGAATATTCATTGAGAGGGTGTTGTCCACACTAATATCATATTATATATGTTCAAACTCCATCAAATTTATAGTGGAGAGAGAAAGGGCTACTCAGACCCCTATACTACTATCAAACACTTAGGCTATTAAATCACCTACAAGTCATGGGAACGTGTATAAAATGTGTGATATAATTATTTTTAGGCTATTAAATCACCTATAAGTCACCTAAAATCTTGTAACTTGGTCTAATCCAAGTAGGCCTAAATCATCCTTAAGCATCCTTTGGACCCCAGCCTTATCTTATGGCATGACAAACCTTCTCAATTAGATTGATGACCATAAATATATGAGGAATTATTTAGGTCCTATGGAGAATGATTAAGGTCTTATAGAGTATGATTCAAGCAAGGGAAAGTAGAAAAAAGGTCAATTTGGGTCTTTAAGCCTAATACAAGTTACACAATTGTAGACTACCACCTCAAACTACACCTTCAAGTGTTCATAACTTTCATAGTATAGGGACTCAAGGAAAATTATATTATGGGAAGTTATTCACCCCTATGTAATCAATATCCATGGTATAAGGATTTAGTTTGAGGGGCCCAGAGTTATGAATGATCGCTAAAAAGATGACATATATAGACTACCTGGTAGAGAGCTCAAAGTCCACCATATTTTGTTCATATCTCTCCCCACAATATGCATGGGGCCAAATGTTTTTTAGGAGTTTATGGGGGATATATGGAATAAATATCCATGACCATAATTTTGGTATTTGAGGATTGATATTTATGAACCATCATTAATATGGTGACCTCCAAAACCCTACTTAAACCCTAGTAATGACCTGATTAAGAAGATAGTAAATAATTGGCATTTAGTTATAGTAGAATGACCCTAGAAACACATGAATCATAAATTAAACTTAGATGAAACCTTGTTAATGGTACTAAGTTGTATAGACTAGTATATGAAGCTATCAAAAATGGTAATTTTTCAAGATTTTGTGATGTTTTTAGGGTGCATAATTGTTTGGAAGGTTTAAAATAATTAGAGGTGGTGGTTTAGGACTTTTTATACCATATAAAATCATAAATTTCTCACAATTCTTAGAAATACTTCTACAAGTCTCTTCCAAATAGGCAGTCTAGGAAGGCTAATACAAGGTGACCTAGTCACCTAATTTGGCAAGGTTTCAAGTGTCTATTACTTAGATTGGCCTATGTCATGATGTAGTATGCTTATTTAGACCTGAGACTCATCTATTCACATGTTCTGAATGTATCATATAGGTTTTCATGGCCACCAATCACAAAAAACCAAGTAACTAGGCCTAGTAGAACTACTTGGTCAGCAAGGAGAGTTATAGAATGGCATAGAGGGGATACGAAGAGATAAATTCAAGATCATTATCACCTTTTAATTATCTTTTTAATGTATTTAGGTAAACTTTTCATAGTCATCATAAAGGTGGAGGTAGTTTTAAGACTAGTCAACATGCTTAAGGGATGATGGGTTGCTCAATGCCTCTTAAAGGCCTAATTACACCTCTTTACACCTATAACTAAAATGATAAGATTCATTAACCATATTTTGGTGTTTCCATACCTTTAATAAGTCAACTTTATCCTCCACTTCTCCACCTTAATGCCTAAAGGGCCCATTTATGAACACCAACACATGGGGAGACCTATGAAGGACTATTGTAACTTTTTGTAGCTAAAGTATGAGTTGATTATGGTCATTTATGACCCCTTATCTGAACCTCCACACATTTTTTCCCTCTCTCTCTCTCTTTTGATCATTCTATATATTTAGGCCTTGGTTTGTATTCCTCACTTGGGTATGAGGAAACTCTATTAGGATTTGTACTTTGTAGACCTCTTGGACTATTAATGGAATGTTTTAGTTTTTTCATGATTATTTTATAGTGTGTATATGTTTTTTTTGATATGTACAAGTGCATAATTTCTCCTTTGTAGGTCCAAGCCTTACCTAGATGCTAATAAGTTTTTATGCAAGTCATCTAGAGTGTTATGATGTTGATGGTTGAGTTTAGAGTGTAAGTTTGACTGTAAGTGCCTTGTACCAGGCCTTCCTTTCATTTCCTTCATGCTCTAGTCATCCAATCCAACCTTTATATGAAACATTATTTCCTAAAATCCATTGGAGATAGTGATTAGTTAAATGCATTACCTATTAGTATTTTCTAAGTTCAAATAGAGTGGATAAGTTATATTGGTGTATCACCATCCTTAGAGTAGGTTTATCTTTTTTATCCCTTTCCACCCTAAAACTAGTAGGTCTTAGTGAATTGAGCCAAATATATGCACTAAGGGTGCTAGCCTATAAACTATAGGTTTGGTCTTACTTTAGGTCACTCATAACCTTTAGGCCAAATCCATGTTAGTATATCCTTGAAGGTAGGTCTAAAAAACGTCCTTCTAGGGTGAAATTTGGAGTGTTAATAGTTTTGGCATGCCCAATGGGACCAGATTCAAGAATTAGAGCATTCACTAGTAGCATCTTAGTCATCTCAGGCAGCTTCAAGCACTCAAATGCTAGGTTTGTAGTTAAAATTTCATGACAAGGTTCATCTTATGGTAATACATCTATTTGATTATTAGTTCACCTTGTTTTGTATATGTTCCATGATGAGTTATGGATAGATATAGGGAAAAATTCTACCATACATCTCCTTATCAACATCCCTATCACCCATGTCATCCTTATGGTTCTTACCACAAATGACCTCTTAACCCTCACCCTCTAATGAGTCCTATTTACCTCCTTGGTATCCCTATTACCCTCCTAATAAATCATGGAATCATCACGATGTCCCTTATAGTTATCCAAATCAAAGTAATGATCATTTGAGATTAAAAATTGAGAAGTTAAAGAATGAAAGAGATAGATTTAAAGAATGTCTTAAGAAACAAAAAGAAGTTAAAAATCAAGCCTTTACCCATCAGCAAAATGTCCTTGCAAACCAAGGACAACCAACCAAGGTAACCATGCCATCTCTATTCCTTACCTCTATGATCATTGGATACTCCATCCATAATTGCTTATTTGATGATAGAGAAATCAGTTTATTTATCCCTAAGCTAGTGGTTAATTACTTGAATTTGATGTATGAGCCTACTTATAACTTTGAATTGAAATGGAATGGATCAGCTAAAAGGACTTTTGGTCTCATCAAAACCCTACAGCTTACACTTCATCCTTACCCTAAGCTCTCAATTTCATAAGACATTATTATTACAAATTTACCACCTTGTTTTGTTCTATGTTTATCTAGTGACTTTATGGCCAAGATTGGGGATACTAATCCTTTGATTTGTCTTACATGGTCTGAAATAATGGGTATGATATAAGAGTCAAAACTAGATCTAGACCACTCTCTAAGTTTCATCTTGAGATGTACACACCAAACATCGCAGTTGCAAATTACCTTCATCTTCCTACTTGTAGTTAGCATCCTTGTGTTTTATATCCCCTTAAAAATTGACCCATGCCTTCTCAAGAGCCTATAATAGCTTTAGATTGGAGGCCTTCATGTAATATAACCCTAGATTATGTTATGTTTGTCCTTGAAATAGAACCTTCTCCTATGCATATTCAAAGTCAAGAAGAGGATAAATGTATGTATTCTAGTTCAGGAGATGTCCCAAATTGTCTAAGTTCCCCATTATTCCTCCATACTACAACCCTTCATGAGGATCTAGGTACATCCTAGTTTGACAAGGTAATTAAAGAATGAAAGAAGAAGAATGTAGTGTCTAATGTTGATACTCCTAAGGCTCTAAGTTATAAGAACACTTTAGCAATTATCAAGCAAGCTAATGAGGTATTTTGACCTCCCACCCTCTCATTTTATGAAGATAAACCAAATTCATTAAAAATATAAATTGATCATCTAAGTATAAGGAACAATTTGTCAAGGCTAATCAGTGGGGTGGTATTCCTTCAAGAGATTGATCATGTTAATACTTTAACTAAGTTTTAAGAACACTTTGAAGAGGATAATTCAATCACTCATGATGATGATATCACTATTGGTACCCCCATTCATCCTAATAGATCAAACTTTGATCATAAATGATAGTTGGATGATGTAGAGCAGTCATAATGGCATGATGTCAAAGTTGATGAAGATGAAGCAAAAACAACTTTTCCTCTAGGATATAGTTTTGAAAAAACCCTACATGAGACCATTATTGAATTTGAGAACATTCTAAGTGAGTTAAATTATACTCAGCTTTAGTTGTACCATGAGTTATTAGGTGATATTAAAGAACTCAACATGACAGCTTGGAATGGTAGAATAGGATAGAAAGTTGAGGTTTCAAATGAAGATACCACTAATTCTTTGGATCTTGAAGAATGAAATTAATGTTTAGAAACACCAAGACAAGATGATATAGAGATTTAATGTATTTATGAGTTCACATTCTCCATAGAAGATGAGGATGACCAAGTTGATGTAAAACATGAGTCTTATTATGACTCTATGGAAGAGTTGGAGATAATTGATCAACATAGTTTTTCACAAGTGAATGGTAATAATGATAAGGAAATCCATGTCTTTTAAATTTATCATGAAGAGATGGCCTTTTATGAGGACTTGGGGAACTTTTTTTCAAGTTTATATAATCCACCTCTACCCCATGAGGAGCTTGAAAAGGGTCTTAAAAGGAACACTATGATAGCTAATCATTTTGAGTCTCATAAGCAAAATCAAGGAGAGCCTAATGAAATGTGGTATCCATGTTTGTAAACTTACCAATAATTTATGGCCTTGACAAACCACCATCTCAAATAGATAAAAATGAATACATAAGTCAAGTCACTAGCTAGGTTGTCATGAGAATCACCGCATGAGAGCATGATAAATCAAGAGCAGCCCATGACTGAGGCAAAAATTAGACTATTAATGCAAGGAAGGAAATTTTAAAATGATTATTATTAGGTGATAGACTCACATTATAAATTTATACACTTGAGACTAGAACCATAATATCCAGCTTTTCTCCTAAGAGGCCATGAACATGCCAATGCCTCAAACTATAAGTGAGAGTCCTCATATAGTGAGCAATGCCTAATTGGATCCTAGTTAACACATAATAATAAACCCTCATGGTACCATATTGATAAAAATAACTTCCATTTTGATCTTGGAGGATAAAATAATTTGATCTCAACTAAGTTGTTTATAGTTTTTTTGCCTTATTTCAATAAGTGTGTCATGCACAAGTCTGTAGTTAGTTGCCTTAGTTGTTTTGGTGTCTTGGTTTTTTTTCTTAGGTTTAGGTATTGTTTCTTTGGTTTTCCTTATGTTTTTTGTGATTTTTTATAGTCCTTGAGGGTGTCATAAAGTGCTAATCTCTTTGTAAGTCCAAGAGTGGTCATCAAGTCTTATTACCATATATGAGTCATCATTATCATAGAGAGTGAATAGGTTCCCTTAATGAACAAGGTGGTCAACCCCTGTGAGGCACAAAAATGTTAAAAATTTGGCCTCTCATACCAAATTATCAACCAATGCATTCAAAAAATTTCATTATACTCTCTCAATAACATGTGGGATCTCCATGTCTTGATTATATCTCCTAAATACTTTTTGAAGTCATTTGACATTGTTAGAGGTGTCATAGATTCTTCTTGTGAACTCATTATGTCCTAGCTATTTTGAGTCATTTTTTTAATTTAATAGGTCCTCATGATAATCCTTGAGTAAGCAACAGAGTGCTAAGTGCTTTAGAGGTCTAGAAGGATGGTCTTAAACCTATTTCATAAGATTAAGGATCTTTTGACAAAGTTAAGATAGTTTGGAAGGTTTAATATTTCTAATTCTTTTGGTTTTAGGCATGTATAAACCTTTTCAAGAAGTCATATCTTTTCCAATTGGATGTAATGGTGCTTAATCCTTGTTTGAAATCATGACATGAGGTACAATTATGTGTTTAAGGCCATTATTCATGATATACTTATCCAAGTCTAATGCAAACCTTAATTCACCCTTAAAAGCCACCAAATGACCCTCAAATACCTCACATGAATTTATTTTCCTTATAAACCATTAAAAATGGGGAATATTTTGATGTCAATTTACCTAAAGGGGTCCCAAAAAATCCCATTTTAATCATGTTATCACTTTCAAGGTGGTTCATATCCATAAAAGTCCATTTTGGGACTTTATTTCACTCACCACTCATCAAATGGGTCCCACACATGGAATATTACATCCCTTCATCTCCCCCCAACTATAAAACTAGGTTTTAAATTCTTTTTTATTCATGTTTTCCCTCCCTCTACTCTCCAATGTCATCACAAGGTCAAGAACTTAAAGAAATGTAGAAAAGAGAGGGTTTTTAGGTGTTTTTTGCAAGTTGTATGAACTTTTATGGTTAGTTCCATATAGGGGAAGTCATAATGTTGCATAATATCTCATTTCAAGTGTCTCAAAGGAGTTTCATGGTCAAAGGATGCAAAACAGACCTAAAACCATTTCTCTCTCTCTCTCTATTGAGCTATTTAGTAGTCCAAGCAAGCTTTCAAGTTTTTAGTCATTCCATATAGGGGAGAGAAAAAAATATAATACTTTAGGAATAGTAATGGGTAATCTTGACCTTATCATTCATGGAATTTGTCTACAAATTCATGCCCTATGCTTTATGAAATAATGCTAACAATCTAAACACTCAAATGGTCTCCATCTGTGCAAGGGGTTAAAATGACATTAGTTTTGGTGCATATTTGAAGTGTTATTTGAAAAATAATGCATGATGTGTGTTTTATAGGCCCTAGATACCCTTACATGATACTACTCACCCTTGCTTCACACGTGTGGGGGTGTAAGAATAAGCAAATCTTCATGTTTCCTCTATTTGTAGATGATAGATTGAGTTTTTTAGGTTGCAAGATCTTGGGCACATATGATGGAAGTGTTGATGATGTTTTAAGTTTTTTATAGTACCCTTGAATAATTTCAAGCCTCATCTACCTTCCCAATCACTCAACTAATCCACCCTTAGACCCATGACCTCTTCATGGTCCTATCTCCAATGTGACTGTTGTATATGTAATATGAGATTCTTTTCTAGTGTTTAAAGGGAGTCCTTAGGTTATTTAAGAAGCATACACATAAGTCCATAATTGATCCATGATCTATATTTTCATCCCATATTCATCATTTCCCTATTCATTGATCATCCTAAGCCTATTATGCTATGAACTTACATAGTCTAGGCAACCCTCATCTAAGCACTTGCAAGCCTTTGTGTAGTCTAATAAGCAAGAGTGTTGACTGAAGAAGATATATGAGAGAGGTGTTTAAGAAATCAAGGAACCTTGAAAATTCATAATATATTATGTGAAAGGCATGGGAGATAGGTATAGATATTATAATGCAAGGATCAACATGAATCAACCCTATACCCTAGCCTACTATGCAAAGATAAGTCCCCATAGTCACTTGCAGGCCTAAGGCAGACTAGTCAAATGGAAGAATGTTGAGATGAGACCTATAATGTGTGAAATAATATTAAGGATAATAATAATTCATATGATACTATAGGATAACATGATAGATAAGAGAATAAGTCCAACAAAGATCAGACCTTTATCTTTAGACCCTTGAGGGATAAGTACTCTCATAGTCAATTCAGGTATTTTAAGGTAGATTAGGCAAGTAGGATGGTCGTTTTTGGTTTGAAATGTATAAGGTATTAAAAAAATTATTAATTAATAGAATAAATGAAAATGTATGGAGATAAATGAGTATTGGAAAACAAGGTCAACATCATCTCAACTCTCCCCAATAGAGTAACTCACTCAAGAGTCCTTTTGAGTACACATTGGTTATGACTGAGGGTTAGAGGAACTATAATAATATGATCAAGTTTTGAAGATTTCATAAGGATGGAAAGGAGAATAAATATGAAAAAAACATGATTATGGAACCCAAGGATGATAGTGGAACATAATGCCCACTTCCTCAATGAATACACACAGTCTAAGACTAGGAGCATCACCTACAAGCCTGACTATAGGTGAAAAGCAATTTAAAAAAGAAATCATGTTTGGAGGATAAATAATCAAATGAGGGGGTAATAAACATAGTGATTTAACTTAAGGATAAATTAAGGTTTAGTGAAGGGTATGAGAAATTAAGAAAGAAGAAGGGGTTCATATTTGTAGCCAACTGGCCAAACACATCTATAGGTAAGGTTATGAGCAAGAAAGGTCAATTTTGAAACCCTGTAAAGGAATGAAATATGTGAATAAGGATATATTAAATATGTTTGTTCTTATTTACCTTAGTTTTTCCCCCATTTATATGTTTTATCCTTTAATTAAAATATCTTGAATGGCCTAAATAGGCCTATTAGTCCTAGACAGATTGAAAATAAGCTTGTCCACATGAACTAAGGGAATTTTGCTTGTTTTAAAGTTTTTTAAGGGTTGACGTAACCTAAGTAGGAGGTGATTAATAATATTTCCTTAAAAAATTTCAAACTAATGATAGTCCTAAACTCAGAAAGGAATGGGTTAAGGACCTAATTAGGTCTAAATAGGCCTAAAATTGAGACATGTGGGCCTAAATACAAAATATAAAGATACATAAAATAGAAATGGTGTTTAAGGTTAGAGTAAATATTGGGAGGAATTAAGTAATTATTTTATATGTGGTATCAAACCCTAAACTTAGAATATTGAGAATAAAGCTCAAAACTAAACTTGTAGGGTTAACTATACTCAAAAGCCTATAAACCTTAAGCCTAACTATACAAGGTATACATAGAGAATTTGTAGGATAATATAATTTGAGAGGGTTTTTTACACCTTGACATAATTTTATATTAGTTAAAAATCCTTAAAATTTTTATTGGAGAGAGAAAGGGCTACTTAGACCCCTACACTATTGTCAACAACTCAAGCTAGCAGTGAGGCCTACAAACACAATCATGAGAGAAAGATGTAGAGATAGTAGTTTGGATGGATAAAGGCAAGTGAAAAGGTTGGTAAAATTTATTAAATGTGTTATATAATGATTTTTATGATATTAAACCACTTACAAGTCACTTAGAATACTATAACTCGGTCTAGGCCTAGTAGGCATAAAGCATCCTAAAGCATCCTCAAGACCCCAACCTTATCTTGTGGCGTGACAGACATTATAAATTAGATTTATGACCATATATAGATGAGGAGAGATTATTAAAGTCCTATGTATAATGATTAAATCATGGGAAAGTAGAAAAAAGTTTGAATTGGGTCTTTAATCCTAACTCAAGTTACACAATACTAGGCTACCACTTTAAACTACACCTACAAGTGTTCATAACTTTCATAGTAGAGGGACTCAGGACAAATGATATTAGGTGGATTTGGGAACCCATATGAAATAAATATCCATGGTAGGAGTTAGGTTGAGTTCCCAAAGCTATGAATGAATGCTAAGAAGATGACCTACATAAACTGTCTGGTAGAGAGCTTGAACTCCACCATCTTCTACTCATATTGTAGACACTAGAAAACTACACACTTGTAGTTTTTAATGACTAAATACCTCAATAAACCCTAAACCTTTTTAATCATTAATAAAACCCTCTTAACCTAACCAAATCACTATTCTTCTAGTCATATAATATTATTTAAAAACACTATTTCAAAGTACTATTCACTATGTGACCCACTATCACTATTCATGATGACATGGAAAACAACATGGCATGTGACATGGTAAGTGACATGTAAGGTGATATGGCAAGTGACATGGCTCAAAAGTGAGGTGGCTTGATGTGGAACATCATACCCCACTTGGGACCCTTTTCCGAAGTGCCTAATGACCTCATTTAATCATCACAAAGGCCCCCCTTGAAATATGTAAAATTTTCCTTAAAGAGGCCATCATTAAACATGACTTTTTCCTTAACACATTAAATTACACTTAAATATATAAGATAATTACCTCTTTAGTGCTTTGATAAAGACAAAGAGCACCCATTTTTGACTTCTTAACCCAAATGGGATCCTCACCAACCCCATCTTTGACTATTCATGCACCAAATAGAAAATTGTGCCACGTGTGGTGTGATACCTCTTTAAGTGATTTAATGAAGACAATAAATGGTGGTGAAAAGACTTTAAGCCTCATTCAAACCCATGTGTATGATTCCCATTCAAATATGGACTCATGTGCAAAGTAAAAGACTCACCAACCCAAATGGGAATCCCCACCAACCTGATCTTTGATTATTTATGAATCACATGAAAAATGGTGCCACATTTGGTTTTCCACCTCTTTAATTTCTTGGATGAAGACAAGAAATGGTGGTGAAAAGTCTTTAATCCTCATTCAAGCCCATGTTCATGATTCTCATTCAAAATTGGACCCATGTGAAAGGTGGGAGACTTACCAACCCAAATGGGAATCCCACCAACCTTATCCTTGAATTATTTATGAGATACAATTGGAAAAATTCTGAAAATTTCACTATTACCCTCTTTTTTCATGTTTCTTAACATCAAATGCTATAAATACCCCCCCCCCTCTCCTTCACCCAAGGTTAATTGGCAAGTTAGTCTTTGGTCATTAACATCTTGTTTCAGGTTTTTGAAGGAGGTTGTCATTTTGAATTTCATCATCATTTTAGAGTTCATCATCATCTTGGAAGGAAAAGAATTAAAATTAATGAATCTCTACCAAAATTGTTTTAGGATTCCATCTTCATCAACCATCATCAACATCAACACTCTTATTCAAGCTTGAAAGGTAATCTTTCCTTTTGTCTATTTTATTTATTTGACTTTAATTCCTTTTGGCCTCTTCTTTTTTGACCCATAAAAATCTTCCTTTAATACCTTATTTTCTCTTTTCCCTTTATCCCTTTTATCCCCTTACCTTCTTTGTTAGCTTCATCCCATTTACCTTTTTTTTACCCCTTTCCACCTTCACCCCATTTAGCATCTTCCTCCTTTATCATATTTTCCCCATTTACCCATTTATATATTTATCTATGTGCAGCCTTAACCATTTACCAAACCTAACTAATATTTCCTTTTGACCCTTTCCATTTTATCAAATTGAAAACCACCATTTTGACTGGACCAATTTTTAGCATTAGAATCATCCTAACTAGTTGCTTCATTTTGGTCATCTTAGAAAAGTTTTTAATTCATTTGTTCTTATTTTTAGTTTTCTTACATTTCATGAAAATTATATCATTTTTATTCATCAAACTTAAGTGTTTAAATCAGATGGATTGACAGCCTCCTAGAAATATTTTTCTTCTAGGATCTAGCTCATGCTAGGCAATCCACCCATCTACTTATCTAATAAACAAGTTTATTTTAGTGTTTTATTATTTGTAGGTCATCTTCCCAATACAAAGAGGAGATTTACATAATCACTTGTATCCAATGTATGCACTTTAATAGGTATTCTTTCACACCCTTCATCATAAGTTTCTTCTTTTCACACTTAAGAAAAAGCAAAAATTAGATATAAACACATATATCTCCACAAAATATGCATGAGGCCCAAATATTTTCAATATTTTTGTGGGGGTCTATGGACTAAACATCCATGATCATAATTTTGGGATTGGAGGTTTGATCTTTATTAACCATCGTTAAGATGGTAGACCTTCAAAAGCATGCTTAAACCCTAGTAATGATCTAACTAAGAAGATAGTGAAGAATTGTCATCCAATTAGAGTAGAATTACCCTAGAAACACCTGAATCACAAATTCAACTTAGAGGATACCCTGTTAATGGTACTAAGTTATATAAAATGATGTATAGACCTATTAGAAATGGTACTTTTTCAATGTTTTATGATGTTTATAAGGTGCATAAATTTTTGTAAGGTTAAAAATAATTAGATGGGGTGGTTTAGGACTTGTTATACCTTCTCAAATAATAAATTTCTCACACTCCTTGGAAACACTTCTGTAATTCTCCTCCAAATAGAAAGTGTAGGAAGGCCAATAAAGGTGACCTAATCACCTAGTTTAGCAAGGTTGTAAGTGTTTATTTCTTAGAAGGGCCTATGTCATGATGAATGACATTGATTAAGACCTGAGACTCACTTATTGACATGTTTTAAGGTCTTATATAGGTTTTCATGGCCACCAAGCACAAACAATCAAGTAATTAGGCCTAGTTGGCCTAATAGACCTACTTGATCAATAAAGAGAGTTGTAGAATGTCATAGAGGGGATACTAAGATATCAATGCATGATAATTATCACCTTATAATTATCCATTGAAGGTATGCAAGTACACTTTTCATATTCATCATTGAGGAGGAGGCAGTTTCAATACTAGTCAACATGCATAAGGGATGGTGGATTGCTTAACACCTTTTGGAGGCCTAATTACACCTTATTATACCTATAAATACCAAGAGAAGATTAATTAACCATATTTTAGTGTGGAAATACCTTGAATAAGTTCACTATATCCTCTATCACTCCACCTTAATGCTTAAAGGTTAGATTGGCCAATTTTGGCCCAATACCAAGTTTTTGCCTGGATAGATCAGTTGAGCAGTTCGTAATTGACCAAATGATCAAATTACTTGAGAAAGTGAATAAGGTGGACCATAATATCATCATACATCATAAATAAATGAATAGACTAGTTTGCTTGTGTATTTTATAAGTATGCTCAAGAATCCTCTTAAACCCAAGGTATCACATGGAAATGATGCATTTCGTGCCAATATCATCCTCTACAAATTTGATGTCTTGATGAGCTTGATATCTCAAGATATAATCCTTTAAATTTAGACTTGAAAAGTAAAACATACATGGGGACATCAAGTTAAAGCTAAAGCAAATAGCCATTTGAATTAAAGCTAAAGATTTAATGATGTGCATTTGATTGTGCATTAGAATATCTAATGGTGCACAGTACCTAACAAAGCCAGTGGGTCCTAACAAATCAAAAGTCTATATTCAATTAGACCAAGGATCCAATAGTGCACAATAAAATAGATCCAATGGTGTGTAAGCAAGCAGATTGATAGTGAGTGTAAGGTTAAAATTTTAATGAATCTCAAAGACAAATGTGTAGTTGCCAAGTATCTTAAATTTATTAAAGTGGTATAAAATATATGGCTCACACCCATTTGTAAAAAAGAGAATCAATAATGATCAAGTGATTAAAGAGTCAAAGTATCTTGGATACAAATGCATAGTTTCTAAGTATCAGTACCATGAAAAAGGCCAAACAAATTGATAATGCATGTTCCTATGTATAGGTCAATATTAATGGTGCATGTTTTATCTTACTGATAAAGATCAATGGCACATATAGAGTTGTGAAAATCAATATCAATGGCCAATATCCAAAGTTGAAATCAAATATGGTCAAGGTCAAACTAGATTAGATATTTTCAAAGGGATGTCATAGAGGTAGACACATGAATCTTGATGGGTTCATCACCAAATTTAACAACATGATTATGACCCTTCTCTCCATTATCACATGACAAAAATGAACTAGTAAGGAGCAATCCATACTAGAACAAGATCTCAATATATTGATTCAATTATTGTAACTACTTCAATGTTGGAATTCAGCTTTCAAATAACTTAATCCTGTCATTGTAACTATAAGGAGCATCAATCTAAGCCAAAAAAAATTAAAAAGAGATTGATGCAATTGTTATGGACACCTTCTAGAAGTAATCTTAGGCATTATGATCATTTCTAATGGCATCAATGATGGAATGATTAGAAATCTTGGTCATTATGCTCCCTTCTCCATCCTTCTACACATAATCCCCATCTATCTCATCTTATTCTATAACAAATATAGGTTGCTAAGCCTTGAAATGGATCCCTCTCTTTGGCATGACTAAACTCTACCAATATTTATACTATAACACCTATTTGATGCAATAAAATATTGAATTCCTCCATTTACAAGCTAAATTAAAGTGTCACTTATGAATTCATTAATGTGGTTAAGTGAGTGTATGTTTTCCTTGCCTCTATCTAAGTTCTCTCACCTTCATGTAGTATTTTTTTAGTTCTCACAGGTCATTCTAAGTGCATATATAATTTTTTGGTTAGTTTAGAAGTGGCCAACTACACCCCCATGCCAGGTCAATAGCTAGTCAATGCCTTTTTGTGAAATACTTATGTGGAAGCTAATCAAAGAGTGAATGAAGTAATGTTTAATAGTCTTGAAAGCGTCTTATAGTATGTCTTATGCAAGTACAAGGATCAAAAAATTTGGTGCATCACCTCATTTTTTACATGATTTTATGAATTATTTTCAATCTCTCTCCCTTTTCCAAGAAGGAAGCTATTTTAAGTCTAGTTTAGGTGATAGATCCAAAAGAAATTTCACCTTATCTAGAGATCTGACCCAAGTTTAGGTAACCCACAACCTAGGGTCAGTCCTATGTTGGATTAGATTTGAGTAGGAGGACTTGAACAATCCCTTTCTCAACTAGGGTACAATCTAAGATGCCAATAATTTTGGCATGCTTGGCAGGACCAAGATCCAAAAGAGTGGAAAGATTGTTGGTGTGTCTTTCCTCTAATTAAATTTTGATAAAAATTAAGTTAGTACCAATGGCAATTCTAAATAAAATATTTTAGTTTTAAGCATCCCAATTATGTCTCATTGAAGATTTTAATTAGTTTTTGCATCTAAGGTTGATATGAACAACTATGGTGGATCCCCCTATCATTCTTCTCCTTATAAATAGTTTTAAAATAATCCATATACATATTTATATGATCCTCACCATCAGTATGAGGACCTATATCAATCATAGATGTAAGAGTATTGACTTGATCTTCCCTATGAGTAGTTATTCCATCATAATATTTCACATTACCAACCCCATCATGAGCCATCCTACTCATCTGACCAACTTAAACATGGCAATTTTTTAGCTACCCAATATATATCAACACTTAAATAAAACTTAGTGAGCCTTGAGAAACATGCACTAGATCTATATTCATGAAGGTATTATGCCAAGATGTCCCTACTCACCTAATTCATCATGTGAAGGAGTCATTTCACCTAGTGAAATAAGGATGGTTACTTTTTGAGAGAGAAAACTAGAAAATTTTCACAGGTGAGAAAATTTTCATAGGTCAGATAATGATTAGGACACCTCTTGGAAAAGACAAAAATTTTTTAGTCTTTCATAGTGATGTAAATATGGAACAAGTGCAAGAGAAATCTAAGGTAGAGGCTGAGATGCAAGTGAAAGAACAAGTACATGAAGAGGAGGTTGTTGATGTTCAAGAGGAAGACACTCTAATTAAAAATTTTGAGGGTGTTTCCCATTAGTTCTTTGATGACTCGAGAGATTCCATTCATCATGAATGATAATATCTTACAAAAGTATCAAAACACAAGTGACAATCAACAAAAGAAGGTGAATAACAAGCTAACTTTGAGAGTATGCTCAGTCATCAGCTTGATGTTGAAAATGAAGTAGTGTTAATTGACCAAACTAAGATATCAAAAATAAAATTTCAACCTCATAATTATGGTCAAGGAATTGATATGCTTGCTTTTGAAATTTATCTTGAAGAATCTCCAATTGAACTATAGCTTCATGAGAATAAATATTCATATTTGTTTGATGTCGTTCATTCAAATTATTCTTTTCTTGAATGTGGTCCATTACAGGTTAAAGAAAGTGCTTTCATTAAGCAAGAAGTAGTTGTTCTCTCAAGAGATGACATGTTTTAACTTTTCAAACATGGTTATTAGCTTTTCTCTTCAACTTTAGACATCTCTCTACTTTTAAAAGCTAAGAATGAGCTTAAATGGCCCCAATAAATCACAAGATCAGATCCATCTCCCTTAGAGGTCAGCATTAAAGATATGTCAAAGGAGATAGATCAAGCTAGTCTATATGTTCATGATCAACATTTCATTAATAAAAAATAATTGAAGTTATTCCTAAAAAGTCCATAAATATGGGAGGAGTATGATTAGGTCTTGGACTCATGTCTACAATTCATGCACTTGAAATTGGTAGTAAAGGAACCAGTTGCTTCCCTAAGAAAACATGAGAATATAATCTCTCTTAGCTATAGAAGAGAGATAAAAAGAAAAGGCAAGCATGATTCAAAGTTCTAAGGTACACCAAATAGATTTTTTTTACCCTAGAAGGAATCTTGTCATTATAGGTTAGTTGTTATAGGTTTGTTTTAATTTAATAAGTGATTAGCACAAGTAGTAGTATTCTTCCCTTTTTGTTTTATTTTTTTTGTTTCCTTAGGTTAGTGGTCCTTGTTTTTTTTAGGCTAGTTTACCTTAAATTTTGTGTTTCCCTTAAATAATTGACTTGGGTACTTTGTTTTTTTTTGTTCCCTTTGGTCCTTGTTTATTTCAAGAGGAGTTATCCAAGGGTTGTTAGCCAATTTTAGCTTCAGATCAATATATTGAATGAGAAAAGAGACTCAATGCCCAATTTATCAATCAAGATAAATGGTCTGGGTTATAAAGTATAGTAGGCATGATTCCCAATTGATTTACTAAATATGTTGGCCAATTTTGGCCCACATACCAAGATTTTGCTTAGATAGATCAACTAAGCAATTCTTGATTAACCAAATGATCAAATGACTTGAGCAAGTGAAAAATTTGGATTAGACCATCATCACATGTCACAGAGAAATGAATAGACTAGTTTTCATGTGAATTTTATAAGTATTCTTAGGAAGCCTCTCAATCCCAAGGGATCACATGGAAATGATGCATTTAATGCCAATATCATCCTCTAAAAATTTAGTGTATTAGTGAGCTTTCTATCTCAAAATATAAGCCTTTAAATTTAGACTTTAAAAGTGAAACATGTGTGGGTACATCAAGTTAAATCCATGGTAAATAACCATTTGGATTCAAATTGAAGATCTAATGGTGTGTGTTCTATTGTGCATTTGAATATATAATAATATGTAGCACTTGATAAAGCTAGTGGGTCCTAGTAGATCAACGATCTACATTTAATCAGACCAAGGATCCAATGGTGCATGAGAAATCATATCCAATGGTGTGTAAGTAAGTAGATCGATGATGAGCATAAGATCAAAAGGTTAGTGAATCTCAAAGATATATTTGTAGTTTCCAAGTGTCTCAACCATATTAAATTGGTAGAAGATTTATGGCTCACATCCATTCACACAAATGAGAATCAATGACAAGCAAGGGGTTAAAGAGTGGACATATACTAGAGATAAATTTATAGTTGCTAAGTGTGGGGTCTACAAAAAATGATAGACAAATCAATAGTACACATTCCTATGTACAAGTCAAGATCAATGGTATGTGTTTGATCTTACTGATAAACATCAATGACACATGTTGAGTCACATAGATCAAGATCAATGGTTGATATCCAAAGTCAAAATCAAATATGGTCAAGGACAAACTAGAGCAAATATTTTCAAAGGGATGCCATGAAGGTAGACACATCAGTCTTGATAGATTCATTGCCAAATCTAGTATCATAATTATGACCCTTTATCCATTCTTACATGCCAAAAACAAACTAGTAAGGAGAAATCCATGTTGGAATAAGATCTCAATAGATTGATCCATCTATTGTACTTACTTCAACACCATAATTTAGCTTTCAAATGACTTAATCCCATCGTTATAATTGTAAGGAGCATCAATGTAGACCAAAAAAAAGATTAAAAGATATTGATATAGTTGTTATGGCTGCCTTTCATAAGTAATCTTATGTATTATGATCATTTCTAATGTCATTAACATCAGAATGATTGGAAATCCTGGTCATTATGCTCCTTTTTCCATCCTTCTATGCATGATCCCCATCTCTCTCATCCCATTCTGATATAAGTATAGGTTTCTATGCCTTGAAATAGATCCCTCTCTTTGACATGACTAGACTCTACCAAGATTTATATTGTAACACCTATTTTTTGTAATAAAAGACTAAATTCCTCCATTTACAAGTTGAGTTGAAGTGTGTCTTATGAATTCATCGATGTGGTTAAGTGAATGTATATTTTCCTTGCCTATGTCTAATTATCTCACCTTCATGTATTATTTTGGTAGTTCTCATAGGTCATTCTAAGTACATATATAGTTTTTTGGTCAATTTAGAAGTGGGCAATTGTGCCCCCCCCCCATGTCAGGTCAATAGCTAGTCAATGCCTTTTTATGAAATACTTATGTGAAAGTTAATCAAAGAATGAATGAATTAATGTTTAGTAGTCTTGAGATTGTCCTATAGTGTATCTTATGAAAGTAAAAGGATAAACACATTTGGTGCATCACCTCATTTTTTACATGATTTTATGCATTATTATTAATTTCTCTCCCTTTTCCAAGAAAAAAGCTAGTTTAGGTCTAATTTAGGTGATAGAATTTAAAAGAAGTTGGCCTTATCCATAGTTATGACCAAATTTTAGGTGACCCATAGCCTAGGGTCAGTCCTATGTTGGACTAGATTTGAATAGGACCTGAACAATCCCCTTCTCAGCTTGGGTACAATCTAGGATGTCAATTGGTCCTATTTATGAACACTAATGCATGGGGAGACCTATGAAAGACTATTGTAGATATTGTAGCTATGGTATGAGTTGATTATGATCATTTATGACTCCTTATCTACACTTCCATGACATTTTCCCCTCTCTCTCTTCTAATCATTCTATATATCTAGGCCTTAAGGCCTTGGTTTGTATCCCTCACTTGAGTATGAGGAAACTCTATCAAGATTTGTACTTTTTAGACCTCTTGGACTATTAATGGAATGTTGTAACTTCTTCATGATTATTTTCTAGTGTGTATATTATTTTTTTATATGTACAAGTGGTATAATTTCTCCCTTTGTAGGTCCAAGCCTCACCTAGATGCTAATAGGATTTTTATGTAGGCCATCTAGAGTGTTCTGGTGTTGATGGTTGAGTTTAGAGTGAAAGTTTGACTATAATTACCTTAAACCAAGACTTTATCTCATTTCTTTCATGCTCTAGTAATCCAAACCAACCTCTATATAAAACAGTATTACCTAAAATCCTTTGGAGATAGTGATTCAAGTCTATGCATTGTCCATTAGTGTTGTCTAATTTTAAATAGAGTGGATAAGCTATATTGGTGCATCACCATCTTTAGAGTAGATTTATATTTATGCATATTCTCTATCCCTTTCCTCCCTAAAATATTTAGGTATTATTTAATTGACCTAAATAAATTCACCAGGGGAGATAGCCCCATAAACTAGAGGTTTGGTCTTACTTTAGGTCACCCACAACCTTTAGGTCAATCCCATATTAGTCCAGCCTTGAAGGTAAGCCTGAACAACCTCCTTCTATGATTAAGGTTGGAGTGATAATAATACCATAATCCTAAAAATTATTTATGAATTGATAATGGTTATGGGAAACATGATTTGAAATAATTAAGGGATTGATAAATTATTGTGAGAATTGTAATTAAATGTTTAGGTGGAAGGATAATGTTAATGTGGATTAAATAATGTTAGTTGGGGTAAAAAGTATGGGGTTATGGGGGGTGAAATATTAAAATAGGGGAAAAATTAATTCATTTTTACTCTTGGTGATTATCAAAATCTTGCTTTGGATCTCGTGATCATAGATCGTAGTCCTCATGCTTTATACCATGGTGAGAGAGTTTGAGAGTACCAGACACCTATAGAGGTTAGACCAGTGGTAAGTACCATTCCTTATCTTGTTATTTTATGTATTTATTTGATTTATTATTTTATTTATTAGGGTAAAGGTAATGAATGAAAAACCATAATTGGGGAATTTCCCTGAGTTGTGCTTTTGCACTCACAAATCATGATATTGCACTCATGATCGATAGTTTTACAAAATTGATTATAGCAAAGGTGATCTTGAAAAACTATAGTAGGTAACTTGTGGTTTTGAAAAACTACAATTAGTGACTTATAATTTTTAAAATACTCAATAAAGTACTTGTGGTTTTTCAAAATCATAATGAACTATTAGAGATTTTGTAAAATTATAATTTAGAGCATGGATCTAGTAGTGATTTTGCTTAAGGTGATTATGGGAGTTAATTGGGTAAGGGATAAGTAAGGGAATAGGTAAAATGGGTAGATAGATTAGGGATGGAATAGGAAAAATAAAGGTTAGGGTATAGGTTCTTAGTTATTAGAGGCTAATAGGGTGTTTGGTACAGAAGAATTTAGGGTTTCTAGCATCTAGATTATAATGATATATGGTATTGCATGAGATGCATTGCTTGAAATTGACTAATTTTGGGGTTTTATATATGATAGGGCTATATTAAATTGTGATAATGCCATGTATTAGGATAGATTAGGCCCTAATTACCATATTAGTAGAGAGGTGGTACTTAGAGATGAGCACCATTCATTTTGTCATGGGGGAGATGACAATGACCCTCAAGGATGTCTAGAAAATATTTGACTATCAATGAGGGGGCCTATGATTTAATATAGGTCCTTGTCACTGAGAGATAATGTACATAGGTTGTGTGGTCACTTATAGGTTGGGGGTCAAAACTCATGTATTGATATTAATAGAGCATTAGGGATGGGATAGTGGATATATTGACTCTAGATTTCATGTCTATAATTACTAGTATATTATTACCAAACAAGAGTGGATAGTGGTTCTAGTTTTGGTTAGGGGATGTGGTTATGGATATGGTGAAAGACTATAGGTTTTAATTAGGGGAGATTATATTAGGGCATCTGTATAGGGAGATGCACTTGGGAGTGTATAAAGGATCAGTGTGTTTTGGGCCATCATTATTACTATAGATATGGTCCTAGGAGCATGTGGCTATAGAGAGGCCCTAATAATCAAGTGTATTGTGAGCTTGAGTAGTTGTTGGTATTTGGATGGCATATTATCTTAGGAATTCTTAGGGTGCATGCTAGTGATATGAGATTTTATAGATAGGTATTTAATAGTCTAAAAAATGCATAGATTAGTTGGATTCCATATAAATAGGTATAGTGGAGGTGGCCTAAGGATTTGGAGTATAATAGATATATGTTGACCAAGTGATACTTGATAGAGCATCATGACTACATTATAGAGAGATATCAACTAGATAGAATATAGTGGTAGTTTGGTCAACAGCAAGATGTTCTTAGGGAGGAGCATCCTTTTACTCAAAGTGATAAGGAGAGGCCATAGTGGGGCTACATAATGGATAGGGCTCTATCTCAGGTAGATTATGATATCATAGCTCCCATCATTTAGGAATTTTAGATAGTGATAGTTGATCCTAGGGTTAGTGTAGCATATATAGGTTGGTAGTGATAGAGGAGATCGAAGATAGTGTTGAGGCTAGTTTAGAGGGATGGGAGGAGAGGGGTAGTTGAAATGATTTTTTAGGCACAAGCACAATTGTAAAGATGGTGGATTCAGAGATAGTAGTCACAAGTAGGGGGATGGTGGATATGGTATGGTTATCCAAGCCTTGATGGTGATTGATGGAGGTATAAGGGGTAGTCATGGAACTATAGGGATAGGTCCTGATGTGGTTGGGCCATCTTGAGCATAGACTAAAGCTGATAACTAGGTCTAGATAGATAATTTAGAGTAGGAGGTGAGAACCAGGGTTGCTAAGATATCTAGAATCATAATATAAAGGGATAAATACCAGAGATAGGTTATGGATTTACAAAAATAGATAGCTTAGAAATATATACATATGGGTCTAGTATTATTTTATTTGACTAACTTACTGGGCTAGATTGGGGATTATGATAGGTAGATATCATCTTTACAAGGTTAGATTACTCAAATTTAGGCTAGATTGAGCTAGAATGAATCAAAGTTACAAGTGGCAAAGTGTGCTAAAGATGAGGGGGCTACTTTGTTGTAGAGACTTGGCTTGGGAGATGTGACCAAATAGATATCATAGCTGATGAGGGAGACCTAGTACTAAAAGAGTATTTATGAGGGCATGTTGTTGATTGATAAATGAGCACATTCATACGATGCTAGCACCTCTTCTCATTATGTGCATCAACCTCCTAGGAGATCACTAGTACCACCATGATCTAGATTATGAGATAATTATCTTATGACAGACATGTAAATTTCATTCTTGTCACATGGATATCCATGCTGCTCATGTTGTATATGATTTTTGATAGGACTCATGGACATTTATATGATTATATGATGATGTGATTCATTATGTTATATTGCATGTTTATGTATTTTGTTTATTTTATTATGATGTGATGTTAAATTAGAAATTGGATTACTTATTGCATGTATGAGATGATAGATATTCATTGTTGATGTATTATGGATGCATAATAATTATTAGGATTTGTTGTAGAGACTAGGCTTGGGAGATGTGACCAAATAGATATCATAGTTGATGAGGGATACCTAGTACTAAAAGAGTATTTATGAGGGTATGTTGTTGATTGATAAATGAGCACAATCATACGATGCTAGCACCTCTTCTCATTATGTGCATCAACCTCCTAGGAGACCACTAGTACCACCATGATCTAGATTATGAGATAATTATCTTATGACAGACATGTAAATTTCATTCTTGTCACATGGATATCCATGCTGCTCATGTTGTATATGATTTTTTATAGGACTCATGGACATTTATATGATTATATGATGATGTGATTCATTATGTTATATTGCATGTTTATGTATGTTGTTTATTTTATTATGATGTGATGCTAAATTAGATATTGGATTATTTATTGCATGTATGAGATGATAGATATTCATTGTTGATGTATTATGGATGCATAATAATTATTAGGATTTATTTACATGTGTTTGAATGGTTCATGCATATATGTCTCATGGATCTATTTTAATTTGATTGATATATTGATGAGATGATAAAATTGATAACATGATTCTAATAGACGTGGTTTGTGTATTTTAATTTTATGTTACTATTCATGGTATGTTAAATAGATAATAATAAAATGAAATAGATAATGTGGTAATGGGAAATATACATTTTGTAATTTTATGCCAAGATTTTAGTAAGTTGTCCTTAAAATGTAATTATATGTCTCATTAATTGATAATGGGTAATCCTCTTGCACCAAGGAGGTGGATGGCTCAATTAGTAGACTAGCGGGTAGGGAGAATTAGGTCAATATTAGGTGTGATGGAAAATGAGATAGTTTATGATTAGGGGGTATGGGTTTTAGGATAAAATGTTGGGGATGTCTTGATGCCATAAAAATGTTGGAAATCCATTTTTAATTTTGTACTTAATTAAAAATGTACCAACTAAATTTAATTAGTAAAGGTGACATTAATTTATAGTGTGTAGGGACTTAAGAGGTAACTCTATTAATGACATTCTCAATTCATAAAGGGGTAGTCATTCTTACCATCCTAATTCCTAGACAAAAGCCAAATATTTACAAAGGACTATAATTAAATAGACAATTTGACACAACAAGTATTTACACACCTATCTAATACTAGACAAAATGATTATAATAAATATTTACACAATGACAAAAAAGGATTTCTAATGTGTAAATCAAAGGTTATAAAAAAATATAAATATTTACATGGAATACAGATTCACAAAATGACTTAATGTGAATATAAAGACAAATGATTACATGAATATTTACAAAATGATTTAATTAGGATAGAAAAAAGGACCTAAAAGGGATTTTTAACATGAAATAAGACAAATCAACCTAATTTTAAATAAAATGACCTACATGTGGATAAAAGACTTTATCACAAAATGACTTATTTATAGAATGACTTAATAAAAATTGTCTTTACAAGTAAGATAATTAATATATACATAATGAATTAATATGAATAAAAAGTATAATTATATACATGATGTCCTAATATGTAGGTAATGATTATGATTTTAATGAACATTTATAAAATGACCTAAAAGGATGTTTTACAAGAAAGGTAACTTTTACAAAAATGATCTAATATGTGCACAAAGGAGATTTTACAAGAAAGATAATATGTAATAAGTATTTTACAAATCAACCTAATGAATAATTGCAATATTACCTAATGAATAGGTAAAAGGATTTTTATGAGAAAAGGAATATTCACATAATGATGATAAAAGGATTGTTAACACAAAATTTTATGGATATGTACAAGATGAATTAATATATGGATAAAGGATTTTTTATAAAATTAATTATTTACCAAATGATGTAATAAAATGACCAAAAATATTTACAAAGGAGTTTATTATAATTATTTGAGATGATTGAGTGTGGATCAAACTAGGTATATTATAATCCCAAGAACTAGGTAAGAATTTTTTAGGATTCTATTTATTTTTTTATAAAATATATTAAACATATTGGAAGAGAGATGATTAATGACCCTATTATAATGATGAAATTAATAGGTAGGTTTAGATAAATGTTTGGGTAATGAATGGGGATGAGGAAAGATAGTTGCTATTGAGCTTGATAGGAAGAAGAGTCATCTAGGAGAATCATTCTTATTTGGTTTTGGAATAGTGAGAGTGTAGACACCTAAATTTCATTTAGTGTCGAAATGCACCTAAATTTATTAATCATTCTTCTTAAAATTCATAATTAACATTTCCTCTTAAAAATTAAATAATTGATTAGTTCAAACATTTTGAATAAGTCAATTGTGCCCCTTTTAATCTTTATTTTAATTATTTTATTACGTATTTTCCACCTATTCAAACCTCTCCCACCTTTCTCTCCCTCATCCCAACCAAATCCATAAAATTCTCCACCTCTTATGATTCCTCCTCTGAGTTTTCAAGCCAATTGACTAAGTCAACTAACCAACCCTACTTTTTCCTCAACCAGGTTGAAAAGGTCTCCATCCTCATGGATGAGGACTCATCTTCAACCATTGATCATTTTGAGCACTAAAAAATCTCAAATAATCCTCCACCATTGGATCCTTTTCTAGGCTTATATAAATAAGCTTGCAAATCTCCATTTTCAACCATCATAATCAATCATAGTCAATCACAAAATCTTGAGAGATCACAAGCATACTTGTAATCATAATCATATCTTGCATCCAAAACAAATCAAAGAAAATCAAAATAACCCTTTTGTACCAAAACACTGCCCATTCTCCCTTTGCATTGGAGGAGTAAACACCACATTTTTGATAGAGAAAATTAGACTCAAATCATAATGGAGGATTCTTGTATCTCAACTATGAAGTTTTGATTGTTGGTTTTTGCATTTGTTGCTCTAGCTTTAGTTAAATTTAGCTTAGATTATTTCATTATCTTTACATTTATAATTAGTTCATACATTTCTAGGACACCCAATGGGACCTACACATGTCTTTTTAATCTTTTTATCTTCTTCTTTTACATTTAGATAGCTTTATTTTTCTAGTTTTTATTGTTTATGCTTATCTTTTACATTTAATTTCATCTCTTTTTGAGCTGATACAAACTACAAGTTATTGTCATGGACTTTTTATTCAGCTATGTATGTTTTTTGATGTAACAAAAAAATTGAATACCTTTGCAGTGAAATTATTAGACTAAATAGTGAAATTTTGCATATTTCTTGCATTTTCTATGTTTTTCTGTTCTTTTTAGATTAGCAAAAATTTTGTTTTGAAATAGAATTTTTGTAAGAGAATAGTGAAATCATGACACTCTATAATGAAATTATTCCATCTAGCAGCAAAATTGTTCTACCTTACAATGAAATTGTCATTCCCTATAGTGAAATCACTTCTGACTTATGCAAAATCACTTTTGACATTTGTGAAATCTCTCCTAAGTTTTACGAATTCACTACTAACTTTTTATTTGCAATTTTGCCACTGTGTTTCACAATCTCACCACTATGTTCTACATTTTCATTGCTAAGTTTAACATTTTCACCACTAATTTTAACAAAAACACTGCTAACTTTAACAAAAATGCTGCTAAATTTAACAAAAATGCCTTGCATTTAATTTGTCAGTGTGTGCAGCGAATTCAATTTTTATTTTGAGTGGTCATTTTCCAGAGGGCATAACTTTTGACTTGAGACTCCATTTGAGATCTCATTTTCACCAAAATGAAGGTATAGAGATGAAAAGTGAAACCATGTAAAAATATATAACTTTTATATATTTTAAATAATTCAAAAAATCAAATTTATATCATACTTTATTTGTTTTGCTTAATTTTATGTTTTTGATAAACTAATAATTTCACCTTTCTCTTTGGTTGTGTAGTTGTGTGATCATTATAAAAGAGTTGTTTATTATTTTTTTTATTGTCTTTCTCTAAATTTTTATATATTTATTTGAATACAAGCCAATTTTAAACTTTCTAACTACTTATTTGTAGGATGTTGACCAAAGACAATTACAAAATTCAAATAATCTAACCAAATCTTTCATTTATTTTCACTAACATTTTTCATTTTCAATATTTTATGCTCTTAGTAATTAAGTCACACTTGAATTTATTCAAAGAAAAATTACTTTTTATTTTTAGCTTCATATTTGGTTACAAGATTGCATATGCTCTTTCTTTAGCATCACATTGGTGATGATACTTGGAAATCAAAAATTGATCTTGTAATTTATTTGTTACTTAGTTAAAATTGTGTATGCTCTTTCCTTAGTGTCACATTGGTGAAAATAATTATAAATTAGAAACAAATTTCAACTCTTTAATTTTCTTTTCTTAATGACCTATTGATTGTGGATTTCACCACCACGTAGTAGGCCAAACCCTATTTACCGATGGGGTATATAAATTGAGACCCAAATATTTTAATTGTCTAAGAGGTTGTTTGTTTTAAGCACACTATGGTGTGAGGATATTTTATGATCCAATACCCAAGGTTTAAATATCTGACTCAAAATGTGATATTATCGATTGATAACACACTAATACTCCTACGGTTGTGTTGGGCATTTTAGGACAAGACCCAATAGTGTGTGTCCACATATCAATTTTCCCATATTTTTATTCCCCCTAGATAAGCTTGTATATACCTTACCATTCAACTTTGGTACATCAATTATCAATTAGCATCAATAAGTTACCTTCCACACACCCTCAAAACTAGACTCAATGGGCCATGGGAATAGTAGGATCCTTCATGGTTAGTGCCTTAAAATACTAGGCTATAGCTGAGAGCATGGATTAGTGAGTGATAACTAAAGGCCAAAAAGTTATTCAAGACCTTCATCCTATATTTTTCACCTTTCATGCAATTTTCTTAATTATTTAGAATAGAACTTATTTGTTGTTTCCTTGTGATTTCCACATGCTAAAATTCCTTGTCTAAAAATTAATTCCTTGAAACTAAAAAAATTGTTTGTTTTTAGAAAATTAAAATTTTAATCATTTTGATATTTTGTTAGAGTCTAATTTGAAGGCTTTTTCCATTATTGAGTCAAGTCTTTTCATAGTAACATCATCCATTTCAAGAAGCATGCCTATGTGGAACAATCCCTTGACCAATTTTGTCCTGAAACACAATCCCAATAGTCCATATTATAGCTTAGGATTTTATCCAACCAACTTTGATTCAAACACATATTTGAATCAATGTCAAATCAATCACCCAACAAATCCAAATCTGACTTTGAATATGTATTCATCCTCATCCATACATCAATCAAATCCAAACTTGAATAGTCATTCAAGTTTTCCAAATCAACCTTTCTATAATAATCAAAATCAATCATTTGATTTTGCATCTAGTTCCAACCATAGCATCAATATAAATTAAACTTTTAATTCACCTTCACCACAAATTTTAAATCTATATGTAAACCAAATTCCATTCATAATTCAAACTCCTATTCAATCCAATCCAATTACATTCCATCCAAATCAACCTTTCAACTCCTACACCCATCAAAACCAATCTTTCCAAATTCATTAAAATCAATCATTTTATTTTGCATCCAACCCATTCCCAAACTTGAACTAAACTAAATCAAATTCATATTTGTTCACAAACCCAGTAGATTCAAGTCCATCAACCTTCACAAATCCATCCTTCTAAGATCAAGCTACCTCTCTAGCTAGGGAATACCAAAACATTCCACATCAACATCACCTTACCACTAGTAAAATTATTTTATAAAATCAACCAAGTCTCCCTTACACTAGTTATAGCCTTGATTCTAGCATACCCTATCACACTAACAAAGAGAATCTAATTCTAGCACCTCTACCATCTAGTGTCATTCCACCCCTAGAGTTATAACAACTTCAAAAATCCAAACCTATCAAAAAAAAAAATCATGCTTATTAATAAAAAAATTACTCCTTTATGGGAATCTTATGATGTATTCTATCAAAAATTGGTGGATTAAAACTTAGTCATATACCCAAACACCAAATACTTTGAGCCAAATGTCCCAAAACTTGAGTGTTATAGACCTAAAACATATTGTGATTATCACAAAATTAAAGGTCATTCTATAAACCATTTTATGAGACTAAATCATTATATTCAAGATCTGATTGATAAAGGGTACATCAAGGTAAAGCCTAGTAAATCCACATTTGAAAATCATAGCTTGAGGATATGCCAAGATGTCTTTCCTAAGCCTAATCAATCCATACCACTTCTAAGTCAAGGTCATATCCTTCCATCAATTTCTCAAGATCCCATTTTTGATACATCCATTTTCAGCCAATCCATAGTCGATCAACCTACCTTTGACAACCATGGCTTACCATTCATTTTTTACGAAGAGCCCATATTTATTGAAGAGCCTATCTTTAATCAAGATCCTATTTTTGACAAAGATCCCATTTTTTACCAAGATCCTATCTTGGACAGAAGCTCCTTTAATCAACTTAGCCTATTACTTATTGTCTAAACACCCAAATCCTTATCACATATTGAATCTCCCATCATCCCAAAACATGCACCCAAAGTTATAGAGGTACTTATAGACAAAAATATACATGATCAAGGAATTATCAAACTCTTTCATTTTGAATTAAATTCAAGATCACATAGCATTAGCTACAAATCATTTAAAAGTCAATGTAAAAATATTAGTGGTAATTTTATGGTTTCTAAGGTAACTTCATCCATAGTAAAAATAGGATCCATTCATAGTCTCTATGAGGACTTTTTTGCCATCACTCCTTTCATAAACATTACTAATCTTGCCCTCCATCTTGAAATCTAGTATCCTACACCTTCTATTGGTACCAATGATCTTAATTATAATTAACTTCCTTCCATGATGATAAAAAAATTGTAGACTTCCTAGTCGGTCTCCTACCAGAAGAGCATCAATAAACATCTACATATTCTAAAGAACAACAAATGTAACTCAATCAAAATAAATTCTAAAATATGAGTTTAATCCACACCCCATAGTGATAACCTTTTTTAAGGCACTATCAAATGATTAAAGTATAAATTTTAGTCAAAATCCAAATCACAACATAGAAAATCAAAAATATGAGTCCCTTAGTGAAAACCTCTTTGAGGCACTATTGAAAAATCCAAATTTGAATCCCAATCACAACAATCAAGAAGAATCCTTTGCTGAAAACCTTTATAAGGCACCAATATATGAAAAAATAATATATCATCTACATTATCATAGTTGCAGGATGGATCTCCATCACAAGTTGAAGATGTCATTGAAGAAGCATTAAATTCCCAAATCATCCAATTTGTAGTTATTACCAATCTTTTTAGACATGATATTATTGGTCTCATTCACCCTTTACATCATGAACCATATACTCATCCCCACTATAATTTCATCCATCCAAATCCTTCATGCACTCAACACATATCCTTCATCCAACAATATTTCTGCTTCATCTTCTCTAGTAGCACTCTCTATCATAGGGGCTATGACAATATCTTGGTAAATTTAGAAGAATCCAACTTAGAAATCAATGAAGTTACTAAAGACATATTTGGAGCACATACCTAAAATATCAATAGTGGTAAGCATCAATGCATCTCAAACCCTTTTATAATTGAGATTATAAAAATAAAAATAAAGAGCAAAGTAAAAAAATAAAAATCAAACAAAAAAATCAAAAAGAGAAAGAGAAATAACTTTGTCCACATGTGAAAACCATTTATATGTCACCTTAGGCAAGTACCATGAGGAAAACTAATTTTTGGCATCATGAATAAAATAATCAATTGTCTAAAAGTACCCTACACTTGGGGGCAAGCTCATTCCATTTCAAACCTATAGATTCTAGATCATCCCTCCATCCTTACCCTTCCTATGAATATTCAATCCATCCTAAACTCATCTTCAACCATCATATGCCATACTTGAATACCCTTACCTATCCAAATGCATCCTTATGTAAAACCCATCCAATCCTTGCCATCATAAAACCATCTTTCTTCCTATTTTGACCTTGATAAAGAAGTGTAAATATCTTGAGACATATTCTTAGAAACATTTTGGTGTATCATTGCAATGTTATTTTGATGACTAGACACTTGGTTCTTACCTCATATGTTTTGTAGAGTTTATCATCTTAATTCCAATCCATTCCTATTCATCCATAATTTATATATAATATCTTCCTTCCATCCCCTAACACTCACTCCTAGGTGCTAGAATATGGTTTTTCTTTTGTTGGTCTTCCTTGTATATAAGCTTATAAATCCAAAACCAAGAAAAATACAAAAACATTGAAAAACCCAATAAAACCCAAAACATTATAAACTACATTCAAAATCCAAAACATTAGATAATTCATCAAAATCCAATAAAACAAAATCTAAAAAATAATCAACAAATCCCTTGTCCTTAGTTATGTACCCTAGTCATCCTCTATATGGATTACTCATCAGACAGTTTAACATTGTCCAAAATAGCATATTCTAAAGGGTTCTACTTTAGCCAAGGACATCTAAAAAAAGTCATTTGCTTACTTGTTTTAATCATTTACTTATTTGTTTTAGTCATTTTCTTACCTTTTTGTATAATCATTTACTTTCTCTTACATCATGGGTGTTTCTTGCTTTCACAGTGTTTGTTTTACTTACATCATTTTCATTGTTATAAACATCTCTTTTTATCTTATCTTTATTATTGTTTTTTGTGTCTAGATCACTATGTGAATTATTAATGGTGTTATTATGATATTCCATATCATGATGCACTAAGTTTTATCCTTGTGAATCTATTAGTCCTTACACATATCACATGATAGTTATCATGGTTTTTCTATACCATTAGTGCATATTGTCATATGCAATATCAAAAATCAAGTTTCTCGGCTCTTACTCAGTTAGAATTATTATTGGAAATCCAATTAAAACAAAATAAACAAAAGGCAACTATCAAACCATCTCACATCAAGCATATGTGTCTTATCTCTTTCTTCCATCCATCCTTATCTCATCCATGTTTTTGAATAATTTGATCCATTATCATTAATCCATATGATCACTTCATTTCTTTGTTAATACTTGCATATCAATAATCCATAATCATTTCCTAATATTTCTATTCAATCTCTCGCACTTGTTGATTAGGACTGATGAAATCACATTTTTTATCCTTCCTCCATCATCCAATTGTAGTTTGAAATCATTAACTTAAATATAGCATCCATGGATAAATATTACCTTACACCATCACTTCTCTTCTTATTTTTGGGAGGACTGTATATGGTCTGATATCCACACATAGACATTATCTAAGTGGATTATGTAGGCAACGCTTAGAGACACAGGGTCTCTAGGGTTAGCTTGACCACTACCTTCACCATCATCCATCCAAGCCATTTTATCCACATTTTTTACTGTCATTTAATCAAAGTGTTATATCTCGTTATTAATGTTTTCAAATATCAATTTTATAAATCTTTATCATAAATCAAACAATCTATATTTTAATTTTCTAGTCTATGGCTTACCATCATTTGGATATATCATTCCCACATATACTCATGAGACCCTTGAGTTTGAGAATAATCTAAGCATGTAGTTTATAAGGTGAGAAATGTACTTTTTCTAATATCTTCATTAGCATCTGATAGTTAGGGTTAAATAGTTTTACATGTCCCCTCTATAATTTTACAAACATTAGTATTGAGACAAGTATCTATATTATTGATGATAGTTTTTTCTTTTCCATCCCTCATTCAAATTCCTCTTCATCTATTTTTTTTCAAATTTATATAAACATTAAATCAATTCATTTTAAATTTGTTTTCAAAATCTTGTAACAATCTCTCAACGTAAAATCAACACAATTATTTGTAAATTCAATATCTTTTTTATATTTATATATCCATAGTTTATTATCATTGGGATATATCGTTCCCACACTTACTCAATTAACCCCTAATTCATTAGCAATAATAATAAGCATGCAATCTCTGAGTGGTTAAAATTATTTATTTACAAATCAAAACTCTAGTTTTAATTAACTAGGGGCAACACTTTTAAGTTATCAACATCTTGAAAAAATTTGACATCAATTCTAAAGAAACTTGATTTAATATGCATCAACCTCATTTTTACCTATTTCCTATTTTCATCAATTTCAAGCATTTGTCCATTTCTCACACAAACCCTCGATGGGGAATCATCACACTCATTTTCATTCATTTGGGGCAAATTTTTATTTTTCTATCATCAACACTCTACTTCTTCTATTCTTTAAAACAGTATTACTTCAAAACACCATTTCAAAGATGGGATAATGTAGACACATAAATTTCATTTAGTATCAAAATACACCTAAATTTATTAATTATTCTTCTTAAAATTCATAATTAACATTTCCTCTTAAAATCAAATAATTGATTAATTCAAATATTTTGAATAATTCAATTATGCACCTTTTAATCTTTATTTTATTCTATATTTTTCACCTATTCAAACCTCTCCCACCTTTCTCTCCCTCATCCCAACCAAATCCATAAAATTCTCCACCTCTTATGACTCCTCTAAGTTGTCAAGTCAATTGACTAAGATAGCTAACCAACCCCACTTTTTCCTTAACTAGGTTGAAAAAGTCTCCATCCTCAACCATTGATCATTTGGAGAATTGAAAAAGACCAAATGATCCTCCACTATTGGATCCTTTTCTAGGCTTATATAAATAAGCTTGCAAATCCCCATTTTTAACCATCATAATCAATCACAGAATCTTGAGAAATCACAAGCATACTTGCAATCGTAATCATATCTTGCATTTAAAGTGAATCAAATAAAATCAAAGTCACCCTTTTGCACCAAAGTGCTATCCATTCTCCCTTTGGATTGGAGGAGTGAGCACCACATTCTTGATAGATCAAATCAGACTCAAATCATAATGGAGGATTCTTGTATCTCAATTGTGAAGTTTTGATTGTTGTTTTCTACATTTGTTACTCTAGCTTTAGTTGAATTTAAATTAAATTAGTTCATTATCGTTATATTTATAATTAGTTCATAAAAAGAGTAATTATTAATTTTGGAGTGGCTTCAAATGTTCCAAATGACTCTTAAATAGTTATCCTCTCACACTTTTAGCATCATTCTTACCCATTTTTGATACTCATATCTCCTTTCTTTAAAATCATATAATTTCCATCCACCATTGGGATCAAGGTCATATGGACGATTGGTCATCTATATGAGAAGTGTTGAATGGTAATAAATTAATAATGATGGATGTAAATGCTCCCAAGTATAGGTGGGTATTGAGAATAGTGGATCTTATAAACAGAGGATAAAATATTTTAGGCCCTCTAAGTATAGAACCATTTAAGATGCATAATATTCATTGTCTCAACAAGTTATTCCCCATCTAAAGTTGCCAACTGATATGCCCCTAATCCAAATTTTATGATAATAATGTAAGTTTTAAGCCATTTTACCTCAAATTTTCCTTTTTTTTCCTACTTAGCATTGTTGTTCTTCTAATTTTCCTTGAGGACTAGATCACCAATTTCAGATTTGCAGGATTGGATTTTCTTATGATATTGGCCTTTTAACTTATTTTGATATGATTTGAGGAGGTCAAGAGAATTCTAATGTTTTTCATCCAATAAGTTTAGTTCTTGTAGCTATTCATTTTTGTATTCATTGTCTATGATCATACCCCATAAGGATATGCACAATGAGGGGAGTTTAACCTCAATGGGTGAACTAGCTTCTACTCCATATACGAAAGAGTATGGAATATCCCCAATAGGCATTCAAAAATTGGTTCTATATGACCAAAATGTTGGATACAAATGTAAATTCTAATTCCTTATAGCATCATTAAAAATCTTCTTGGGGGTTTTTATAAGCATTTTATTCATTACCTCCCCTTGTCCATTTCCCTAGGGGTAATAGGGTGTTGATAAGTGTTGTTCAATATGATATCTATTATAGCCATTATCTAAAATTATTTTAGAAGGGATACTAAAGCAATAAATGATCTAGTTTAAAATTAATTTGGATATCTAAAGGCATGTAATGTATATGAGTGACATGGCTTCTACCTATTTTGTGAAATACTTTATAGCTATAATAATGAATTTGTGTCTATTTGATGAATTAGGATTAATTTTTATGATGAGATATAATCCCCATACTAAAAAAGGATAGGGGATGATGATAGGCTATATTTATTAAGTTATGGCATGTATAATATTCTCATGTTTCTGACATGCTACACACTTACACACATATTGACAAGCATCATGATCCATTATTAGCCAATAATATCCAGTCCAAAGTAACTTCTTAGCTAGGGCCATTCCACTAAAATGGCTTCCACAAATACTATCATGAACTTCTTTGATTACAACAAGGGCCTCCTCTGAGTTTAGGCATCTTAATAGGGTCCCATCATAGCCCCACTTATAGACTGTGCTACCAAAGATGGTTTAATGGGGTGTGCAATAGATGAAGGATTTACACTGATGGTAATTAAGATCTGGTAGAAGAGTACTATCATGGAGGTAGGTACAAATGTCATGGTACCATGGCTAACTAGGATTAGGGATCACACATATCTGATAGTGATCCAAATCTTGATATGCTAGTAATAATAATTATTCAAATAAAAGAATTCCTTCAAGGACATCTTTTGGGAGTTCTATTAAACACTCGATAGTGGCCATTACAGCATCTACTACTTTGTTACTTCGCCTTGATACTTGTTCAAAATTTATGGACTGAAATTTCTTCTTCAGTTGATCAACCATTTATTTATATAGAAGTAACTTCTCATATTTAGTTTGGAACTCTTCATTGACCTATTTTTTAATCAACTAAGAATTGCCTATAACTTAAATATGATAAATATTCCATTGTATGGCAAGCTACAATCTGATAATTAATGCCTCATACTCAAAAATGTTATTAGTCTATGGGAAAGATATTCAAAAAACCTTAAGGATTAAGTCTCCTTATGGTGTTACCAAAAGGATTCCATCTCCTGACCCATGTATAGTAAAGGATCCATCAAAATAAATTTTCCATCCTGGTGATTCTTTAGTTATTAATATGGACTCATCAGGGAAGGTTGTTATTAATGGTTTTGTAGAGTTAAAATTATACTTTTTCTTATTTTATACCTTTGAGATGTGCATCTATTATTTAGCTAGATGTATAGGTAGTTGTATAAACATTTTGAGTCTTTTAATCCATATGTTTCAAGGAGTTTCCTTTTGTAAATCTTGGAAAAAAAATTTAAAACTTAAATAAATGTAGACCAATTCCACTTGTCACCTTGATACTCTCTCAAAGGGAAAATATTTTTGACAGGCCTTCATTGAGCATAGGACTGATATGTGGATGAATGGTGGCTCTTTTTAGATAGAGTCAAAGTCATAATGGTAAATATATGGTGTGTATTAAAGTAGTAAATATAATGATGGGAATTTAGCAAGAGGAAGAAGCCCATGGAGGATATCCATATGTCACCACTGCACTCCTTGGATCTAAATCAAATATCAAAGACATTCCAGTTTGCAAGAGACTTACACATAAAGCTCATGGATGATAGGAAGAAGATAAATTGCTCAATAGGAAGTAATATATCCAATGATTTAGAACCTCCAAAAGTTTTTAAGGCTAAAATCTAATTAAAAAGCAAGAAAGAGTCTCAACAACTCTAAAAAGCTATGGAAGCCTCCATGTGTCAGCATAGCAAGTCCCCAATGACTTAAAGAGCCAATAAAGCCAAGGATTTTAAGAAATAAAAGAGAAAGATGAGTCAAATAGAAAAAGCTGTGAAAGCTTCCATGTGTCCCTACTTCAAGAAACTACAAGTTAAAGACAAATAAGAGCAACAATTGAAACTGAAGGAGAGAGATAGTTAACAAAAATAACAGAAGTAAGCTCTAGGTTGTTCAATTCCAACGTCATGTAGTTTTAGATCTAGAGTTTGCAGATAGGTAGTTAGACCTGAGTAAATGGAAGTGAATCATGATGGATATTTTGGGGCTATAAGTAGCTGATCAAGAGATAATCTCAAATAGAGAGGGAAGAAAATGGATAAGAATCATTTAGAAAATAAGGAGTCTAGAAGATATTTTTTTGGAATAATTTTCTATGGCCTTAATAGGTGTCTCTCCTAAGGGATCAAACATTGTATTTTGTACATTTTTTCCTTTTGTACTTTGTTCTCCTATCAAACTATGAAGAGAGAGTGGTGTTTTATGCAATTGTATTCTATTTCTAATTCTTGCTTCTCATTCTCTATCACGAGCCGTTTTTATCTTTACATAAACATTGAGATTGTTAATCATGCTATATGCTCTTTAATTCTATCAGTGAATGTTATTAACTCTGATACTGTGCTTTTTGGACAGATGAGGATTTAGGTTATCTTTTCTATTATGAGCCTTTGATGGGTCTATAGTCTATGCTAGAATTATTGGTCATGCTTTATACCCCTTAATATTTTTATTAGATTCTATTACATACTAATCATTGTGACATTTGGTAAAAGAAAATCATCTTGGTGCATCACTTTAGTAGTTTAGATACTTATTTTAAGAATTATTTATTTTCTCTTTACATCAAACCCCAAGAGAAGATCTAGCTTCTTTAAAATATGGAAGTCATTTCAAGGGTCAAGTCCTACATCTTTGAAACTTCCCATGACTTTGGTGGTCAGTTGCAAAATTAAGCATCATCAACAATTTTCCTAGCATGCCCAATGGGACAAAATTTTACTAGTGTATGAGCGGACATCCTTTAAGAAGGGAGAATCTTGGACCAGTTATAAGATCTCAATCTTCTATAAATTTGGGACTCTTAATACCACCATTGGTAGCTACTTCAATAAGAAGGCCAACTCATCAAGGTGCACTAGGAAGTCAAATGGCTATTTAGGCTCCACTTAGGAAATTTGTCAATTGGAATGGTGGAGGTCCACTTATTCTACCAACACCTCCTAATATATGGGACCCCATTCTCAATAATTCTCTAAAATCATTACCTAAATTTACTAGAGGAAGACTTCAAGACTCTGACAGAGCATCTTCAAAATGTGGCTGATGTATGTACTATCCACTTTATCACATAACAAAATGTATCCTTTAGACTACTCATTTCTTCTTTAACAAGAAGGGCTCTTGACTGGTATAGCTCTTTAGCACCAAATTTTATTAGAAACTAGGACCAATTAGGAACTAAATTATATGATAGATTCAATGAAAAGGGAGATAGATCATCCCTCCTACAATAATTATTCACTATTAATAAAGTCCTCAAAGAGGTTATGACCAATTTTAACACTAGATTTCAGAAGACATGGCTAAAAATCCCAATCTCAGCTCGATCGCCTATAGGTATGGCAATCATTTTATATCTCAAATATTTTAATTTTGATATCTCAATCATTATTTAGTCACTAAGATGGCAAACCCTTCCTGATTCTTATGATCTTGTTGTAAGAGAAGAGAATAATTGATAGATTTTGGGAAATTACCCCCAAGGCATCTTATGTCCATGTTTCTTGAATTATCCCTCCCATCTAAAGAAGAGTTTCCTAGTACTTCCTAGGCTAATACTTCTCTATATACCTTTCCTTCACCTCAAGAAACATCAGCCACAGTTACATCTTCTTCCTCATCAAAGATGAATGATGTCAAGAACATCCTTAGAACCTTCTCTAATGAAATTATCAATTTTAAGAGAAACCAATCTTCACATCAATGACCTTCTTATCAAGGTTTCCAAGGGAATAGACCCCCATATCAACCAAATCAGTACCAAGGGACTCAAAGATTAGCTCCATCACAACCACCTAACTAGATCATCCCTGTACCCCCACCATATCAGATGGTTCCACCAATCTTAGGAAGAGAACTGGTCCCTAGCCAAAACAACTTGGTGAAAGAAACAAATTCATGGTGTTTTCCTTGTAATGACTCTCACATGTCAAGAGATTACCCTATGGAAAATTTAAAACTAAGAGTAGCCAAACAAAGAAGAATGGAAAACCAAGAAGCAACCCCATCATGACCATATCAATCACCCAGAGTTCAAAATGCATCCATGGTAGCTCAGATGTAAGGCATGTCATTAGAACAAGAAGGATATATTGCCCCTGAACACACTTTTTTATCATGGATTGAAGATGAGTAATCTATGTTCATTAATGAAGAATCTACATCTAAGAATGTGGTTTAGTCTAATTATTTTATATGGTCAAAAAGGAGGATGGTTGATTATATAGATTATGTCCCTACTATCAACAGTAAATCAAGGAAGGTAACATTAGTCCAAATTCCTTAGGTCCCTATGACAAGGCTAGTGTTTCCAAAAACTACATAGATTAAAGGAATCCCCAACATGATAGTTTAAAGGACAAAATACCCACAATATTCCAAAGTATAGTGGTGGAACAACTAAATAAAGTCCTTGCTAATGTCTCATTATGGGTATGTCTACCATCTCTAAACAAAAATAACTATTGCAAGAAGCACTAAAGGATCATAATGATCTAAATTATAGTGCCACAAAGGAAGCTCCATCAAATAAAGGTATAGAGAAACTAACAACATCTCAGCCATAACAACCATCAGTCCTGATGAACACTAAAAAAGAGGTAAAGAAACCTAAACCTAACCCCTTCTATATGATCCTTATAGTGGGTAAGAAATTGCTTCACAACTCTATGATAGACTCAGGTGTAAGCACTATATTCATGCCTAAATTAATAGTCGATGCCTTAAAGATCAAATATAAGCCATTGACTAAGGGAGTCATGTAACTCAATGGGAAGTTAGTGCAGACCATTAGAATCATCAAAGGACTTCCATTATAGATATATTCTTTCATAGTGGTTATAGACATCCCTCCTATCTTTGGATTGTGCTTATCTAAAGACTTTACAAAAAAATATTGGAGGATATACGTCCCTTGATTGGTCACATTTGATCTTAAGGACCAAATATGGTTATAAGATGAAAGTGTTATCAGAGCCTCTATGCAAATAATACACTACAGACAAGTAGAATCGAGGTTCAAAGCCTCTCATGTGATGATCACAAGAGAATAAATAAGTTTTATAGAGGAACTAATGAAAGATGTTGGTGAGCAAGAGGGTGAGAGATATTTTTTAGCTTTGACTTCAGATGACCCTTTTGGAAACTTTGATTCCACCAGTTTAGGAACCTATATCATCTATGATGAAAACCTTGAAATTTATAAGACTATGGAGAAGAATAAAAATGAAAAAGAGAGTCTCTTGGATGATCCTTTGATATGGAATCTAAATTTTGATAGATCAAGAAGCAAGAATAGCTCAAGGGTAAGTGTATGCCTTACTTCCCCAAGAGTGAAGAAGATCCTTAAGGCACTACATTTTTAGTTTAAATACACAAAAAATGAATCAGAATATGAATCTCTAGTACATAGCTTGATTCTTACTCAAAAGGAAGGGATCAAGAACCTAAGAGTCTTCAGGGACTTTGATCTAGTGGTCAAACAAATCAAAGAAACTGTTGTAGCAAAGAACCCAAAAATGAGGTCTTACCACCATAGGGTTTGGGACTTGATTTAAAGTTTTGATGATTTTAATATTGAGTTCATCCTAAGGATCCAAAATGTTGAAGCAAATAGAATGGCTCAAATTGGATCCTAGTTTGATCCAACTAAAGATCTGCTAACCAATGAGAAAGTTGTCAAAGTGATCATTCAGTCCATTATACCTAATATTATGGATAATTGGTATGTTTTGAGAGTGATAAAAATATCATACTCTTTATACAATAGTCAAGAGAGTTCATAGACTAATTATAGCCTAAAATTGAAGAGGCATATGGAGATCAAATCATATAATTAAGATCCAATAAGCTTCCAAAGGGATTGATAACCCTTGAGAACCTATTTGATCTTAATGATGCAAACATAGATTTTTAAAAGTTCATTATAATTTAAGAGGATTATTCTAAACTTGAAGACTCAAAAGGGATAAATTTGAAAGTTGGGAAGGTGACTACTCAAAATGAAAAGGAAATATTGGTAGATTTATGCCACAAATATGATAAGGTGATGGCATGGACATATAAAAACTTTCATGGTTATAAAAAGGAGGTTGTCCAGCATGTGATTGACCTAATTTAAGGGTTAAAACCCATCCACCAAAAGCAAAGGTGATTTAATCAAAGGATAAATTCTCTCATGGTAGAAGATCTCGAGAAATTACTGGAGTCTAAGATCATCTTACCCATCAAGCACTCCACATAGGTTTCCAACTTGGTCCCAGTAAGAAAAAAATGGAGAGATTAGACTCCATGTGGAATTTAGGGATCTAAATAAGGCCTCTCTCAGGGATCACTACCCCCTACCCTCAATGGAACAAATTCTACAGATAGTGATAGGATTAAAGAGGTTTTTTTTATTAGATGGCTTTTCAGGTTGGAAGAGGAAGATCAACATAAGACCACTTTCACAATAAAGTGGGGAACTTTTGATTGTACCAAAATGACATTCAAACTCTTCAATGTATGGGATATATTCCAAATAAATATGCATATCACTTTTGGTGAATTGATAAATAAATCAATTTTGATATAACTTGATGATCTCACTATCTTCACTAGGTCTACCGAGGATCATTTTGATCAATTAGAGGCTATTTTTCAAAAGTGCCAAGAATATGGGATATCTTTAAACCCTAAAAAATGTGTGTTTGGATTACCTCAAAGGAAGTCATTCAGACACATTATCACAAGAGAAGGGATCTCCATAGATCTAAAAAGGTTTAAGGCAATATTGGATTTATCCCTATAAGTAAACAAGAAAGTGGTGTAATCTTTCCTTGGGAAGATTAACTTTGAAATTTTCCAAAATGGTTAGACATATCACCCTAATTTTGAAAAAGGATCTCAATTTTAAATGGATGGTTGAGGGTTGATAGTATTTTAAGAGTATCAAAGGGTAATTACATCCACCCCAGTTCTATGCAACCCCAATTTCTCAAAATATTTCATCATGTATGTCTACAAGGAAGAACACAACATAGCATCAACACTAACACAAAAGGACATAAAATAAGAAGGATAACATCCTATTGCCTTCTTCTCGAGGACTCTTCAAGAATATGAATCGATATATAATTTTTTTGAGAGGCAAGCTTATGTTATTGTTAAAAGGCTCAAAAAAATTAGGCACTTGGTTACTAGCAATAGGATCATAGTATTTGTGGCACATTCAAGTGTTAGGGAATACATAATGGAGGGTGAAATCACTAAAAAGAGATTCAATTAGATAACAAAGATATTGGAATATGATATCGAGGTTAATCCCACTAAACTAATAAGAGGAAGGGAATTGTGTCAATACATGGCTCAAGAATTTGAAGCTCTAATAGAAGAATGAGCCATTGCAAAATCTATAATCTAAATACAAGAAAATGAATTGGATTTTTGGGTGACTGATAGGTTAATTTCATAAATACTAGCCAATACTCGAGTCATATTCCTTACAAAAATTGAAGATACTATTGATAGTAGGGATCTAGCTTTGTTCTAATAGACCATTTCATTTTCAAAAGGAATTTTGATGGGATCCTACTTAGGTGCATAGAGGGGGAAGAAACTAGAAAAGTTTTTCATGAACTATATTATGGAGCATTTGGAGGCCATTTTTCTATAAGGACCATGTCTATCAAGATACTCCATGCAAGGTATTTCTAGCCCACTATGTTTTTAGATTATCACACTATGGTTAGTAAGTGTCAATCTTATTAATTTTACATTGCTAGGAGAATAAATGTTGCATTTCCCCTCAGCCCTATAATTATTGAAGAGCCTTTTGCATAATGTGGCTTGGATTTTATTGGGATGATTAATCCAATTTTGAGTGCAACACACAAGTGGATCCTCACTATAATAGATTATTTCACAAGGTGGATAGAGGTAGTACCATTAAAATAAGTAATAAAGAATGTGATTCTAAATATCCTATAAGAGATTATGACCAGGTTTGGACCTCCTTGTACTATTATATCTGATAATTCTAAGGCATTCTGAGGGTCTAAAGTGTCTAATTTTATACTAAAGAATGGTATGTATCTAAAGACTTTCTCAAATTATTATTTGCAAGGGAATGGTTGGGCAAAGTCAACTAACAACTACTTGATTTGACTCATCAAGATAATGGGGAATGAACACAAAAGAGGATAGCATGAACACATAAAGGTGGTTTTATGGGTAGATCATATAACATCTAAGCAGGTGATAAAGGCCTCTCCATATAAGTTGGTATATGGAAAGAGTGCAATAATGCCTATTTCTATCAAAGTTATAGCCTTGTAATTGATAAATAAAATAGAAGTCAAAGAAAATGGTCTAATGCAAGTTATATTGGTAGAGTTATTAGAGCTTTAGGATAAAAGAGAATCAACATATGAATCAATGATAAGTTGACAAACAACTATCAAAAGTTGTTTTGACCAAAGAACTTCAGAGATTGATTTTAAAATTGGTGTTTGGGTCTTGAAATGGGACATGAGAGTTATTAAACCTAGAAACCATAGAAATTTTGATTCTTTGTGGATAGGTCCCTTCAGGATAGTTGCCTATAATTAGTGTAATGCTTATGAATTAGAAACTATGGAGAGAGATTATTTAGAGATTCTTGTTAATGGGATCTTCCTTAAAATCTTCATGTGAGATTCATATGGCCAATGTATCATAGTTAGGTTAGTTTCCTTTCTATTTTCTTGTTTAGAGGTAGTAGACCCCCACCTCTATTTAAATAAGTGTTCTTTGAACATGTGTTAGCCATAGAGGCTCTCTAGATTCTCATATAATTTTTTTTCTCTTAGGACCATCCAAAAGGGATACCTATCTAATGGATTTCCTAGGGTCTTTAATGTTAAGTTTCAAAATTTGAATTAAAAAATATCATAGACTTGATTTTTAGTGCCTTGGAGCCTTGAATTGAGTCTTTAATAAGACATTAATAATCCATTGAAGAGAGTCATTAATTCTCATTCATGAAAGCAATGGAATTAAAAAAAAGGGGATATTTGAGTCTCATTTCCATCACCATTCAACAAAGTGTTTACTTAGAGCTGAGCAAGGAGCTAACATTTGAGTCCAATAAAGCACAAGAATTGAGACAAGGAAAAACAAAGAGTATCCTCATAGCTAAGAGTTTTTAGATGAAACGGTTGTCGCATTAGCATCATCAAATTCATATCCCTTGGCTCTTATGCAACCCAAAGCTACATACCCAAAAACTAGAATAATGGGCGAAGGTATTTCCTGAGACTCTTCCCTCATCCTCGATTATGTAGATGAAGTTTTTGACCTTGTTTTGAAAAAGAAGACTAAGACCCTTAGAGAGGTAGTGCATGTAAAAATGTTGAATCAAAATATGCCTAAAACCTTTATTATGAGGGTTTGGACCTCAAGGTTGGCCCAGTACATGGTACCCATAGTGCACCATTACCTTGAATTGGTGGACTTATACACATAAAATTGTAATCTCGTAAGCTCAAAATTTTAAAAAGGATTAATCAAGGTAGTGATCACTCCCCATGCTATCTACGACATGCTAGGTTTATAGCATGATCCTTCTACTAGATTTTATGACATGACTCAGTTGAGCTATGTTTGGTCCTAGGTGCACCAAAAACAAGCATTCCTAAATAAGGAGCTATGTCTAGTAGATGATAATATTGAACCTCAACCCCTACCTTTTGAAAAGGGCATGTTAACTCAGGACTCCCAGGACACATGTTTGATTCTCACCTTCATTTTTGGAGAGGAGAGTGATAGAATGGTGCATGATTGGTAGCTAGCATCCCTTTTCTGATTGAAGACTATATCTAGGACACAAGCATACAAGTTTGATTTTATAGAGCACATTGTATACACCATGAGATAATAGTTGGCTAGTTTTAGTGTCTACCCTAACTTTAGTTATTCTTCATATCTATTCCACCTTATTTTGTATCAAATACCCAATTTTTATAGCATCATATGGAGTTGACTCTATGGGACTTAGAGGTAGTAGACCCCTGCAAGGTTATCCCCATGTTTGCATGGACTCATGTGTTGTTAGAGTCATCAGACATATATGAGTTTGTTGAGTGTTTTGTGGCACCACTAATGGGGGAGATGGATTTAGGAGGTATAAATAATCTAATGAATGTCTCAGTTAGGGCCATCTTATCTGATGCCCATCACCCCTATGATTTATTTTTTGGGGCCCAATATTCTTTCATTAAAGTTCATGGTTTTGGGGAGGAACCTTCTATGCTTCCCAAAGTTTTGACCAATAGAGTAGTAGGTTTGGAAGTGACATGGTAGTTAGTGACTATTGACTCTGAGTTTGGAGTAGGGAGAAAGAAAAGGTCTTTCCATGACATCTCGCTAACCAAGGGCGGTGTTATTGTGGTGAAGAGGTAGGCAAAATTTATTCTGACGAGGAAATTTGTTGCTTATGGGCTAGTTGTGATTCAAGATCTATGGAAATATGACTCAAATGGTTTCATGACTTCTTAGATTGCCAAGAGTAAATTCCATTCTCCTTTTAGGCATGAGAGTAGGAAAAAAATTTAGGGTAAGAGGTCTCCTAGGAGAGATACGCCAAACATATATGTGGAATTATAAGACATCCCAACTACCCTATGGGAGTCTTTTTATCAACCCATTGAAATTTTTTACCCAACAAGGGCCATGACTAAGGGGTTTAAATAGGATTTGGTTAGAAGGGATTGGAGTCAAGAGAAAATAACTGCCTACTAGAAGTATAGGTAGGAGATTAGTGAGTTCACCCAAAAAATTTAGGATGTACCCATAGATGCACAATGGGAGAATCTATGGGATGAGTCTCATATTACTTTGACTTCTAGCCTTGATACTAGAAACCTCCAAAAACCATAAAAGGAGTCTTAAGAGGTAGAGACATCAGTGGTATTACACACAACTTCAACTTGGTTGCTATTGCTCAGTGAGTTAGAAAGGCAAGGGATGGTCCAACCCACCTTTGAAGCCCCTAAAGTAGAGGCCCCATTAGGTCCCCCATAGGTAACATCTGGTGATAGTTCAAATGAGTAGAGAGGATCCTATGAAGAGCCTTAAGAAGAAGAAATAAAAAGTATCAGGTAAGAGTCAAAAAAATAGAGGTAGAGCCTACCTCATACATGACTCCACCTCAATATTCAACTCAAACTCTATTAATGCCACCCCCTTCACATGGATTAGCATTCATATCCCTCTCAGCTATACCTACTCAATTTTTAATGCCATCTAGTTCCCCGTTCACTTTCTATTCCTAAAAATTGAGTTTACCAACCTTTTCTCCTAAGGTCTTGACAAGCCCATCTCTATCACATGATTAGCCCCAGTAGTCCATAAATGTTCCTTATGGTTTACCCCATGGGTCTCTTTTCATGGGTGGTGTTTTAACCTCTCCCTTAGACTTCCATACCTAATCTGACATGGTAAAAGGGCTAGAGAGGCAAGAAAGGAAAATTAGAGGAGAAAAAAGGTTGGTTAGTGGATACACAACAACTGAGGTTTCTTTATAACCATAAATAGTGTTCCCTCACTATTGCCCACATGGTTCCTAATTTGAGTAAGCCACTGGAGAAAATGTAGCTTGATGACTATATAATGAGTGTAGTGGCAATGGACCTAACTTAGTTTAGGCTATAGCATAAAGTGGAGCTAATGAATGAGATAACCACTATGATTACCATAGATTATTTGAAGGTCTTCAATCAATTGTAGAAGGAAAAATTGGGATTAACTCAAGCCCAAAACATAGTGAGCCATTTAAGCTTGGAGCTTAAGTCTAAGGACAAGCTGATATCCCAACTCAATAAGGACTTGAAAAGGGAAATATCCAAATAATTCTTGAAGAATTCAAAATAAAAATTAGTTTGTCTCCAAAAGGATCTTGATTCAATCAAAGCATCTATCATCCTTTTGGAGCAAGAGAAGAAGCTCTTGGATAAAAAGAGTAGTGACAAGATAATAGAGGCATCATAGCTTTAGTAGAAGCTAAGTATTACTAACATAAAAAAGAATAAATTTCAAGTCAAGTGCAAGGTGGTAGAAGATAAGGTCACTGAGTTGACCTAAAAGTTAGCCCAACAACCTAAAATAATAGGTATTGTCAAGATGGTAAGGGGGCTCTATGTTTCTTACTGCCAAAGGATCTCCATCGATGTTACCCAACTCAAGCCTTCACTCAGATTCATATCTGATGCACAAAAATTATGCTTAAGGGTGGATTCCTCTATTAAGAAGATCATGTTTTTAGTCTTGGCCAATGTTCATAAGTCGTAGATGTTGATTAATAAATTATATGATGCTATAGAGGAAACTCTTCAAGTAGCTGGAGTTACCGATATAAGGGCAGTTGTGAGTAAGGTCAGTGAGATTATGATCTGCAATAAGGCCACTTTGAAATGCAAGAATTTTTTGAATTTCTTAAAGTAAGGGGTCAAAAGAATGAAGGGGCACATTAAAGGTTTGGTTCAACTGGGACTCCCTTATCCTTTCCTCGATGACACCACTATCCTGATGCAAGACAATATACAAAATCTACTAGTCAAAAATCAAAATGATTAAACTATTTTTAAATCTTTGAGTGACTCTTCCGATGTTACTAAGGTAGAGTCAATTTTGGCTCTGATGACCAAACTGGAGTACCAATGGCTTTCAGTGGTGCAAAGTCTCCAATCCTTTTCTCATAAGGAGATCATCAAACTAGATAGAGCTTTTCAAGCTCTACAAAAGTGGGAATACCTAAATGAGGTAAAATGGATTGGGTACCAGACATCACTACAAAATATCTAAGTAAGCAATAATGGGAACCACAATTTTGGGCATGTTTTTTATTAGGCAAGGCCAAGGGTTCTTCCATATAGGCATAGAGTCCCTAGTGAGTCACCATGAACTATAGATTTAAAATTCTACTTTTCTTATTTTATACCTTTGAGATGTGCATCTTGTTGGTTGAATATTTTGTCGATCAGCGTATTGATAAAAAAAATAGGTCTGATCAGCCAAAGTAGGAAGATGCATGCAAATCAAAGGAAAAACTCAAGGGAAATGACAGAAAACACTCTTCTTTTAGAAGTACTATTCAGCAAGCCACAAGAATACTCCTAGTAGTAAAATCAAAATGTAACCAAGGACATAGTAACCAACAAATTGAGATGTAGCACAAAGTCTCCACCTGAATTGCCAAAGAGTGAGATACGAAATACAATGAGGGCACAAAGTCATCCCAAGGTCTTTTATAGAGAAATGAAAATAAAACACACTAAAGGCAATTATGGGGGCACAAAGTCTCTCCACAATTGAATTTAGGACACCTTCCTGACTACTTTCACTAATTCTACTTGTTGAATTAAAGGAACAAAAAATATATTAAGGAAAAAGACATAAGAATAGTTTCCCCAAAAACAAAGATATCACAGCACAAAGTCTAAAAAGTCACTTGCTTTCTTATTCTAATAAAAAAAATATGATCAACAATTTGAGCTCAAATTCTTAGTAATGCCTTCCAATTTGGGTAGAGTTTTGTTTCTGATTGTTAGAGAGAGATATTTTTTACACCAACAAGAGAGTCCCTTATATAGCCTCTTCAAAATGGACTTGGGAATAGTAACACATCATATTGCATTGAACTTTGTTAAGAAGACAGGCTAGAATTTAGGGGCATCTACCCATTTGCTTTTCTTAATGTAGAGAAACAAGTCACGTTATTGAAATTTTGCATCTTTCAATGTCCACTTAGTGATCTGATCCTTCTTCATCAATCCTCCTTTTTTGGTTAATTGAAACGGGTCCTTGATTCAATTTGATGCTATGTTCCTTAGTCACTTCCTACTGATCTTGGCCTTAAAGCCTTTGAATGCATTTGGGTCCATAGATTTAAAACGACAAGGATCAATGGCTTTTTTATTGTCACAACTTTGACATCTGCGGGCACATCACTTTCCTCGATAATTCCTTTGACTTTGTCATTTGAGCTTTCTCAAAAGGGACCTACCCTTCGAGCCTTGAGAAATGATCTACTTTAGGTCAAGAAGAGCTCCATGCAAAGGTATCTGCCCTTTGAGTGATCTTTGGATGGCCTTCAGGCTTAGTTCTTTGGCTCTTCTTTAAGGCTTTTCAAAATCAATGGTTATTTTATGAACCTTAAAATTGACATTTGTGCACCCGTCACTATGCTTGAATTTCCAACAGCTAGTTTGCCATTCTTAAATTTGACGTCTTTGGGCACGTCACCCCTTGGGCTTTCTTTGGCTTTCTTGTTTTGCATCCTTCCAAAGGGAAGGTGATCCTTCAGCTTCAGGGAAGTGTCCTTCAATTTGGTAGCTGAGAGTCCCCCGCAAGGGCACCTGCCCTTTGGGGTCCTTCAGTGGCCTTTTATCTTTGGAGTCCTTCAAAGCTTTCTCATGGACATTTTTTGTAGACATTTTCTTGCAGACAAAAAGTTTACAAGAATTGTTGCTTTGTTCTTTGGCCTTGAGAAACTCCTTTAGGCTTTCTACCCGTAGCCTTTATGAATTCCTTCAAAAAAATTGTCTGAAGGAATTCCTTTAGACAAAAAGTCTAAAGGAATTATGCATTTGTCTTTGCAAGAGTTTCATTTGCCTTAAACAAAATTTTGAAAGGACTTACCTTTGTGGCTTCCTTAAAAATGACCCTTTCAAAGGGTGCTTTTATCGACCAAGTGCCCTCCATAAGGGAACTTGTCCTTCAGGAGGCTCTCTTGAACTTTTGCATTAAACTACTCCTTTGAACCAAGCTGATGAACCAACCATTGAACCAAGATTTGAACCAAGCCGATGAACCAAGCTTTGAACCAAAATGGTTCAAGCTGATGAACCCTTTGATTGAACCAAAAGCCTTTGAACCATTTGATGAATTGATTGAGTGAACCAAAGCATTTAACCAACTGAATTGAACCAACTTTGGTTTAATGGTTCATAAATTCATTCTCTTTGATTTGGCTAAGTCCTTTTGATCCTCATTGAACCAAACATGTTGAACCTATTGAACCTTGAACCCATTGAACCTTTGAACCAAAGTGGTTCAATGGTTCAAGTCTTGGAAACTTGTTGAACCTTGATTGAACCTACTTGTAGAAGCCTTTGAACCTGACTATAGAAGCCTTTGAAATAGGAAGCAGTTGAACTCTTGCTACTGATGTTGAACCTTTGAACCTGTTGAGCTTGTTGAACCAAAAATGGTTCAAGGTTCAATGGTTCAATCCTTACTTAGAAGCTTTTCGATGAACTCTTTTGGTTGAACTTGGTCATTGAACCAACTTTGAGATCACCCAAGTGTTGAAAACTTGCTTATTTCCTACAGAGTCCATAGAAATTAACTTGTGAAGCCCATTGAACTTGGCCTACAGAGTCTGTAGATTTTATTTTCTTGCAGAGTCCATAGATTTCTCTTCCTACTGAGTCCATAGATTTCTCTTCCTACAGAGTCTATAGATTTAAGCCTGCAGAGTCCATAGATTTAAACCTATAGAGTCTGTAGATTTTTGAGAAGCTTGAAAAATGAGGAATTTAAATGCCCAAGACAAATTTTGAAAAGGGAAGAGACAATTTTGGTCTGTAGGACCAAAATAGTTCAAATGTTGTCTCAAAAATGAGTGATATTTTTGGGGGACAACAGCTAGCTCCAGTTGGGGAACTTTTATCAATTGTAAAAAAGAATTGAAGGGAGTAAAATCTAGAATCTCTAGTGTCTTCATGTGTACCATTGGTTATGGAATCATGTTACCTAGAAATGGAAGGCATCAAAAATGAAAACAAATAAAACAAAACAAAATTAAAAACTATACAAATACACATATGTACAGATGTAATAATCTGATACTTCAAGAGTTGAAGTGTTTTAGATGTTGCTTCCTGAGAGGCAGTGAAAATAGTGTGCCATCTTGGTAAACCAGCAAGAAACCATTTTTCCCCCAGAAACCATTCACCTTAAGACTGACAGATGTTCTACTCTTATGTTGGGCTTTCCTAAGATATCATCCTCATAGTCTTCCACAATATCATGCATCAAGTCATGTAAAATGACTGTCATGGGCTTTTGGTAGGTTTCTCCTACATTTTTTAGCCCAAAGATCATTACTTGATAGCAAAAATTCCCCCATGGAGTGATGAAGGAAATTTTATATTGATCTTCTAAAGCAATTTTGATTTGATTATATTTGAAGAAGTCATCTATGAGGGAGAACATTTCATATCCTATTATGGAATCCATGATCATGTCGATATTAGGCAAAGGAAAGTTATATTTTGGACATGCCTTATTTATATCTTGAAATTTAGGACATATGTGTATCCCTCCTTATGGTTTGGCAATAGGTACCTTATCATAAATCCATTTGGAATAATTCATTGGCTGAATGAACCCTACTTCTAAGAACTTTTGTAATTCTTATTTGACTAATAATGCCACTATGGGGTGCATCTTTTGAATCTTTTATTTGATTGGTTTTACATGTAAATGCACTACTAGGTGATGTACGACCAAAGTGGGATCTAATCTAGGCATGTCTGAGTATCTCCACATGAATTTATCTATAAACTATTTGATAAGATCAATAAGAACTTGTTGTTCTTCAGAGGTAAGAATTGCCCCTAGTTTGATTATTATAGAATTTTCTTCGATTCAAATATTGACTTATATGGCTTCCTTAATTAAATAAGGTGACTTATCTTGAATATATGTTGGGGGCGGTGGTATTTATTCACCTAAAGAAAATTTGGGTGGGAACTTTGCACCTAATTCTTGATACAACTTTTGCTCATCAAGGTCTAACTAAATTTCTTATATGATTGGAGATGGATCAGTTTCATTATCTTCCTCTTCTACATTGATTTTATGATTTATTTTTCTCTCCAAAATAGGTAGAATCATTTAAAATTCTAGTGAATCCCTTTTTATGATCCTCTGATGGCATAAAGCTTTGGGCTCCCATAACTCAATAATGGCTTCATCACTTTGAAATATATCAAAGGATGGTTCTTTCTTCTGATCCGAAACTATTAATTCAAGGTAGAGGAGAAAAATATTAATGGTGTAAATATTGGTATCAAATAATAGGTTCATGGAAGCTAGGTCTTCATAGAGGCTATAAATAAAACCTATCTCAATTTATTTGTAAGAGGTTGACTCCTTAAAAATTAAATAAGGATCTGTGGTGATAAAGTTGAAGTTAATGCCTAGTGGTTTGTACCGTAAACCAAGTCATCCTCAATTTACTTGAATACTAATAGGTTCCAAAATTATTTTCTCTTCTTAACCTAGTCCTCATCCCTTATAGTTCATATTTTGAAGCATTTTTTGTGCTCTACGATATTTTTCCTTTTGAAAACCTAAGGCTAGTGTAGACACCAAAAATCCACACACCAATGATTATGAATGTCAAAGTTACCCTTGGACCCCCTATAACCCATTTTTGGACCATCTAACACTTCTCAAGCCTAACCCACCTACCTAACCCTATTTAACCAAATAGGGAAAACTTGAAAATCAAGTCCCTTTTCCCTCCAGACCTTGACTATCAATGATTAGCCTAATCATCGACGGTCAAGATCCACCATCTAAACTAAGCATGAAAACATCATGTAATCTACTACTTTAGATTTTCTAAATATAACTTTCTCTAATTCATGTTATGAGCCTTTTGTATGCACAAATTATATTTAGAAGCCCCAGTTACATATTCCCTTCCACCTCTTGATTATTCCTATAAGAAAGAGAGGCCTGGGAGGTTTAATGGATCTACCATTATTATCAAGAGCTCAGGTACTCAGAGTCCCCTTTTATAGGTCAATCAAGCACTTTAGTAATCCATACTAGCATCATTCACATCATCAAGCCATTCCATTATGATCCAAATTGATGTTTCCTCTCAACCAAGCTTCCAGGCATTATTACTCTATCAAAATCAAACCATATCTTGCTTATAGGCCAACTATGCCAACTACTCATCCAACCAACTTTTGTGATTTCTTATAAGAAGGTCATCCTCCTAAGCCAAAGAGGATCTCTCCACAATATTTTGACATAATGTGTGCACTTTTTATTGGGTATTCCTACCACAATCCATATTTCTAGTTTTACTACCTTCTTCTAAATAATAGCAAAATTTAAGTGAAACATTTTAGAACACCTGATGGGACCCTCATCTCTAATTGGGTTTTATTTTTATCTATATTTGTATGCTTCTTTCTCTATCTATGCTCATAATTAAAATCATAATTTCATTTGGGTCTAAAACTTACCACATCCATTGATTGTCTGCTTCTTCTAGCTCACTTATCTTAATTAATGGCATCAAGATTAATCAGAGCATACTTATGTTACACAACCAAACCACATAATCAATCAAACATCATAACTTACTTGAGACAAGGCCCAACTGAGATTTCATCACCGAACAATCTTACTTGGATTTCATCACCAAGAGGAGGACCCACTCTATTCTTTAGTTGAGTATAAGCTCTAGATAAATGTTATATATTGGCTAAGTGACCTAGCTTGGCTTCAGGATCATGAAGTTAGGGGAGAAAATTCTAAGCACTAAGTCATATACCCAGTTTAGTATAGGTTACACAAAAACTAACTCAAGACTATCCATAGATTGTTTATCTAGTACCTGGTCTACAAGCTAACTTCCATCACACATTCTCATAAACTAAGTCATAATTCAAAAGTAAGATTAAAATTAACCTCTAGGCTTGACATACTTCATAATGTGTATCTTGATTGCCTTGATCATTTTCTTGTCTTTTTCTTGTTTAAGCGGTGAGATCATTCTTGTTTTCTCTCCCCTTTCCTTGTATGGTTCTCACTTGTTAGTAGTGAAGAGACCTGAAAGAACAAAACCTATCACCTAAATCAACCTCTTATATCTCCTCATTTATGGAGTATATCTTTGAGGTAGAATATTTGCCTCATCTATTGGGAATCCCTATTTTCCCTCAAGTAATCCCCTGAGGGGACATGGATTTTACCACCTTTTTAGACAATAATCTAGTGGCCCTTCAGCACTATCTTAACACCTCTTCTCACCATACCTTAGCTTCAACTTCACCTCAAGATATTATTTATGGCATGTTATCCCACCTTATGGAGGGTATCCTTATTGCTATGGTCACCACCTAACCTTTGACCACCTAGGCATCTTCATCTACTAACCCCTTTGATGTTATGGCTATGAACCAACCTATCCAACCATTTTGTTGGGTGAATATTTTGTCATCAACTAATTGAAGGCAAAATGGGTATATCAACCATATCATAATGAGATAAATCTCTCCTATCAGCAAGGGTAGGCTCCCTCTAAACTATAATATACTAATATAAACTAAAAATAGACTCAAGGGTGAGATCATACCATTTATCTCTCTTTTTTTAGAGGTGATGTTCACAAGGTAAAGGAAAATTCCTGTGTAATAACTGAAAGCAATCCTCTTCTTTCAAAAATGATGTTTAGTAAATAGTAGGAAAACTTCTTAGGTAGTAACTAGATCCACGAGAAACCCATGAAAGTGCAAAGTCTTTTGTTACTTCCCTTACTAATTTATAATGTGTATAACATTAGAATGAAGTGTAGCTCAAAGTATCCACCAAAAACTACAACAAAGTATAATATCACAAAGGATAAAAGTAGTACAAATCCTTTCTAATACCCTTTTCACTAGAACATAAAAAATACAAACTAAAGGTAATTATAGCAGCACAAAGTCTTCATAATTAACTTCAAAACATATTCTAGATAATTTCCACTCACTCTACTTATTTAATCAAATAGATGAGATATTATTAGGAAAAAGGACATAAGAATAATTTCCTAAATAACACAAGTTATTCCAATGCAAAGTTTTAAAAGTCACCTACTTTCTCATTCATTCAAGAAAATATGATTTACAATCCGAGCCCAAAGTCTCAAAATGCATCTCAATTTGGGTAGAATTTTTGCTTCTAATCTCTAAAAGATATTTATAACAAAAGAGGCTCTCTTTACTTATAGGGAGAAGCCTTGAGGATTTAAAAAAGATTTAAATAATTTGACCTAGTCAAAGATAGGAGCCTTTATTGACTTTAGACTTTCCATATTTTTACATGTAATTACACATGACAAAAGTACATGTGCCAATGTCCAAAGTAGTTACAAAAGTGCATTTGAAAAAAAAGAAATTAAATCAAAGGAAAGTTGATTCAATTTGTAGCCCCATCTTTATTTATGTAAGCATCATACATGGTGATATATGCTTGTATCTCAATACTGTCTAGAGTAACAGTATTCTTGAAAATCATATTCGCCTTGACTATGGCATCTCTCACTGCTATGACCGATTTTGCATGACTAGTTAACCTAGTTTTTAGATTATCCAGAGTTAACTGATTATCTAGTAAATTGTCGATGGAGGATACCGAGAATGGTTTATCTTCAAATTTATTTTAGAACATACCTTTAAATTCCTGAACCATTTCTTCTGCTAAAAGGAATTAGTTGTCTTATGATGAAAGCTTGCAAGGCAGCTCCTCCAATTTATGCAAAATACTGATGTCACTTTATTTATTGAGGTCCTTTGATGATTCAAGGTCACTAATAAATTACTTAAGCACCTGAATCCTATATATCAATGCTTCTTTAGTCTTAGTATAAGATTCTCTATCAGTAATGATGCCAATTGATACTAGGGTGCTTATTTTCAACCTATTCATATCTATCCACTTGTCAAGATACTTTTTTATGCTTTCAATATCCTGAGAAATGATATTGATAAGGTCACCTAGTTTTTCTCTCACTTTCCTCATCTTACCCATTTTCTCAGACAACTCTATGAGCAAGGAAATTCCTTGTGTATGCATCTTGTCCAAGTACTCTTCAAGTACTTTTCCCTTGAGATAGGTCTTTTCTAATTTCTAAATCATGGGTTCATCTATGGAGATAGCCTCTGGAGTTAATATTTATGGAGTGAAAGTTATTCTCATTATCACCACAGTCAATTGTTCCACTATTGCTTTATAATGGTCCTTCATTTCTCTTTCTCTGCCAAACTTCTAAGCCAAGATGTTCATAGCTAACTACATATCGCTCTTAGCACTTTCATGAGTTATCTTTCCTAACATAATTAAAGAGATAGAGTAGTCATTTACATCAAAATTTTCAAGAGTTGCATCCTATGGAGGTTTTGCTATTTCTATAAATCTGTGCCCTTTATCCTCAATCATCTTTGAAAAAAAATTTAGCTTTTTGGGAGTCTTGACTTTTACTGGCACCATTTTATTGAAATCAAAGTCATCTGGGGAGATGGCTTGTTTTTTCCTTTTGGGCATATAATTAAACAACCAAGGTGGGAGGGAAAAAGTACTTACATTAGTATCAATCTCCATAGTTGGTTTTACTAGAGTTGCACCTGCACTGGTGGTGCAAATAATGGGCAAAGTATCAGTAGGAACTGCACCTTCAGCTGAATGATCAAAAGTAGAACTATCTCTAATATCAAAAGATGGAGATGACAAACTGGAGATTGACCTTGAGGAATGACGAATATCTCTAGAAATGCCTTGAGGGTCATCAAAAATAATTTTAAAAGGAGAGGCTACTCCAAAAGAGGGAACATTGATTGGAGAAATAGGTGAAGGAGTTACGACAAGTGTGTTAGGTGGGGAACAAGAAATTCTCATTTCTAGTTGTACACCTTCTTACAGAGATAGAGTTTCCTTTTATTGTTGATTTATGGGCCTATCATCAGTCTCCATTTGCTCCACTACTATTTCTTTGGTGATTTGATTTTCAACCTCCATAAATATTATTCTTGGCTCTTTTTCTACAACTTGTGACTTCTTTGTCATGAAGATGATCCTAGGCTTATATGGCCTATCAAAAGTAGGGACATCATTTTTATTATTCATCCTATTTTCCACCCTTCTCCTTATTTTCTCTTGAAATTTAGCTTCTGATCCTATGATTAACTCTTTCAAGGTGATTCCCTTATTCGTTAACTAGTCATTGGTGTTTGCCAATATTGGTTTGAATCTTTTCCTCAAAGAAGTCAACTCTTTCTAAGACCATTAAGTTGGATTAAGAGGGGTATTGGTGATCTATTTAGCATGGTATCTATTTTTTATCAAATCCCCATCATCCACTAGATTTTTAGGGATATCAAAAATTCCTAGATATTCTATCTACTCAAGAGACAATCTATTGTAGTCTATTTTTCTAACGTCTTCTGCAGTCATCAAATCAACCCAAACATCTTCTATCATAGGCTCATGAAACTAGATCTTCCTCCTGATTATGTCCTTTACACCTTTGTAGTCAAAGTTTGGTCTCCTTTTGAAGTGCTTCATGGTTATGAGTTGCATTTTAGTCTCCATAACTCTAGCTTTTCTACCAATCAATACTGAGAACCTACCAATTTTAATTGGAAACCTAAAACTAAGTTTCTTGAGTTTCATTTGCTTATTGTGTATGACAATAATTTGCCTTCACAACTCCATCAAGTCTAATTTGTCTGAAGGGAATCTTGGAAGTATATAAGGATGACCTTGGAAAAAGCCAACTTATAGATAATAAAAAGAAGGGAACTGTAATAACATACATTCGAAGTCATTTACAACTATCCAAGCTTTATCTAACACTCTTTTTTGTTCTAATTGGGGATCAAAGAGACACAAAAATATTGCAAAAAATGCATCATTTACCCTCCTAAAATTATGGATAGAACCCTTCAATGTTAACTGAGAGTAATGTTGATATATTGGGGTTACTTTCCTATCTCCTTTTGATGTTAAACCTGGGAAGGTTCTCATCGACACTGTAATATATACCAGGTATGAAGTCATGTAGAATTTGGAGGTAGTGGAGACCTTCATCAATTGCTCATGCAGAGCATTGCTGATTTGTTCTCCTCAAAAAATGACTTATTTATCTTGGAGAATTATCTTAATGAAAGGGTACATCCATTTGTGAAATAGTGAGGAAGAAGATAAACCTCTTACCCTATTGAGAAGGGTGATCAGGTCACCAACTTCTATAAAATCACTCCTTAAAAATCTCTATGGCCATCTTGACAAGTTCTCCCTTGGATTCTTAAGCCATCTATTGTTGATTACTTTCTCTACTCTTTTAGGGTCTGTCATATTCCCTTTGTGCTTCAACAAAATCAATCTTTAATACTTCAATAGCGGTAGGGCACATGAACACTTTGTCGATGAATTTAGAGTCTAGTCTAATCACCACATTACCACTAGTATCTAACACAGTCCTAGTATCCTTATTATAGAACTGAGCACACTGGAGAATGAACTCTATGTTATGAGCTGCTATAAGAAAAGAAGATATCAAATGAATATTTCTATTGATTATCTTTTTCATTTCATGGCTGGGATTGCTTGATCTAGTTCTTTCCATGAACTTAGCCATATCTACGTGACCGATATCTGTATCCTTAATGTCATCAACATTAGAAGTAACTGAGGTGATTGGAAAAACACCTTGATACTTGTACTTCATTATCTTCAAATTCTTCAAAGAAACTTCAGTCATTTGGAAGAGCTTTTGTCAAAAAGATGTTGATGAAGAAGGATCCTTGAGAGAAACTATAATAATAATGATGATCATGCAATCAAGAGAAAAATTGGCAATTTGGGAAAATTGCATGTTGTTGATCATGACCATAGGGATGCACTTGAAAGGGATAAGGTGTGAGTAGGTCATAAATTCTAAGGGAAGTGGGCTTGGAAAAGTGAAAACTCAAAATTTTATAGAGTTAGGATTTTTGAGGAAATGTATGCAGGGGCAGCAAAAATTGCCACCCTTGCATGGAGAGGAAAGTTTGTTTGTGCATAAGTGGAAATTTATGCCACCTTTGCATGTGGACATTGTGCACAAACTTCGTGTATGGGTAGAAATTTTTTCTACCCGTGCACATGGGCCAAAAATGTGTAAGGGTGGCAATTTTTGTCGCCCTTGCATGAATAGCAAGGGATAGTGTAATGGTGGCAAAAATTGCCACCCTTACACATGTTATCTCTATTTCGTGTAAGAGTGGAAATTTTTACTGCCATTACACTAAAGCAATGATATTTTAGTTTTTAGGGTTTTTTTAGGATTTCATCCCTAACGAGGAGGGGGAGGAGAAAAAGAAGAAAAATAAAACATAAAAGGGAGAAAGGGGAAAAATTGAACTTTAAAGAAAAGAGGAAGAACAAAATGAAAACCTAAAAACAAAAAGAGGAAAAAATGTAAAACCTACTTGTTAAATTTAAATCCCACACTTGAAGCTAGAAAAATCACAATCCCACTCATGCGCTCGATCGACTGGTTGCAAGGAAGAGGAGTAAACAACTTGGAACGATCCAAATGAGGCTCAAATTAGCATTTAAAAGGGGTAAAGCCGATGCCAACCACTCAGCACATGTGGTCATAAATGCCACATGTAAAAACTAAGATCATGTAGGGGTGAAAAAAATTGTTGCCTCTACATGATGAAGAGGAAGAAATATGCAAGAGCGACAAAAATTGCCACTCTTACAGGGAGGTACTTGAAGTGCAAGGGCAGTGATTTTCGCTGCAGCTACATGGAAAGATGTAAAGGTGGAAAAAGTCACCGCCTTAACATCTAAACACAAATCCACATGTAAGGGCAGTAGAAAATGCTAACATTGCATGTGAACAAAAAACAATATGCAAGGGTGGCAAAAAATGTCACTCTTGCATGTAAACCAGAAACACTAACTCCTTAAAATTTATCAAAAACTTGACATTTTGATTGCATCAAGACCACAACAAATTTCATATTTCTTGAGAAATCATAATGAGGGAAGGTTTTGAACTTTTCAAGGAGTTAGTTAACTATGCTCAAGATCAAGAGAATCTTGTCTCGAATGACAAACTTAGAGTGAAACAGACAAGTTTCGTAGGGGTTGTTCCAAAAATGAGCGTAGCTAATTTTGAGAACAACAGTTGGCTTTTGTTGGGGAACTTCCATCGATCAAACCTTGAAATGATTGATGGGGGTAGAAACTAGTCTCTAAGTGCCTTCATCTAGGCCATTAAGCCACAAAGTCAAGCTAAGAAAGAAAAAGACATAAAAAACCAAACAAAAATAAATAAATGTAAGACTATACAAATGTATAAATGAACTCATCTAATACTTCAAGGATTGAAGTGTTTCAAATGTTTCCCATTGTGAGGTAGTGAGAATGGTGTTCCATCTTGATACCCTAGCAAGAATCTATTTTCACCACAGACCTGATAAATGGTAAATAGACCTCTCCATAAAGAATTAAATTTATCATGCATTCATTTTGGTTCTCTCTTCTTGTCCCACAATAAGACTTGATCTCCAGTCCAAAAATCATGAATCCTTGCTCTTTTGTCAAAGATTTTCTTTACCTAATTTTGATGTGGAGTAATTTGGTCCACTACCATGGTTCATTGCTCATCTAGCTCGGTTAGGCACATGATCCTTTTGTCAATAGAATTTTTAAAAGTTTGATCTTCAATTGCCTTTGCCAACTTTAGTGCTGGTAGTTCCAGGGTGATTGGTATCTCTGCATTCAAACCATACAGAAGTTGAAATGGTGACATACCTATTACCCTCTTGGGTGTAATCATGTCTACCCACAAAGCATCAAACAATGCTTTATGCCAAGTTCTCTGACTATCATCTACCTATTTCCTGATAATAGTAACTAGATTTTTATTGCTTGATTTTACTTGACCATTTCTGTGCAGATAATAGTCAGAGGAGTGGAAAAGAATAATCTCATAATTATAGAAAAACTTAGTAACCTCATGAGAAGAGAAACAAGCAGAATTATTTGTTACAATCTTAGCTGAGACCCCAAATTGGGAGATGATATTTTCTTTAAAGAAATATCTTACCACTTCTAAAGTAGCATGCTTAGTTGGAATGGCTTCCACCCATTTGGTAAAATAGTCTATCACAGTGAGAACATAGTCATGTCCAACACTTGAAAATGGGTTCACGATGCTAATGAAATAAATACCCCATTATTGAAAAGGTTCTTCAATCACTACTGGATTGAGGGGTAATGCGGCCAATTTAGGTTTCCCAATGAATTGTTGACATAACTCACACCTACATACCCAAGTGTATGCATCTTTAAATAGTGTACGCCAATAGTATCTAGCTTGTAGAATATTGTGATCCATCACTAGTGTAAAAAAATTCCCTCCACAAGCTAAATTATGGAAGGACTCCAAAATTTTGCTTTGTTGCACCTTATTAATGCAATGAAGAAATGCCTCGTCAAGGCTTCTTTTGTATAAACTATTGTCCCATAAGACATAGTTAGTAGCCTTCAAATTAACATTCTATTTTTATTTTTAGGATAGAAGGGTGGGACACTCACCATAGATAAGAAAATGAGTGATATTGGAATACCATTCATCAGTAGTAGTGATGAAGAGAACTATAGGCATGTCTTTGACCTCAGTTCCTTCATATCCTATTTCCTTTGATATGTTATCAACAATTAGTTGGTAGAGACCTTTTCCATGCAAAAGCTTGTTAGGTTTGATATCAAAATCAAACTCTTAAATTTTATCAATCTAATTACCCCTTTTAGTGTCAAACTCTTGTTGAGTTAGAATGGACTTCACTATTGTATCAAGTACTAGAACAGCAATACGTGAATTTAGGATATAAAATCTGAAATGCTTTACTACCTTAACCATGGCATAAGCATGCTTTTCCATGTTTAAATATTTCAATTCATGAGTTTGAGAGGATAGCTCATAAATGATATGGGAGATTTCACACCTTCCTTGTTTTGTTGGACTAAAATGGCTGAAAGTGTATGTTCATAAGTGTAGCTATATACTACAAAGTCTTTGGTGTAATCTAGGCAAACCAAGATTGGGGCATGGGCAATCACTTTCTTGATATATTAAAATGATAACTTGCCTTCTACAGTCTAACAAAAATTGGTTTTACCCTTCATCATTTCGACAATGTGGTGAGTCTTCTCTATGAATTCTAAAATGAATCTTTGTAGAAAATTCACCTTTCTAAAGAAAGAATGAAATGTAGTCTTACTAGCAGGAAGAGTAAGATTTTGGATAGACTTGACTCTTTTTGAGTCAATTTTTATGCCTTCTTAGGATACAATGTGACCAAGAAGTTTACCTTCTGTAACCCCAAAAACTAACTTCTTGGGATTAAGAGAAATACCATTTTACTGACAACATTTCAGCACTTGTTGTAAATGATACACATTATTAAAATGATGTTTGGAAAAAATAGTCAAGTCATCAAGATATATTACAATAAACTTCCCTATTACATCTCTGAAGGCAAGATCCATTGCTTTCTGAAAGGTGGCACCAGCATTGATCAGGCCAAAAGGCATTCTATGATCTGCAAAAGTGCCCCACAGTGTAGTGAAAGCAATTTTATGTTAGTCTATTTCATTGACTTCCATTTGAGTATACACAGAAAAACCATCTAACAATGATAACATTTCTAAACTAGTCACTATTTGCAACACTTGATCCATGATGGGTAAGGGATAGTTATCCTTTAGAGAAGATTGATTGAAGTTTTTGAAATCAACATAGATACAAATTTCTCCATTCTTTTTTCTCACCGGGACTATGTTAGCAATCCATGTAGAATGATGGATTGGAAAAATAATTCTTACATTCAGCATTTTTTAGATCTCAGAAAGGATAGTACCTAATATTTTGGGGTTGTATTGCCTTTGCTTCTACTTATGAGGCAATGACCCAAATTTAAGAGAAATTTTGTGCCAAATTTCTCCAAGGTTGAGAGATTTTAGATCATCATAAGAATACACCAAAACATCAATGTAATGATGAAGAAGAGCAATGAATTTGAGCTTTTCATCAGAAGTGCAACAATTCTCAATGTTGACTATTTTAAGATTTTTTGTTGTACTCAAATTTACTTGATCAAACTCCTTGGAGGAACTTGAATCCATTTGTTACTGCTTGACATACCTGTCATGTTTATCAAATAATTTTTCAAGAGAAACTAAACCTTTTGTAATTTTATTCCCCTTGAGTTGATGAAACTCTTCACCAATTTTTGAATTTATTTCAAGAACTAATTCTCATGCTAGAGATTCACTACCTTCAAAATAAAGTTCCTCAAAGTTATCCATCTTTTCTAAAAAATCAATGATTTAATTATCATCATTAAACACCTACCAATGATTGGCATTATCAAGTACACTCAATCAAAAAACCAACTCAATAGTGTGCTTGTCCCCTTTGAAATCTTTATGGGGAACCATGAGGGTTGTGGAGATAGCCAATGAATCTACATGATCATTGAATTCTCTCAGCACAGCAGAAATATTGAAAGCATCAAAACTTTCAATACAGTCCCATACTAGATGTGATAATGTTGTAATCTTTCATTTTTGATTTGGTACAAATTCTTTATCTAACAAACCACCAGTTTAGCATCTCCCCAGGCATGAAGAATCTTAATACCTTTTGCATGAGCAACTTTCAATCCAAGCAACAAAGATTCATACTCAGTGGTGTTGTTGGTATTGTTGAACTGTAACTTATATGAATAAGGAAAAATCTCTCCTTGAGGGGATATAAAGACAATTTTGGCTCCAAAACCAATAGAAGAGCAACTACCATCAAATTCTAAATTCCAAACATCATTAAAATTTGATCTTTTCAAAGATTTCTCTTTGTTAGTAAGGGAAGATCCTTTGTTATCTGAACTTTGATCTATTAATTCTTCTGATTTTCTATCTAAATTTTATAAATAATCACTTAAATAAATTTCATCTGATGAGCTAAAAACATCTTCAGTGGTCAAAAAATAGTTACCCATACCTGATGATTTAAATAAAATTTGAGCTTTAGGGTCTGATGTTTGGGTGACAATATATTTTGACTCTTTCTCAGGGAGCAATTTTTTCATGATGCCTTTAATAGGTATCCTTGCTTTAGACAGATCTATATTCAACTCTCCACCTACATCTTTACAAAAAATTTGTCTGAGTAGAATGCCATAGGAAGCTAGAACATCAGCCATCAAGACTATCATTTTAATCTTTTTATCTAGAAAAGTCACGAATGTAAATTGGGCATCTTTGATTTGACCCAGGAGTGGTACTTGCTTGTTTTCCATGAAAAAACATCTCCTAAAAGTCTTAGTTAAGGTGACACCAAGGGAATCTACTACCTTAGTGGGCATAACAAAGTCAAAGGCTCTAGAGTCTATTATATAGTTGTTCAAGTTATGACCATTTATCAAAAGGGAGACATAGAAAGGTTCCATTTTCTCAGGGGAAATAGGAGTAGCGACAAGATTATTCTGGGTGGATTTTTTATTTAAGGAATCATGAGTCACCCTTGGAAAATCTTGTCCTATAGGGGTAGTTTTATTTTTTATGTATTTAGCCAACCTATCAAACTATTCAGGATTGGCTCGCAAGTACTCAACTTTGGTCATTTGAATCTTGGTCTTTCTAGCACGATCAATTATGTCAAATAATTGAAATGAACTAGAAATAGAGGAAGTACATCATCATGATCTTTATTAGATGTGTCACCAGGTCCTTTGATTGGAAAGGCAATGAAGTCCCCCATTTAGTGATTGAGACTCTTGGCTAAGGTTCTTTTCCCACCTTTCCCTTATCAACTTATTGAGTTGACTGATTTTGGGACCTAGTAAAGATAGCATATGATCCATCAAACACTTCTCTTTTTTTCTTAGCTTTGTCTTCGTATTATAGATAACTAATATTGGAGTCGTTAGCTAATTATTCTTCTCCTTCTACAAAAATATTAGCATTATCTTCTTGGTCCAATTCAGGTTGGAAAGAAAGATCATGTTTAGCTTCATGATAACCAACTACTAAGTTAATCGGTGTTACTTCAATGGTGAGCTTCCCCTATGTGGAAGGAAGACGGTTGGATTCTCCTTGATTTTTTGTAGCACTACCTTAATATGAATTATTGGGAAATGTCCTTCTTGGCATCTCCCAATAAGGAGGAGTAGACATACCTTGTGGCATTTTTATTTTCAGAGCTAGCAATTCATTTGCTAACTTTTGCACCATAGGATCTATGGTGCTCATGGAAGAACTTTTAGTCGATGAGGAAAATTTATATTTATTACAATCTTTTCTGATCTTACCTACCAAGATAAGATCATCTTCAACCTTAGTAGCCAAATTTTGGGCTATAGAAAGATCTATAGGGCCAACCTGCCTCAACAAAAAACTTACTTCAGGAAGTTGAGAGTTGATGAAAAAGCACTTAAGATTTTATGGTGTTGGCTAAGAAATTGTAAGAATTCTATTCCTCAGCTTATTGAATTTAGCAATGAAGTCTCACATAGGCTCATGGGGTTCCTTCTTCATTTGTGTAAGCTAAGCCAACAAGGCATGTGCATCTTTAGTGAGTTTGAACCTAGCCTCAAACTTAGCTTTGAGAGTGTTCCAATCAGTTATAGTTTGAGCTTGAAGGTGATAAAACCAATCCACAGTAGCACCTTAAAAAGTTTTTACAAATAGTCTCACCACTATATCTTCATATTCCACACCTATCACACCACATGCTATGTAGGAAATAGTAATATGTTCATCAGGATGGACTTTTCTATCACCATAGAATTTGGAGAAATTCTTTCTCAAACTACGAGGTAGTTTATGTAAAGGTGGGGTTAGATTGAGAGGACCAAAATTGTTGCTCTAAGGACCTTGGGCTGCCATGATATGACAATTAAAGGGAGGGATAACAAATCTTTGTAGGGTATGGACAAAATTCTACTAGCACTACAACTAAAAGCTTCATCTGGTATTGAAGATCTGACGTTGGTAGGAGGAAAGCTCCTAGTACACTGAAGGAGAGATGGTGGGGGAAAAATCTCAAAATTATTTCATTGTACCAACTCAAATATAGTATCAACAATACCTTGAGCTCTTTGGCTTCACATGTATGGTGGATTTGCCAGAGTGTAAAATTAAAAAGGACTAGAAATGCTTCAATTTGAAGCTTGAGGCTTCAAAGTGCACATTCGTGTCCCCAGTGGAGTCTCCAAAAATTATTGGGTGAATATGTTTTCATCAACTAACTGAAGGCAAAATGGGTATATCAACTACAGCATAATGAGATAAATCTCTCCTCTTAGCAAGGGGAGGCTCCCTATAAACTATAATATACTAATATAAACTGAAAATAGACTCAGGGGTGAGATCATACCATTCATCTCTTTTTTTTTAGAGGTGATGTTCACAAGGTAAAAGAAAATTCCTATGTAATAACTAAAAGCAATCCTCTTCTTTCAGAAATGATGTTTAGTAAACAGTAGAAAAACTTCTCAGGTAGTAAATAGATCCATGAAAAATCCATGAAAGTGCAAAGTCTTTCATTACTTCCCTTACTGATTTATAACATGTATAATAGTAGAATGAAGTGCAACTCAAAGTCTCCACTGAAAACTACAACAGAGTATAAGATCATGAAGGATAAGAGTAGTACAAATCCTTTCTAATACCCTTTTCACTAGAACATAAAAAACACAAACTAAAGGTAATTATAGCAGCACAAAGTCTTCATAATTAACTTTAGAACATCTTCCAGATAATTCCACTCACTCCGCTTATTTAATCAAATAGATGAGATATTATTAGGAAAAAGGACATAAGAACAATTTCCTAAATAACACAAGTTATTCCAACGCAAAGTTTGAAAATTCACCCTCTTTCTCATTCATTCAAGAAAATATGATTTACAATTTGAGCTCAAAGTCTCAAAAAACATCTCAATTTGGGCAGAGTTTTTGCTTCTAATCTCCAAAAGATATCTATTACAAAAGAGGCTCTCTTTACTTATAGGGAGAAGCCTTGAGGATTTAAAAAAGATTTAAATAATTTGACCTAGTCAAAGATAGGATCCTTTGTTGACTTTGGACTTTCCATATTCTTAAAAATCATCTTCACCCTGACTATGGCATCTCTCACTGTTGTGATTGATTTTTCATGACTAGTTAGCTTGGATTATAGATTATCCAGAGGTAACTGATTATCCAATATATTGTCCACAAAGGCTACTAAGAATGGTTTATCTTTTGATTCCTTTCAGAACATACCTTCAAATTCTTGAACTATTTCTTCTACTAAAAGGAATTGGTTGTCTTGTGATGAAAGCTTGCAAGGTAGCTCCTCCAATTTATGCAAAAGATTGATGTCATTTTGTTCACTGAGGTCCTTTGATGATTTGAGGTCACTGATCAATTCCTTAAGCACTCAACTCCTATATATCAATGCTTCTTTAGTTTTAATATAAGAGTCTCTATCAATAATGACACCAATTGATACTAGGGTGCTTGTTTTCAACTTCTTCATATCCATCCACTTGTCAAGATACTTTTTTATGCTTTCAATATTCTAAGAAATGATATTGATAAGGCCATCTAGTTCGGCTCTCACTTTCCTCATCTTACCCATTTTCTCAAACAACTATGTGAGCAAGGAAATTCCTTGTCAAGTAATTTTCCCTTGAGATAGGTCCTTTTTGCTTTCTGAATCATGGGGTCATCTATGGAGATAGCCTCTAGAGTTACTATTTCTAGAGTGAAAGTTATTCTCCTTATTACCATAGTCAATTGTTCTGTCATTATTTTATAATGGTCCTTCATTTTTCTTTCTCTATCAAACTTTTGAGCCAAGATGTCCATAGTTGACTGCATATCACTCTTAGCGCTTTCATGAGTTATCTTTCCTAACTCAATTTGAGAGATAGAGTAGTCATTTACATCAAAAAATTTAAGAGTTACATCTTGTGGAGGTTTTACTATTTCTAAAAATTTGTGCCCTTTATCCTCAATCATCTTTGAAATAATTTTTGGCTTTTTGGGAGTCTTGACTTTTACTGGCACCATTTTATTGAAATCAAAGTCATCCAGGGAGATGGCCTTTTTGTTAATTTTGGGCGTATATGTTAACAACTAAGGTGGGAGGGTAGAAGTACTTACATTAGTATCAATATCCATAGTTGGTGTTACTAGAGTTTCACCTACACTGGTGGTGGAAACAATGGGCAGAGTATCAGTAAGAACTACACCTTCTATTGAATGATCGAAAGCAGAACTATCTCTAATATCAAAAGATATAGATGAAAAATTAGAGATTGACCTTAAGGAATGAATAATATCTCTATAAAAACCTTGAGGGTCATCAACAATAATTTTGGAAGGAGAGTCTACTCCAAAAGAGGGAAGACTGATTGGAGAAATAAGTGGAGCTATGACAGGTGTGCTAGGTAGGGAAGAAGAAATTCCTATTTTTGGCTATACACCTTCTTATAGAGATAGAGTTTCCTTTTCTTATTGATCTATGGGCCTATAATCAGTCTTTATTTGCTCCACTACTAGTTTTTTAATGCTTTTCTTTTCAACCTCCATATTTTTTGTTCCTAGCTCTTTTTCTACATCTTGTGACTTATTTATCATGAAGATGATCCTAAGATTATGTGGCCTATCAGAAGTAGGGACATCACTTTTATTATTCATCCTATTTTCCACCCTTCTCCTTATTTATTCTTGAAATTCATCTTCTGATACTATGATGAACTCTTTCAAGGTGATTCCCTTATTCACTAACTAATCATTGGTGTTTGCCAATATTGGTTTGAATTTATTCCTCAAAGAAGTCAACTCCTTCTAAGACCATTGAGTTGGGGAAAGAGGGGTATTGGTGATCTATTTGGCATGGTATTTATTTTTGATCAAATCCCCATCATCCACTAGATTTTTAGGGATATCAATGAGTCCCAAATATTCTATCTACTCAAGAGACAATCTATTGTAGTCCATTTTTCTGATGTCTTCTATAGTCGTCAAATCAACCCAAACATCTTTGATCATAGGCTCATGAAATTGGGTCTTCCTCCTGATTATGTCCTTTACACCTTTGTAGTCAAATTTTTGTCTCCTTTTGAAATGCTTCATGGTTACAAGTTGCATTTCAGTCTCCATAACTCTAGCTTTTCCAGTGGTCAATACTGAGAACCTACCAATTTCAATCGGGAACCTAAAATTAGGTTTCTTAAGTTCCATCTGCTTATTGTGTATGACAATAATTTTCCTGCATAACTCCATCAAGACCAATTTGTCTAAAGGGAATATTGGAAGAATATAAGGATGACCTTAGAAAAATCTAACCCACAAATAAGAAAAAGAAGGGAACTACAAGAACATACATCTGAAGTCATTCACAACTATCTAGGCTTCATTTGACACTCTTTTTTGTTCTAATTAGGGATCAAAGAGACACAAAAATACTACAAAGAAAGCATCATTTACCCTCTAATAATGATGGATAGAACCTTTTAATGTCAATTGAGAGTAATATTGATATACTAGGGTTACTCTCCTGTCTCCTTCTGATGTTAAACCTAGGAAGGTTCTCATTGACGCTGCAATATATACCAGGTATGAAGTCATGTAGAATTTGGAGGTAGTGGATACCTTCATCAATTTCTCATGTAGATCATTACTAATTTATTCTCCCCAAAAAATGACTTGTTTCCCTTAGATAATTATCTTAATGAAAGGGTACATCTACTCATGAAACAGTGAGGAAGAAGTTAAACCTCTTACCCTGCTGAGAAGGGTGATCAAGTCACTGACTTTTTCTATAAAATCACTCCTTGGAAAGCTCTATGGCCATCTTGACAAGTTCACCCTTAGAGTCTTAAGCCATCTATTATTGATTACTTTCTTCGCTCTTTCAGGATCTTTGTCATATTCCCTTTGTGCTTCAATGAAATTGAGCTTTGATACTTCAATAGCGGGAGGGCACATGAACACTTTGTTGATGAATTCAGAGTCCAGTCTAATCACCACATTACCACTAGCATCTAACATAGCCATGGTATCCTTATTGTAGAACTAAGTGCACTGGAGAATGAACTATGTGTTGTGAGCCACTACAAGAAAAGAAGATACCAGATGAATATTGCTCTCAATTATCTTCTTCATTTCATGGCTGGGATTGCTTGATCTAGTTTTTTCCATTAACTCAACCATATCTACATGACTAATCTCTTTATCCTTAATGTCATTAACATTAGAAGTAATTGAGGTGATTGGAAAAACACCTAGATACTTGTATTTCATTATCTTTGACTTCTTCAGAGAAACTTTAGTCATTTGGAAGAGCTTTTGTCAAAAGGATGTTGATGAAGAAGGATCCTTGAGAGAAATTACAATAATAATCATGATCATGCAATCAAGAGAAAAATTAGTAATCTAGGAAAACTACATGTTGGTGATCATGACTATAGGAATGTGCTTGAAAGGGTTAATGCATGAGTAGGCTGAAAAGTCAAAGAGAAGCGGGCTCAAAAAAGTGAAAACTCAAAATTTCATAGAGTTAGGATTTTTGAGAAAATGTATACAGGGGCGGCAAAAATTCCTACCCTTGCATGGAGAGGAAAGTTTATTTGTGCATAGGTGGCAATTTATGCCACCTTTGCATGTGGACATTGTGCATGAACTTCATGTATGGGTGGAATTTTTTTCTGCCCGTGCACATGGGCTAAAAATGTGTAAGGGTGACAAGTTTTGCTGCCCTTGCATGAATAGCAAGTGATAGTGTAATGGTGGAAAAAATTGCCACATTTACACATGTTATCTCTATTTTGTGTAAGATCAAAAAAAAATTCCACCATTACACTAATATTAATGATATTTTGATTTTTAGAATTTTTTAGGCTTTCACCCCTAACGAGGAGGAGGGGGAGGAGAAAAATAAGAAAAATAAAACATAAAAGGGAGAAAGGGGAAAAACTAAATTGTAAAGAAAAGAGGAAGAACAAAATGAAAACCTAGAAACAAAAAGAGGAAAGAATGCAAAACCTACCTGTTAAATCAAAATCCCATGCTTGAATCCAAAAAAAATTCAATCCCACTCACGTGCTCGATCAACTGGTTGCACGGAGGAGGAGAAAACAACTTGGAATGATCCAAGTGAGGCTCAAATTAGCATTTAAAAGGGGTAAAGCTAATGCCAACCACTTAGTGCATGCAGTCATAAATGCCACATGTAAAAATTGAGATCATGCAGGGGTAGAAAAAATTGTTGCCTTTGCATGATGAAGAGGTAGAAATATGCAAGAGCAGCGAAAATTGCTGCTCCTACAGGGAGGCGCTTGAAGTGCAAGGGTGGCAATTTTCACTGCTCCTGCATGGAAAGATGTAAGGGTGATGAAAGTCACTACCTTTACATTTGAACACAAAACCACATGTAAGGGTGGAAACAAATATTGACATTACATGTGAATAAAAAATAATATGCAAGGGTGGCAAAAATGCCACTCCTGCATGTAAATCAGAAACACTAATTCCTTAAAATTTATCAAAAACTTGACATTCTAATTGCATAAAGACTACAACAAATTTCACATTTCTTGAGAAATCATAACGAGGGAAGGTTTTAAACTTTTCAAGGAGTTAGTCAACTATGCTTGAGATCAAGAAAAACTTGTCTCGAATGACAAACTTAGAGTGAAATAGATAAGTTTCATAGGGGTTATTCCAAAAATGAGCATAACTGATTTTAGGAACAACACAATTATTACCCTTACACCATCCACCCCTAATATTGACTCCTCTACCTTGGGGACAACCCAATCATTAACCCATCATGTCCCACTTGTATCTAGGGTACCCACCACCAACATCTCCAACTTCCCCTCTGTCAAACCTAGCCCATCGATTAATACCTCTTTACTAAGCTTAGGGGTACTTATCTCTTCTACCTCACCACCCATTAGTAAAAAGGTCACTACCACCCCTATAATTACCAACCCAACCACAACTCAACATACCTCAGCATCCCAATAATTACCTACATCATCTAAACTTGGTTATAGCCCTAACCCACAAGGGTATACACCTACTACCCAACCGCCAGTAGCTACCTATCCATATATGTCATCTACCTAATCTCCCATAACCTCTTATCAGTATGGGGCCATCTCTCAACCTCTAATCAATTATAAATATATTCCACAACCACAATATATGCCTTATAACCCCTTAGGTGCACCACCTCAAATAGACTTAATGAAAATAATCATGGATAAAATGACAACTCTTGAGTCATCCCTTCCGAGAGTCCATAACATTTTATCTTATGACCAAATCTGTAATGAGCCCATCCAACCTTTAGTTCCTATAAGAACTTATCCAACCCAATGGGAGCTTCAAAAATTCACTAATTTTAATAGTAATGAAGACCCCCAACAACATTTAAGATCATTTAGGCATTCTTGTTACATGATTGCCTATGATGATGCCCTACTCTTGTGAACATTTCCTATGTCTCTTTCTAGCCTGACACTGGACTGGTATAGTTCCATTACCAATCATTTTATCTTCTCCTTTAACCAATTATCTTAGACCTTCTTGGATCACTTCTCAATCAACATATCCAATAAATTCTCTATCACTAACCTTTATTCCATTTGTCAATTTGAGGATGAGTTTATAGCTAATTTTGTGGCTCATTGGAGAAGTTTGATCAGATCAAAAATTTTGTTTGTGTTTGTGCCAAGCACATCTCTTCTATATTACATGTCTAAAGCTTCAAAAAATTTGATGAAACATTTACCATGGTATGTAAGTTAGAGAATTGAGCCATAGATGAGGGTAAACTGAAGTTATGAAACAAAGAACTCTAAATTCAAAACCAACAAAGCCTCCTACTCCAAAGTGGGCAATCAAGCTAACTCAAGGACTAAGAATAAGGGAATTATAAATGCAATTGTCCTTAAGGATTCCCCACCACCTAATTTCAATCAACAAAACTTTCCAAATCCCTCTAACCAAAGCTCATATAACCCAAATAGAAGCACCCAAAAACAATTTACTCCACTTGGAGAATCTTATGCCTCAGTATTGGAAAAGTTACTAAAATATAATCTTGTATAGCTTCCACCCATCAAACCTCCCCCATAATTTGATTCTTCTCATCTAGAACTTGCTTGGTACAATGAAAATGACCTTTGTGCCTTCCATCAAGTAATCAAACATGACGTCAACTAATGTAATGCTTTCATGAATGTTATTCAAAGCCTCATTGACAAGGGAGAACTCACATTGGATAAACCCAATGCCCCTCAAAATCAAGCCCTAGACATCTTTATAAATCCCTTTCCCAACCATGCCCCTATCAAAAATGAGAACACACAGGTTGAACATTGTCATGATGCCCACATGGTTAACATAGTTCATGATATACCTACCCATGAGGACCTAACCATCCAATCTACCCACTCTTCCCCAACCTCACCTACAGAGGTATATGTTGGGATAAATAAACTAGAAGCACACAATTGATTACCAAGCAACTTAATATGTGGAAATTAACCAGAATACACAAGTAACTAGAATTTAGAAATAACACAGCATATGAGAGACAATACACAACTTGTATTAAAACTCTTTTAGAAGGAAATACAACAAAGAAGATTACCACAGTTCTTCTTCCTTACACACCTCTAGGGCTCCCACACCTCTAGGGCATAAACAGTAAATCTTCCCTCAAAGCTCTCTCTCTTAGGTCCCAACACACAACTCAAACACAGAGTTGGTGTTCACCTCCAGTGCTCCACGCACACCACAAGTGCTCCACACACTCCACAAGTACACAAACATACTTCAAGTAGATCTCCCCTAAATTTGCAATAACCTGCAACTCAATCTGATCTTACTTATGGAAGGATCTTCCTTGCCTTCCTCTTTGCTCTCTATGAGTACCCACTGTACTCCAAGTAGATCCCACCTAATCTTGCTCCCTGTTGTGTTACTGTCCTCTCTGATCTTGCACACCTGCAAATCAATCTAGTTCTGCACACCTGTGAACCTTGACCTTGCACACACATACTCCTGTAGATCAATGATCTTACTTACCATGTAGATCTCTTATCATATCCATGCTCACCTGATGACCAAGATCATACATACATGAAGAACCATGCTAATTCTCCAATCCAGCACCCACACTTGGTACTATGGCACTAGGAGGAACACACCATTGCTCTCCTCTCTCTGAAGGAGCTTATTTGCTCTCTTACTCTCTAGCACAAGTTTACAATACAACCAATGAGTCTCTTAAATAGATCTCATGCAAACAATAATTAGACACCTAATTACAATAATTAGATCTATATCTTCTAGTCTAAATTTGGCTCTTGACATGCAAACATTTGGTTCATTAGCTAACTTCCCGTAACATTCACAGTCTGAACCACACAGGTGACCGACATCAGTCCCTATCTACCTAGGGGGTGCCGACGCTGACCAACTTCTGACTGACGTTGATTGCTCTCCTATCTTATCCTACTGATGTCAATTGGCCTGACTGATGCCAGTGTTTGTAACATTCTGCAACCCTTCGCAACCTCCTTCCCTGCTTGCATCAGTGAAGCTTTTAGCTCCACAACCTAACAATCTCCCACTTGAAGATAAACAATTACACTGTACTTGTACCTATACCCCATCTAATCTATTTCCTGGCTTATATCCCTCTTCAAGCTCAATCCTAAAGACAACCCACCACACAACCTGTGGTGCACCTCCTGTCATCTGAGTACCCTGCCACATCCGAACCTACAAACCCATGTAGTGAAGTCTTGACCCTGCGTAGCATGAATCCCTGCTGCTGGTCCCTCTCAAATACCTGAGAACTCACTTCTCCGAATTGGCTCCTAACTCTCTGACAACACCTAATGCTTGGGAAAACTCAGGTCTATACCAAACCTCATGTGATTTCAGGCACTGAACTATCTAGCCCTTGGTGTGCTCTGATTCTGCATCCTGAACCTCACCAACACCTGATTCACATCAGCTCCCACTAGAGACAAAATCAACATGTGATCTCCATGTCTCCCATGCCAAAGAATTTTGCTGCTCTAAATTCCTCATGACATGCCACTGAACTAATCTTACCCTTAGCTCAGCAAAACCCTGTATGTATAAACCTGCTAGCTAGCATACCATCCACATACAGTAACAAAATGATGTTGCAATCATCATCCCCCTGGTAAGACAAACCACAATAGTTACCCTGACATTGACTAAAGCCATGCTTTGTCATCCACCTGTCAAAACCTATACCACTGTCATATAGCTTCCTCAAGACCATATGACCTGGTCTTCTATCTCACGTGTCCATTCTCTCTATTCTTCAACTAAGGTATCCATTTGTCTCTATGCTTTCATACATGCTAGCAACCCTTCCAAGTCTCTGCTTGGTTCTGTATCATATTCCTGCCACGCTCCCACTATTTCCTAGATCCTTCCTACTCTGCAGTAAGTAACAAGTGTAAAGAAGAGGAACAATGAATTTGAGGCTTACTTACCACCTTCAGTCCTCTATATGGGTGTTTGAGACTCCTTGACAGCATGTTGTCCACCCAAAATCCATTATAGTGACTGACCTTGGTCACCACACAGTCTGCATCCAATTGACATCGATTCCATGTGCCTATCCTGACTACCAACCCTACCGATGTCGGTGTCCCCTACTACTGACGTCGATCCTCCTGACTGACATCGGTCTTACCTACTACTGATGCCAGTTTTCCTGCTGATGTCGGTACTTGTGTTTTCCTATGAGTGATGACTTTTTACCTGCAAGCTCCTTTGAATCAATCCCATGTCCAACCTACTCTACTCAGAAGTATCTAGCCCCATCCACTGGTCTTTGTCTGCCATCTCCTCCATAAACACCAAGGCTTTCTAGTTCTTAAGCCTATCAAATATATTAGTATTCTACTTAAGAACATGCATCTCCTTCTTGCTCATGTGACCAAGCCTACGAAGCCACGTCTCTGCAACAAAAGAAGAATCAGTAATATAAACAAGTAGATAAAGAGTACCTATTTTCTTACCACCAACTAATTCAAGTGCATCCACTGTGAGAGTTCTTGTGCATCTCTCATCACCCAACTTTTCTAAAGAAATTAGCCACATCTCCAAACCTGGAACCTACATGACCTCCTTCAACACCCATGTGTTGGCCGCCTGCAATTTTGGCTTCACTTCCCCTTTGCCAATTCTTTGGCAAGGCTCACCAGCTCCTCTCCTTAGGGCTACATGGAAAGAGGCAACAAAATCTATTATCCAAGATTCAACTTTATCCAAGAAACCTCTTAGAGCATCCTGTGTTACAACACCTGCAACATCTGCATCTTCAGTTCCTTCATGTTGATCTGCTACCAACCAACAATATTCTTTTACCTGCTCTTTCTTTCCATAAGACCGTAAGTGACCATCTGTGCTTTTTAACTCCTCCATTCTTAGCTTACTTTCATCTACCATTGCTCTACTCCCACTCAATCAAAATCCACTGAGAGTGACCTGTAACCAAACACAAAACCTGCTCCCTGCAACCTTAGCTCTGATACCACTTGTTGGAATAAATAAACCGAAAGCACACAATTGATTACCAAGCAACTTAATATGCAGAAATTAACCAGAATACACAAGTAACTAGAATTCAAAAATAACATAGCATATGAGAGATAATACACAACTTGTATTAAAACTCTTTTAGAAAGAAATACAACAAAGAAGATTGCCACAGTTCTTCTTTACACACCTCTAGGGCTCCCACACCTCTAGGGCATAAATAGTAAATCTTCCCTCAAAACTCTCTCTCTTAGGTCCCAACACACAACTCAAACACAGAGTTGGTGTTCACCTCCAGTGCTCCACGCACACCACAAGTGCTCCATACACTCCACAAGTACACAAACATACTTCAAGTAGATCTCCCCTAAACCTACAACAACCTGCAACTCAATCTGATCTTACTTATGGAAGGATCTTCCTTGCCTTCCTCTTTGCTCTCTATGAGTACCCACTATACTCCAAGTAGATCCCACCTGATCTTGCTCCCTGTTGTGTTGATGTCCTCTCTGATCTTGCACACCTGCAAATCAATCTGGTTCTACACACCTGTGAACCTTAACCTTGCACACACATACTCCTATAGATCAATGATCTTACTTACCATGTAAATCTCCTATCGTAGCCATGCTCACCTGATGACCAAGATCATACATACGTGAAGAACCCTACTGATTTTCCAATCCATCACCCACACTTGGTATTGTGGCACTAGGAGGAACACACCATTGCTCTCCTCTCTCTGAAGGAGCTTATTTGTTCTCTTACTCTCTAGCACAAGTTTACAATACAACCAATGAGTCTCTTAAATAGATCTCATGCAAACAATAATTAGACACCTAATTACAATAATTAGATCTATAGCTTCTAGTCTAAATTTGGCTCTTGACATGCAAACACTTGGTTCGTTAGCTAACTACCTGTAACATTCGTAGTCTGAACCACACAGGTGATCGACATTGGTCTCTATCTACCTGGGGGGTGCCAACGCCAGCCGACTTCTAACCGATATCAGTTGCTCTCCTGCCTTATCTTGCTGATGTCAGTTGGCATGATTGATGTTGGCGTCTGTAACATTCTGCAACCCTTCGCAACCTCCTTCCCTACTTGCATCAGTGAAGCTTTTAGCTCCACAACCTAACAGTATAATATTCATCTTCCTTTCCTTTGGAGATTTAACTTGAGGAGGTTCCTTTTTCCCTAGACACACTCATAGAAGTTTTGGAATGATCACATTCTACCCCAATAGGCACATCTAAACAAATAAACATTCTTGATTTGCCACCTCCACCAACTACCCAATTAAACACTACTCTTATGGATATTGTTCCTAAAAGAGAAGCATTTCTATCAATACCTCCCATAGATGAGATATTTATCTCAACCTTACTTCACTCACCTTAGGAAATCAACCAACCTACCAACTAGCCTCCCCAACCTATAAGTATATCTCTTACATCCACTACCCATGACATAAAACTAGTACACAAACCTTTTTCCACATTAGTGAAAAAAATAGAATTTGCCCTAAAACTAGATATGGATCAAGCCACATTTTGGTAATATTTAGGCCTCCCTTACATCAACAAACCCAAACCTTCTAGCACACCTTTAACTAACCAATCTATCATCTTTCCACCACCTCTTAAACCAATCAGAACTTATACCAACCTCTCATGTTCCCCACCAACCAAGTAATCATACCTCAAACAAGCAAACCACCAAACAAACATATTGTAAACCTTGGTATCTTCCCCATATAGAGTTTTGTCTACCCATCTCTTCAAGTGGAATTGACCCCATCTAAACCTTCACCCAAACCTTGACCTGAACCAACCAAAAGACCAAAACCATTGAATAACCACATGCCTAGGGTTTTTCCTTCCTCCATCCTACCCTCTATCTTGGACCCTCATCCATCAACTTTACCCAAAAATCAAATTCATTTTAGCATATATTTTCCACTACTACTAGTTACATTGGCCCAATTATTATCTCATACACTGATCTATCTTTAACTACTGATAACCAAACTATCAAACTCAAACCCTCCAACCACTAACATGCCCAATCCAAAACCATTGCCTAGAAACAACACCTCATCCAAGCTTTTTCTTACCAAACCTGCTACCATGAAAGCACCCCACTTACCAACCAAAATGATAACCCCTAAACCTTTCCCACCTCTCATTGAATCTTATTCAGCCATTTTACAAAGGTTGTTACACTATTCATACCTCACCTTACCTCTTATTAGACCCTTAAATCCTCTTGATTTGAAACTGGCTTGGTATAATGTCTATCAAATCTATTCCTATCATAGGATGCCTAGACATGACATAAAGAATTGTAAATATCTCTAGGCCATTATCCATCAGCTTTATGATGAGGATGATCTCTTACTAGAAGAGCTTTCCTTAACCCCTCTACCAAGGCACCCACTGGCCATTTGCAAATGCATACCAGATCTTCCACTCTCACCTTAGAATGATGGGAAACCTACCCAATCTCCTATCACATCATTCCCCTCTATTTATACCATCAACATGGTCACATAATCATAACTAAGGGATAAAGGAAAAGCTAAGGTGTTCATTCCATGGACATACACACCTACTCACCCTAAACCAAACTTGATCTAACCCTTTACATCATCAGCTCTACCTGAAGTAACCATCTTAAGCACCTCCAAGGGTAATCCTTTCGAATCCATTAAGAGGGTCATTCTTAAGAAACTTCACCAAATTCTAGATAAGATGAGCCTCTATGAGTTCATTTCTACCTTACCTCACCATTACTAGGCCATGATAGAGGCTATGCAGGCTATTAAGTTCAACAAGAGACTCTAAACCTATAGAGGCCTTCGTGGGTGCTATTTCACTCTAAACCTTTATTACCTTTAAAGACTTGGAGATAACTTCCATCCACCCCTAAGACCCAAATCCACCTCTCTTTATTACTGCCCATGTCAACCAAACCCATGTCAATTGGGTTATGATCAATGGGGGAGCCAGTATCAAGATCATCTCTTCCCATGCTTATGATCAACTTAAGCTACCAAACAATGTCATGTCCAAAACTTTAGCCATCCTTAGATACTTTAATGGCACTATGACCACTACCTTGGGAACTATTGTCCTTCACATTCATCTAGGACCTCACACGCTCCCTGAACTTTTCTATGTGGTTAAAGGTGAATTCCAATATAATGTTTTACTAGGGAGACCTTGGATCCATGACATGGATTTTTTACCTTCTACCATCCATTGTTGTGTCAATTTTGAACATGAGGGTCAGGTGGTTACCATACAATCTGACCCTAGCCCTTTTGTAGCATATAATATGACCTACCAACCTAATGATGTTCTCCTACCTCTATCCAAACCACCACAAAAACTACCACCCATGGAAGCTGAAGCCATTGCTTCCCCTCCTACAAAAACATCTAATAATTTATCTATTTTTATTGACCAAATACCTAGCACTAATCCCTTGGATTCTACATTCCAATGCCTTACCCTTGGAGAATACCATCTCCTCACTTTGGATGCCCTCCTTACCCCCCAAGAATATGGGAAACTCAACTACCAATTAGATTATGACCCCAAAATTGGAACCATTATTCCCTTAGGACCTCCTAACTATCAAACTCAATTCATCTATGGGGGAATTTACAAGCCACTTAACATTTCCATTACCTACCCTTCACCTTAACCATTCACCTCTAACTTCTCTTACTTGGACAAACCTGACTTCACCAAACTATACCTTCATAAGTGTGCCTATAAGGGATTTGGTTTAGGATGATATGAGCATGGCCCACACACATTCACCTCAATCAAGACCTATAAGCCTCATAATAAACATGACCTTAGCTTCATTCTACATCATAAGAAGAAATCCAACAAACCTACCACTACCATTGTTATAAAAGAGAGCCCTTCCTTACCAACATCCCCTCAACCTAAGAGTGAGGATGAGGGCATCATCCCACCCAAATTTTTTTTCTATCAACATGATTACCCTCATCCCCCTGACTTATCAAAAATAAAGGGCACCCATATCCATCCATTTGATCCATCTTAAACCCATGGGAGATGACTCTCCTATCATTAAAACTATTCAGTGTCAAGATGATAATGTTATTCTCACCTACCTTGGTGTACTAGATTCCTCCATCCACAAATCTTTACCTCTAGAAACCTTAACCATGTTGAATGAATCTACTATGGACATTGACATAGGCACCCTAGACAACCCCCACATTATCAAACTTGGTCAAACTCTCACCCCTGAGGAACTATAAGACTACTTGACCTTCTTCCATGAGCATAGCATTACATTCACTTGGTCATATAATGATGTGTCTAGTATTGACCTAGTCATTTCCACCCACAACATCATCACCACTCATGATGCCAAACCTATTAGACATAAACTTTACCAAATGCATCCTCTCACAGCCCTTCTTATCAAATAAGACCTCCAATGCCTCCTTTCAATTAACTTCATTCAACTCATTGACTATCCCCAATGGGTTTTGAACATCATACTTGTCACTAAAGCTACATGGGCACTACATATCTATGTGGACAATCATGACCTCAACCTTAGCTACCTAAAGGATGACTTCCCTCTACCTAATATTGACCAACTTGTTGATCTTACAATATGCCACAAGATGTTGTCACTCATGGATGGATTCTTAGGTTATAATTAGATCTTGATTGCCCCTAAAGATTAGCACAAAATAGCCTTTATCACCCCATAGGGGAATTTTTGTTATAGAGTCATGCCCTTCAGTCTTAATAATGTTGGTGTAACTTACCAATGGGCCATGGCAAATATTTTTCATAACCTTATCCATAAAATCATCGAAGACTATGTGGATGACCTTCTCAATAAGTCCAAGCTTCGTAAAGACCATTTAGCTATTCTTAAGATTATATTTGAGTGACTTATCTATTATCATGTCCACCTCAATCCCAATAAATGTATTTTTGGTGTCTTATCAAGCAAACTTCTTGGCTTCATCATTTCCCTTCAAGGAATCAAAGTTGATTTGGCCAAAATTAAAGGCATCCTCAAAATTCTACCTTCAACCAGTCTTAAACAAATCCATAGCTTATAGGGGAAACTTTAATCCATTCATCACTTCATCTCCCAACTCTCTGATCGGTGTCAACCCTTCCACCACCTCTTGAAAAAGGATGTCTCTTTCAAGTGGAATATTGATTTTCAAAAGGCCTTTGGTACACTTAAAGAATACCTACTATCTCTACCTATCCTTACACCTCCTAAGGATGACCAACATTTTTACCTCTATATCTCTACCACAGACCACTCCCTAAGGGTGATGCTTTCCCATCAGGATGAATAACACAAAGATAAAAGCATATATTACATTAGTCATATACTTGTCAAATATGAGACTCGATACATGCATACCAAGAAACTATGTTTGGCCCTAGTCTTCATGGCCATGAAACTTCACCATTACCTTCTTAACCAAATTTTTTTTGTCATAACCAATACCAACCCCCTCAAATACATGCACTCCAAACCATTCCAAAACTAATGTATGGCTAAGTATCTCATGCTTTTAATTAATTTTGACCTTGATTTTCTCTAGTAGAAGTCAATCAAGGGGCAAGTAATTGCCAACCAACTATCTGAGGCACCCCTAACAAACAATAAACCTCCCCCTCTTGAATTTCTAGATGAGTCTATTGTAAGCCCATCTCAAGTAGATTTCACTAATCAAGTAACCATGTTTTTTTATGGTTCTAAATGTCAATGTGGTGGGGGATCTGATATTATCCTTATCCCCCTTATTGATGAACCACTTCCCTTATCCTTTAAACTCGACTTTGAATGCACCAACAACGTGGCTAAATATGAATCCCTAGTAATAAGTCTCCAAACTACTTTAGCATTAAGAGTCAGAATAATTAATATCTTTAGTGACTCCCAACTTATGGTCAACCAAGTTACTAGAATTTACTAGTGTAAGAATGAGGCTTTACAATTGTACAAGTAACTAATTGCAGAACTTTTATTATCATTCAAACACTATGATATTTAGACCACCCCATGATATACCAATAAATTTGTGGATGCCATAGATTTTCTTGCCTCTTAGATCATGTCAGCATCCTTAGACTCCAAACTAATGCTCATTATCTATCACCTCATTAAACCCTCCTACAACAAGATAGACAATCCAACCATCTTTAATGTGGAGGAGATCTTACCTAACCTTTGGTACCATCAAACCTTTACCTGCATTCACCTTGGCATAGTTCCCTTTGGCCTCCCTAGGAATGCCCATTAGGCATTTATTCAGAGCACCTCTTGTTATACCATTATGGGAGGAATCCTCTACAAATGAGGCTTAGATGGCATCCTATTCTATTAACTCCATGGTCCATAAGTCTGTCATGCCATCAAAGAGACACATGATGGTATCTATGGGGGTCACTTTAATGACCTCACTATGGCCAAGTGTATCCTTTTCTTAGGCTATTACTAGCCCACCCTTAACCAATATTGTTTTGATTATGTGAAAAAGTGTTTCAAGTGTCAATAACATGTAATTTACATCATGCACCTAGTAATAGCCTTCATGTGTCCACAGACTTTTGGCCCTTCTCACAATGGGGTCTAGACCTTATTAGTGAAATCAACCCCCATTCTTCACAATGACATCATTCTATCATTACCATAACTAAATATTTTACCAAATGAGTGGAGGTTATTCCCTTTATCTTGATGAAAGCTAAAAAGATTATTGAATTCATCACCCATCATATCATCTACCATTTCATTGATCCCCATAAGATCATCATCGACAATGGCAAATCTTTCAAAAACAAATAAATTTAGGGCCTTTGTGATGTATTTGGTATTAAACTTAGCTTTCATCACCTTATCTCCCATAAACAAATAGACAAATTGAAGCCTCTAACAAAACCCTCAATAACATGCTTGCCAAAATGGTCAATACCTTAGGTTAGGATTAGCACTTGCACATCCCCTTCACCCTATGGGCATATCATACTAGCATCCAAACCCCCACTAGTGCTACACCCTTTTATCTCATCTTTGGAGTCAAGGCCATCTTGCCTCTTGGAATCCAAATACCTTCTCTTCACATATCTTTGTGCAACTTCATTTTAGAAGATAATTACCATCAAGAATGTTTATCCAAACTTGAGCTACTCGATGAGCATCATTTAGCCACCATTTCCCATCTTCATGTCTATCAAGAACAAATCAACTGATTCTATAAAAAACACTTGAAATTCTAAGAATTCAACATTGGAGATCTTGTCCTCAAGGAAAACCAACATGTCACTAATATGGAGAAAATCAAAAAGGGAAAATTTGCCTTCAATTGGCTTGAACCATACATCATTACCCATAAACATAGACTAGGGGCTTATCATTTTTCCTCTCTCAAAGGCAAACCAAAACTTGAGTCTCTCAATGCTTCACATCTGCATCCCTTTTATTGTTACCTAGGGATCATAATTATCATTTGTCTAACTTAAGCTCATCCCTTGCAACCACATTCATTTCCCTCTTTTTAGGGGAAACTGACTAAAATTTAATCATGTGATTATCCATCATAATCATATCCTAATCTCAAACTATGGATACCATGGCTCTATCCATGGCATGATTCTCATAGTACTTCCCATCTCTTTGAGATCAGTTCCTATGGTCATTATTACCTATACCTCCTTTTCAACTACTAGCACCCGAATTTAGCTTAGTTTTACCTTCACAAAGGTAATCCATTGAGCATGTATGAACAAGTCTATGTCAATAAAAATTACATAAAATCCAAAAGCAATATCAAATGGCAAAAGCAAACTATGGGTCATCCTTAGCATCCACAGACTATTCCCTTGAAGGACAACTATTAAAAACTCATTCTAAAATTGCAAAATGTAAGGTAGACTACTCCCTTAAAGGATAGATATCTAAAGCATTTGAACTAACCATATAATCCAAACCACTCCCTTGAAGGATGGATGGATAAAGCATTAGTCAAAGCTAGCAATTTCTTAAAAACTTCCCATATTGATCAGCTTCCCTGACCCTCAAGCAAAAGTCAAAAGTAATTAAAAAATAAAAATCATAAAAAAACTTTGAAGCCACTATCAGCTCTCCTTAGTATACTTCTTGCATCGATCATTCTAAACTTTATATATAGACATAGACTTGTTTATACCACCTCTTTGGACACCTACAAAAAAGGCATACTAATCTTGCTAACAATTTTAGTTTCACCCATTCTCCCTCCACATATCATATACACGGGACTATGAGCTTACTTGACACAATGTTATCAGGATCCCTATCTATCAACCTAGACATGCTAATGCAAAACATTTGAAAGGCTTATTTTCACTAAGCCAATCCAATTTTGGGTTTCATGTCAGTCTTTACCAATGAAAAGGCATCATGTTATTTTTCTTATCTTTTATTATTCTATGTAATCCTATAAACATGAGCAATAAACATCATACCAAAATCATGAACATCATGAAATATGTCAACAAGAAACATCATCTATCCATCAATGAGCCAAGCAGAGTGTAAACAAGTAGCAGCCAACGATAAACATTCACCTATACATCACATCATGTAAGCCTCTAAACATGTTATTACACCATAAATAAAATCAATAAGCAAAACATCATAGCATATACCATTCACCATTCAATACATATAACCATAAACATGAGCCATAACATGTATCCATCCATAACATATACTATCTAACCATGAGTAGAATTAAAACATCATAATTCAACTTTCTAAGCATCACATGCCTAAACTAATAACCATAACCATGAGCATCCATAACCATAAATCACAAACATGAGCATCACATATAACACTAAATGTCATATATCATATACATTAAATAGTCAAAAATCATACATGTAAAAATGTATCAATATTATCTCTCTCTCTCAAAATATATGTATTGCTACATCGACACATAGGCCAAAATCAAAAATCATACATATCATATATCAAACTATAAAATTAGGACCCTGGAACACTCAGATCACCTGCACCACTACCATTAGCCCCATCTATGCCTATACCTAATGGCCATCCCCTAGGGACCCCTATCTACCCAAATGTAGTATCCCACTACCCTAAGGTAGCTAGCACAGCCCCACCAACCAAACTAGCTCTATACTCTACAAATCTCATGGCATGGGGTAATTAATTTAGCACCATTACCTCATAGTATTTGAGCTCCTATATAGTAGATAGATACCATGCCCATGGCACTAAATTTGGTGTCCCTCTTATTATTATACTTGCCACACCCACACCAATATGCCCTTATAATGTGTTTATCTAGCCCTATAGAGTACCTACCTACCCATACATAATGATAACTTGGGCCCACACCTAGTCCCTCTCGATTGTCACTATCCTAACTTACCCCTAGAGTCCTACCACATGTCCCTATGAAGTCTATATCTGAGCCTAGGCCATAGCCAATGCCACCCCTCCCTATCTTGCTTGGCTAGTTAGATCTATAGCCATTGACCTCATACTTTTGTCATCTCCACTAGTATCTATAGCTATATATATTGGTTGGTACCAAGCCATTTATCCATCTGTGTAACCTAAATTATCTAAAGGATCCCTAATAGGAAGCTCCTCAAATCCACCATCTAACACTATTTGAGTAGGTCAGGACATTGGTAACTGAACCTCTAAATCCTACCTCCTATATTGTGGATGTGGACTCGGTATACCCTATAACAAGCCAAACTAGTACCAAACTCAATAAAATAGAATCAGCTCAACCTTACCCTCCTAGCAACCCACTATCCACCTGTAACTTTGCATGGCAAGGGTCTACCTCCTATATCTTGGATAAAGTAGAAACTATAGGTATGGCCTTTAGGTGATGTCCCTAGCCACTAGTGCACCTAGTACACCTCTGAACTAATCCACATCATGTGCTCCACTACCTATACCTAATGCTACATAATCATCCCTCCATCTCATAAAACCAATAGCTAACTTAACCTATGTATATCCTACCCATGGTAACCCCATTAGCCATAGCACTTAGATATTCTCATAAGCCTAGTAGTGTAGTACCATCCCCACACTGATCTCATATCTCCTATGGTGCCTAAATCCCCACAGCTCTTTATAAATATGGACTAATAAAATAGGCACCCAACCAAACACTATCTTTCCAAGCAGTAACTCAACCAATACACCTCGTAAAACATAGGGAAACCTCCCATTATTAGAATTTGGGAGCCCAAAGCAAGTCACCATGATCATCAACATCATCATAAATTACCTCTCCTCAAGGGCACTCTCATATAATGCTGAGTAACTAAATCTTCTAGAGTGCTAATGGACTTGATCACTATCATCTCCATATAGATACTCAATAAACTCATCCTACTCCTACTTGATCTAGTGTATCACCTCACCATGCAATGGGATTTGAGTAATCCAAAGTACATTGTTTGGGAGTATATTCATCTCCCCAGTTCATAACAAGAAGGTATTAGTAGCAAGATCCCATCTCTAGATGAGTAATACTATCATCAACATGTCTCTCAATATATGCTAATAGTACCTCATCCCACCAAACCCTACCTCCTCCATATGGGCCCAGTCTTTTGTCATCATCCCCTCATGAAGCCCAAGGAAGATGCATGATATGCAATCATGCATCTATATCTACTCCTTAGCCTACACTAAACCATATACTTAGCTTAATATCTCTTATTAGACTCATCTAAACCATATTCAAAACCCTAATCTCACACTACTCCTCTGTTTCAATAGATCAACATTACCCATTTGACCTCACACCTACCCATTATAACTATTTACCTGATAACTAAATCACCCTAACCCTAATCTATTTTTCCCTTACACCCTAACTCAATTACCTTAACCTAAACCTTGCCCCATTTTTCCCTAACCCTCACCTACTCAAAACTCACCCTTAACCTTAACCTAAACCTAAAGCTAAAATCATCCTAATCCTTGACCCCCTACCATTAACCTAACACTACCTACCCCAATCGACCATTGGTGGTCATGGTGACTATCGATGGTTAGACACCCCTACTTCATAAGGTGTCAACCATTGATGATCAGACCTAACTATTGATAGTCACTATGGGCATTTCATGGCTAGAATGCCCAAGCCCTAGCTACCATAAACAAGAAAGAGGGATGGTTGCTTCCTCTATTTGGATGTCCAAAGGAATAAAAGGTGAATCCATAACTTAAATGAGTGGAATGGAGGAAGAGTCAGATGAGGTAATGGTATCCTCAATGATAGGTTCATTAATAATGACATTAACCATATGAACCTCACGATCATGAGATAATTCTAGTTTATTATCATTATATTTGGTGGAAGGGGCATGATTGGGAAAAGGTTTATGAAAGATGTTAAGGGAATTATTTGGGGGTGCATTGGGATTATCAAATACAATTTATCCCTTATCAATCATGTTTTGGATAATGGTCTTAAAGGTATTGTACCTACTAACATCATGTCTAGTGACGTGGTGGAAAGCACAAAGATCATTCTCATTGTACCAACCAAGTGTAGGGCAAGAGGCATAAAATTAATGGGGAGGTTTGATAGGAGGAAGTTGTATGATGTTTGATTTGAGTAATTTATCCAAAACTGAAGCATAAGACTCCCCTATTAGAGTATATTATTTTAGGGCAACTCAATTTTGGTTTCAATTTTCTGGTTAGAATAATTAGAGGAATTTGGTTGGGTAGGTTGGTTGATAGTTGGAGGTGGAACAATTTTAAGGACAAAAAATTTAGTGGATGCCTTTAGGTTTGGTATTAGGATGGTTAGATTGATTGGTATTTTTGGTGGAAGAAGGGTCATTGTATTTAAAGCTAGATGTTTTGTTTTGTAATTTCTATTTCCCCTCATCAATGGCTCTAATTTCTAATTTTCATGCCATGGTGAAAGCCTCATCAAAAGTTTAAAAAGTTTGAACTTGAAGAGTGGGGACAATATGTTTGGCACAACCTTGAGAGAAGATTTAAATCAACTTGGGTTGGGGTAAGGAGAAATAAAGTTGGTTGATGAGACCTCTCCATCTAGCTACAAAATTGGCAATTGATTCATCATCAAATTGCCTAATGGATTAGAGGTCGATAATATAGACCTTTTCAGATATGTTGATGGAAAAGTGATCTAAAAAGACTTGGTAAAGTTGAGAAAATCAAAATATGGAGTGATTTTTGAGAGAACTATACTAATCCAAGGCTGGTCTAGATAAAGACATGGAGAAGGTATGAAGAATAAAAACATCATTATATGCAATCAAATAGCAAGAATGGAGAAATGGTCTCAAGTGTTGTTGGGGGTCCTCCTTGATTTGGAACTTGGAAAACTTGGGTAGTTCCTATTGAGGAGGATAAGATTGGATATGGAAATATGGATGGATAGGTTTTTTGTAGATTTTATCATAAGATAAAAGGTTATGAGCCCCAAAAATTAATGACTCCAAGTTGGTCATTTTATCCATTAATATTTTGACCAAATCTATTTGAGGTTGGGAAGCTCCATAATTAGATGGTAAGTTTGGTTGAGGTTGGGTGGACATAATGTATGGGTATTATGTAGAGGGTTGAGAAGATACCACGTATTCGTATGTGGTCATTGAAGGTTGGGATGGTTCCACATAAGGGTTGATGGGCTCAAAAGGTTGGGTAAAAGGTGATATGTATCCTTGTGGATTAGGAAAATATTGGTAAGATGTCATGGGAATTTGTTATGGGATCGATATGGGTTGATTTGGAGGTATGAATGGGTTTGTAGATGGTTGGGGTTGAGTGGTAACCATTGTGATAATAGGTGGAATGGTAGGAGGTATGGAAAGCACCAAATTTTGAAGAGGGGTAGAAATTGGTGGATTGGCAATAATAAAAGGAATGGTGGAAATAAGGGTAGAAGATGCCCCCATGGTAGATGAGGTATAGGTAATAATAGGTGAGGTTGCCCCTATGTTGGAGCTGTTGGTTGGTATAGGAGGTGTTTGACTATTGGTTGGGATGTTGGATTGGGTTTGGGTGGTGGTAGTGGATGGGATATTGTTGGAAGAAGATGCTTGGGTAATTAAAGGTTGGGTAGAGGTAACACTAATCATAAGAGGGGGAGGCATATCATAAGGTGGATCCATAGGAGGAACCAAAGCAATAGGGGTGAAATGAGATAAGGTGTTGAGGTAATTTTGGAGGGCCATAAGGTTGTTGTCAAGGAAGTAACAAAATCTACATCACCCTCAACAACTAAGGAATAGTAGGAGGGGGAGAAAGATGAGGAAAAATCTCAACATCTAAAGTATACTTCATGGAAGAAGAGGATAAATATGGTGGTTTTTGGTTGCATTGATTCCTCAACTACTTTCTATTAAAAATCATGTGAGGAATAGAAAATAAATGATGAAAGATCAAAACTCAAACACAAAGCAAGCAAGAGGAAAATAATCTCAAGATAATAAAAACATACACTAAAGTGCATTTAAAACTTAGGATTATTTTTAGATCACTTTTAGCTTATGCCTTAGAAAGTGTGAAGAAGGAAATTGGTTTGTAGATTAGGTAATAAAGAGGAAATCTAAGGTTGGTTTTACGTTGTGTTTAGGTGCTAAAAAAGAATCTGTATTAAACATCAACACATGGTTTGATATTGGGGCTTACCCTTTCACTTCACACACCATAAAGATAATGGTCTTGGGTGCTTAGCCAAGATATACTAAATTTTAGAGTTTGTAATCAACCAAAGAGCTAAGTTTGTCCTCCCCTTGGTAATGACCTCCAAGTAACATTGCTGGGAAGGGTAAGGTTTATGGCTAGGTGATGAAATCCTAATCAGGTCTTGTCTCAAGTTTTTTTTGATGTGTTGATTGATTATGTGATTTGGTAAAGTGTGTGATAACAAGAGTGAAACTATGATTAATTACTTTGATTTTAAGCTACTAAATGAATTAAAACAAGCAAGCAATCAATGTATTTAAGGTTTTATTTAAGCCCAAAAGAAATTTTAGATTTCATTGGATGAGCATAAAATAAAGGAAGAAAGGGGCACTTAGATGATGTTAGGGTCACAATAGGAATGAAAAAATGTTTCTCTTAATTTCTTAATTTTGGAAGAAGATAAAACACTAGTAATAAGAGTGTGGTAGAAATACCTGGTTGTTATACACATGCAATCTAGATGAAGATGGAGAACTCCTCTTTAGATTGGAAGGAATAACCTATAGATAAGAAATCACTAACAAAAGGGGTTATTAGCAAGATAGTTAAGTGGACTATCTAGAGTGATCAAGATCCAATAAGTGTGAGCTTGCTAGGAGGCTGTCAATCTACTCTTTTGATAATAATTAAGTTGGAAATGATAAAAGAAAGATACTTATATTCAAATAATAGAAAAAATTGAAATGAAATACAAGAAGTAGATGAATGCTTGATAGATAAAATGACTAAATATAGCGAAAGCAAGTCAATACTAGTGCTAAGACAGATCAAGTTAGGTTCAAAAAATTAGGTAGGGATCTATGAATAGGAAATAACATAGAAAGTTAGATTTGGTTGGGGGTAAGGGCTTAGAAATAACTTGTTATTATTTCATGTCACAGTGACTATCAATGGTTGGGTTGATCATCAATAGTTAAGCTAATCATCAGTAGTTGGATAACCATCGATGGTTGGGGGTGACCATCAGTGGTTAGGTAATCATCAATAGTTAGGGGTGACTATTGGTGGTTAGGTAACCATCGATAGTTCTCTATGGATTTTTGAAAGTACTTAGAAAAGAGTTGTAGAATGGTTTATTGATTAGGTAAGGGCCTGTTAATGGTATATTGAGGATCTAGTTAGAAATAGGAGTTTAAAAGATAGGTGTAAAGAGGTCTGATGGTGTAGAAAGGTGAGAAACCAAAATAACAATGCTAAAGTACAAATATACCTATTTCTTGCTAAGTGGTTGATGGTTGATGGCTGGAGCAATTTTGGCTGAGTAACAATACTTTTACCTCAAGAACAATTTTGTCAGAGTTTTGGATATCTATTGATATTATTAAATCACTAGAAGAAGACTAGCTAGATAGATAGCTTGAATAATCATGTACAAGAATGATTATGATGATGATGGATCCATTTCACCTCCTACTCCCTCTTTTTATAGGCTAATAGAGATGGAGGATAGAAGGTTCCCTAGTAGGTTGGTTTTCTAATTTCAATGCTTGGAAGTTCATTAGCACCACATAAGGTGAACATATTTAATTATACCCCATTATCTTGCATACAACTAGTGATGTGTTAGAAGGGTGAAGACCTGACCATCGATAGTTAGGCTAACCATTGATGGTTAAGTTGATTATCAATGATTGAGTGTCTTAGAGGTAAAGGGTAAAGGTAAGTTAAAAAGGTGGTTAAGGTTTGTTAATGAGTTATTGAGTTTAGTTATCTAAGTAGCTAACTAGTCCCAAGGTCTGATAGGTTGGTCAGTGGGTTGAGAAGGGTTTGGTGGTCCCTAAGATATCCTAAGGCATTTCAACATCTAGTATAGTTTTCTAGTGTTTCCACCCTATGATGGTCTTAAGCAAAGAAATGGCTTACCTATGGTATCATTTGAATTATAATAGTTTGAAAAATATTTATGATTCCCCATGAAAGTGTTTCACTACTTTGGAATGATCTCTTAGCACTAGAAATAGACCTAGATTAGGCCTAGTGGGCTTTAATGGCATCCATATGGGTTTGGACCACCCTATTAAGCTTCTAACACCTATGTATGGTTTTTAATGTTGGTACATGCCTTAAAAAACCTTCCACATATCCTTGAAAATTTTCATTAGCTTTTAGTTTACCTTCTCATCATCTATATGACCAACTTGTAGGAAATGACCTTCTAAGAGTGCCCTCTATCTGAGATAGAACATAGGGCACTTCCTCTACTGCCCTAGATAAAAGGCTGATATGAGGATCTTATTTAAGTTATAAGGACCATATATGTTTAATTTAAATGCTGGGTTACACTCTTAATACCCTAAAATTCCTTCAAACCTCAAGACAGACTTCCAAAGAGCATTGATTGTGCAAGATTACACTATAACTATAGGTGTACCTTAGAGATTGGACCCTACTATGCTCTATTATTATTATTTTTATAATTTTAAAAGTCTAGTATCATTATCAAGGTACCTTAAAATATACCAACACCTTAAAAATTTTCCAAAATTCTTCATTGCATACCTTGTACTAGACTTGACATAGGTGGCTAACTATATTTCTATGTTATTTACCACAAACTAACATATCTATATGTGTACATTTGTATAGTTTAGACTTTGAATCATTATATGATCCCTTTGAAATAATTAAGTTCTCTTTAAACCTTTATTGGGTCTACTTCATGTTTAAATACCATGATAAAACTAAATTATGGTACTAGTATACTGTCACCTTACAATTGGCTATATGTGACCATTTTGAATCAAAAAGACACCTATAGATTTCAATGTATAGTAATTATCATGTATAGGTTATCTTAAAATCTTATGCTCTCATTAAATGATTAAAATGTACTCACATAATTCTTGGATCTTAAAACTAGTACTCAACAATTAGGTCCTAACACGTCACTTCTCTTTGAAACCTATAGGTGTGCATTTTTAGGCCAAAAGAGGGTCCTTTAGGTTGTCATGCATGTTAATACCTTGTACTCTATTATTTTTGATGTCCTTTTGAATATTAGTGTGCCATTAACTTCAATAGAATAACTAATCATGGTGAAATGATCTTACATTGCTATTTTGGATTGTAAGCCACTTGAGAGTTCAAATGCTGTAAAAAACACTGAAAAGTTATAATGAACAAATGCCAAGAATGAAGGCCTCTAAACATTATGTTATTTTATTTAAACATCCCCTCTATTTTGCATGGTTTTACCTCTATATAAAGGCTACAACATAGATGCATTTAACATCATCAAGACTCCATGACACATCATCATTTGGTAACACCAAAAGTGGTTAGACCTCTATTTTGGGGTTTTTAGGGAAACTTGTCCCTAAACTAAATTTTCCAATTTGATCATGGCTTTCTAAGTCCGCCTACCTGCCAATGTACTCAATCATGTTTACTATAGAATTATTAAAATTTATAGACTTCATAAAGGTTTCAAACATGTCAAACTCTTCCATGACTATGCTCAAGTCTCTATGTAAGGCCACCTGTAGGTGGACATCTCAGTATGCAAGCAGTGACAATGAATATAGGTAGTATGCATGACATATAGGTTTGTAACCAATTTTAGACCTTACCAAGGTCTCTAAATGCATATTTCACCCATTAAAGGATATGAAACAAGTTTCAATACTCCCATTCCAACATTCTTAGTCTCCTGTAGGTGTTGATACAGTTGCAGGTAAGACAGTGAATGTAGATATGAGTTATATGCATAGAATGTGACCTTATGATTCATATTGAACCTTATCACCTTATTAAAATGAATCATTTCAACCATAAGGAACTTGAAACTAGATAATTTCCTTGTTATAACATTATTAACTCTTTTTATGGCACCTATAGATGCATATTCAATGGTACAAGACCGTGTATCCTAGAAAACTAACTATCATAGTTAGTTACATGGCATTAGAGAGGTTTAATTTATTTGTTCATGATCTAAAGAGGTTTTCAATAACTTGGAACTCTTCATCTACCTTACATGAAAGTTCTCAAACTTCAATATACCTCACTTATTTGACTGTGTATGGAATCATGTAGGAAACTAATTATGAGTCCTTCTTGAATACAACTTTCATGATGATAGCTTTGGGGAGTAATATTGGAAGAACAGGGGATTTATATGATTTAAAAATAATGAAATATATCCCTTCACATTTATTTGAATCCATTATAGAGAAAGGAACCTTCTGCAATTGATGAAATTTGATTGCAAGTTCACTTGGTGATATTAACCTATAACTTGAACTATTTAGCTCATGAAATCAACTTCAAACATGCAAAATAAGATGGAAAAAATGAAAGGATGAACTACAAATCCTTTATAATCAATTTTACCAACTAGATTGTATAAATAAGCTCAAATATAAGCAAAACCTGCAGGGTGTGGGGATTAACTAGTAAAATAAGATAGTTAAATTCTTAAAAATGGTTCATAAAGTATAGGCAACCATTATTAAAAATATAAACATGAATATGAATCAAACCAATTTTAATATCCACCATTAAGAGCATTTGACCTGAAAACTCTCTTATTGGCCATACCATCAAAATACATGTTGACCAATTTTGTTTGCCAAGTGGATCGATGGACAAGAGAAATGATTTTATCATATTTTTTGAACTTTAAAAGTATATAAATCATGAAAACAAATTTAGGGAATCTAAAAGGTCACTGCATAATCTTTTCCCATGTGTCACTCTCTTCCACAGGCCGTACAACTTCCAAAACTTCTCCTTTTCACTTATTTTCTTGATTTTCAGTTAGGAACCTACAAGTTTTAGTTAGTCCTAACATCCCTAACAAGGAATATGACATATTGGATGTTATAAGGAATATTATAACACTTTTAAACCAAGAAAAATGATACCACCCTCATTAATGGCTCTAAAATGACCCCTAAATGACATAAAATGACACAAGGACTAAATGTGACCATGACCAAGGTTAATAGCATATTAAATCACATCAAAAGTACTATGACACACCCTATGACATTATAATATATCCATATATCAAGTTTTGGACTATAGGGGGCTGACCTATTTTGACTTATGGTCAAAATAGTCAACGATTGTCATTAGAGCTAGTGGAAACCTTACTAGCATGATTAAACTTAAAATATGAAATTATTAATTATCATTAAAACTTGTGACAATAAGAGATATTAAATAAATTATTAAATTATATATTTTCTCTATTTGTTGTCGAAATAAATGGAAATTAGAAATTATTAGTAAAAAGAGAAAAAAATAAGGAAAAGAAAAAAAATAAAAAGAAAATATAGAGACTAAAATTATAAAATAAAAATAATTAAATATATTATAAAAATAATAAAAAAAGAAAAAAATTTTAAAATCAAAGACTACGCCTATTTATATAAGGAAAAAAATTAAGAGTGAGGATAACATAAGTGTTTTGAAAAAAAAAGGTTGGAGAAGAAGAAGGTGTAGCATAGTTAGGAGGAGGGAAAGGAGAAGCATAGAAGGAGGTTTTCTTCTCTAATTGCCATGTAGGCAATGTCTTCCATTTTAATATAGTATCATGGAAATTTTGGAGTTATAATGAATGCCTCCCTTTGCTATGCTGATCAAAAAAATTAAGTTATTGAATATCCATATGTATATGTAATCTTTTCCCAACCTATGTCATATTAGTTGTTGTGTGTATATTTTAAACAATTGACTGGGTATTTAATTGGATTGCTAAAAAAAAAGAGAAGAATGGATAATATAGTTCCATAAATTTATTATTAGCTAAACCAACACTATAGGGAGTCACTATAACTGTATGTAAACTAGTTTATGATTTTTTCAAACTTAGAGAATCACTGAAGTAGTCACAACCAATATAATCACTGCTATAATCCTAGTCCTGGGTAGGGTCACTAAAGTTTATAACTAAAGTGTTATGTGTTTATGTTTCCAAATTTTGTATGCCTTGAAACTATCAGAATAATTACTTGTGATAACAGGTTTTATATTATATCTATATTGTTTAATTCTAAGTGAAAAATAAATAAGTGTGGGGCCTATTGAGTCACTACATTAACATAGTAGTGGAATGATTTTTCATGCTTCATCACTTTATATATAAACATAATTGATTTATATATATAAATAGATATTTTTTAGAATTTGGGACCATTGCATTTTAGGAAGGTAATATTAATTACTACATAGTGAATCACCAATTTCTCCCTTACATAGTTGTATGTTTATATAAAGTCACTAGAGTATAAAGATAAGTGTTGCTAACTTCAGCAAGATTTTAGCATCATTGGAATCAATAACACATCAAATTTATTAAGAAAATAAGTCATTGAAGTTAAAATCTATGCATATACCCTATTATATACATACCTATGTTTTGCTAATGGCATCAATATTCATGCAACTATTGTAATAAGTCATTGTATATTATTTAGAATGTTGATTAAGTCCTGACATCATTTTAAAATAATTACCAACACTATTATCCATTCAAGTGAGTTGATATGAATATATGCATTGAAGTTGCCTCTTTCTAGCTTGCTAAAGATTTAAATTGAAATGTTCTGTCTACATAGAGATTATTATTAAAATTTTCACTTGGATAGTGTTGTATTTATCTTGTCCACACCATATCAAGGCACAATTGGCATCACTATAATTTATTGAGAATATTCATAAAAATCTATGCTACAGAATCATCGTACCACACTAAGCTAAATTACTGGTTATAATACTAGTCATTAATGTTATAGTACCATTCATTGATGTTATAATAATAGTCACTAATGTCATATTACTAGTCATTGATGTTATAATACTAGTCCTTGATGTTATAATACTAATCACTAATTTTGCAAGCTAATCATTGATCATAAAATGTGTATATATGTTAAAACAATGAATAATTGCCATGATATACAATACCAACATTTATGTTGATATATTTGTTGATATAATACATGTATTTTACTATAGAAGTATTCTAAAATATGTGAAGTGATTATGAGTCATGGAGGTTATTCATAATACTTTTTGATATTTAAATAGAGTTACTAGTATAACAATGTGTTAGTTTAAGAATTCCCATGCAACTAATAAAGCAATTATATATATATATATATATATATATATATATATATATATATATATATATATATATCCTTCCCCAAATGATGAATATAGTTATTATTTGTTATGCTTATGCCATAAGATGACATGATGACATGATAAAAATCATATTTCTCCTAATTGTGATTAAAATTATAGTTATTTTAACATAATATTATTATGTTATGTTCTTCTTTTGTGTTAATGCTACATTATTAGGCTACCTCATGAACTGAGTGTTTAAGAGAATATATCTATAATAAGTATGACATGTTATGAGTTGTCAAGCCAATAATGGAAGTGGAAGCAAAGATGTATCGAATGCTTGTACAAAAATGGTTTCTCTCAGGTTAAGTCATTAATCGGTATTGATGGTAAGCAATAGTAGTAAAATACTAAAATTGTTTCTACACGTAGCCTTTTTCCTTGAGTGAGTGTGATAAATGTATGTCTCTTATTTAAAAATATTTAGGTGGTTACTCATAATTCCATAACATGAAGTATTACAGTCCTAATTTATAGTTTGAAACAATTTTATATGTTAAGAATATATATATATATATATTCTTAACAACATATAAAATTGTTTCAAACTATAAATTAGGACTGTAATACTTCATGTTATGGAATTATGAGTAACCACCTAAATATTTTTAAATAGTTGTTAAGAATATATATATATATATATATATATATATATATATATATATATATCTGTGTGTGTGTGTGTGTGTGTGTGTGTGTGTGTGTGTGTGTGTGTGTCAATAGCAATAAATATTGTGTCATATCTATTATTTAAGTTTATTGTATGAAATTATAGTTGATGAAGTCAAATTTGTGGCAATAGATATAGATAAAATACCTAGAATATTGAAGAGTATAAATATGTAAGGAACCTTGCTAATGCCATATATGGTGAATTTGAATTAAAGGTTGTTTTGTTCTATTTGAGTACTAATAATAATACAATGAGAATAAAATATCGATATAAAGAGGCCTATTGATTATATTAATTAATTTATATATTGATGATTCATGGTCATAATGATTGTTGAAATCTTTTAAGAGCCTTGTTTTGTGTCTTAAATGACTGCTAGTATATATTTAGATAGTATTAGATATTTATGTGTGATACATATTAAGTAAATATTAATATGTATAATAATTGGCTATATTTATCATATAATGGTGCACCATGATGCATGTTTATAAGTCATATTTCTATAAATGCTAGTATGTGGTTTAATCTTAGGGTATATGCAGGTGGTATAATCTTATACTTACTTGATTGTTACTATGTATGTGGATCATTTGATTATTTAAATTATAAGTTGGTTATGTGTACTTATATAGTTGTGAACTATGATAGTATAAGATATCATAGATTACTAAAGTTTAAATGCATGTTATACCTGAATGGTACATATTTTAATTATTATGTTTTGACTTACATTTTTGTTTTATTAACTAAATGTATGCATGATTGGTTATCACTATGAATAGTGTGTTTTTGTGATAATTGGTAGGAATTTGTGTATGTGTGCATATAACCTTGAGAGTGTAGCATTTGTAAGCTAGTATATAATTGTGTTCCATGGGAACTATGACTCATTTTGTTATGTCTAGTTACTTGAATAGAAGCTTGTGTTTCCCTGTATTTAAGATCTACTTTGTATGATTGATTGTTGGAAACTAGTAGATATGTCTTAGAATATTAGACTATGGTAATATGGGTTATCATAGGCTGTAATTTGTTAGAAAACTAACTATGGTAGTGAAAAATCTATAGTTAAATGTGTATTTACTTGGGTGGTATAAACCATAGTCATTCTTTCTAGTATGGGATGAAAAGTAATTTAAGATTCATTCATATGTTTGATGGAATAAATATATGCTTTGGTTACTCCTATGTTTAACATGTTATATGATGTATTTTTTAGTATGATGTAAATTAAATGAATCTTATGGTTGAATTATTTTTGACCAATCTACATTGTTGATATGGAGTAAGGAGTGAGATAGACTTCACTGGATTAATAGTATTATAATGACATATGAAATCTATCTGATCAAGTGGTATGTGTGAATTTTATTGATCTATATATCATTATTATTTATTATTCATAAAACTTTGGACCAAGGTATGTTTAGTGAGATATTATCATTTCATGAGTATATGATTTACATGTTTGTGTGATATATTGCAATAGAACAATTTTCTATGATATACTACATGTTTAGTTTAGAAATCATACACTACACAGGTACTTTCTTGTCTCTCTATATTCCCAGACCATCACTATCTACTCATTCATGAAATAAGGGCCATTTCCTAATCAGATTAGTGGGGGATTGTTGGCCTGTGGTTGGTGTGGAAAAACACTCAGATGATGCTTTCCCTCCCCATAATAGTATTATTTATCGAGATGACACTTGAGATTGCCATAGATACTTGAGTTTGGAAACTATGCTTTGGGGGATCCATGTATCTTATATGTATATTGTATTGAATTTTACTTATTATTGAATATTATCATGAATAGTTGTAATTACTTATTATTGTACATTGATGGTGGTGGCTATAGACTTTTTTCAACCATGGCTGAGTTAATATATTTACTTTCTATATTTATATTATGATTTACTCTCATGATATTAGAGATCAATGATATATGATATAATATTCTTGCTTACTATTATCACACTTTGAGTATTTCATATGGTATCTATAGATTCTTGTGGTGTAATCTATTTTTAGTATATGTGTTTAAAATAATATTTTTTACATATATTCCAGTTGACCCCAATGGGGTTGTTACATGTGGTATCAAAGTTGTGGCTCAAAATCTAGGACCTAATGCATCCATTAATATTTTTATGTCTTTCTATTCACCAATGTGAATCGAGTGACATGAAGTATTGCATTGGTACTTTATATTTGTAATACCTCAGTATAAAACCATGTTACATTGTGATTAGATTTTTGAGACTTGGTAGACCTTCCTATATAGCTTGGTGACTTTTGTAAGTATGAGACATTCATGAAATGTGTGTGGGATAGTGAGTGTGCATCCTTATGAGAACTTGTACCCTCTTATAATTGATACAAGTTTGGTTTATAAAGTGTCATAATGGTGATGGTTGTATATTAGGTTTGGGTAGGTGAGCATATAGTATAGTTCATGAGTTATGAATAAAAAAAATCTACCATAGTTTGATCACATAGATCAAACACATCGAGTATGAATACATCCTTTTGGGTAATCAAGTCACCTTCTCCATTTGTGTTTTATGTTGTGAATGTTTTATAAGCATGGGATGCTTCTCACTTAAATATATGTTCTTTAGTTTTTGTGTCTTACATTCACTAATTTTAGAAATGAAAAATATAAGACCATTTTTAGTTAGTACCACCTAGGGTGGTGGGAATTTTATTATAGAAAAGTGTGGATATCTTGGTTGTGAATTCCTTTATGTTAGGAGTCTATTTATGAATTGACACCCTTAAGTTATGTGGGTTAGGAAAAAGTGACATATCTCTTAGTTAACTTAGAGGTGAGTTTTTATGATCTCATTCTCCTTTGAAATCATTATAAGCTACTGAGAGCATTCATATTTTCATGATGTTGATTTAGTGTTCTCTTAAATGGAAATTTGTTTTGAAATATTGTTTTGACTATATTCCCTAGAGTTTATGGGATAAATATATTTTAATTATTATTAAGAGATAAATTTTAGGATTAGATTAATTGATACATATTTTTGGTTAGTATTTTATTTTTCTCGGTTGTGGAAATAGATTGAGATATCATACTTACAAATTTGGTAAGTAGGTAGTGATTTGGCAACATTGAGTTACAGTGTTTTCTTTTTACTTTTTGAGGGTATGTAGGATTTTTTGAGGTGATAGTTATCTACTTTCCACTTGTGACTCTTTAGGGTCACCACTTTATCCAACTTGTGGTTTTAGACCACGTAGAGTGGTAAGCCTTGAATTTATATTAATTCTAGATTAAGAACTATAATTTGATTATAATTATTATGATATTATATACCCTTTATTAGATTTATATTAATCTCTTATGATTAAATCATATTATTTTAAAGAGTTATTTTTGTACATTTTGCTAGATGCAAGCAGGGTATAGGATGTGCTAAATAAATTGTCAATATAGGGGTTGAGATAAAATTTTAATTTTTTGCATTCTAGCTGAGTAAGCAGGGAGATATTATCTTGCTTGTTCTCTTATAAGGTTAAAATGATGGTTTGATCCTTGGGCTTTGTATGTTATGTTAATTTTAGCATTCTTTTCACTTAACTAGGAATATAATACTCTAGCTTAAGCTGGGAAATATGATACTAGTTATGTTTAGCTAGTGGTAAATTAATACAATTACAGATTGATTGTATGATTTTTCTTATGTGTATGTTGATACATATAGAATTATTTAGTATATATCATGACTTTCTATGATATATTAGTATAAAATTGTGATTCATTGATCCTTATGTACATTTTGGAGATCAGTGGGTCGTAGAGACCTAAGGGAAGAGTAGTGAATTAGGAATGTGAGTACTAAGTGATAGGAGTAGATCTTAATTACCCTCATATTGCCTTAATAGTTACTAAGTTTGGATTTGATAGATGGACTTGTCAAATCCAGGATTGACAGATGGATTTATCACATTCAGTCATATGGACATATGCATGTATACAGTGGAATGTTCATTCTTTAATTTTTTATATATTGGAAATATAATATTTCCAATTCTTATTCATCATCACACTTGTCAAGATATTTTTAGAGTAGTGATGATATTGACATGTTATACTTATCAAGCGATGTACGAAGTAGTGATAATATTAACTTAGACACATCATTCTTGCTAGGTTCCCTAATTAATTTTGTCTAAAATGAAAAAAACACTCTGTAGGATAGAGAGATGTGTAGAGGGATGGAAGATTTTGTGAAACTATCCCTGGTCATTTATTTTAGCTTGTATGATGATCATGTGTGCTCTTGAGAAGTTGGTAAGACTTTAACTGAGATATATGGGACCCTTCAAAGTAATAGAAGTGGCTAGTCCTATAGTATATAGGTTCATCTTGATGATTATGGACCTTAGGGTGGTCATGATAGAATCAATCAAAGTAATTAAGACTCGTAAACCTTATTTGCATAGTAGTGAGATATCATAAAGCAGGGTATTATGGGATTAATAATCTAGGAATAATATAAATTGAAAAAACTATAGTGAGTTCTACAAGTAATTTCCCATTTATTTGTTTAATTTGATATTTCATACCATTTTATTGATTTATTAAATAATGTTTTTAATTCAAAACTTATGTTTGAATAAGAGTCATTAGGGATGATGACTAGCTTCAAAGGAGAATGATGTTACATCCTGATTTCTCACTAAGCAAACTATTTGATTATCTATGGATATTTATAGTTGACACATCTGATTTGGTTATATTTTGATTAAGATTTGAGATATATGTTGTTATGGGAGATGATAAGATATTACTTAGGTTACATGATCACACTACTATGAATTAACTATAAGTATATGTCACTTTATGATCATGTTGATTTGTCATTTCAACTATATTTTATGATGAGTGTATATCACGACTGTTATGGTCTAATTATCTATTTTGTTGTGATGTTGATGTATAAAAACTCATCTTTTAGAGTGTGATGTAAGGAGAGCATCATCGAAGAGGGTGACATAGATGGAGATGTCAAAGGATAATAGAGAACTGGTAAGAACCCTGCACAAACCATAGTAGTTAGCACATGGTAGAATGCATTAAAAATGGTTTGCACATGGTGTATTTATTTTCTACTTTCTTTGAAAATTTTATTTCTATGGTTGCTAGTATTGGTTGGATAGCATAATAAATTCTTTTTGTGTATCTGGTATGGTTGTCATTAAAGCTAGTGGAAACCTTACTAGCATGATTAAATTTAAAATATAAGATTATTAATTGTCATTAAAACTTGTAATAATAAGAGATATTAAATAAATTATTAAATTATAAATTTTCTCTATTTATTGTTGAAATAAATGGAAATGAAAAATTACCAATAAAAGGGAAAAAATAAGGAAAAGACAATAAAATAAAATAAAAAGAAAATATAGAGACTAAAATTAGAAAATTAAAAATAATTAAATATATTAGAAAAATAAAAAAACAAAGAAAACAATAAAAAATATTTAAAACCAAAGACTACCCCTATTCATAGAAGGAAAAAAATTAAGAATGAGGATAGCATAAGTGTTTAAAAAAAAGGGTTGGAGAAGAAGAAGGTGTAGCATATTTAGGAGAAGGGAAAGGAGAAACACATGTGATAAAAAGTAATTCAATTGGTATAAACTATAGTCATTATTTATAGTATGGGATAAATGTATGTAGCCTTTTTCCTTGAGTGAGTGTGATAAAATGTATGTCTCCTATTTTAGAATATTTAGGTGCTTATTCATAATTCCATAACATGAAGTATTACAGTCCTAATTTATACTTTGAAACAATTTTATATGTCATTAAGAATATATATATTGTCATGTCAATAGCACTAATGATTGTGTTTCATATCCATTATTTAAGTTTATTGTGTGGAATTCTAGTCAGGAGGAGGGAATGTAATGTAAGATTCATTCATATGTTTGATAGAATAAATGCATGCTGTGGTTACTCCTATGTTTAGCATGTTATATGATGTGTTTACTAGTAGGATGTAAATTAAATGAATCTTGTGATTAAATTGTATTTGATCAATCTACATTGTTAATATGGAATAAGGAGTGAGATATACTTCACTGGATTACTAATATTACAATGATAGATGAAGGTGGTTCGATCAAGTGGTGTGTATGAATTTGATTGATCTATAAATCATTATTATTTATTATTTATAAAACTTTGAGCCAAAATATGTTTAGTGAGAAAATTATCATTTCATGAGTATGATTTACATGTTTGTGTGATATCTTATAATATAAAAATTTATATGATACATTTCATGTTTAGTTTAGAAATCATATAACACATGGGTTCTTGATTGTCTTTCTGGATTCCCGCATCATCACTATCTACTCATATGTGAAGGGAGGGTCATTTCCTGATGGGATTAGTGAGAGGTATCATTGGTCCATGGTTGGTGTGGAAAAGCACTCAGATGATGCTCTTTCTCCCTATAATAGTACTACTTATTGAGATGACCCTTGAGTTTACCATATATACTTGAGTTTAAAAACTATGTTCTGGGGGAGCCATGTATCTTATATGTGCATTGTATTGAATTGTACTTATTATTAAATATTTTCATGAAGAGTTGTAATTAATTATTATTGTACATTGACAATGGTAGATATAGACTTGTATCAATTGTGGCTGAGTTAATATAATCACTTATATTTGCATTATGATGTACTCTCATGATATTAGAGATCAGTGATATGTGATATATTAGGATTGCTTGTTATTATCATGATTTGAATATTTCATATGGTCTCTATAGATTCTCTTGGTGTAATATATTTTTGGTATATATCTTTAATTTTTTTTCACATATATTCTAGTTGACCCCGACAGAGTTACTACAGTCAACACAAGGGAATACCCAAGGCTTAGCTTCCACTTTGTGTAGTCTAATAGATTTTATTGATAATAGGTCATTGATGTACTCCATATCATTAAGAATTATATTATCCTCATCCTTATATGGAAGAATGGATTTGACCTCTACAAAGAGGGTTGATTAATTTTTGAATTCATTATTCAGAACAACCTGTTCAAATTATGTATCCTTCAATTCTTGTTTGATTCTAAAGTAGAACATTGAGGGAGTTGGTTCTTAGTTCTTAACCTCTATTATCATGCTAACTGGGCTCTATGTTTTATTAAAAAATTAGGGATTTCAATCAATATGGAGCTCTGGATAAAAATTCACAAGTTATAAGAATGGAAAATGTGATTGAATTTGACTTGGGGTGTAGTATATGGTTTGTAAATGGTGAATTCATTACTAATATCTCTTACATGTATAATAATTTATTCCAAACTAATGGTCTCTGTCAACTATATTTTTAATTTGAATTTATTTTTTTATGACATATGCTTTCACATGATTTTGTTTCATACATGGCACTTTGTTGTTGATTTTGGTAGCTTTGTCACCCTTTTAAGCTTTGATATGTCTGTCAGCCTCTACAGTTGTCATGATATTTCTTAGTCACAATATTTATTATTATTATTTGTATTTTAATACATCCATAGTAAAATGTAGCTTCTAATTGTGTCATTGTAATATGCTTGACACTTGTTTACTTTATCACTTGGTTTATACATATTGTTGAGTCCTTGAGTTGTGTAAATGTACATAGAAGTGAGGCAATGACACATGGTATATGTCTATGTACCAGATGGAAACATAGAGTAATAGATGATGACACATGGTAGCTGATTATTTAAAGGATGTGATTTGGTAGTCTATTGTTGCATTGCTTGGTTTGTATCATTTTATTCTACCAATTTTTATATTGACATATGTACAGTAAGATGGTGACACATGGTGTGATCTCACTTAGTCGACTAGTCATTAGTTTTATTGACTTAAGAATCTTAGATAAATAATGTAATAAGATGAAATGAATATGTGTGGAAAAATATCACTTATTCATTCTATCATTTATTTTCATGACTTTATTTTTTCACTATAAACTTATAATGAATCGAGATGGGAAAACTTGGTGTAATCTTGTGTAGTTAGAATCCAAAGGTCTTCAAAGTTTGATATGATCTTTATATAAATGTTTAATAAAATGAATACCAATAAGACTTCAAAATTTTATAAATTTTTTATGAGGAAGTGACACCTAGAACCTTAATGCTGATCTATAAAGTAGATATGCCCTCTAAAGAATAAAATGATAAACATGGGGAAACAAAAGATTACATCAATTAGCCATGTAAAACAAAAACCAATTTTTTAATTAAATTAATGCCTTGATTTCAAACCAAAGTTTTTAAAATAATCTATGAATAAAAAAAGTTAGGCATTGATATGTTAGGTCTGAAGTCATTTTAAATCTCAATGGGATGAAAATATAGGGTCCCTAATTAAATTTTGTAAAATGGGGCATGTTGACCACAACAGTGTTAATATCTAAAAACATGCAAATGAATTTTGAATATAGACATAACCATTTCATTTATTTTTAATAGATGTTTCATGTATAAGTATCGACCAACATAGGAAAGATAGTACCATATCAAGCATAATTACAAAGGATATAATGTTTTCATTGGAAATGTAAGAAGGAAAAAGATAGAATTCCCCAAATGTGATATAATATTCCTGAATTAGGCTAGATATTGAAATGATAATACATAAAATTAGCATGCTCACATAGATGCATGGTAGAGATCAGGGAAATATAGGAACCAAGTACTATAATATGTATAATAGACATTATGGAGATATTCATAAAATATAAAATGCATAATGAACACCATGTCTACAAGTAATGAATCAATCAAAGGACCACACAAGTCAGTGATCTCATTTAAGTTAGTGATAAGATAATTTTGTGATCACACAAGGATGGTACCCTAAAAACATGACAACAAGAGGATCCTCAATAGACAAGGATGCACAAACAAATAAACAAGCACATGCACATGTAAGGAAGCATTCATGTACAAAAATAAATGTAACCATGAAAACATTGTAATTAGGATATCCAGTATGATATACAAGATATATGTATTATCATGAGATGTAATAACCAATGTAATCTAGCTTAAACTAATTAAGGATAAGTAAGGAAATATATCACTCTATAAAATTTATTGAATATAAATTCTGAATATAGGTCATGATGCTAATGAAATTCCCCATCATAATGTGGGTAAATAGTATACAGTCTAACATCATGTAACCTATGAATATGTATAGAACCCACTGAAAAAATAACATTAAAATCAAGTTTAAATTCTGGATATGAAAATATTGAGCATAGGTGAATATGTAGAAAGACAATGTTCTTTAAATTGTGTATTATGAAATGATTTTTAATTTTATATTTTGGAATGTTTGTCAATTTTGTAACCTAATATCTTGTCCCTTTTATGGAAAAAGTTTATGAATTACATATATACCACATATGATGAACATAATGTGACAAGATGTAAAATGATGTATAGGTAATATGAGATGGTCGATGTAATAATGCAAGACACATATGTGAAATAATCCCCAATCATAAGATAAGAGAAAAGTGTCATGATCACATTGTATATATGAATATATGGCAAAAACCATAAGTGAATATATCCTAATATAAGGATAATTATGTACACATGGAAGATAATATTCCCCAAAATGTTAGATAAATCAATATCAGATAAGTATGGAAATAAATGTATCATGAGTGATGACCTATCATGTGTTTTGATATATATAAGACATATAATATAAATAATAATGTATAACCAAAAGTGAGAGGGATATAATATAATATAGATGCAAAATATGTTGATAAGAAACATGCATTGGTGTGATGCCCACATAAGAAAATATGATACAAGATAAAAATTATTAGCCTTCCAATTGGTACCCAAAATACACTTATCAAATTAGGTACACTGAGTAACCTTGGAGGAAACTCAAGGGAATTTCATACTCTCATTTTAGGATAACTTTTGGGAAAATAAAGGGTATGCATTATAGGTATTGGGCTCCAAAAAATAGCCTACTTGAAATAGATATCTAAGAGATGCATTGCTACCACAAAAGGCTCAATTCCCATTTGCACTTATAAAATATTCTCTATACTACTTGGTCTAATTCAACAGGTTTAACACTTAAAAAACTTAGTTCATAATCTATAAATAAATGGGAATGGTAAAATATGTCAAAGAAAAAACAAAACATAATGATGGGTAAGGCAGGGAAGAGAGGTTCTTGGGCCAACAATATAATATCAATACTAAAGACCCAAACATGTGCCCAACTACAATTTTACCACTATATGTTGAGTTTCAAAATAACTCTAACTTTAGCCACACAAGGAAGTAAGTATAAGAAAAATAACATAATTTGGGTTCTATATACATCTAAATATACTCAACTTAACTATTCCATTAATCATGCTATTTATCATGATCAATTCTATTTAAAATAAATAATCACTGTCCTAATTAAATATATATATCCATTTCCTACTATATATTTCTTACATAAACTAACCTTCCTACACACTCCATACTATATTAATCCATTGATTATCCCACTAACATTCCATTATACCACTAATCCCACTTCATTTAATAACCACTTGCCCCACTTACCAATTTAAAAATTAAAAATATTCTACCTACCCCCCTAGCCAACCTATCCATAGATACTCATACAAACCTAGTATATTAAACCCACCTAAAACCCCTAATATAATCCCTATTAATTCCTAATCAAATATAGAAACCTCTAAAATCTAAAGTCTTCTCTAATTCTCTAGAATTCTCTAAAGCTAAAGGGTTCTTATGAGTTTAAAATTCATTTTTAATCCTCCCCACCACCTTATAAATAAACAAGTAAGTGGCTTGGTTGGAATGGTTGGAATTGGAATTAGAAACTACTCACAAGCTCTCATAGACACTTCATACTCTCATTACATCCATATATCCTTGCCTTCAAGAAGCCATTAATCCCACTTGCATCCATCTTGAAATCTTGGAGCCATCATTATCTAGAAATTCAACAAACAATTTAGTTATCCTTAGAGAATCCATTTGAAGATTTTGGAGGGAAGATTAAGAGTAAAAGGTGATGGTAAGAGCCTTATAACTAAGTTATGATTGCTTCTACATTCTTTCCCACTGATATTTTTATAGATTTTGGGTTAATTTACTATATTTAGAATATTTAAATCCATTTCTCAAATTTTACAAGCATATATTGGAGACCATAGTGGGATCCCTCTTTTAAACTAACCATTGTGTGTGTAAGTTGTGTTAAATTTAGCTTACATGACATGTTAAGAAGATATTGGGCTCAAAAACTTCAAAATTTTCATGTTCTAGGAGAGTCATAACTTTGTTGTATAATTAGCAATTTTGCATCTATACTTTAACAAATGATAGTCACAATTTTGAATTGACCCCTTGGGCTTGACCACTAACCATTAGTTTCCCTGGTGGTTTGGTAACCCTATTCAAAATCGCTTATAACAAGTCACAATATTGAATGTTATCTACAATTTTTCCTTAGCTAGTGGTGATTTTGACTTAAGATATAAATAAATATTGGGACCTTAAAAATTTTGCTCTTTTTGGTTTTTTGGTATTTGACTAACCTTGTTATTTTTAAGGAATAGAATAAAAAATTTCCACTCTCAAGATAAATAGGTCTTTTATACTATGCAAAATCACTTATTCCTATTTATGATAATGAATTATATTAGTGATCTTGCTTTTGATATTTTCTATTTTGAATTAGATATAATGTCACTAATAAATACTATGATTTGGCTCTCTAAATAAGTTCATTGCTCTCTTTTTCACTTTATTCTAGTTGTAATAAATGGGAAACATTTACCAAATAAGGTCATTACCTATTTAAACAACCTTTTGATCTTCCTATTTAATATTGCTTCTAGTAGAAGCGATATTGAATTTAATAGCAATTTTGACATACTATAAGCAATTTTGGTAGAAGATAGTTAATAAGTGTTATTTTTATAATCTAGCCTTTGGTCTTTATTTGTAAATAGTCTAAATCTTGTAAATATTTTTTTCTTTATCATCTTAAAAGTACCTTTACTACATTGTACATTTTTTTTTTTTTCCTAAAAGAAAAATCACTTCTAATAAAGAGCAATTATGATTTTGAGTCACAATTTTGACACCCTAAAGAGTGATTTTGACAATAGAAAATTAAATAGGTGTTGTCTTCATTCTCAATAGTCTAGTTTTTATCTACATTCATAAATAATTTAGTGTTCTTTCTTGTAAATAGTTTAAATTTTATTCACTATTGTCTTGTAATTAATTTAAGCATTTTTTATAATTTGCATATATATTTTAATTTTTATACATGTAAAATCACTATTAGCAAATAGCATTTTTGATTGTAAAGAGCAATTTTGAAATTTTATCTATGATTTTAACTTATAAGATTTTGGGAAACACCCATAATTTGATAGAAATTAATATAAACTTATTCTAAAAAGAAGTATTATCTTTTTTACATTTTGTGCAAAAAATTAATAGTCTATTTAGAAGTCATAATATCACTTCTCGCATTATTCAATTTTGCTTTAAAGTAGTGATTTTGAGTAAGCCATAGTGATTTTTAATGTTAACCGTATGGTTACTATGCACTAACCATTTGTAGAATTGCATATTGATCACTTGTAATTTTGATCTTCTAATAGTGATTTTATCTTACTGTAAGCGATTTTAAAAAATTTGACTGTTTATATTGTGTAGAAGTGATCTTTAAGGAACAAGAGGCTATTTTGATTTATTAAAAACTAGTAACAAATTTTGTGTAGGACAAATAAGTATAAAGTTATAAAGTATATTTTTAACTTATTTACTTGCAAGATCAAGACTTGGTTTAAGATTTAGGCTTTAAATATATTATAAATCTCTTTGTTTGCTTGTGTTTTTGTCTTACATGATAAAATAAGGAGTTAGATAAACATTTTTGTGTTCTTGTGTATCACCCAAATATATTTATTTTATAAGGTGCAATGTGATGTGGAATTCATCTCCATGCACTTGCCTAGTCTTTAGGGGTTAGTGACATAAATTTCATCACTGCACATTCAACCACACTCCATATTTCACCATATTATAAAAATTAGTGACAAATATCATTAGGACAAGCGATTAACCCCATACAGGTCTTCCTTAAAGTAAAAAAATTAACTCTCTGACTTAATCATTATACAATACCCTATATAGAGTTGGGTCCTACATATTTTGTGTATATTGGGGATTCCCCTAGAAATCCTTGTTTAACTTAGTGTAAGGCCTTTTGACCATAATAGGTCACTTTTTTATAGGAATAGTATTAGGCCCCATAGTGATTGTCAAGTATAGTTGAGGTTGAGAGGGTTTTAGAGATTTCATAATGGGTCACCAATGTACAAAATCACTTGCAAAGCTATTAGACAGTGCAATCATTAGGTTACACACTCATTTAGCTTAGTAAATACTAAGGCTTGTGATTGGTGTGATTGTATGTGTGTCATGATAAACCCATATTATTTATGAGTTGAGTAAGCCTTATCCCTTTTTTATAAACACCTAAAAAAACCATTAGGACATACTTGTCCCATATAGGATTTAGATAAAAACATCTATATCTTTTCTCATCACTATCCCTTTAATTCTCCCAAAGTTTTGAGAATTATATTTGTCTTATAAGTAATATATAATGATTATCTATCATCTCTTAAAGGTCTTAAAATCATCATATTCGTCTCCACATCTATTCCAAAACATATTACATTAATTAAATATTGCCAAAATCTATAACTCTATCAGATTTCATCTAGCACAACATCTGCTTGTCATCTTACCTATTCATAGATAACTTTTATCCAATCATTATCTCACTAGTCTAAATAAAGGCATTTAGTCATCTCATCATCTAGTCTTCTTTCTAGGTTGAAACTTCATAGAGTTGTCACATTGGTAATACTTGATCATTAATGTACTTAATCTTAAAATCCAAATCTCATCACATCCATATTAAACACCTTGACCATTCTAGCCTAAAACCAAGATAAGTTTGTTAATCAAAATCAAATTGCTTTCCACCTTATAACACCTAATAATTTCTATATCACCTTGAATCATCCACCACATTGATCAAAACCCATGTACAAGTCTTAAGGTTGGGACAAGGATCAAACCAGGAAGATGACATCTCAAGGACACTAGGTGAATAAAGTAGAGATAATGAATAAAATAAAAGTGACATGCATACTCCTAGAGGAGATGAAAGAATTAATAATAACTTCTTCAATAGTGATGAAATTAGAGCCCAATTCGACCAATACATATTTGAAAATCCTGATCAAATATTAACCTAAGTCACTAGAATGGGAGGTAAATTACCTCTTACATTCAATCTTAACCTTATAAGACATTTAATCTAAGAACCATCTATACCTAACACTCCCCCATTCTAATATTCCACCAACTAAGATGAGAGGAACCCTAAATTGGTAGATCATGAATAAAAACTAGATGACGAGGAAGAAGCCCCTCAATAATTATATTGAGGCTGATAAAAATAGATCTACCCTAGAATATAATCTAGATCAAATCACCCAAAAAATTAACTCGCTAGCATCCTAAATCCATTTCAAAGCCCAAAAACCCATATCACCTAGAAGAATAATTAGAAATACCAACATTAATTTGTTAAAACCAAAATTAAGACAAACTAATAATTCTAATCCTTTAAGGGAAACTTCCTTTTCCTAAGAGTGGAAGATGGTGAAGGAGACTCTTCAGAAGATAGATCCTCACACTTAGGCAATGAAATATAGGTAAAAATACTTTTTCACATCCCCATTAGACATGAAAATTTTATGGATACCCTTCCCAACACATTATGAAATTCTAAAATTTGATAAATATAAGGGAAAAAGAGACCTTATCAACCATGTATAATAATTTTATGTAGCATGCCATGAGGCCACCTCTAATAATTATTACTTACTCTGACTCTTTCTTAAAAGTCTCATAGGACCTGCTCTAGAATGGTTTATGCACTTACCTAAATGGTCCATTACTACATTTGAAGAATTAATAGAAAACATTATGAGGCACTTTTACTTTAACATTGAACATGATATTTATAATAATAAATAAAGTAATGGAGAGAGTCTTTCATCATTCTTATAGTGATGGAGAATCCTATCCATTCACTTCTGATGCACCATCCTTGAAAAAGAGTTGGCTAAAATCTTCATTGACAATGTAAATGCAAAATTGAAATACCAATTAAAATTACAATATGCCAAATAATTTGATGATATTATAGAAAAGGGTATCCAAATAGAAAATACACTTATTTAAATGGGGAATCAAGTTATATACTCAAAATGAACAAAATCAAAATCAAGATAATGATTTTTTAGGTAAGCCCAAGGTCTTCAATAAAAACAAGAATGTGGTTGGGGATCATGTTACTGATTCCAAACATGTACAAATAGTACAAAAGTATTTTCCTACTACCAAAACTCAAAATACATCCAATATTATTTTTCCAAAAGGAAAACCAAAGCTTAGAATAAAGAAATGCCATCTTACTAGTCTTGGTGTGCCACTTGAAATAGTCCTAAAGAAATTAATTATTGTTAATATGATAACTCTCTCAGAGATTAGACCCTTGGATGATAATAAGCCACATCTTGATTGGTATCATGAAGATGAGTTTTGTGATTACTATCATGTGAAAGGGAATGGTAATTAAAAGTGCATGAACCTAAGACATTTCATCCAATAATTGATAGAAAAAGGAGAGATAAAAATTGAAGGTGAAAGTCATACAAGCTAATCTAAAAATCAACAATTGCGAATATATCAGACCCCTTACTGAAGCATGATAAAAAATAAATAAAACATTTAGGGATCAAGGTTAATCCTCTAGATCAATTTTTTTTATTACCATTCCATCCCATATCACTACATCAACACTATTGAGATCAAAAGCCCCAAAGAGCCCTCAAATCTGCCATGTCCAATCTTTAAAATTAATAGGGCTAATGAAAACTATGTAGTTACCATAAGCTATGGTAAAATAATAGTTTTTGGAGCACCTTTAAAATATCCAGCCACCTCTTCATCTCAAAAAATCACTATCCCTAAGAAAGCTCCAAATCTTCCTAATAAAACATGTGATATTATCTAGCAGTTAGAGAAGACCCTAGCACAAATCTCCCTCAGGGATCTTCTCAAAACTTCTTCTATACATTATAAAATATTAAATAAAGTCTTGTATAAATCAAAATCTCCTAGGTATATTGACACAAATCAATTCCAAGATTTAGTGGGTCACTTATTTCCATCACAAAAAAACACATTTAGTGCCCAGGACATGCCACCAATAGGTCCTTATCATAATTATCCCCTATTCATCAAAATATCCATTGTAAACCATAGGTTCTTATAGATGGAGTATCTTCCCTAAATTTGTGTAATATTAAATTTCTCAAGAAGTTAGGATATTCATAATCATCACTGGGGCCTACTCTGATAATGGTAAAGGCTTACAATGATCGTGAATGGTTATCACTAAGAACAATATATCTTCCCATAGTAGTGGGGCCTATTGTCCACCAAACATTAATCCATGTAGTAGATGTTGATATTCCCTATAAAATTATTTTTATATGCCCTTGGATCCATGAAATGATAATAGTACCCTCCAAACTTCATCAATACCTCAAATTCCCACATTTAGGTAGGGAGGTTACCATCTCAGGTGAAATTGAACAATTTTGTAACTATGAAATGGAAGAATCAAGTTATTATTTTTATTTTACAAGTACCCAAATCTCATCCTATAATATAAAAGCTATGAAATATGTACACCTTGATAGTCTATCACCTACCTAATTCTAATCATCAAAAGCCACTTGCCTAAAAGTTATGTCTAAGGGGTGTGGTGAATATGAGTATAAAACCCTTTTTGTAGGATATCTTCCACTGTCCCCATGTAGTTATGGGTCCCCAACTATATATAAAGATAAACCTATTATTTATTAGTTTGAGCCAACTAATTTTACTAATATAAGAATTCTATTTGAAGAATATTTTGAGGAGCCTAATGATTCATAGATAATTCATGAAGATCTAGTCGTTTCACTCAAATTTTGCTATTATTCAAAATAAGGTAGTAAAACTATAAATATGGATTATGGTAGGAATGCATGATAAAAAGTATGCACATTATGTTAGAATATTTTGGAGAGCTCCTTTTTGGCTTGGGAAGATGACCTACATGTAAGAAAGCATAGAACTGGGTTGGATGAGTAGTTGGTGTAGTTGGCCTATAGGTAGGATCTGGCTTAATTTTAGTAGAGTAATGGTGCATAGAAGCTTGGTTGAGAGGTGATAACAAATCAGCTCTTAATGGAATGGCTTGATGATGTGAACGATGCTAGTATGATCACTAGATTGTTAAATCACTTAATTGACCTATAAAAAGGGACTCTGAGTACCTAAGCTCTTGATAATAATTGCAGATCCATTAGACCTCATAGGCCTCTCTTTATTATAGGTATAAGTAAGAGGTGGAAGGAAAGGTGTAAATGGGGCTTCTAAATATAATTCATACATGCAAAAGGCTCACAATATGAATTAGAGAAATTTATATTTAGAAAAGCTAAGGTAGTAGTTTGCATGATGTTTGCATGCTTAGTTGAGATGGTGGATCCCAATCATAGATGGTCAAGGTAACAATTGATGGTCAAGGTCTAGAGGGAAAGGGGACATGATTGTCAAGTTTAATCTATTTGGTGAAATAGGGTGTAGGTAGGTGTGTTAGGCTTGGGAGGTGTTAGATGGTCTAAAAAGGGGTTTTAGGGGGTCTAGGGGTAACTTTGACATTCAAAATCACTGGTGTACATATTTTTGATGTCTACATTTTGCCCCTTTTTATTGTGCTACTCTTGTGAATGAGCATCAAAACAAAAATGGAGTATAGGTCAATGGTCTAGTTACCCTGAGAGTGGGAGGATGTATTCCCTCTCAAACTAAGAGTTGGTGAGGTGAAGCTAAAGTAGGTATAGGTTTGATAAAGGGTAAATGTGGATTCATGAGGTGGTGACCTGAGGTTGAGCATGTGAGGCACAAATGTGCACACAAAATGTGATAAAAAGGTATGATAACCAATATCACACAAAAACAGATTGCCAATGTTGGTAAAATGTTAAAGGGTTGGTGTTGAGAAGGAAAAGTGACAAGTGAATCACATGACCACCTATAGGCATGGTGGCTGGGAACACTCATAAATACAATCTCCTAAGATATTTTTGTGTTTCTTTTGGGTATCCAAGGTAGGAAATGCTCCTAGGGAAAACATAAATGGGTCAAGTATCATGGGTATTCGAGGTAGGAAGTGATCTTGATGAGACACAAGTGGGTTAGTATGCATGAGGTGTCACAAAATATGAAAGTTCAACATGGCAATGTTATCATTGTGATCAAAAGACTAAGAAATAAGTGGTCACAAAATTATGCACCAGAGGGGCCATAAGTGTCCAATAGTGAGGTGATGAGGTAGTTAGTTTATAAGAGAAAGGCCTCTATAAAAGTGGCAAGGGCTTGGTAGGGGTAGATGATTTTTGATATATGTTTATTAAAAAAAAGGGAGGTGGTGTCTAGTTAGGGCTCCCTGACTGTCGATGGTTAGGGTTCCCTAGAAGGTGACCATTAATGGTTACCCTAATCATTGATAGTAAAGGGAAACCCTAAAAATCTACCAAGTAAAAATTAAAAACAAAAATTACTTTTACTCATTTTAAATTTCGTGTTTGTTTGACTTGGCTCTAGGAATTATGACATGCATGGAAAGAGTTCTTACTAAGTTGGTGACTGCTCATTGGTTGGAGTGTGGGTGTGATCTTAGAAGGTCTGATATGTAGGGAACACATGGATGTGGTCGAGTAACTACTCATGGGCTCAAACCATAAAGGAGGTCATGGAATGAGGTAGGGGGTGCATTTAATTGATAGTTTTTGGTTGAAATTGCTTGTTTATACTGCTTGGGTAGGTAGGTCAATATAACTAGTAGAAGTGTTTTGGGCACATTGTGCCCTGGGTAGGTTTTTGTGGGTTTAGGGTGAATTTGTGGGTAAATTCAAAAATTAATATGGGGATGAGTTGGGTTGGGTAGGTAATATGCTAAGTGTTTGAGGTGATAAGGATGGTATTTGCATAGTTAAGAGACCATGGACTTATCCACATCTCCTTTGATAGAAATACTGAAGGAGGCAACCATTGCTTCAACCATATCTTCACCCACTCTACCTATTGAATTAGTTGAATTATGTTCCATTCCTTTATACACCCAAATAAAGGAAACAACCATATCCATCCTTTTACTTGAATCAATCATATTTTCATCCCTTATCCTAGAACTACCCATTTTATCTGTAGGAACCATCTCAAAAAAAGAGATCACCTTACCTACACCTTCCATGGAGGAAACATCCTCCCAAACCTTGTAACCTTCCACTAAGAACATAGATGAAAAAACCATTTCCTTAGCTCCACTAATGGGCTTAAATTTTTAAACTAATGACCAAGGGATCAAACCCATTTATAAGCCTTTTTCTAGATTAGTCTAAAATCTAGAGTTCACTTCTCAACCCAACCTAGATAGTTCCACTTTTTAGCACTTTCTTGGGATCCCTTACCAAAACAAACCTAAAACTTCAACCTCACTTTCATCCACCATCAAACCTATCATTACCTCAACCCTATCCTCAAACCCTTCTTCCAAAATCATAGGAGAGCCATCTAAGCCACCTCTATCTAAAAATGTCAAATCACCTTACACCTCTCTAACCAAACCCATCAAGAATCTAGGAATACTTCCTACACCTAGCCTTGATACCCATATTTGAAGTTGGACTTAACCTCTTCTATTCCACCAAAGAAATCCCCAACCAAACCAACTAGGAAGGTGAAACCACCCAAACCATCTCAAACTAAACCCATACCACCCCCTTCTCTCTTACCTTTAATTTTAGGACCTCATCCTTCTACCATCCCAGGAGCTCATCCTTCTACCAAGAAGGTAAACCCTCCCAAAGTTACCTAGTCCTCATCTATTTAACCTTCTCCTTTTGGTCTACCTACACCTACCTCTACCAAAACATCAAACTCTCCATCATTCTTAACTAACCTATCAACCTCTACCTTCCCACTTATCACCAAAACTTCACCTCCACCTCCAAATGTTCAACCTTAAAATCAACCTTGAATAAACAATACCAACCAAAACCACCCACCAAAACCATTCCACCACCTCCAATTTCCATGGTGAAGCTTACTTCTAAGAAGGCTCCCACTGCTAAAACCAAGAACCTAACATTTTTGATTGAATCTTATTCAACCATTCTACAAAGGTTGTTACAAACTTATTCCTTAACCCTACCACCCATAAAAAAATTTGACCCTTCACATCCTAAACCATCATGGTTCAATGACAATTTGATTTTTTCATACCATATGACTCTTAGACATGATAAGGAGAACTACAAATCTCTCTAAAAACTTGTCCTTAGATTATGGGATGAGGATGATCTATTATCAAATGAACCTCCCTTGACCTCATTACCAATATAACCACCAATTTAACCCATCCAAAATTTACCTACTCCACTCTCATTTTAAAGTGGGGAAAAATTGAAGCAACCATCTATCCCAATGCCTCCCTTAATCCACACTATCCATATGGTTTCCTGATCTCAGGCCCAAATAAAGGATAAGGGAAAAGTAAAAGTGTCCATACCATGGACCTACCCTTCTACCCCTCAACCTTCAAAATAAAACTAAACACCCTCACCTTTACCTTCACCTTCCCCAAAACCCAAAATATCCATTTTGCGTGCCTCTCCCTCCAACCCTTCTAAAATTATCCAGTGAGTAGTGTTAAAATAACTTCATTAGACACCAGTGAAAATGAGACTTTACAAACCAATTAAGACCTCACCCCATCACTACCAAGCATTAATAGAGGCCTTATAATTCATATAGGTTCAACTATAATATCCTTAACCTCTTACATCCTTTGTCAAAGCCCTTCAATTTTCTACCTTCATCACCTTTTAGGATTCAGAAATACCTTATGTCCATTCTGAAGATCTTGATCTTCCCCTCTTTATCATATAACACATCAATCAAACCCACATCAAAAGGGTAATGATTTATGGAGGATCTATTATTAACATTATCTCCTCCCATTCTTATGATCAACATCAATTTCCTGAGAATATCATGTTGTAAACTATAGTGGTTCTCTGCTCTTTTAATGATACTATGGCCACTACCTTATGGATAGTCATCCTCCATATCTGCTTGGGACCTTGCATAATTATATAACTCTTTTATGTTGTAGAGGGTGAGTTATAAAAAAAATTACTTAGACACCCTCAGATCCATGCCATTAGTTGTTTCCCCTCTACTTTACACCGATGTGTCAAATTTGAACATGAAGGTCAAGTTGTTACCATAAAAGCTGACCCTAGTCCTTTTACATGATGCAACATGGCATATCAACCCAATAATTTTATTCATCCTCTTTATTCCACCTTTACACCAACCAAAAACACCTCCATCCCTACCATAGATGAATCTTTAACTAGCTCATCTATCCCTTCTTCCCAAACCCCCATAGAGGACCCCTTGGAACCCACATTCCAACATCTCTCACTAGGGGAATATCATCTTGTAGCCTTGGATACTTTCCCTACTCCTAAATAGTATTATAACCTCACCTATGATTATAACCATCATCCCTTTCATGCATCCTAACCATCAAACTATCTTAATCTATGAGGGAGTTGATCATCCACTTCTTACTTCCATCGATACTTCTATCACCCAACCATTCACCTCTGACTTCTCTTATCTTGACAAAATAGATTTTACCAAGATATACCTTCATAGATGTGCCTATAAGGGACTTTTTCTAGGCCATTATGAACATGGACCTCATGAGTTACCTTCCATCACAACCCAAAAACCTTATGATTGATTTGGCCTTGGGTTCATACCACCAAAAGAACTAACTGATTCACATAAACCCATCACCACTATTGATGAGGATACACCATCCTCACCAGCCCAATCTCCTTCAAAGTTAAAGGATTTTGATATCATTCCTTTTAACTTTTTTTATAAAAACTATTAGTTTGGGCCCCTTGACTTATCAAAAGGATGACCGAACTAAAACCCTTCCTCTCATCTATCCTAAAATGGTAGAAAATGATTCTCCTACCATCAATACCATCCAACATCAAGACAATGATTCCATTCTCACCTACCTCAATGTGGGGGACTATTCTATCTCCAAATCCCTTCCTCTTAAGAACCAAAACATATTGAATAAACTCATTATTGATGTTAACTTGGATACTCAGGATAACCCTCACATTGTCAAGATCGGTCAATCCTTAGATTTTACAGAGTAAAAGAATTACCCTTCTTTCCTTCATCATAAAATCATAGCATTTACTTGGTCCTATGAGGATATGCCCAAAATCAACCCTTACATATCCCTTTATAACATTGTCACCCATCCTAGCACCAATCCCATTCAGTAAAAGCTTCACAGGATGCACCCTTGCATCACCCTTCTAGTCAAATAAGAGCTCCAGTGTCTCTTGCCTATTGATTTCATCTAACCCATTGATTATCCTCAATGGGTTTCTAACATCATTTCCATTACCAATCTCATAAGGGGACTTCACCTCTGTATCAACATTCATGACCTCAACAACATTTGCCCAAAGGATGACTTCCCTTTGCCTAGCATCAACCAACTTATTGATCTTATAGCTAGCCATGAGATGTTATCTCACATAGACAATTTCTCAAGATATAATCAGATCTTGATTACCCCCAAGGATCAACATAAAACTTCTTTCATAACCCCATGGGGAACCTTTTGCTACATGGTCATGCCATTTGGTGTAAATAATGTTGGAGAAACCTAACATTATGTAATGACATATATATTTCATTATCTAATCCATAAAATCATAGAGAACTATGTGGATGATCTCCTTGGGAAATCTAAACATCAAAAATATCATCTACATATTCCCACAATCACATCAGACTCAACCCCAAAAAATGTATTTTTGGGATCCTATCTATAAATATTCTTGGCTTTATCATCTCTCTTCAATAAATCAAAGTAGACCCTACCAAAGTTAGAGCAATTTTGGAGATGCCTCCTTCAACACACCTTAACAAACTCCACAACCTACAGGGGAAGCTCCAATCCATCCTTGCTTCACCTCTCAATTATCAGATAGATGTCAACCCTTTTACCATCCTCTTAATAAAGACACATCTTTTAAATGGACTAAGGACTATTAACAAGCCTTTGATTCAATCAAAAAATACCTTCTTTCTCCACCTGTTCTTACCCCTCCTAAAGAGGACCAACCCTTCTACCTTTATATATCTACCACTAACCATTCCTTAGGGGTAATGCTCACTCACCATGATGAACAAAATAAATATCATGATATCTAATACATAAGTCAAACACTTATAGAGTATGAGACTTGGTACACCCATTCTGAAAAACTATGCCTCACCTTAGTCTTTATGGCTTCTAAACTTCAGCATTACTTTCTCAATCACAAAACCTATGTCATCACCAAAACTAACCCACTCAATTACATGCACTCTAAACCATACCAAAACTAATGTATGGCTAAGTGGCTCATGTTTTTATCTAAGTTTGACCTTGAGTTACTCTAGAAAAATTTGAGTAAAGGGCAATTTATTATCAACCAATTGGCCAAATCTCCTTTACCAGACAACCAATCACTTCCTCTTGCATTTTTAGATGATTCTATCATGACTCTTTATTATGAGGACCCCACCTACCAAATGAACATGTTATTTGATTGCTTATAATGCCATCATGGTGGGGGTGTTAAAGATATTATTATTCCCCTTAATGTTGAACCTCTTCCCCTTTCTTTTAAACCTTGATTTTGAATGCACCAATCATGTGGTTGAGTATGAATCCCTCATCATAGGTATCTAAACTAGTGTAGCCTTTTAAATTAAGACTATTAGTGTCTTTGGTGATTCCCAACTTATGGTCAACTAGGTTAATGGTTCCTACTAATGTAATAATGATGTCTTACAAAAGTACAAACAACTAGTAAATGTACCTCTTAGCTTCATTTGATCATTACCTTATCTAATATGTTTCATGATCTACCAACAAGTTCATGGATACCATGGCTTCCCTTGTTTCCCAATCCAATCTCAACCTATCAAGTCCAAACTATTTGTTACCATCCACCATTTTATTACACCCTCTTATATCCATTCTGCCCTTCCTACCATTTGTAGTGTGGAAGCATCTCCATCTGACATATGGTATGATCAAACATTTAACTACCTCAACCTTGATATCACTCCTCCCAATCTCTCTAGGAATTATCAAAGAGCCTTTGTTCAAATTACTTCTCATTATACCATATTAGGGGGAATCCCTTATAAGCGTGGTTGTGACAACCTCCTTCTCCATTATCTACATAGTCAAGAAGCTTCCCATGCTATTAGGTAAATACATGATGGAATATATGGGGGACACTTTAGTGGTTTATCTATTTCTAAACATATCATTTTATTTGGCTACTATTGGGCCACCCTCAACCAAGACTACTATGATTATGTAAAGAAGTGTGTTAAATGTCAACAGCATGCTAATGTACATCATGAACCTACCCATGGCCTACAAATATATAAGACTATTAGCCCTTCTCAAAATGGGAAATCAATCTCATTTGGGAAATAAACCATCATTCTTCATAATGACACCAATCCATCATTACCACCACTAAGTATTTCACCAAGTGGGTGGAAGTTATTCCTCTCATCTTGACCAAAGCCAATAAGATAGTCAACTTCATCAACCATCATATCATCTATCTCTTTAGTGTTCCCCATAAAATCATTACTAATAATGGAAAATATTTCAAAAACAATCAAGTCCAAGGTATTTATGATGTGTTTGGAATCAATTTAAGCTTTTCCTTACCTTACCATCCATAAGCAAATGGATAGGTAGAAGCCTCTAACAAAACCCTTAATAAAATGTTAACCAAAGTAGTCAATGATTCAAGTCAATACCACCACTTGTACATCCCTTTCACTTTATGGGCATATTATACTAGAATTAGAACCTCTATGGGTGTTACCCCTTTCTCTCTGGTCTTTGGCGCAGAGGCAGTCTTGCCTCTCAAAGTCTAGATTTCCTCTCTTCATATATCATTATAATACATCATCTCTGAAAGTGGCTATCATCAAGAACATCTAGCATTACTTGAGCTACTTGATGAGCATCACCTCATAGTGCTTAACCATCTTCGTATCTACTAAGAGCAAATCAAGTGCACCTATAACAAACACCTACAAGAATGAGAATTCAATATCAAAGACCTCATCCTAAAGGAAAACCAACATGTAACCAATATGGAGAAAATTAAAAGAGGCAAGTTTGCTTTCAATTGGCTTGGACCCTACATCATAACCCATAAGTATAGATCAGGAGCTTGTCATTTATCCTCTCTTGAAGGTAAACTAGAACCTAAGCCTCTCAATGCTTCACATCTGCATCCTTTCTTTTGTTAAACAAAGATTAAACTCACTTTTTGTCTAACTTAAGCTCAACCCCTGATTTATGATATTTTCACCTTCACTTACTTACCCCTCTCCCTTTGAGGACAACCAATTACAACATAGAACCATGTGATTTACCATCATAGTCATAGCCTAATCCTAAATATGGGTACCACGGCTCTACCCATGGCATGGTTCTCATGGATACTTTTGATCTCTAACAAGATGGAATCCCATGGTCATTTGTTTCTCAAAAGCACCCCTTTTACCTATCATTACCTTCTTGTGCTAAATTTTTTTTCCTCATAAATGTAAACTTCTAAGCCTAATTAGACTCATCCATGTCTAGAACCTTACATCAAAACAATTTGAGATACCAAAATATCACTTGGGTCACATATTTTCTAGAATTATAGACTATTCCCTTGAAGGAGAGATGCTCACAAACAAAATTTATTAAAACATAGACTACTCCCTTAAAGGATAGCTAGCAAATATACAAACCCAAACTTAGACCACTCCCTTGAAGGATGGCTAAGTCAAACGGGTCAAAATCAATCATTTGAAGCTTTTCACATCAATCATCTTCACAATCTATCAAAACAAAAGTAATAAATAAAAGACCCTATATCAAATCAAGCACAAGCTATCTCAAGAAAGCTGTAATCAGCTTTCATATATAGCATTAGTAGACTTCTCACATTGATCAATCTACACCTTACACAAAGACATGAACTTGTCTAATTTGGTTCTTAGGTCACCTATAGAAGGATTAAACTAACCCTCATAAGGTTGCCTTACCTATCAATCCATCTACCTTTCACCTGCTACCTAGCTACCTCCCCTTTATACCACCTATAAATCAATGGATTATGAGCTTACTTGATACAATGTAATTAAGACATATTTTTTATCTACCAAATCATGCTAATGTGAAGCATTTAAAAGGATTATTCTCCTTAAGTCAATCTAAATTTAGTTTTGTTAGGTCCTTACTAATGAAAAGGCATCATGTTTTTTATCTTACCCTCTTATCATTGGTTTATGTGGACATACGTCTTATGATTCTCATTTATTTTTCTACATTTACTTTGTTTTTAAACTTAATTTATGTGTTTCAATTACATCCTTAACCATAATCACATCACATCTCTATGATCATAAACAACAAACATCAATAATGATCAAAAATGCCATGAACCACATCATATATATATTTATGATCAAAACATCATGAACCATATCATACATCATCTATCTATAGTATCATCCTATCCATTTACCATAACATCACAATAATTCATCATATAACATCATATCATAAACCATATCAATAAACCACAATTGAACCATTCATAATCATGAACATGAACACAATAAAAACATCATCCATAATCATCACATGCCTAAAGACACTAAGTCCACATATCATAAGCATAAAACATCAAACATCAAAACATTTAAACCATGAACCATCAACATACATCATATATATCATCATGAGCATCACATACATCATCATATCCATCATCTCATCAAATAAATGATACATGTAATAATGTATAAATATCTCTTTGAAAACATGTACATCTCACTACATTGACATGTAAGCCAATATCAAAATCATGTACATCTACATCTATACATCATCTCATATTATATCATGCCCCTAGGCCACCACTACCATTCACCCCTCCTACTCCTACACCTTCACTACCATTTAGTGTCGATCCTCTTGGGATGCTTGTCTATCCAACCATCAATGTAGCCCACTGACCTAGAGTCACCATGGTTGCCCCACCTACTAAATCAGATTTGTACTCTCCCCATCTCATTTTATTAGGATAGTATGCTAGAACTATGGCCTCATAATATCTCAACTCCTCCATTGTGTCTAATTACTATGCCATAAGAATAGTACTAGGTGGACCTACTAGTGTTTTCACTACTCTTACCCTCTATCTCAAGGTGTCCCTCTCTTGGGTCACCAAACCAAGTGAGGTCTGAGCCTGATCTCTTTTCACTATAATATTGGCAACCTAACCCTAAAAAGTCAAAATATGGCCCTACAATGTGGCCACCTATCCCTATAAACCTATAATTTGTGCTTGTGTAGTAGCCAGTGCTACCCTTGCGTATCCATCTGGACCACCACCCTATACCTATGTTTTATCTAGATCCACATTCATGTCTTGTTGGCCCCCATCATCCCATACAAAATCAGCCACTACATAAATTTCCTAGTACCATTTTGCATAGCCCTAAACAAAACTAGCATCATATAGCCTTACTCTGGTAGGTAGCTCCTCATGATCCAACACTACCTCCTTTGGTTATGGATTTGGTAATAAAAACTTATTATCTTCCCTCTTATACCTTATTAATAGACCTGGGATCCCCTATATTAGGCCATACTACCTCCTCACTCCATCAAATGGGATGAGCTCAGTCTCACCCTCCCTCCTCTTATAAATCCACCTCTATCTCTATAAAGACAAAGTGTGATAGTTGTATAGGTTCCACCTAGGAAAGTCCACATATGGTCTCCAAATGACATCACCCAAAAACAAACCCTCCAAGGCATATCTGAACCAATCAATGTCTCGTGTACCTCCTCTAGACCCTATCAAATCATAATAACCCCTCCATTATAGGAAACCCACTCTGTAGTCTGCCTAGGCATAGCCATCTTATGGTAGCCCCAATGGTCTCAAAACTCAAATGTACTCATATGCCCAAAAATGGAGCACAAATCCAACACTGATCCCATATCTCTTATGAGCTTAAAATTCATAGTTCTCCCTATATATCTAGACTAACAAAATAGGTGCCCACCTGAACACCATCCTACCAAACAACATCTCTACCAACACTCCTAGTAACAAATATGGAAATTGTCCATTACTCAAAATGGGGCAATGTGAAATAGGACATTTCCATCATCATCATTATCAATAATCTCTCATAAATATACCTCTAGTACAATGGCTCATAACCAAAACCACCTAAATGCCACCTAGTATGGACCCAACCCTCACCATATAGAAGCTCCATATGTTCATCCATCTCCTCACTCTCAATATGATAGATAGGCTCCCCTTGAATAGGTATCCATGTAATCCTATGAACATCCTCCAACAAGATGGTCATCTCTCCTATCGGTAGTAGGAAGGTGTTTATGGTTGGATCCCATCTCTCAATGAGGGCCATGATCATCGCCATATCTCATGGCAACCACTGATAATATCACATGGATCCTAAGCTAACCTCCTCCATATGTGTCCAATCATCCTGAGTCATACCTCCATGGATCTCTATAAATATCTTAGGAACCTTACCCCTCATCTAAATTTGGTCTCTTGCCTACAAAAACAAATCAAGTTAGCATGCACACTTAGTTACCATTGCTCACACTTATTATACCTAACTCAACTCATATCCACCTTCATTAACCTATTCCAAAATAACCCATAACCATCTACAGCATTACATCTATCACTTAAAATCAACCCCCATCCACAAACATTTTATCATCTATCCTAAATTATCACATCAATACTTGATGCTTCTATCAAAAACATCTACCCTAACTATCAAAAACAACACCTAACTCTACCCAACAACTATTAAATCAACACATCATTCCTATTTGAAAATTTACCTATCCTAACTTACACTTGAAACTTTAATTAACCCATACCCCTTTTAAAAACATTTTTTAAACCATCTTCCTCAACATATTTTACAACCACCCTCCCCTAAAACACTTGACTATTGACAGTTTGCCTAAACCATCAATAGTCTAGTAAACCTTTTTCCTTGGTGTTCAACCATCGACAGTCAGGTCAAACACCAATGGTCACTTTATGTTACTACCAATGACTAAACCTTGAAACCTACCATACCAAAAACATGATCAAAATAAACAAAATAAAAAAACAACCTGCCATTTTCTATCCTATAACCATCACCAACCCAACTCCTACACCAATTTCAAATTTCAACTACTAATTTTTCCAATCTCAAAATAGAACCTAAATCTAGGTCAAAACCCACTAAAACCCTATCAAAATAACTACAACCTACCCAAATTAAACTTCACATAATCAAATTAACTATCTACCAATTCAAAATATCACCTACCTCATTCATCGACCACTATCAAGGATAGAGCCCATGTCTAGCTGCCTAATCGCACCCTCATCCACCCTAAATCTCGATCTAAGATGGATCACCTCTAATACATGTTTAACCAATCAATAATCATCACCTTTGACAAACACTCAATCAACCCTGTTAGCTAAATTCCAAATCAAACACTCGCTAGATAGCACAAAAAATATGGAGTCAACAAGTTGAAAGTGAAAATGAAATATCATTTTCACTTTTAATACTTAGATTTTTAGGGTTTGCCCATGACCATCAATTATCAGGGTGACCATAAAAATTTAATATTAATACCCCTAACCATTTATGCTCAATAAAACCCACATTTAAAAAAAATTGGCACCCAACCTAAGTGCTTAAGTTTATTTGACCAAACACTAGAGCACATCCACCTTGACATTGGCCATTTTTGACCTAAACTATCAGATGTTTTTATGAAAACCTTGATTGATCATTTTAACCATGCCAACCACTCTTTCCATGTTGAACATTTTAAATTTTCACCACATCATGCACAAACTAGACCATTTGTGATTTTCACAAGAGCACTTCCTACTTTGGATACTTACAAAAACACTGACCCTATCTAGGAGAGTTATAAAGTAACTTGATCAAATATGAATAATATTATGGAATAATTACCCCATCACTTATACTTCAAGAACCAACCTTATTTTTACCAACAATGGTAACCTTAGTCTATGTGTGATCTTGGCTATCACACTTAGTCATATTCTATGTGCAAATTTGCATCTCAAATGCCCAACCCTTTTTTATCACCAACCTCATGACTCACCATATTCTTCTTATCAAACCCTAACTCAATTTTGGTTTCACCTCGTCAACTCCCAATTTGAGGGGGAACACCTCCTCCCATACTTGGGACAAATAGACCTTCAACCAAGCAATCCATTTTTGTTTTGTAGATTGTTAATTCAAAGCTACATAACAAAAAAGGGGGAAAATATAGAGACTAGAAAACTATACTAGATGTTGATATTCCTTGGGATACCTTAGGGACCACCTAACCCTTATCAACCCATTGACTAACCTATCAAACCTTGGGACTAGTTAGCTACTTAGCTAACTAAACTCAATAACTCTCTAACAAACCTCAACCCACATATTTTAACTTACCTTGACCCTTTAACTTTAAGACACTCAATTTTTATGGTCAAATTAATCGTTGATGGTTAGCCTAACCATTGATGGTTAGGTCTTCACCCTTCTAACACCTCACCAACTATGTGCAAGATAATGAGGCATAATTAAATATGTTCACCTTATGCAGTGCTAACAAACTTATAAGCATTGAAATTAGCAAACTAAATTACTAGGGAACCTTCTATCCTCCATCTCTCTTTGCCTATAGGAGTAGGAGGTAAAATAGATCCATCATCATCATAAGCATTCTTGCACATAGATATTCAATCTCTCTAGCTAATTAGTCTTCTTTCAATGATTTAGTAATAACAACAAAGATCCAAACCTCTACTAAAATTTCTCTCCAAGCAAAAGTACTATTATTTCACCATAATTGTTCCAACCATCAACCACTTAGCATGTAATAGGTATATTTTTACTTTAGCATTTTTATTTTGGTTTCTCAGCTTTATACACCATTAGACCTATCTGCACCTATCTTCTAAACTTCCATTTTTGACAAGATCCTCAACAGACCATTATCAAACCCTTACCTAATTAGCAAACCATTTTGCAACTCTTTTCTAAGTACTTTCAAAAATCCATATAGAATCATCAATATTTACCCAACTATTGATGGTCACCCCCAACCATCGATGGTTACCCAACCACCAATGGTCAACCCCAACTGTTAATGGTTACCCAACCATTGATAGTCAGCTTAACCATTGATGGTTAACCCAACTGATAATGATCAATGTGACATGAAATAATATCAAGTTATTTCTAACCCCTTACCCCCAACCAAATCTAACTTTCTATATTCCTACCTATTTATAGACCCTACCTAATTTTTTGAAGCTAACTTGATCTATTTTAGCATTAGTATTGACCTAATTTTGCTATATTTAGTCATTTTATCTATCAAGTATTTAGCTACTTCTTGTATTTCATTTCATTATTTTATATTATTTTAATGCAATTATCTTTATTTTATCATTTACAACTTAATATTTATCAAAAGAGTGGATTGATAGCCTCTTAGTGAACTCACACTTCTTGGATCTAGCTCACACTAGGCAGTCCGCTTAACTATCTTGCTAACAACACCTTTTATTAGTGATTTATTATCTATAGGCTATTCCTTCCAAGCCAAATATTATTTCTCCATCTTCATCTAGATTATGTGTGCATAACAACTAGGTATGTATACCACACCCTTATTACTAGTTTCTTATCTTCTTCCAAAATTAATAAATGAGCAAAAACTAAGAGAAACATAAGGTGTGCAGAATGGAGAGTAAAGCTCAAGAGGATAACTTGAGAATATCACTAAAATATGGAGGCTTACCATATTAACCTTGGGATTTAAGGTATGTTGAAGGAGGTTGTGAACAAAGACTTTGTGGAATTTGTTTAAGGTTCCAACATCAGACCTGTATGAACAATCCTTAGAGGGTAAAACCACCTAGAACCCTTTAAAACCCATCTGAAGGAATGGATTTGGAGAATTAATAAGGAGACACATATATATTATATATGATGAGTATGAAATTTATTTTAACCTACAAAGGACTCACCAACGCTACTTCCCATCATACTGAGTTATACCCTACTTATACAGTCAGTGGAAAATGGCTTGTCTTGACTATTTTTGGTGTCTTGTAAGTAAAAAAAGGTTTAAAAGGATGAAATACATATTTATAGGAATAATATGACCTATAATAACTCTTAATTTCCATTTCAAGCTTTAGATAAAATCACAAGTGTCTTTGCAAGTACCTTCATCTCAGTGAGTCCAAACTAGCATAGTGAACAAGCAAGTGAAAAGGTGAAAACCCTAAGTGGGAGGAATTTTAAGGTATAAATAAGGAATATAAAGGCATGAAGGATATTTAAAATTTTAATACACCCCTCTTTATATATTTTATTATAAAATTTAATACAACTTTGGTGCCAAGTGTGAGGTGTGAGTGAAAGAGGAGTAACTATGACTATAAGCAGTGATAATGCATGTCCACAAGAATATTTATGATTAGGGACACCTCCAATGAATGTTGGATAATTTTTATAACCCCTTAATCATATTTAAATCATCTCAATTTTCCCTATTCTAATTATGAGCATTCCAAGAAGGCCAAATGATGAAGGTAGTTTCTAGGCAAGCAAATGAAGAATCCTATGCCACATTTTAGGAGTTTAATGCTTTGAGGGACATTTGTCCAAGTCAACCTTATATTTTTTGTTCCATATTCCTATATCATACATATTTAACTCCTTTTCTCATAGTTACAAGTGTTCTTATGACTCTTAGTCTTCATTCTCTTCTCTTCTCTCTTAAATTCTATAAGTATTAGCCATTTTGGCTCTTGTAGACTAATTCCACTCCATGTATGGCAAATCCTTGTTGGGTTAATGTTATAATTTTCCTTTAAAAAATAAATTCAAACTTTTTTTTTAGTTCATGAACATTTTTATAAGTGTTTAAAGTGATGTATTGTTAAGTGATAATATTCTATCCTTGTTTCTCCTTATCCTATCATGTTTATGCAAGAGTTCCTATTCTAACAGGTCATATAGAGTATATATAGTGTGTTAGGATCCCTTAAAGTGTAAAATTATCCTTAGAGTGTGAAATATTCCATATTTTTGACTTACCTTATGTTGCCTCATGCATATCACCTCTATATTGAAACACCTATGTTAGAACCTCCTAGGACTTGAAGCTAGTTTTTATAGGTCTTGTTTCTTAGTGAAAGAATTATGATGGTTTTGTTTAAATATTTTTGTTTTATTGCCCCTTTATATTATATTCATTTCATGCATACTTATTTCCTTTTTCCCACAAGTAAATAATTAGTTTAGTGATAAGTAATTTAAGGAGCTAACCCTTAAACCTAGAGGTCTACTTCTACTATAGGTAAACCCACATACCTAGAAGTATTCCCATGTTTCCCAAATATGGAGTAGGATTTAACACCTTCCTATAGGGTGAAATATTTGGTGACAATAGTTTTGGCATGCTTAGAGGGACCCATTGTCCTCAAGACAACTTGTTAAGGTGAATGTTAGTCTTGACAACATCAACTACAAATTGGTGTGCTAATCAGCATTTGGTAACTCCATTCAAAGTCAAATTTGGTTTAAAACCATTATTTTTTCATATATTTTATATCATACTTCATGGTCCTTACTAGGTCATCATCTATTAGAGTTATCAATCCACCTATTCAGCCTAAACTTCCTCATGAAGTTCAATACCCTCGACCTAATCTGCCCTTTGAAGACCAAGAAGATTTTTCTAGTCAATAAAGTGAAGAACTTTAAGAAATACAATCCATCATATATATGACACATTCTTTCCATTCCTTTAATACTAAAAATCATATTCATCTTGAAGCATATTATTCCATTGTCCTTAATTCTACAAAGAGTGTGCCCACATTCAATGGTGAGGGTCATATCACACCTAGTGAACACATCAGGGATATCTCTAATTTTTGTAGTTTTCACAATGTCATTGAGGATAATATTTCCATTAAAATCATTTCCATGTCCCTTAGAGGGAAATAAATTGATTTTTATAGGACTTTGCCTGGTAGATGCATCACATCATGGGATGACTTTGGAGTGTTGTTAACTTCAAGGTTTGAAGATCAAAGTGACCATTATTCTCTCATACATCAACTCAATATGATAAAAAGATACCCCAAGGAAATAATGCATGAATTCAATATGAGGTTTCAAAAGACTTGGTATATATTAACCCTCCCATGAAACCACCTACTAGTTTTGTGTTTCCTATATACTTGAGAGCCATTGGTACTAATATTATCATCATGCTTCAATCTATGGGTGGTTTCACTCTTCTTGAAGCATATGAACTTGCCATTAAATTTGAGAATGGACTCATCCAAGAAATTAATTTTCCTCCTAAGTTTTTTATGCCTCTACCACCTAATACCCCTAATAATATTCCAAGTGTGGTCTAAGTTTCTAATGCCAACACCAAGCCTAAAGTTGTTCCTAATAAGGCAAATGATGCCATAAATCCATATACAAATATTAAAATTTTAATAGCTCAACTTAGGCATGCCAATATACCATAATGTGATCATCAAATATCTATCCCTATCACCAATAATATGGCTAACAATATTGGAGAGGAAGAGGTCAAGGGTAGCCTAAATTCAACAAGCCTACCAATGTGTATGATCCCAATTATACATCCAACACAAGAGAGATGGTATAAGTGCATAGTAACTTGTGAAATAAAAAATTGGAAACAAGGATAATTAATGGATTCCAATGAGTGTGGAGAGCAAGCTCTAGTTTCTCAAGGAAGAGTCACTCCTCTCCTATTAGCTAAAGATGAAGTCATGATGCAAGCAAGTGAAGATTGGTAGCCTCAAGGAGAAATCCTCACTAAATTCTTGGTGGAAGACACTTTTTTTCTCAACCAAAGAACTTATATTGTTGATAATACTAAGTCCAATCCTTATACAAGGAAACAAAGCATGGCAATCCCAAACACTCGTACACTTCCTCCAAATCAAAATTTGATAAGGTCTACTCAAGGTGATTCAATTACACAAGTTTTAAAAACTTATTTGCCTCCAAAGACTCAATAAAATTTAAGCTTTTATGCTCTAAACATTTAAGACATCCATTTCTTTTTAGGATGTCCTCTATATACCTAGCCAAAAAGAGCTCTTGCAAAAATAGTTGTCGACTATCCCTACTAGTATTTAACCTTAAAGAAATATTCATGGTCATGTACCTCTTACCAATTCCCCTAAAAATATTATGGAACCATCTACCAAATCTAATAAGCCTCTACCTTTCTACCTCACTCTCATAGTGGGTGGCAAGCTAGTAAACAACTGCATAGTTGATAGTGGTGCTTCTACATCAGTCATGCCCAAAGTTGTAGCTAATAAGTTGGGCCTAAAATATGAACCCCATAGTAAAAGAGTGATTTAGATAGATGGTACACTTTTTAAGGAAATAGATTTGATCAAAAACTTGAAGGTTTTCCTCTAGGATTATCCTAGTTTTCCCATCCTTCAAGACATTGTTATTTTAGACCTTCCTATTCATTTTGCAATCTTCCATTCAATAGACTTTATAGCCAAGATAGGTTGTTATCTCTTAGCTGCTTGGTCCATCTTGGCATTTAGGAAAAGGTATATAACTAAGGTGACAATAATAACTCAGCACCTTGCAAGGTTTCACATTGAGCCCTATGTTCAAGCAAGCTTTAACTTGAATTGTGTGATCAATGAGAAGGAGGAGTCTAATGTGGATGATGGTGCTTCTAAACTTGAAGGCATAGATAACTTATTTCTAGATGAGTATGGTGTAGATGCTTATGACCATGATCCTTATTCATACTTTTATAAAAATGACCTTGGCACCTGTATCATCCATGAAGAGCCATTTGAAGGAGTTGAGGTAAGTGTTAAACATTATTTATCATAAGCTACTAAGAGTAACTACTTGATTCATGCATATGATGATGATGGATTGAAGAATTTGATTGATCACCATAGTGGGAATAATTATGTATTTATACCTACTATTGATGAAGCTACCCTTGATGATGAAACTCATGAGAAATATGAGGATGACTTATGGAAAAATTTTAATTCATGTCAAGCATTTGATTAGCTAAGTCATGTTATTTTCCCTCCTAAGAAGGTTATATCTGATGTGTTTGTTAATGAGACTAATGAGTAGGATCTTGAGTTTTCTATCAAACATGAAAGTAAGGGCCATGTTGTGAAGGAATATGAACATCAATCTACTATTCAAAAGCCTATAATCTTAGAAGGACCTATTGGAGTCAAGGCAAAAACTTTTGTGCTTAAAGGATAGTTAAGAGCTCCATCTGATGTTGAGACACATTCATGGGTATTGGAACATAAATAAAAACAACTTGATGACTCCATGTATCAATCACATACTAATATAGAAGAGAAAAAAGTTGAGGCAACTATCATTCATTCTAATATGTAGTTTGAGGAGTGTATATCATATGTGATAAAGATAAATCACCCTATAGCTCCAATCAAGGCTTTTAGAGAGCAAAGAATAACATTCATGAAGGCTCCAAATAGTTCACTTCCAAACCTAAGAATACATAGAGGTGGTAAGCTTCTTGATCATCTACATATGAAAGTGATTGATGATGAGCATGATTCTCATGTTAGATTACCTTCATGGAGTGACAAAGATGCAAGAGGGACCATCTTTGACCCTTGTTGAAGTATGGTAAGATGTTTTTCACCTCAAGAGTGAGGTTTTTCAAAAATTAGATTAGGTGTGTGTGTTTTTATTTCAATTGTGTTGTGTTCCATAAGGGTTAAAGTTGAACACATGTGTGTTTCTTTTGGATGTATCTTTTTTTGTGTTCTTCCCTTTGTAGACTAGGAATTTGACTCAAGAGAGGTGTTAGTATCTTATTAGTGACAAAATGAAATAAAATTGAAAAACCAAGACACTAGCTAACATACATCTCTAGGCCTAATTCTTTGGTTGAGCTTAGTTAATAATACTAAAATAGAAACACAACTCAAACATGAAAGAGAACAAATTTTTCACCTCCTTTGAATGCTCCAAATTAGCTTGTAGTAGTGGCTTGCTCGACTTGTGCTCATGAAGTCTTCATTAAAGGAGGCTTGGTTATCCCCTCTTCTCCTTGGCACCTTGTGGCTTTATCTTGGCTTGGCTTGGCTTGGATCAATATTTGGACATTATAACACTAATTTTCATGAATCTTTTTAGAATCAATTTGACATGGTAACTTTGCACAAGTTAAGATTAAAATTCATATGGCAAGGCCTGCTATTTATAGATTTTGGAAAATGGCTAGAATCAACCTGAACCATCCATCTCAAGATTGAGATGTGTGGCTAAATATTAATCCAATTATGTAATTAAAAATCCATAAATAGGCTCATCCATATTTGGGATAGAGGGGCATTTAAGAGGTATGGGAGGGGTTAACCTTGATATTTTATGCATTTATGGCCTAGGGATGTCTTCCCAAAAAATGATGTCACTTGATGATGTAGATATTCAATATTCATTTCTACAAATAAGTATTAAAAAAATTTCCATAAATTATTAATTAGACTCTAATCTAGTTTAATTAGCTCTTAAGCATGATTAATCACTTTGTGCACAAATTACTCAAATTGATTAGAATGCCTTGTTATTGGTCCAAAATTTGACTGGATTAGAATTAGAATGTGATGCCAGATGTATTGGATCTATTATCCCATTTAGGATGTTTTCAACACAAAATAACAAAGGTATGTGTCATGTACAAGAAATTTTATAGAAAAGAGCAATCTAGAGCACCCAAGTACAAAATTAACATTTTTACTTGGAATGTTTTGATCAAAGTTAGCTGGCCCATAAATTATACTACCCTATTTAGGGATACCCTAGCCAAAATTGGCACTTGACTATATCAAATTCAAAGCTTTTAATGTGCTTTAGTTTTTTAGGCCAAATTATGCATTTTAGGAGGAAATTAGTCAAAATCCTGGTTGGAAGTCATTAGTGACCAGATTTAGTTGTTTACACCCTTTATGTTTGGTGTGGTTTCAAAGGAAAATTGTGTGTCAAATTAGTGTGTAGGTAATTCCATGGCCCAATGCATAGGATCAGGCTACTGGTCTTGGCATAGCGAGCATACCACCCTTGGGAAATCACCAAAAATATTGATTTTTTTTAACACAAGTCAAAATAGGTCAACCCCCTATAGTAAAAAACTTGATATAGAGATCTATTAGCATGTAATAGGGTGTGTTAGAGTCCTTTTGATGTGATTTAATATGTATTAACTTAGGTCATGGTCACATTTAGTCCTTGTGTCATTTTATGTCATTTAGGGGTCATTTTGGAGTCATTAATGAGGGTGGTACAATTTTCCTTGGTGTACAAGTGTTCTAATATTCCTTCCAATGTCTAATATGTTATATTCCTTGTCAATAATGTTAGTACTAACTGAAACTTGAAGGTTCCTAACTAAAAATCAAGAAAATAAATGAAAAGGAGTTTTGGAAGTTGTATGGCATATGGAAGAGAGTGGCATGTGGGAAAATCTTATGCAGTGACATTTAAGCTTACATAACTCCATTTTCATGATTTATATGATTTTTAAGTGCCAAAAATGGGCTAAAATAATTTCTCTTTTCCATCTCTCCATTAGGTAAACAAAACTAGTCAACAGGTATTTTGATGATACAGCCAGTAGGAGAGTTTCTAGGTCAAACTCTCTTAGTGGTGCATATAAAACTTGGTCTAATTCACATTCATGTTTGTAATTTTAATAATTGTTGTCTATACTTTATTAACCATTCTTAAGAAGATGATTGTCTTGTTTTGCTAGCTAATCCCCACACCTTATAGATTTTGCTTCTGTTTGAGCTTGTTCATAAAATCCAGTTGGTGAAATTGCTTAAAAAAGATGTGGAATTCCTCATTTTATATTTTTCATCTTGGTTTGCATGTTTTAAGTTGATTTCATGAGCTAAATAGTTCAATTTATAGGTTGATATCACCAAGTGAACTTGCAGTCAGGTTTCATTAATTATAAAAGGTTATTTTCTCTATAATGGTTTCAAATCAATATGATGGGATAAATTTCATGATTATAAAATCATATAAATCCCCTCTCCTTATAAATATTAATCTCCAAATATATCATCATGAAAGCTACAATCAAGAATGACTCATAGTCAATTTCCTGCATGATTCCATACACAATCAACTGAGGTGTCTTGAAGTGTGAAAATGTTCATAGAAGGAAGATGAAGAGTCTTAAGTTGTTTAACACCTCCTTGAAGAATGAACAAAAAATTTAAACCTCTCTAATGACATGCAACTAACTATGATAGTTTTCTAAGATACATAGTCTTGTACCATTGAATATGCATCTACAGGTACCATAGAAAGAATCAATCACTTTACAATAAGGAAATTGTCTGGTTTCAAGTTCCTTATGTTTTAAATTATTCATTTTAAGAAGGCGAGAAGGTTTAATATGTGAAGTAAAATGATGACTAAATGCAAATGCAATCAATTGATATTATTGATATAGAAGCGATGTATATAGACAATGTTTTGGAGGTAATTATTTAGTTGAATAACCTATACATAATACTAATAAATAATCATTGATTTATCTAATTACTAACCACTATGATAATTTTATGACAACTATGCTCTAACTATAATAGATGGTCAAGCTATTTAATTAACCTACCTAAACAAGACATGTAATATCTCAATTTACACTGACATTACCCCCTTTATTACATTGTTTCTACAAACATCATATTTCCTAATAGTGGTTCCCCCTTTATTACAAAAATTGTAAAAATATTTACACTCTCCACAAACCCTACTCACTTTCTGAGGTGGCATTCCATCCTTGTGGATTCAAGGTCTTGGTGTCACCTTGGTTTTTCCTTGCAAGATTACCAAAAACTTGGAAGTAATAGGAACACTTCTCTCTACTAACACCTTTGGTGGTTTTTTAGATTACAAGGATTATGACAAACCCATATGGTTTTATATTTTAGGTTGACCATGAACCTAGAGGGTTATAGGAGGTTTCTACTATACTCTAGTGGTTTCTCAGATTACCACAAACCCTTTTCCAAGAACTAAGTGTTACTTTAGTGTTTTTTCTCCCCACAACATTATTTTTCAAGAGGTACTAAACTATACAATAATGCTTAGTAATTTATTGAAAAATAAACTTCAAAACATAAAACAAACACACCAAAATTTGTCACCATAGCAATGGTGTGACCCATCGTAGGTGACTCATGAGAGGTGTTAGTTGTCCTCTAGCATTCGTGTATCCTCCACCCTCCAATAAAATAAGATGCTTACTAAGTCGATGAAGATTTTAAGCTCATTTGCATGTCATTTTTTAGGACAAAACTCTCTTACTGACACATATGACTTAGGATGTTAGGTTCACCCAATAATGCATTTGTATAAGAGATTTATAGACTTTTGATAATATCATATCGATAATGGGCCCAAAATAATATTGGCTCTAGATGACATGACTTTTGACTCATAAATATGAAACTTTAACTAAAAATGACTTCTTTTTTTGACACTTTTTAAATTTTAGAGTCTTTTACTTTTAATATACAAAATGAATCTTATAAAAGGTGACTTTTAAGGATATTAACAATACACGATATTCAAAATTTTAATGAACTCACACTAAAAGAATGAATTTAACATTTATTCATTATTTTATTTTTATTTTTTATTTTTATTAAACTTTATAACATTAAATAAAATTAAAATAATTAGACTATACTCTTAATAAAATGACTCTATTTGATGCCAAAAATTAAAAAAAATGACTAAACTTTATAATAAAACCTATAACCTTTTAGGATCTAAGAGAGATATTTGTTAACATATATTAACATCAAGGATAGGTTGTACTTGATATTGAGCAACCCATTAAGCACAATAAATACTTGACATTCTTTGATGAACAGGATGATGTGAAAATTGACTACACAGATCTACTAGGATGATGTGAGAATGGCTTGTATTCAGGATCTATTATGATGAACCTTCCATAGAATCTTCTACTTTGAATCATTATTTTGTTAGTTACTTCCTCTACATGCTTTTGGTGTCATAGTGTTCAAGCTTCCTTTAGCCAAACTTCTTCTTCCATGGCCATCACTTCTCTATTGCTATGTTGCACAGGTCGTAGGGATTGAAGGTGTAGAATGTTTTTTATTATCTCTGTCATAATTCTTATATGAAATATTCTATCATATGCTACATGATTGGCATTGGTTCACTTTCAATTCTTTCTTCTCTTTCCATGAGACTCTCTACTGCATCTCTATTTGGGCACAAAATTAGATCAAATAAACTATTTTTTCATTCACAGAGGGTAGAGCAACAATACAGCTACCCCTTAAAGAGTTATTGCACTTCCATCAGAGGATCATCGCTTTGATACCAATGAAGGAAAATGATGATTGAATGCAAATTCAATTAGTTGATATTATTGATATAGAAGTGGTGTATATATATAATGTTTAGGAGGCAGTTATTTGGTTGAATAACATGCACATAATACTAACAAATAATCATTGATTTATCTAATTACTAATTTCTATGCTAATGTTATGATAGATATGCTTTGGCTATAATAGATTTATGAGCTATTTAATTAACCTACCTAAAGAATAAAATGTAATATCTCAATTTACGCTAACAATATAAACTATAAGGTCACATTCTATGCATATAACTCATACCTACATTCACTACCTTGTATGCAAATGTATCAATACCTATAGGAGAATGAAAACATTAGGTTAGGAGTATTGAAACTTGTCTCAAATACTTCAAGGTGGGAAGTGTATACACATAATATTTTCACACTTTCATCGATTATTAACACTTTACATCTTGACATAATATTTTCACACTTTCATCGATTACTAACACTTTACATCTTGAAAGACCCTATCGAGACTCAATCTAACTGAGTGAATTCCCTAAGGGGTACACCAAGAAACGGGTGGGTAGACCTTTGGTGCTTTACAAGATTTTTGTCCCTTTTTTCAATATTATTACCAATATAACTAGTTCCTAAAAACTTTTACTAATCTATTTATCCTCCCTCGCATAGTATTTTGGTATTTTTCTCCTTTCTATCCTTCATTTCCTTGTTTGGCACCCTTTTGACCTATTCAGCATACTAGCTCGACCTAGTTGACCTAGTACAATTTGTAGACATTTTAGATTTTTTGGTTTGTTAGCCTCCTGACTGACCTAGCACAAACCTAGTGAGTTATCCTAAAAACATGATAGGTCAATCAAATCAACCTAGCATAGTTGATGTTCCTAAATAATTTTAGGGTAAAATACTCCTATAAAGATAAGGTCATTTTGGTCATTATTAATATATGTACTTTGAGTTATTATTTGGTCACGCTTCTTCACAATCTACTCTTCCACCATTCTACTTGAGGAGACTTAGCTTAAGTTTCTTATTTTGGAGAATCTACTCTTATGGATAGGTCTTGGATGCTTTGGCCTAAAAAAGTGATCCTTACAAACCAAAAAAACCTCTTACAAATCCCCTTTGGTTAAGGGAGAGATAAAGTCTTGACGGGTTCACATTCAAGTAAGTATATTCTAACTTTGTTCTCATCTATTTTAGTAGATAGAAGTAGCATAAGTATTGGCTTGAATAATATTACTCTTCATATTCTATGTATTAGGGTGTTACTCATACTTACTTTATTTGAAGTTCCCTATACATGTTTTGATTGCTTTGCTTTACTAACACCCACTTTGTGCTGCAAGATTTGGTGTGCACTAGATTAGATTTACTTTTCTTGTTATTAGATTAGTGAAATATTAAATCATAATACTCTTTTAGGGTTGTTATGTGATTGTGTTATACTATAGCTTTGAAACCCTATCTCACATGGTGTGTTGTGATAAGTAATCCCCTAATAGGGTCTAGTTGATCCTCACATTGGTCATGCTTCTACTTAACAATTGTGTGCTCCCTAATCAGAAGTGTAGGTGTGCTCTATCCCATTTGATCTAGGATTAATTTATGGACATGATGCATTTATGATTGCATACATTCTAGTCAACCCAACTAATTAGATTAGCTACTTAGAGGGGGTGTGAATCAGTAAAAAATAATGTACATTCAATTCCAAAACCCATTCATCATTCATTAATCTAATCTAGCAACATGAACATGAAAGCTTAAACATCCAAAGCATGAACAAAAACATACATCATGTGAACACATTATTTATGTGGGAAACCCTCTAAGAGAAGAAAAACCATTATCAAGATTTAAAAAAAATAGACTATAGTCTTATAAATATATAATAAACATGAGACTTTAGACCATTACCAATTGATCAAGGAGCATCCACCCCTTAATTTAGTCTAGCTCCAACTAGACCTTTAGCTAGCTTCCAACCAGCAAGGAGGCTACAACCCCATAGGTGATTAAGAACCTACTTAACCATATTTTCTCTGATGTCCACCGCTACTCCAATGTCTTCTACACCTAATGATGACCTTCTAAATCTCATACACTTGCAATCTACTTCTCTTCTCCAACTAGGCACACCTACCTCATTCACTCAACCAATTCACCCTTTAGAATGTTAGGTCTAATGAATTATTAGCTCATAAATCTAATTATAAAAACATGAATAATCCTCTACACATTCTTATGGTCCTTAATGACCCATCTCTACTTCTTGATTGAGCTCTTTCCTTTGCTTGAATACACTCTATTCTTACCTACATAAATAGGCTAATTTGACCTTGTATATATATCACTCCATCATCTAACCCATCTTGGTTGGATAAGATACTTCACATACTTATCTTACCCTTAAAAATTATCTTCATACATTTCATCAAGCTAACTCAAACACACAATAGGTCATCCATACTTCAAAACAAGCTCAATCCTCCTTTAGATCTCAATTAGGCCTAAAACATTAGCCCTTATAGGTCATTCACCACATATGACCATCTCCATGAATAATAGCCCTTGTAAATGATTAAAACAAATAAAACCTACCTCTAATGAATAATTTCTCACTCCCATGTGGGTCTACAACATCTGGAACTCTAATTCATACTGAACCAAGCCTTTTAGACTACTCGTTAATAGGTCTAGAAACCCAAAAAAACACAATCATATAGAACTAAATCACACAAAATATTTTCTCAAAAAAATACCTAAAAACACATTTATATGTCCTCCATTACTTAAAAAACACCTCCAAATCCATTTTTCATCTTCACATAGCTCACACAGGTCCAAACCAACTCACACAGACTATTTACTCAAATTGGTCAAGCACCCTAGAAACTCAGTCAAAGAACTTTGACTAATCCAACCAAAATAGAGACAAAATATGAATAAAAAATACATTTAATAAATCTATGACACTTATATAATATCACCAAGCTTTCACTCACCTCAAACTCCACTCATAATAGCCCAAACTAACCTCTTTAAATAGGCCACTCCAGACTACCTACAAGCTCCAAAAACCAGTCATGTAGATGTTCTTGTCTAGCACATAAAATAACACTTTAATACCATATAATCCACATTAATATATTCTATGTGATCTATATGTCAACCTCAAATAGTTATTTCTCATGTCCAACCAACTTCCATTGGTCTAATAGACCAATTGTTTAGGTCATTATCTCATAGTTTTAACATAGAAAAGTATACCATGATCAATGGTCATAAAGAACACTTGTAGATATTTTCAACCTCTCCTTATGGATAATCATGAAACTATGAGACTTATACTTCAACTCCATATGCTTTGGAGACCTCAAATTATCTTGAATCACTTCAAATTAACCTTACCAAAAAGGCTACTTCATACTGTTGTTTTTCTCCTTTATGCCTCTAGCGACTAGTCAACTTAATTGACTTAGATAATTGACACAGTGATTTTTTACTTCCAAAAAAAATCTATGGACTTCAATAACAAGTCTTGGCCTTCAATCTCCAACAAATCTTGTGTTAACTCAGTCAACCCTACCTATAGCACTAAAATCTTTAAAAATAAGCATATTTTTGTACCTTCTGCTCACTAACCTAACACACCACTTCCACTTGGAGATTCCTAAAGGAGTCCTATATACCTTCCAATATTAAAATTTGTCAACCAATTCATTCTATGTCCTTTCTATAAATATCTCTTTAATCACTCCATTATGAGGGTTTATAAAGGGTTTCTACCCAGTTTACATTCTTAACAAACGTTCATAAAGATCTATCCCTAAATCCACTAAAAAATAATTATAAAGGCTTCTTAGGTCCATGTTACACCTATTTCAAAATTATAAGGTCCCCATGAAAATTCTACATGAACTAGTGAATGTTAAAACTATCCTCTCAAGCTCAAAATGCACCATTCGAGCCTCCTTTGAAGTTTTTAAACCATATTTCTAACTTTGTAGCTCAATATCTAGCCTCAAACCTAATAAACATGCTTGGAAAAACTTTCCTAACCATATATCATGAAACAACAAGCTTTGTCATCCTTCAAACACTCTTTGACCCTTCACAAGGCCTCATAATCCCACCTAAGCCAACTAGGCCTATGGCCAAACTATCTTGCAGACCCCTAGCCACCTCTTGTAAACCATATATATAACTTCTTAGCATCATATACATGTCAAACATTCATATTCCAATAATCATAAGCTCCTCATCATGATGTATCTCTCAAATTACTCAAAACCCCATAGGCAACCACACATGGTCAAGCACACAAGGCATAGGATGACTTGCACTCCACCTGAAGACCACCTAAAAGGACTCTAATTGATCTCTCAACCACATGGACATATCATGTACTTTCTCTCCATGCTCCATTCCATCTACTCATGTTTCCATAGAACCAACTGCTCCCACAAGCTTTAACTAGCAACCAAGACTGAGTTGAGCACTAAGATCATGCATATTAGACCAAGAGCACTCTCATGCCACTTTGCCATCACCAATGCCACTTGAAATCAATGAAAACACATTACTACCACAAATATCCCAATAATATTCCCCTTTTTCATTGATGTCAACACTCCTATTCTCTCTCCCCCTTTGCCAAAATGACAAAGTGGACTCATCTACCAAACAGGCTCTTATATCTTTAATCAAGCAATTTTAAGAAGTTGAACCAAGAATATAACCAAGAGAAAATACCTTTCTCTCTCATCCTTTGAAACTCAAATCAAATCAACTATTAGCAAAAAATCACAAAGTAACCATAGTGATCCCCCTTATACCAAGCTCCCTTTAAGAAATAACTCAAGTCATAGCTCCAAAAGACCTATAAGATCCTTAGACCTGACCACTAGGAAAGCACACTAGCTCCCCCTCAGACCACTGCCACTTGAGAAACAAAGAACTCAGCTGCCCCTTTCCTAACCACTAAACTTATACCTCTAAGTCTCCAAAATACCTAGACAAAATTGAAACACACTCCCTTCCTTCAAAAGATCTGATCAGACAACTAAATCTTCTCAAACAAAACTGAATAGATAGAACTCAATCCTTCTCCCAAGCTACCTAGATCCTTGGACCTATCACCAATTTCACAGTAACATAGCTCCCCCTAGGACCCTAATCCACTTTAAATGCTCTTCCTTAGTCTATAAAATTCATTCAAACCTATAGGACCTCTAAGAACTGCTACCATCACTTCAAATAACAATATGAGCACCATAGCACTATTCAAGCTCTTATAACTTTGTACTCAAGGCATTCTGAAAAACACCAAGGGCACTCCAAGTATAGAAACACACCTGAATCATTCTTATAATAGACCATCATGCTCAACTAGAACCAAACATGCCATCCTTCTTTTAAAAACTTTCTCAAAAATCTTCATTTACTTTATTATGCCTACTTGGACTCCTTATTGCCCTATATGGACACTAAAGACCAAATAAATCTCTACCATAATCATTTAAAACCATGAAATTCCATATCTAAACTCCACTACCATTCCCCCACTTGCATGCCAATAATAAGCTTCCAACTTATCCTTCTTAGCATACTTCCTTCTTTAGCCTACTAGTTAAGTAGGCATCCTAGTGAGCTAAAACATGAATAAAATTAAATATGATTACCTTTAGACCATTTTAAATCTAGTTTCAACTACCTATTTATCCCATTCAATTTATTTTAAGCTTCCAACCTCCAAATCCAAATATAGACCACTTTTCTAAACATGCCCAAATCATTAGGCCTTCAAAGCAATAAGTAGTCAAAATTCAACCTTAGTTCAATGCCATGACTTGAAACTACTTCCACACCTATTTATCACCTATCCAAACTTTTGGATCAAATTTAAATCTCCCATTACATGGGTAACCATGACTTTCTATACACCTCCAAACACATGCATTTGAAAAAAGAAGCCTATGACCACTCAAAACATTCCACCTGGCATAAAAACATTCATCCACCTATAAATCCACCTATAACATACCCCATTGATGTGTACATATATTCTTGAGCATAAAACACTTCATGATACATACTCATTCTTCAAATGACCTTTGAAATCAAGCATTTTATGCATACAAGTAAGAACCTACAGTAGTCACTTTGACCAAATGTTCAAAAACATACTTAAGCACCTCATGGACATCATCAAACCTCCTATTATGATTTTACATGTCAAAACCAACTTGAATCATCTATTTCAAATATTATAGCCATCATAAATCATCATAAGAGCACTTTGGGCAACTTTTAGGCAGTCATCACTACCAAACTTGGTCAACTCTAACTTTTGACCACAAACTCACGTTTGAGCTCATCAAGGACTTGGACCACCTAGGAATGACTAATGAATATCTTCCTCATGAAATAATGCAAATATATTCATTCATATCCTTTAGATCAACACCCATACCAAACATTCATTAATGATTAAAATGATACTTTAGGACCAAAAGACCTGAACATACCTTTTTGAAAAATTTTTGCTTCCAACTATCTTCTTTGGTTAAATTGAACATATAATATAATCAAGAACAACTCCCATATTAACCTTGATTCATCAACCATTTATCCTTCAGACACCACAAACCATTATGTCTAAGAATTCTTCAAATCACTTCATGAAACACATAGTCATATATTTATGTGTATAGACCTACTATGTATCAGTCATCTAATAAGAAATATTTCCCTCAAAAAACTCTACCCAGAATACCAAAATGAGTGTACTCAATCTACATGATCCTAAGGTCATATTCAACCTTGTAGACCACTGAACTCTTCTCGAAGACTCTTCATATATACTCAAAGAATAATCTTCAACAAGCAATGTCTAGATTTAATAGGAAACTCAAAACTTGTCATCTACAAAACACTGAGATCTTCTTAAAAATTCATAACACCAATTCTCATTTTTAAGAACATTAGTCTTGAAATCCAATCCTCAAATCACTATCTTTCATCTCTTGAGCTAGATCTTCAAATTAGATATCAAAGGATCAATCTCACCCTCATAGTTAAGACACAGAACTTATGGTATCTTCATGTATGTAACAGAGACCAAACAACATTCTTATAAGTATTCAATGATCCTTAGATCATTATCTCTTTTGGAAACATCTCATATACAAGGTACACACTCAAAGGCAATTCTTGAAACAACATTCTTTAACTTTTGTAGTAAGCATACTCAAAATTTTGATAAGAAACTTAGAATAACATAAAACCTTCAAGATCTCTGCCTTTCACCTCTTGAGATAGCTCTTCAAATCTAAGATCAATATAATTACTCTCAAAGCATCTACAAATTCCATATTACATTTAGAACACTATCATATACTTTGATCAGTCACTTTGTGAGTCTAAGGTCACCATTCAACTCAGCAAGTCATACTAGCCTGTCAATCAAGGGACATTGAGACACAATCAACTTCCATGGGGTTTTTATTCAAAAATAACACACTTATAGATCTATCTTAATAGACTAGACATTATCATATACTATGTTTCCATTTTCTATGAGTCTTTTCCATACATATGTATCTATAAACCATTCACTTTCATTTAGAAAACTTCATTGACTGGCATACCTTCTTTAGGTCTAAAGAAGGCCTGATTCCAATTACCCATGTTTGATTTAATGAATAAATAATGAACCAAGATGGTCTATAAAGTCATTAAAAATGACTTACTCTTGTCAAAATACATTGATAACAACTTCTAATAGATCTCACCATGCTTAAAAGCCTTCAAATCACTTGCATATATTATCAAGGCACCATTAAGCTATCGTTCTCCTTCAATTGTATACCTCTACCTTTCAAGACACCTATACATATTTTTACCTATAATTATTTCTAACCAAGAGACAATATTCAATAATCCCTATCATACAACTCAAGTTTGATCTTGGATTTGGCTTCAATATAGTCCTTTTTTGAACTTGCTAGTGTCAACATGTAGGCCTTTATGCAGACTTTAACTCTGATCTTGACAGACTTATCCATCATATAAAAACCTTCAAAATTCATCAATCTTGAAATCATAACTTATAAAACATGAATAACTATGACATCAACCACACTAATCAACAAAAACTTCAATAACTTTGCCAACAATTTGACTAGGCAAAAAACAACCAAGCTACTCACAAGATCACCTTCCAAGTTGATTAAGCCTTAAGAAGGACATAATCTGATACCAATTATTGAGATTAGCTTCTGAGATAGGGTTGAATTAGTTGACAATAATTTACATTCAATTTTAAAACCCATTCATCATTCATTAATCTGATCTAGCAACATGAACATGAAAATAGTATGAACAAAAGCATACATCATGTGAACACATCATTTATGTGGGAAACCCTCTAGGGGAATAAAACCCACTCTCAATCTTTAAAACTAATATACTATAGTCCTATAAGTACATAAAAAACATGATACTTTACACCAACACTAACTAATCAAGGAATATCCACCCCTCAATTTAGTCCAACTCGAACTAAACCTTTAGCTAGCTCCAACTAACAAGGAGGCTAAAACCCCCTAAGTGATTAAGAACCCACTCAAAAACATCTACTCTAATTTATACCACTTATATGATGTCTTCTACACTTGATGATGACCTTCTGAAGCTCATATACCTACAATCTACTTCTCTTCTCCAACTAGGCACACCTACCTCATTCGCTCAACCAAGTCACCCTTTAGACTGTTCGGTATAATGACTTGTTATCTCATGAATATGATTAGAAAAATATGACTGATCCTCTAAAATTTATCATGGTCCTTATTGACCCATCTCTACTTCTTGACTGAGCTCTTTCCTTTGCTTGAATACACTCTACTCTCACCTACATAAATAGGCTAATTTAACCTTGTATATATATATCACTCCATCATCTAACCCATCTTGGTCATCTAAGATACTTCACATAATTTTCTTGCCCTTATAAAATATCCTCATACATGTCATCAATCTAACTCAAACACTTAATAGGTTGTCCATACTTCACAATAATCTCAATCCTCCTTTAGATCTCAATTAGGCCTAATGCACTAGTCCTTATAGGTCATTCACCACATATGACCATCTCCATGAATAATAGCCCTCATAAATGCATAAAACACATAAAAAAATACCTTTAATATATCATTTATCAATCCCACATAGGTCTAAAATATCTATAAATCTAATTCATACCTTGAACCAAGCCTTTTAGACTACTCACTAATAGGTCTAAAAACCTAGAAAAACATAGTCATATAGAATTAAAGCATAAATAAGATTTTATAAAACAACCACTTGAAAAAAACACATTTATATGTCCTTAATGACTTAAAAAACACCTAAAAATCTATTTTTCATCTTCACATAGCTCACATAGGGCCAAACCAACTCACACAAACTGTTTACTCAAATTGGTCAAGCACCCCAAAATCTTAGTCAAATAAATTTGACTGCTCCAACCAAAATAGAGACAAAATCTCAATAAAAAATCCATTTTATAAATATATAACACTTATATAATATCACCAAGCTTTCACTCACCTCAAACTCTGCTCAGAATAGTTTAAACTAGCCTCTTCAAATAGGCCACTCTAGACTGCCTACAAGCTCCAAAAATTAGTCATGTAGATGTTCTTGTCTAGCAAATGAAAGAACACTTTCATAAATTATAATCCATATTAATATCTTATATGTTATCTCTATGTCAACCTCAAATATTTATTTCTCATGTCCAACCAACTTTCATTGGTCTAATAGACAAATTCCTTAGGTCACTATTTCATAGTTTTAACACAAAAAAGTCTGCCATGATTAATGGTCATAAAGAACACTTGTAGATACTATAAACCTCTCCTTATGGATAATAATTAAACTAGGAGACTTTTAATTCAACCACATATGCTTTAGAGATCTAAAATCATCTTGAATCACTTCAAACTAAACTTACCAAAAATACTACTTTAGACTATTATTTTCTCCTTTAGGCCTCTAGCGACTAGTCAACTTAATTGACTTAGATAATTGATACAATGAATATTTATTTCTATAAAAACTCTATGTAATTAAACAACAATTACTATCCTTCAATCTCTAATAACTCTTATGTGTTGACTCAGTCAAGCCTACTTGTAGCACTAAAATCTTTAGAAACAAGCATATTTTTGTACCTTCTACTCACTGCCCTAACGCACCACTTTCACCTAGAGATGCCTTGATGAGTCCTCTATACCTTATAATATTCAAAATTATTCAACCAATCCATTCTAGGTCCTTTCTATAAATATCTCTTCAATCACTCCATTATGAGGGTTTATAAAGGGTTTCTTACCAATTTACATTCTTAACAAATGTTCATAAAGCTCTATCCCTCAATCCACTACAAAATACTTGGAAATGATTCTTAAGTCCATGTGCCACCTCTCCTAAAAGGATCAATTCCCCATACAAATTCTACATGAACTAGTTAATGTTAAAACTTTCCTCTCAAGCTCAAAATGCACCATTCAAACCTCCTTTGAAGCTTATAAACCATCTTTCTAAATTTTTAGCTCAATCTCTGACCTTAGACCTAATCAACATGCTTAGACAAACTTTCCTAGCCATATCTCATGAAATAACAAGCTTCATCATCCTAAAAACACGCTTTGACCCTTCACAAGGCCTCATAAGCCCACATTGGCCACCTAGGCCAATGGCCAAACTCTCTTGCAGACCACTATCCACCTCTTGTAAACCATGTATCTAACTTCTCATCATCCTATACATGTCTAACATGCATATGCTAAGCATACTAAGCTCCTCATCATGATATAGCTCTCAAAGTACTCAAAACCCTATAGGTAACCACACATGGTCAAGCCCATAAGGCATCAGATGACTTGCACTCCACCTGAAGACCACCTGGAAGGACTCCAATTTCTCTATCAATCACATGGACATATCATGTATTTTATCTCCATGATCCATTCCATCCACTCATGTTTCCATAGAATGAACTACTCCCACAATATTTCACTAGCAACCAAGACTGAGTTGAGCACTACGATCATGCATATTAGACCAAGAGCACTCTCATGCCACTTTTTCACCACCAATGCCACTTGACATCAATGACAACGCATCACTACCACCAATATCCCAACACCAACATGAATCAAACCCTTGAATTATTTATTTATTTTATATTCATCATTATTTTAATCATATCTTTAATATGTTGGATTAACCCTATCAACCCAGTTATTTATCTCTGTGCACAGGTTTGTAGGAATAATTAATTGGCTCAACTAGCTCAACCCAGTATAGGTTTCAAAACTTGTAGAACTTTGTTCAAACAACTAGATCAACTAGATCAACCTAGTGTAAGTTTTTTCTAGCTTTCAAACTTCTTATTCATTCAACTAAGTTGACCAAGTTAACCTAGTGCATTTTTATCACTTTTTTAGTAGGTTTTTGTATTACTTGGTCAACCAACTCGACCCAGTTTGTAGGTTTTTGATAGTTTTCTCTAAAATTTTAGATCATTAATCTTATCCTCTTTATCTCTAAACCATTTAGGTGAGTTTTTAATTCTCTATATCTTTCTATTTTTGTACTTTCTTTTTATAATCTATAGTCTTTAAAACTACCCTTGCACAGTCAACTAGGTCGACCCTATGGACCTGGTTTTATATTTTGTGTTCTAAAATAACTAAGTCAACCTGACTAACCTAGTTCATTTTTAGACTTTACTTCCACAGTATAGGTTCAACCTTATTGACCCTATTCTATATGATTATCTATATAGTTTCTTAACTATACCTTGTTTCAAAGTTGGAATCAACCATATATGCTAATCACATCTTTCTTTTTAGTTATTTACATGCTTAGAATAGTTTACATAGTCTAATTAGGAGATTTTCAATTAATCATTTAGTTACACTATTTCTATTATTTTGTACATATGGCTAAACCACATAAACATCAACAAGCATTTAAACATTTGACTACCTAATCCAACCTACTTGGATTTCATCACCAAGGGGAAAGTTGACTTGATGATCTGATCAAGTATAAAATATGGTTAATGGTATATTTTGGCTAAACACTTGTTACCCTTATTGTTACAGTGTGTGAAGTGAGGGGGTAGGCCCCAATACCAAACCCATATAATTACGACCACAATCCCTTTCATCTTAAACTTATCTATAACTATCCATAGATTGTTATCTAGTACCTTGGTTATAGCCAATGTCTCTTTACACTTAAAATCATTCTTAATAATCTAATCATTATTATAGGTTCACTAAGTAGCTAGCTTTACTTTCAAAGTTTATTGCTTACTCTTTGATCAATAATGTGCATAAAATCTTGCATTAGCCAATGTTAGTGCAAGATTTTGCTTTATGTGCATCATTTGGATTGACCAATCTCAATTCAATTAACTATGTGTTTCCTTTATGCACTTACTTTCTTAGATTAGCCACAAATTATCTTGTTTTATTTCCAAAAAAATTATCAATATTTTATTCTCCCTTATTCACTATACTAAGTTGACTTGGTTAACCCTATACTTTTTTTGGCTTTTGTGCACTACACTAAAAAGACTTGGTCAACCTAGTATAGTCTACAAGCCTATTTTCTGCACTAAGTTGATTTGGTCGACCTAGTTCTATTTCATACTTTTCCTATTTTTCAATCTAATTTCTCATTTCTCCATTTTTGCATCTTATCCATCTCTCTTTAGTTAGAATGAGGTCTCATATCAAAATATTTTTGGATAACCTAAATCCATTTAGATACTATATGGGATGTTCACTCCTCCCTTTCTTTTCCTCCCAAGAATGTCATCACTCTTGGGGCACCTCTTCTCCTCCTTCATCTATGAACTATAACATGATGAAAATAACACATCAAGATGAAGTTGATGGATCCAATCCTTTCTATAATTATCAAGATACTTCTCAAAATCCCAAAACCAATGTGGGAATGATTGATACAAATCTCTTTAACAATCCCACTAATAACCCTCCTTCTAATAATCCTCCCCCTAACACTAATTTGGGGAGTCCTCCAACCAACACTAACTCACTTCTCGATATAACCCAACTCTTAGCTCAAGTCCTTTTGCAAATGAACATCATTCAAAACTCTAATACCAACCAAATGATATAACTTCAACAACACTTAATCAACATGGCTAATCAACCTCTAACTATTCATCCTCAAGCTAATCCTAATTATATTCCTCCACCTCTTAGAGATGCCTCAAGTAATGTTAATCATCAACCCATAATGAATAATAAGATGCTTCAAACCATTCAAAATGAGCCTTTATCTCCCTTCATTGTATCCATTGATATTGGTCATAACTCCAACTATCAAATATGATGGGACCAAAGACCCCACCTCATTCCTAAAAGCCTTTAGCAACCTTTACAAAGAGTGGATCCAAACTAATACATTTGCCACAACTAAACTATTAGTCAAAAACTTCATTGGTGATGTATTATAATGGTATAATAAACTTCATCAACATTCTATTTGGTAACTTGAAGATGGTTAATCCTTTGGTTAAAAATTTTCAATATAATGAACTTCTTGAAAATTGTCTTAGTCACTTCATAAATGCTAAACAATCTCCTAATGAATCATTTCATGACTTTATTAAAAGATGGAAATCATTAGCTCATAAATTTGATCATAATATGACTGATAATAATTTATTTAAAGTCTTTATTACCTCTCTTACTCGCACTCTTCAATACAAGGTTCAAACATTTATTCCTCAAACTCTTAATGAATATCTTTACCAAGCTAAGCATCAAGACTTTCTAATGAATCAATTCAAACCCAATCATAAACTTCTTGAAATATCTTTTCAAAAATATAATTCCATCACTAGAAATACTTCCCAAACATAACTTGGAGTTTCCAAATATGATGTTCCTTTACCATCTCATACACCTCTTTCAGTTCAATAAATGCAATAATTTTTACCACCCTCAAAACCTTTCATTTATCCCCATGCTCCTCATAAGTGGTAAATTCCTAATCTATTTTATTGGTTCCATGTTGACATTGGTAATTCTCATGAATCTTATAGAGGGCTCACTAAGTGTGCCATTTATTATATTCTTGGTAACTCATTCAACCATGAGGCTGTGATCAAACTTCATCATCAAGAGTATGCTAGCACATCTCAAAAATGACAAAACTTTAAATCCTCTACTCAAATAATCCAAAATTTTATTCAAACAATAATCAATCAAATGTTAAGGATGTTTATGCCATTGATGCTGATTATGACCTATATTATAGAAAATCTCAATATGTCAACACTGCTAAGGTTAATTATCATTATAAACTAGCTCACAAAGATCCTATTACTAAGCCTAAGAAACCATATTTAGAATAACAATTGCTTAAAGATACCACTACCACTCATGATAATTTAGAAGCACCTAAGGAACAACTTCTTCCTTCTGATCGACATCTATACCTCCTAAATTTAAATTACCTTCTAAACCTCATGTTGGTTCTTCTAAATCAAATTGGAATTTTCTTGAAGAACTAAACTCTATGCCATGTAAAATTCCTCTTATGGAGTTGGTTCGCACTTCACCTTATCATCACAAATTTATTATGAAACAACTTCAATAAATTAAAGATCCATCTTCCATAGATGAAGAACCACCTTCTATCGATTCTCAACCAGCTAATGTGAATACCATTGAGACTATGTGTCTTTATTCCAAGCCTTCCATTGAATTTCTTGAAGAGGACATAATCAATGATGAAATTATTTTTCACACCAATGATTTACCTCTCTTTATCAAAGTAGCCATTAATACCATCCTTATTTGAAAAGCTCTAGTTGATAAAGGTTCTAGTATTAATGTCACATCCATATGGCTCATTTAATAACTTGGTTATAATAAATATCATCTTAAACAAACCCATCTTACTTATCATGGCTTTGACAAGATTAATCAAAATTCACTTGGCTACATTTGGATTTTTTTTACCATTGGACCTAAGACCATTAGAACCAAGCTTATGGTCCTTGATCTTCCTTTATCTTATAACATTCTTCTTGGCCATCCATGGACTCATTTGATGAGGACCATCACCTCTTATATTAGTCATTGTATTAAATTCTTACATAATGGAAAACATTACAAACATGAATCTGATCCCAACCCTTAGAGCATCTAGCTTCCCAATCCTAAGCCTCAATATCAAATTCCTACAACTTCTAAAATTAATAGTGTTCCTTTACCTGAGTTCATCAACATGAATCTTGATCTTCAAGTTACTCTTGTGTATTATAATTATGATGAAGCCAATGAGTTGCAACACACTTAAAATACTAATAAGCTACCCACATATATTATAGATTGTCTTCCTCCTTCTCTCTTACCCTAAAATCATATTATTCCTATCATAGATGAGATTAGAAATTTTCCCCTTCCATGAAATGCTTAGGATCCATATTTACCTAAAGATGCCTTCATTTTCAATGACTTTGGAGTGGCTAAATTATTCCAATATCCTTTCACCATGTCCCTCCATATAGTTATCAACATTGGGATTTCACCTTTTGAAACTCCCCTTGATTCTCAAGCATGTACGATTTCTCCAACATATGATGACAAATATATCATGGACCAAGATCACTCTAGAGACTTGGATATCCAGCACTATCAAAATATTTTATCCCAAATTCATGCCTTCAATTAGGATGTACATACCATATCTACACATGATGACTTAGATACTGAAGGTCATGTACCTCCTACCAATTCTCCACTTATTGATACTCCTTGGGTGGTAGAACAACTTACATCTTCCAAACCTACAAATGATCCTACATCTTATCTACCTCCTATGGATCTTATAATTTCTTCAAATTCTTATCACATCATTGAATCCACCAACACTATTATCTCTTTGAATCCATCCTCTTCATCTACTTTTGAAATTACACTATATGCCAAGGCAACTGATGTCCATCAGATTCATTATGAATATGATCACCATGGAAACCAAATTCTAGACCTTGAAGTAGATGTTGAATATTATGGTCCTCTTTCTAATTTGCCTAGTGATGAAGCTATTCTTTAGTTACTTAATGCCCAAGAACCTCAACTTCCTTAGTAGCATCATAAATTTGGAAATTTAAAGAATAAAACTCCTTACTTCAACAACTTTGTCACTAATATTGATCCTAAAACAAATCCAATTTTAGACTTACCTAATTCACCTTCCCATTTTCAAGATGGTAATACCATGCTTATCAAAAAACAACTCATATCAAATATGTTACCCTATCTTCTCCTAGACCAATCATGATTTCTCAAGAACTCTCACCATCTGGCATGACAACTTTATCCTATTCTTTGATAAATATCAAGAGGCATTCACTTAACCCTAGTATTATGGTCCATAATATCATCACTTATCCTGATGTTAAGCCAGTACATCAAAAGCAATGTAAATTCCCACTTGAAGACACTAATTTATGTCATAAGGAAATCATTAAATTATTAGATGCTAAATTCATTAAACCAGTGGATTATTTAGAATGGGTTTCTATCATTGTTCCCATTTAGAAGATGGTCACTATGGTCATCCACATTTGTATTGATTTATGCAACCTTAATCTTGCTTATCCTAAGGACAACTTCCCCTTACCTTCAATAGATGTCTTTATCAATTTCATGACTAGTTATGAAATGTTATCTCTTATGGATGGCTTCTTAAGATATAATTAGATTCATATCACTCTTAAGGACCAACATAAGACTACTTTCACCATGGAATGGGGCACCTATTTTTATGTCAAAATTCCATTTAGACTTTAAAAAGTTAGATCTACCTACCAACGTGCTATGACTCACATCTTTCATGATCTCATCACCAAAATTGTTGAAACTTACATGGATGATCTTATTTCTAAATCCAAAAATCATAAGAACCATCTTTATGATCTTGATATCATATTTGACCATCTCCTTAAATACAAAGTTAGACTTAATCCTTTCAAATGTGTTTTTAGAGTCACATCTATAAAATTACTAGGATTTTTAGTCTCTCTCTGGCATTAATGTTGACCCAACCAAAATTAGTGTTATTATTAACATGCCCATTCCCTGATCTATTCTTGATATTCGTACTTATTTAGGCAAACTTGGGGTAATTAGATGATTTATCCCTAAAATTGATTATCACATTTACTTCATCAATTCCATTCTCAAGAAAGGTAAAAATTTATAATGGATGGATCCATGTCAAAAATCCTTTGATAATATGAAAGAATCATGACTTCATCCACCTACACTTCATCTACCTTCCAATGATAAACCATTAATTCTCTATACTTCTTCCACACCTATTTTAGTTGGGGCAATGTTTGCCCAAAAGATGATACAAGAAGAGAGTATGTTATTTACTACATTAATTGAGGCCTCCTTGATTATGAGACATGTTATACCAAAGTTGAGCATGATTGCCTCACTATCTATTTTACAATTGAAAAGCTACATCATTATATACTATATCAAACTACTTATGTCATCATCCATTCTGACCCCCTTTGTTATTTCTTCTCCAAAGCCTTTCTTCCTAAAGATCAAATTGGAAAATATATGGTCTTACTTATGGAATTCAATCTGCACATCGTCACTCAAAAATATATCAAAGGGCATGTCATAGCTAACCAACCTATCTCAGCTCCCATTTCAGCCACTTCTTCACTTCAAGATGATCTTCTCGATGAAAATATCTTTTTCATTAAAGGTCTTAATTAAGATATATCCCTTAAAGACTATTTTCATAGCTTTACTATTGATCTTAAATCCAATAATCTTGAATAATATTCCCCGTCCTCTAGTACTAATAAATCAAATATAGTTATTGAGGAGCTTCCTAAAATTAATGTTGACTTGTATGAGGATACTTGCACCCTTGACTTTGATGGTGTTAAATTCCTTTAAGAAGACAGGGCAAGTTGCATTTTCACTAGTCCTCTTGGTGATATCATTCCTTTATCTTTTCACTTCACTTTTGATGTCATCAACAATATGGCCGAATAAAAATCTCTTATCTTAGGCATGAGAGCTGCTCTTGATCTTGACATCCAAGATCTTCATGTTTTAAGAGATTCCCAACTCATTTTTCATTAAGTTAATAGTGATTATCAATGTAAAAGTGAGAACCTCATTACCTATCATCAAATTACAACCACTCTAGATAAGGACTTTATCTCTTTCACTATCAAGCCTATTCTTCATGACCAAAATTCCATTGCTGATTCTCTTGCCTCTTTAGCTTCTCTCTTTCATCCTCATCAAGTTCTTTTGGATCCTTCCTTTAATATATAAATTAAAAAATATCCATCATCTATCCAACCACTTGATTCACTCATTTATCATATCAAGGTTATGACTATTCAACAAAGCCCTTGGTATCAATATATCATTCAATACTTAAAACATAAAAATTATCCTCCTGATCTAGATTTCTCATCAAAATATGTGCATTCATAAACAAGATTTTAAATATGTATTTTAACATAACATATTTTACTATCTCAATGTTTAAGGTACTTTTCTTCATTATGTTATGTAAGATGAGGTCCCTCCTATAATTGAGCAAGCACACAGGGGCATTTACAGTGGTCACTGTAGCAGACATGCTACAGCACTCAAATGCCTATGTATGGGTTAATTTTGGCCTGCTCTTAAAATATGAAATTGAATTTGCTAAGTGTAATCCTTATCATCTTCATAATGATTTTATCCATTCACCTCCTACCAAGCTTCAAAATATCAAATATCTTTGGCCATTTTCCACATGGGGATTCAATCTCATTGGTAAACTTCCTCATTCCCAAGATGGGCATGTCTTTATCATTACCACTATTGAGTAATTTACCAAGTAGGTAGAAGCCATGCCCCTTGTTAATGTTATTGGTCCTACCATATCCAAGTTCATTTTTAACCAAATTATTTCTCACTTTGGCATTTCTCATACCATCATTTATAATAATGGTGGTAATTTCAAAAATAAACATGTTAAACAAATTTGTACCAAATTCAAGATCAATCATAAGTTTTATACACCTTATCATCCATAATGCAATGTTCAAGTTGAGGCCACCAATAAAATTCTCCAAAATATAATTTGTGAAGCCAGCATGGATTGGCATATTCATCTTTACCCTACACTTTGGGCCTATCGGACTAGCATTCATACTTCCATTAGGGCAACTCCATTTTCTTTAGTCTATGGTTTTGAGTCAATCCTTCTATTAGAAGTTGAGATTCCCCCTCTATGTGTACCTCTTCATGGCATTATTTATAATGAAGAATCATGTTAATCTCATCTTCATGCCCTTAATCTTTTTGATGAATATCATCTTTATGCATTACAACATAATCGCCAATAAAAATCTTGTATCTCCTAACAACGCAACAAACATGTTAAAGTCCGCACTTTTAATGTTGGTGATCTTATCCTTAAATTATACTAAACCCATGATAAAGAAGGCAAATATTCCCAAAAATGGTGGGGACCATATTTAGTCAAAGAGGTTCTTGGTCTAAGCATTTATCATCTTCAAACTAATGAAGGCCATGTTTTCAAAGATCCCACCAATGCCCAATTCCTTAAAAATTAATTTTCTTAAACATTTCCTTCTTGTCATGTTTTCTATCTATATCTTTCTAACATATTTTTATAGGTTACTTAATCATAGGTTTCTCCCTCTGTAGTAGTTTCACAAACCTTTAGTCCTCCCTTTTAGTTTTTTTGGTTTCTTTATGTACCATAGTCTTCCTTATCTTATTGCATTTTCTCTTTTTTTTACACCCTTTGGGTTTTTATTTTATGATTTTATTTGTAACATCATGGATAGGACCTAGCATCCCTCACAAAACCACCATCTTTTACTTATTTTCTTTCTCATTTTATTATTTGCCAATGTTGTTTTGGCATCCTTTGGGTTTTTCTTTATGAGTTGCTTTGTCAAACAGCTCCCTTACTTTGCTTCTCTTTCTTATTATCACCCTTTTGGGTATCTCTTTTATGATTTTTTTGTAAGACCATGGATAGGCCCCAACCCTCTTTATAAAATTACCATTATTTTCATGTTTTTGATCTTCATTCTTAAACTTTAGCTTTTTTTTGTTTTTCTAGATAAAATTTACATAACAATCTATGTTAGCATGTTTTCCTCCATTTCCCTCTTTCTTATGATAAGGAATCACACTTTACTATCATTGTATCCTTGTTTGCCCTTTGTCACATTTTTTTGCAATTTGAAGCAATTCAAATTGTTCCATGTGTCATTCCTCTTGATTTCCCCTTTATTTCATCTATGCATTAGATAAAACAAGTTCGAAGTCAAGATATAACTTTTATTTCACCTTGATTTATGAGACTCTTAGATTCCATGCTCTTTGAATTTTCTCTCTTAGCAACCTTGTCCCAAGTTTTCAAATGAAAGTCATCTTTAGCACCCATGATTGGTTGTCCAAATCTATATGGAGGAGGAATAGAAAAAGCCATCAAAATAAATTTGAAATCCAAATCATTTGAATCAAAAGGCAATGATATATAAAAGGAAACATAAAATTTTCAAAAGTCAAATTCACACCAAAAGATGTGATTACAAGCACATTTCCTACCTCCAATCGAAGCTCAAACTCCATAATCATCTTCACATAGAAATAAAGTCCTTTGCGGTGAAATATGCTAGTAGATTAGAATATGGGATTTCAAAAAACTCTATGTTAATACCTACTTTCTCATACAAGTACCCAATATTCATAGTAGATCGATAGCTCTATAAGGGGTCATGAAGAGTAGGGAACACGTCATGGGGAGGTAGGTCCATTTTACTTTTCATGCATATAGCCTTCATGAGATGATCTATATACTCCATTTGTTTACCCAAGACATGTGTTGCTCAGAGAAGTTCTTAATAGTTCTTAAGGTCAAAAATCCTCTTGTTTTGACAAACTTAATTTTAGTGTCTTGACTTTGATAAAGACTTCTCTCTACTTTGGTTTTTCCTTCATTATCCCCTCCACCCATTTCATTTTCCCTCATTGATAGACAAATTGTGATTTTAAATATGTTTTCCCTTATTCTTTAATTCCTTCTTCTTCACCTCTTAAAAACATGCTAACATTACTTTATTTTAGTTTTATCTATCCTAAGAGAAAAACAACATGTTTGAGTAACTTTGGATCATTTTACTTACATTATTTTCCATTTACTAGACTTAATTTACCTTCCTTTTACCATTTATCATAATTTTATTTTCTTGATGTTATGGACACCTGAGTCCATACCCTTTTTCCATTATTGAGTGAGATGTGGTTTGTTACTGCTCACTTGACAATGTTGTTTTCCCTTTTATGCATCCTTTTTAAATTGATGATTGAGATGTGGATTGTTACTACTCACTCATCAATGTTGTTTTACCATTTTGTCTTTTTAGTTAGGATTTTTACCATTTTTTTTTCATTTTTATTTTTCCATCCTATTTGACATGTGTCCTTGGTTTGATTTGGTGAGTTTCCCTTTCTTACTTTAGGATAGCTTGTCTAGGTTTTTTAGTCTTTCATAGCCTTGGATTTTTGGTTACCTGATTTACTCTTGTTGTTTGAATTAGTCATTTGGTCTAACATAGCATCTATCACCCCAACTTGTCAAATTTCCCAAGTACATCTCATCTTCATAGCATTAGCTATCTTGGATTGTCTTGTGTTTATTTGTTTTTTCTCTTTAGTTTTGTATTCTTGGTTTGTCAAAATAAGTCTTTGTGCCATACGCAATAAAATCTAAAAACATAGAAGACAACCATCCTATGATAAAAGGTAATTCAAGGTATGCATTGAATTTATTTTTTAATTATTTACTTTTTAGATTAGTTTTCATTTTAGTCATTTACTTTTAGTTATTTTATGCCTATAAAGTACTACAACCTTTTTTTAGCATTAGCATTGTGTGTGTCCTTATGTTTTTTCTCAAAACACCATCCCTTGTTACACCTTAGTGACATGTGATGAGATTCAATTAGGGCATATATATACACATAATATTTTTACACTTTTATTGATTACTAATGTTTTACATCTTGTAGGAACTCTCTATGAGTGCATGCCCTAAGGGGTGGACCAGGAAGGGGTGGGTAGACCTTTGGTGCTTCGCAAGATTATTGTCCCTTTTTTCCATATTATTACCAATCTAAATAGTTCCTAAAACCTTTTCCTAAGTTATTTCTCCTCCCTTGCATAGTCTTCTAGTCTTTTTCCTCTTTCTATCCTTCATTTCCTTACTTGGCACCCTTTTAACCTATTTATCATACTAGGTCAACCTGGTCAACCTAGTATAGTTTGTGGACATTTTAGCTCCTTTGGTTTGTTAGCCTCTTAACTGACCTAACACAGACCTAGTGAGTTAGCCCAAAAACATGCTAGGTTAATTTAGTTGATCTAACACAACTAACGTTCCTAAATAATTTTAGGGTAAGATACTCCTATAAATACAAATTCATTTTATTAAATATTAATATATGAAATTAAGATTTATTTTTTGCTCACACTTCTTTGCAATCTACTCTTCTACCATTCTACTTGAGGAGACTTAACTTAGGTTTCTTATTTTGGAGAATCTAGTCTTGTGGATAGGTTTTGGATGTTTTATCCTAAAAAAATGATCCTTATTAACCACAACAACCTATTTCAAATCCCTTTTGGCTAAGGAAGAAATTGAGTCTCGATGGGTTCACATTTAGGTAAGTATATTCTAACTTTGTTCTCTCTTTTAGTAGATAAAAGTAGCATAAGTGTTGGCCCGAATAATATTACTCTTCGTATTCCATGTATTATGGTGTTACTCATACTTAATTTATTTGAAGTTATATATACATGTTTTGATTTCTTTTCTTTACTAACCCCCACTTTGTGCCACATGCTTTGGTGCACACTAGATTAGATTTACTTTTCTTGTTATTAGATTAGTGAAATATTAAATCAGAGGACTTTTTTAGGTTTGTTATGTGATTGTGTTAGACTATAGGCTTTGAAACCCTATCTCACATGATGTGTTGTGACAAGTGATCCCCTAATTAGGTCTATTAGATCCTCACATTAGTTATGCTTTTGCTTAACTATTGTGTGTTCCCAAATCAGAAGTGTAAGTATGTTCTATCCAATCTGATCTAATATTGATTTATGGACATGATGCATTTTTGATTTCATATAATAAATATGAATTTAGATACCTTAGGAAGGAATAAAATTGGTTACAAGCCTATATATCATGCATACTACCTATATTCATTGTCACTATTTGCATACTGAGATGTCCACCTATAGGTGGCCTTACATAGAGACTTGAGTATGGTCATGGAAGAGTTTAATATGTTTGAAACCTTCATGAAGTCTTTAAATTTGAATAATTATATATTAAACATGTTTGAGGACATTGGTAGGTAGGTAGACTCAAAAATCCAAGATAAAATTGGAAAAGTTATTTTAGGCATAAGTTTCCCTAAAAACCCAAAATAGAGGCCTAGCCTCTTTTGGTGTTATCAAATGATGATGTGGCATGGAGTCTTGATGATGTTAAATGTATACATGTTGTAACCTTAATATAGAGGCATAACCATGAAAAAGAGAGGGGATATTTTACTAAAGGAACATAATGTTTATAGGCCTCCATTCTTGGCATTTGTTCATTATAACTTTTTAGTGTTTTCTACAGGGTTTGAACTCTCAAGTGGCTTGCAATCCAAAATAGTAGTGTAAGAGCATTTCACCATGATTAGTGATTCAATTTAAGTAACAAGCACACTAATGATTCAAAATGACATAAAAAATACTAGATTAAAATGTTTTGACATGCATGACAACCTATAGGACCCTCTTTTGGCCTAAAAATGTAGACCTACAGGTTTCGAAGAGAAGTGACATGTTAGGACCTAATTGTTGAGTACTAGTTTTAAGCTCTAGGTAGTATATGAGTAAAATTTACTCATTAAATGAGAACATAAGATTTTAATATAACCTATACATGATAATTACTATGCATTTAATTCTATAGCTTTCCTTTTGATTCAAAATGGTCACCTATAGCCAATTGTAGGGTAACAGTACACTAGTACCACAATTTGGTTTTATCATGGTCTTTGAACATGAAGTAGACCCAATTAAAGTTTAAAGAGACCTAAATTATTTCAAAATAATCTTATAATTATTCAAATTCTAAAATATATAAATGTACACATATAGATATGTAGCTAATAACACAAAAACATAGTCAGCCACCTATGTCAAGTATAGTACAAGTTACATAATGAAGAATTTTAGCAAAGTTATAAGGTATTGATATGTCTAAATGCACCTTAAAAATGATACTAGCCTTGTGAAATTATCAAAACAAGAATAACATATCATATTAGGGTTCAATCTCCAAGGTATACATGTATTTATATTGCAATCTTACACAGTCAATGCTCTCAAGAAGTCTGTCTTGAGGTTTGAAAGAGTTTTAGGGTAATAAGAGTGTAACCCAACCTTTAAATTAAACACAAAGGGTCATTATAACTTGTATATTCTTATTATATCACCCTTTTATCTGGGGTAGTAGGGGAATTCCCTCTATTATATCTCAGATAGAGGGCTCTCCTAGAAGGTCATTTCCTACAGGTTGGTTATAGAGATGATGAGAAGGTAAACTAGAAGATAATGAAAAATTTCAAGGAGATTTGGAATGTTTTATGAGGCATGGACCAACATGAAAAAACATGCACAATTTTCATAATCTTAATAGGGTGGTCCAAACCCATATGGATGCAATCAAAGCCCACTATGCCTAATCTAGGTCTAATGCCTAAAAGGGGATCAACTTCTTTTCTAGTGCTAAGAGAGAATTAAAAAGCATTTAAACACTTTCATGGGGAATAATAATGAGTGTTTTAACTATTATAATTTAAATCATACCATAGGTAAGCCATTGCTTGGATTAATACCATCATAGGGTATGCATAATGGAGAGCAAAGTTCGAGAGGCTAACTTGAGAAGCTCACAACAACATGGAGTCATATCATGGGAACCTAAGGATTTGGGACATGTTGAAAGAGGTATTTAACAAAGACTTTTTCGAATTTGTTTACGGTTCTAATTTCATATCTATATGAAAAATCCTTATAGGGTAAAACCATGTAAAACCCTCTAAAACCCTTGCTAAGGATCCAATTAGTAAAATGAAGAAGGATGTAATGAAACTACTTCAACAATAAAGTAAAATTGTAGAAATAGATCCAAATATGACTGTAATTATTTGAATATATGATAATAGACAAGCCACTTTGAGGGGGCAACCTCCAAAAGCTTCAATAAGAATAGAATTCACAATATGATGATAAATAATTACCCACTACCTCCTATATATAGTCTATCTAGGCCATGGTTACTCCATAGGCCGACATACTAATCAAAAGAAAGCATAGATAAATGTAATATAATATCAAAGAGGGATAAGTAAGCCACAAGTCAGCTACTACTATCCTCATACATGTGATAGGTTAGGGGTGTAGCATGCCCTTCCCCTTCAAACCAACATTGTCCTCAACGTTGAACAACTCTGGATGTTGTTGCAAAAAATCTTCACTTTCCCAAATTACATCTTCACTGCTCTGGTTTTTCCACTTGATCAAATATTCCCTAATCTCTCTAGTTCTCAACCTCTTAGTATGTGTTTGTAGGATCTTCTCTGGTTCCAAAATGACTCATCCTTCTTCATCTAGTTCTGGGAGCTCTATCTGGGCTAAAACTTTATGTCCTGTGGTTTCCAAAATTGGCTCAGCTCATTTTTGGAACAACCCCTATGAAACTTGTTTGTTTCACCTTTTTCTCTCTAAGTTCATTTTTTGAGACTACTTTTTCTTGTTCTCATGTTTTCTCACCTGGCATCATTTGAATTTTGTAACATCTCTTTGTTATGTTTCCCCAAAATGTGAAAATTGTTAAAGTCTTGATGTGACCAGGGGACAAATTTCCCTTTTCCTAGAGTTAGTCTTTTTCCTTCCATTTTCATGCAAAGGCAGAAAATTTTGTCGTCAATGCATTTCTTTTTCTTTTTCATGTAGGAGCGGTAAATTTTTCTGCCCTTGCATCTGATATATAGGAGTGGTCAATTTTTTTGCCCCTACATTTTTCTCCTTCACATGCAGGAGTGACAAATTTCACTGCCCCTACATGTCTTTTAATTTTTAGTGTAGGAGCAGTGATTTTTGCGGCCCCTACATGCCTCATTTTTTGTGCATGGCATTTATGGCCATGCACATCAAGTGGTTGGGGCTGATTTTCACCCCATTTAATCCCTTTTTGGTTCATTTTGATTTATTTCTTTCAATCTTCCTCCTGCCCTCTGCCTCTAGATGATCCAGCAAGCGGGAAGAAGCATTTTTCATCGGATTCAAGTTCTCATCGCATGTGCTTTTCCAAGTAGGTCTTTGTTTTTGCATTTTATTTTGTGTTCTTCCTCTTTTTTAGGTTTTCTTTTTGTTTTGTTTTTGTTTTCTTCTTCCCCCTCTTCCTTTCCTCCCATCAAGACACCTTTTTCCTCCTACCACGCTCCTTCCCTCCTCTTCACTTCCTCCCCGTTCGACTCTTCATCCCTTTTCTCCATGCTAGTTCCCACCCTCCCTTCTTTCCCAATTCTTCCTACCCTATGTAAGGATGGCATTTTTTGCCACCTTAACTACATTTTCCTTTTTGCACCGGTGGCAAATTTTGCTGCCAATGCAGGTCTGCCTGACCTAAATGCAAGGGCGGCAAATTTTTCCATCATTACACCTAAGTGCAAGGGTGGCAAATTTTTTTACCCTTACACCTTTTATTTCTAGCATGCACAGGATACAAATTTTTCCATCGATGCATTTTCATCTCGCATGCACAAGTTAAAAAAATTTCCACCTATACATGCAGACCGTCCCACATGCCAGGGCAGCAAATTTTGCTACCCTTACATCCTTTTTCTCCATTTTTTCCAAATCCAAAGAATTTTCTTTCCTTCCATTTTTCATTCCTCCTCCCCATTTTTCCTCTCAACCCGCTTGCACCTCGACCCTATCAAGTGCCCTTCCTCGATCATGATCACCCAACGTGTAATTTCCCTAAATTGCCAATTTTTCCCTAATTGCACGATCATGATTCTTATCACAGTTTCCCCTAAGGATTCTCCTTCATCCACATCCTCTCAACAAAATCTCATCCCAATGACTAAAACTTCTCTGAAGAAGTCAAAGGCCATAAAGTACCAGTGTCAAGGTGTTTTCCCAACCACCTCTATCACTTCTAATGTCGATGACATTAGAGACACAGAGATTAGCAACATGGATATGGCTAAGTTCATGGAGAGAACCAAGGTGGCAAACCCAAGCTGATAGATGAAAAGAATCATTAAGAGCAACATCCATCTAGTCTCCTCTTTCCCTGTAGTGGTGCATCAAACAGATTTCATCCTCTAGTGCACCCAGTTCTATAATAGAGAGACCAAGATAGTGTCAAATGCCAGTGGCAACATGAAATTTGACTGGACCCTAAATTTATTGATAAATTTTTCATGTGCCCTCTTGCTATCAAAGTGCTAAAAATTGACTTCATTGAGGCACAAAAAGAGTATGACAAAGATCCTGAGAGGGCAAAAAAGGTGATGAACAATAGATGGCTCAAGACTCCCAGAGCCAACTTGTCTAGATGGCCGCAAAATTTTTTGAGAAGTGATTTCATAGAAGAAGTTGGTGACTTAATTACTCTTCTTAGTAGATTACGAGGTCTACCATCTTCTTTCCAATTCTATGAATGGATGTATCCCTTTAGTAAGATAATTTTATAAGGGAAACAAGTCATCTTCTGAGGTGAGTAGATCAGCAACACTTTTCATGAGCAATTGATGAAGGTGTCTATTACTTCGATGTTATATATGACTTCATACTTAGTATACATTATAGCCTCATTTTGAACCTTTCCAAGTTTGACAATAGGAGACAGAAGAACCACCCTAGTTTATTCATATTACCCTCAATTAACACTAAAAGGATCAATCCATCACTTTAAGAGGGTAAATAATGCCTTCTTCACGATGTTTTTATGCCTTTTCAATCCTCAACTAGAATAGAAAATAGTATCAAATGAAGCCTAGATGGTCATCAATGATTTTGGCTGCATGTTTTTACAAGTCCCCTCCTTTTGCTATCAACAAGTTGGCTTTTTCTAAGGCTATCCCTACATGCTCCCCAGATTTCTATCTGATAAATTAGTCCTAATGGAGTTGTGTAGATAGATTATTATTGTACACACTAACCAAATAGAACTTAAGAAGCCAAATTTTAGGTTCCCAATAGAAATTGGTAGATACTCAATTTTGACTGTCGCTAAAGCAAGGGTAATGGAGATAAAAATGCAACTGGTCATTATGAAGCAGTTCAAAAAAAGGCCCAATTTTGACTATAGGAGTGTCAAAGATATGATCAAAAGAAAGACTTAGTGTCATGAGCCCATGATTGAGGACATCTGGATAGCCTTGAGAACAGTGGAAGAGATCAAAAGAATGGACTACAACAGGCTAACTCTAGAGCAAATTGAATATTTAGGGCTTACAGATATTCTTCCTAGTCTAGTTGATGATAAAAATATAATTAACAGTAGATACCTAGCTAAAAAAGTCACCAACTCTCCTTTTCCTCCAATTCAATGGTCTCAAAAGGAGTTGACTTCTTTAAGAATGAGATTCAAACCAATATTGGCTAACACCAATGATTGGCTAGTGGCTAAAGGAATCACATTGAAAGAATTTGTCACAGGGTCAGAGGCTGAATTCTAAGAAAAAACAAGGAAGAGAGCAAAGAATAGAACTAAGAATAAAGGCAACATTCCTTCTCCTTCTAGGCCTCACAAGCCTAGAATCATCTTTGTGTCAAAGAAATCAAAGGTTGTTGAGAAGGAGCTAGAATCAACAGCGATGGGGGATGGAGAACAAAGAACTTAGGAATAGGTAGCAAAACAAATACAGATAAATGATAGGCCTTCAGAGCAATAGAGAACTGAAACTCTATCTCCCCAAGAAGGGGCACAACCACTTACAAGGGTTTCTTCTTCACCACCTCAATCCCCTATGGCATCTCCTTCGCCTCTTTCTCCCATCAGTGTTCCTTCTTCTAGAGTTACCTCTCCTTCTAGATTTATTTTTGGTGATCTTTAAGGCACTTCTGGAGATGTCCTTCACTCCTCAAGATCTATCCTTAGTCTCTCATCTCTTTCTTTCAATATCAGAGAAAGTTCTGCCATTGACTAACTAGTGGCCGATATAGTTTCACTTGTTACACCCACTGCACCAACTATTCTCACTAGTAGTTCAGACATTACCCCAGTAACACTAGCTACAGGGACTATTTCCATGGTAAGTGTTTATGCTCTCCCACCTTGGTTATCAACTTTCACACTCAAAAGCAAGAAGCAAGCCATCTCTATAGATGACTTTGATTTTGGTAAAATAGTGTCAGTAAAAGCTAAGACCCCTAAGAAACTAAGCATCCTTTCAAAAATGGTTGAGGAAAAGGGGCACAAATTAATGGAGATAGCCAAACCTCCAACCTTAAAGGATTTTAACATGAGAAACTATTCTATTTCTCGTGTTGAGTTAGGGAAAGTAACTCATGAGGGTGCAAAGAGCGACCTATAGTCAGCAATGGATATCATGGTCCAAAAATTTAACAGGGAGAAGGAGATGAAGGATTATTACAAAGCAAAGGTAGAACAATTGACTGTGATAGTCAGGAGATTCACTTTTGCTCCTGAAGCAGTGACCCTAAAAGCTTTTTCCATAGATGATCATGTTATCCAGAAAGCAGAGAAAACCTACATGAAAGGGAAAGTACTTGAAGATTATATAGAAAAGATGCATACACAAGGAATTTCCTTGCTTATAGAAGTTGCTGAGAAGATAGAGAAGATGAAGAAAAAAAGAACAAATTTAGAAGATCTTGTCTCTCTTATTTCTCAAGATATTGACAGTACAAATAAATATCTTGGCAAGTGGGTAGATATGAAAGATCTGAAGAAACGTACCTTGGTATCGATTGGTGTTATTGCCAACAAAGATTCCTATGTTAAAATCAAAGAATCACTGATATATAGAATCTAAGTACTTAAAGAGTTGATCAAAGATCTCAAGTCTTCCAAGAATGCTAGTGAGAAAAGTGACACTGACCTATTGAACAGACTGAAAGAATTGCCTTATGATCTCACCTCTAGAGATAATTGATTTCTTTCAGCAGAAGAGATGATTCAAGAATTCAAAGGTATGATCCAAAGAGAAAGCATTTTCAAAGACTTCTATGGATGACATTTTAAATACTCAGTTAACTCTAGATAATCTAAGAACCAGGTTAACTAGTCATGCCAAAGCAATCACAGCATTGAAAGATGCTACAATCAGAGCCAAAGTGATCTTCAAAAATACCATTGCACCAAACAGTATAGGAATTCAGGCATCTATCACCATATATGATGCTCATCTGAAGAAGTCTGGTGGCAAGAATTGAATCATTCCTCCATTCTCTCTTCTTTCTTTCTTCTCATGTACTTTTGTCATGTAAAAGTACATGCACTTTTGTAATATGTAATTACATGTAAAAAATCCAAAATATCCCAAAGTCAATGATGACTCATCTTTGACTAGGTTTTTTAATATTTTATTCTTTTTCCAATTTTGAAGGTTTCTCCCTATATATAGAGGGAACCTCTTTTGTAAATCGATCTCTAGATAATTGAGAGCAAAAACTCTGCTGAAATTGAGACACTTCTTGAGACTTTGTGCTCAATTTGTAAATCATATTTTATCGAATGAATGAGAAACAGGTTTATTTCAAACTTTGTGTTGAAGTAATTTGTGTTACTTAGGAAATAGTTCTTATGTTTTCTATCCTGATAATCTCTCATCTGTTCAATTTAATAAGCAAAGCATGTGTATTGAAATTATCTAAAAACATTTCTATAGGATGAAAAAAATACTTTGAGCTGATTTTATCTTGGTGACCTTTTACCCATTATAGTTTTAGGTGAAGACTTTGGGTTTTGTTTCACTCTACTGTTACGTATGTTCTGAATCAGTGAAGGAGGCAATGAAAGACTTTATGCTTTCATGGGTTTCCTTGTAGACTTTGTTACTACTTCAGGAGATTTTTTACTCTATGTTGGATACCATTCTTAAAAGAAGAGTGCTTTCAACCATTGACCGAAACCTCCTTTTTTCCCTTGGACATCATCTCTAAAAAAAGAGAGATGGATGGTGTTATACTACCCTAAGTATTATTTTCTATTTATTTATATACGTATATAGCATATAAGTGATTCATAGGGAACCTCCCCTTAATGAGAGGAGAGATTTATCTCATTAAGATGTGGTAAATCTACACTTTTTGTGGCATAAATCTCTTTATATTGTGGTTGATATACCCATTTTGTCATCAGTTAGTTGATGACAAAATATTCACCCAACATTTTTTTGGTGACTTCGCTAGGGAATGAACGTGCATTTTGAAGCCTCAAGCTTCAACTTAAAGCAATTTTAGTTCCTTTTTCATTTGGCACTCTAGCAGATCCACCGTACACATGAAGCTAGAGAGCTCAAGGTATTGTTGATCTTGTATTCGAGTTGGTGTGATAAACTAATTTTGAGATGTCTCCTCCACCATCTTGCCTTTAGCAAACTAGGAGTTTCCCTCCTACCAACACCAGATCTCCCATATCTAGTGAAGCTTCTAGTCTCAATACTGGTAAGGATTGTCTTTATTGACCCCACTAAGATTTTTTATCCTACCATTTAACCATCTTATCATAATGGCTCAAGGTCTGTGGGGAAATTCTTTTGGCCCTCTTAATTTGACCCCACCCTTGCACGAACTACCTCGTAGTTCTCAAAAAAAAATTCCTAAATTTTTTGGTGATGGGAAGGTTCACCCCGATGAACATATTTCTACCTTCTCTATAGCATGCGATGTAATCAACGTGGAATTTGAAGACATAGCAGTGAGACTTTTTATGAAAACTCTACAAGGCATTGTTGTAGATTAGTTTTATCACCTTCAAGCTCAAACTATAACTAACTGGAACACACTCAAATCCAAATTTAAAGCTAAGTTTAAACTGTTGAAGATGTGCATGCCTTGTTAGCTTAGCTTATGCAAATGAAGAAGGAACCCCATGAACCCATGAGGGATTTCATAGCCAAATTCAATAAATTAAAGAACTGAATTCCTACTATCGCTTAGCCCACGCTAGAAAATCTCAAGTTCTTTTCCATCAACTTGCAACTTCTCAAAGTAAGTTTTTTGTTGAGGCAGGCTGGCCCTATGGATCTCGCGATGGCTCAAAATTTGGCTACTGAGATTGAGGATGATCTTATCTTGGCAGGTAAGATCAGAAAAGACTCTAGTAAAAATAGATTTTTTTCATTTGCTGAAAGTTCTTTTACAAGCACTACAGATCTTATGGTGTAAAAGTTGACAAATGAATTGATAGATTTGAAAAGACAAATGACCCAAGGTATGTCTACTCCCACTTATCAAGATATGCCAAGGAGAACATTCTAGAATTAGCAATATCAGGGCAATGCAATCCGAAACCAAGGGCAACCAAATCGCCTACCTCCCCCATAATAGAAACTTGCCACTGAAGCAACACCTGCCAATTCAATGGTCGATTACCTGGAGGCTGAACATGATTTCTTGCTCCAACTTGAGTTGGACCAAATAAATGATGTTAACCTCTTTGAAGAGTAGGAAGAAGAATTAGCTGGTGACTCCAATATCAGTTTCCTAGATTATCAGGACAAAGTTGGAAGTAAAGGGGAAGAGTTTGATGGATCTTATGTTGTTTTTACTAGATCTCAAAACCAATCAACTCCACACACTAACAAAAGAAAAATAGAAAAGGAACCTTAGCCGGTGGTCTCCATCGCTAGATGAAGGACTCCATTGCCTTCCCAACCAAAGGATTAGGTAACTAACAAAAAAGTAAGTACCTCAAACCATCCCATATCTTCCACCTCTATTTCTTAGACTAGTACCACACCCACTAAAGATCAATATGAAGGGCCCTCTTCCTCTATCTTAAATTTATTTCAATTATTTGATATAATTGATCACACCAAAAAGACTAAGATTCAGATGACTGAGATTGAGTATTTGCGAGCCAATCTTGAATAGTTTGATAGGTTGGTAGAATATGTAAAAAATAAAGTCATTCCCATAGGACAAGATTCTTCAAAGGCAACTCATGATTCCCCCAAGGATAAATCCACCCAAAATAATCTTGTCGTGACTCCTCCTGTTGCTCTCAAGAAAATAGAACCTTTTTATGTTTCTCTACTAATAAATGGTTATAAATTGAGTAATTGCATAATAGACTCTAGAGCTTCTGATAATGTTATGCCAGCCAAGGTGGCAGATTCCCTTGGTCTAACTTTGACCAAAACTTTTGGGAGGTGTTTTTCTATGGAAAACAAGCAAGTCCCACTCCTTGGTCAAATAAAAGATGCCCAATTTGCATTCACAGCTTTTCCAGAAAAGAGGATAAAAATGACGGTTTTAGTGGCTGATGTTCCAGCCTCTTACGGCATCCTTGGGTAGAATTTCTGCAAGAATGTTGGTGGTGAGCTAAGTATGGACTTGTCTGAGGCAAGGATCTCGGTATTATGAAGAGATTGCTTCTTGAAAAAGAGGCAAAATATGTAGTCACCCGATCGTCAGCACCAGAAGCTCAAATTTTATTTGAGTCTTCAGGCATGGGTAACTACTTCTTATCTACAGATGAAGTTCATGAGGCATCTTATGAAACTCCTATAGGTAATAACTTAGAAATGTATTCAACTAACACAGTAGGAGAATCATTGAAGTAAAATGAATGCATGAAAGAATCTGTTCCTCCAAATGAAAAATATTTCAAAGAAAAAGCGGTGTCTAATGAGGTATGGATTTTAGAATTCAATGGTAGCTACTCCTCTACCAATTCAGGAGCTGGGGTTGTGTTGGTATCCCCTCAAGGAGATATTATTCCTTTATCCTACAAGTTGCAATTTAGTAACACCAACAACACAGCTGAGTATGAATCCCTATTACTTGGATTGTAGGCTACTAGAGAAAAAGGCATTAAACTCCATGCTAAAGGGGATGCCGAATTGGTGGTTTGTTAGGTAAGGAACCTCTATCAAACTAAGAATGAAATATTATGCCACTACCGCAATCTAGTCTAGGACCAAATTGAAAACTTTGATGCTTTTAGCATCTCTATCATTCTGAGAGAATTTAATGACTGGGTGGATGCATTGGTTATTTTTACTATTCTCTTAGTTCCCCACCTAGACTTTAAAGGAAACAAGTACATTATTAAACTAGTCTTTCAACTAAGTGTACCTGATAATGCCAGCCATTGATAAGTATTCAACAATGACAATCAAATTATTGCCTTCTTAAAGTAAAAGGACAACTTCTAATAACTGCATTTTGAAGGTAATAAACTTTAGAGATGTGAGATAACTTATGAATCAAATACAGACATAGGTGAGGAGTTCCTGCAACTTAAGGGGAATAAGATTCCCAAAGGCCTAGTTTCCCTAGAGAAATTGTTTGATAACTATGATAGATTCATCAAACAACAGCCAACGGATTCAAGCTCCTCTCATGATTTTGATCAAGTAAATCTGGAAACCAAAGGAGATCATAAGATGGTGAACATTGGGAAATGTTGCACTCCCAAGGAGAGATTCAAGCTTGCTAATCTACTCCACCAATATATAGATGTCTTAGCATATTCCTATGATGACCTAAAATCACTCAAGCCTGATAAAATTTGCCATGACATTCCTCTTAAGGCTAACTCAGTACCTTACAAGCAAAAGTCCAGGCAATATAATCCAAAAATATTAGGTACCATTTTATCTGAGATACAAAAAATATTTGATACGAGGATAATTTTTTCAATCCATCACTCCACATGGATTGCCAATATAGTGCCTGTGAGAAAGAAGAATGGTGAAATTTAAATCTACATGGATTTCAGGAACTTGAATCAGTTATCTTTAAAAGATAACTACCCTCTCCCTATCATGGATCAAGTTTTGCAGATGGTGATAGGTTCAAAGATGTTATCAATGCTAGATGGTTTTTTGAGGTACAATCAAGTTGAAGTTGGAAAAGCATATCAATATAAGACTACCTTCACCACACCATGGGGCACCTTCACTTATCAAAGAATGCCTTTTGGTCTGATAAATGTGGGTGCCACATTTCAAAAAGCGATGGACTTCACTTTCAAGGATGAAATGGGTAAGTTTATTGTGGTATACCTAGATGATTTGACGATATTTTCAAAGCATAGTTCTGACCATGTCCACTATTTACAAAGAATATTGGAACTTTGTCATCAGAATGGTATTTCTCTAAATCCCAAAAAATATATCTATAGGGTGACAGAAGGGAAACTTCTTAGACATATTGTGTCCCAAGAAGGTATAAAAATTGACTCAAAAAGAGTCAAGTCCATCCAAGAGATTACTCTGCCTACCAGTAAAATTCTAGTTCACTCTTTCTTCAAAAAGGTGAATTTTTTTTGAAGGTTCATCCCTGAGTTCGCTGAGAAAACTCACCACATTGTCAATATGATGAAAGGCAAAGCCACCTTTAGGTGAACTGTAGAGGGAAAATCAGCATTCAAAGACATCAAAGAAGCAATTGCTCGCACACCAATTTTGGTTTGTCTAGACTACACCAAAAACTTCAAAATATACAGTTATGCTTCTAAACATATACTCAGCTATTTTAGTTCAATAGAACCAAGAAGGTGTGGAATCTCCTATTTCTTTCATGAGTTGTCTACTCAAATCTCATGAGATGAAATATTCAAACATGGAGAAGTATGCGTATGCGGTGGTCAAAGCAGTTAAGCACTTCAAGTTTTATATCTTAAATTCACACACTAAGGTTTTAGTGCCTAATACAATGGTGAAGTTTATTTTAACTCAATAGGAGTTTGGTACAAAGAGGGGTAATTAGATTGCCAAGATTCAGGAGTTTGATGTAGACATCAAACCTACCAAACTTGTGTGGGAAAAGGGTTTTTTTCAGTTTATTGCTGACAACATTTTCAAGGGAGAAAAAAATGAAGAAATGGAGATCAAAGAAATGCCTATGGTCTTCTTTATTGCCACTATTGATGAGTGGTATTTTGACATCACCCATTTTTTGACCTATGGTGAGTGTCTTGCTCATCTCTCCTACAAATAAAAATAGAATGTTAAACTAAAGGTTGCTAGCTATGTTTTGTGGGATAATGGTTTGTATAAAAGAAGCTTGGATGGAGTATTTCTTTGTTGTGTCGATAAGGTACAAAAAGATAAACTTTTTGAGTCTTTCCACAATTTGACCTATGGAAGACATTTTTTTCACCAGTGACAGTGCATAAAATTCTGTGAGCAAGGTACTATTATCCTACGTTGTTTCAATATGCTTACAAATTTGTGCGTAGATGCGAATTATGTTAGCAGTTCATTGGAAAGTCTAAACTAGCCGCATTAACCCTCAAGCCAGTAATAGTCAATGAGCCTTTTCAATAGTGGGGTATTGACTTCATTGGTGCAGTTAACCCATATTTGAGTGTCGGGCATGATTATGTCCTCACGGTAATTGATTACTTTACCAAATGAGTGGAAGCCATCCCAACCAAGCATGCTACTTCGGAAGTGGTGTGTAATTTTCTTAAGGAAAATATCATCTCTTGGTTTGGGGTTCCACTTAATATTGTAACAGATAATGCAGCCTATTTCTCTTCACATGAAATTACTCAGTTCTGCTTTTACTATGGAATTACCCTATCCCATACTTCAAATTATTTTCCATAAAGGAATGGCCAAGCAAAATCGAGCAATAAGAACCTAGTTACTATTATCAAAAAATTGTTAGATGACAATCAGAGATCTTGGCACAAAGCATTATTTGATGCTTTATGGGTAGATAAGATCACACTCAAGAGGGTCATAGGCATGTCACCATTCTAACTTTTGTATAGCTTGAATGCGGATATACCTATCACTCTAGAACTACCAGCGCTCAGGTTAACCAAAGAAATCAAAGACTCAACCTTCAAAAATTCAATCGACAAAAGGATCATGTGTCTAACCGAATTGAATGAGCAGTAAACCATGGTGGTAGACCAAATTACGGTGCACCAGAATCAAGGGAATAAACTTTTTGACAAAAGGGCTAAGGTTCATGATTTTCAAATTGGAAATGAAGTCTTGTTGTGGGACAAGAGGAGAGAACCTAAGGGAATGCACGGCAAATTTGATTCTTTATGGAGAGGTCTGTTTATCATTTGATAACTCTATGGTGAGAATAGCTTTTTGTTGGAGTATCAAGATGGAGCACCATTTTTACTACCCCACAGTGGGCAGCATCTGAAGCATTTCAATCCTTGAAATTTAGATGGATCCACTTGTATATTTGTATAGTTTTTATGTTTTGTTTGTTTTCTTTCATTTTTAGCATGACTTCGTAGCCTAATGGCTTGGATGAAGGCACTTAGAGACTAGTTTTTACTCTCGTTGATTGATTTGATCAAATGGAAGTTTCCCAATAGGAGCCAGCTATTGTTTCCAAAATTGGCTCAGCTCATTTTTGGAACAACCCCTACAAAACTTGTTTGTTTTGCCTTTTTCTCTCTAAGTTCATTTTTTGAGATGAGTTTTTCTTGTTCTCATGTTTTCTCAACTGCCATCGTTTGAAGTTCATAACGTCTCTTTGTTACATTTTCCCAAAAATGTGAAAGTTATTATAGTCTCGATGCGACTAGGAAATAAATTTTTCTTTTCCCAGAGTTAGTCTTTTTCCTTCTCTTTTCATGCAAAGGCAGCAAATTTTGTCGTCAATGCATTTCTTTTTATTTTTCATGTAGGAGTGGCAATTTTTGTCGCCCCTACACTACCTCATTTTTTGTGTGTTGCATTTATGGCCATGCACATTGAGTGGTTGGGGCTGATTTTTTCTCCATTTAATCCCCTTTTTGGTTCATTTTGATTTATTTCTTTCAATCCTCCTCATGCCCTTTGCCTCTAGATGATCCAACAAGTGGGAAGAAGCATTTTTCATCAGATTCAAGTTCTCATCACGCGTGGTTTTCTAGGTAGGTCTTTATTTTTAAATTTTCTTTCATGTTCTTCCTCTTTTTTTAGGTTTTCTTTTTGTTTTGTTTTTATTTTCTTCTTCCCCCTCTTCCCTTCCATCAGGACACCTTGTTCCTCCCACCACGCTCCTTCCCACCTCTTCACTTCCTTCTCATTCGGCTCTTCGTCCTTTTCTTCCATGATAGGGTGGTGATTTTTGCCACCCTCCCTTCTTTCCCAAGTCTTCCTACCCCATGTAAAGGTGGCATTTTTCACCACTCTAACTGCATTTTTCTTTTTGCACCGGTGGTAAATTTTGCTACCGATGTAGGTCTACCTGACCTAAGTGTAAAGGCAGCAAATTTTACCACCATTACACCCAAGTGCAAGGGTGGAAAATTTTTCCACGCTTACACCTTCTCTTCCTAGCATGCATAGGCAGCAAATTTTTCTTCTGATGCATTTTCATCTCACATGCACAAGCAGAAAAATTTTCCACCTATGCATGCAGACCATCCCACATACCAGGGTGGCAAATTTTGCCCCTTGCATCCTTTTTATCCATTTTTTCTAACTCTAGAGAATTTTCTTTCCTTTCATTTTTCATGTCTCCTCCCTATTTTTCCTCTCAAGCCACTTGCACCTCAACCCTGTCAAGTGCCCTTCCTCAGTCATGATCACCCAATGTGCAATTTGTCTAAATTGCCAATTTTTTCTTAATTGCACGATCATGATTCTTATCATAGTTCCCCCTAAGGATTCTCCTTTGTCAGCATTCTCTCAACAAAGGCTCTTTTTAATGACTGAAACTTTTTTGAAGAAGTTGAAGGCCATGAAGTACCAATATCAAGGTGTTTTTTCAATCACCTCAGTCACTTCTAATATCGATGACATTAGAGACACAGAGATCAGCCACGTGGATATGGCTGAGTTCATGGAGAGAACCAAGGTGGTAAACTCAAGCTCAGAGATGAAAAGAATCATTAAGAACAACATTCATCTAGTCTCCTCTTTCCCTGTAGTGGTACATCACATAGAGTTCATCCTCCAATGTGCCTAGTTCTATAACAAAAAGACCAAGACAGTGCCAGATTCTAGTGGTAACATGATAATTTGACTGAACCTCAAATTTATCAATAAATTTTTCATGTGCCTTTTTGCTATCAAAGTGCTGAAAATTGACTTCATTGAGGCACAAAAAGAGTATGACAAAGATCCTAAGAGGGCAAAAAAGGTGATGAATAACAGATGGCTCAAGACTCCTAGAGCCAACTTATCTAGATGGCCACAAAAATTTTTGAGAAGTGATTTCATAGAAGTTGGTGACTTAATTACTCTTCTCAGCAGAGTACAAGGTCTACCATCTTCTTTCCAATTCCACAAATGGATGTATCCTTTTGTTAAGATAATTTTACAAGGGAAACAAGTCATCTTCTAGGGTGAGTAGATCAGCAATGCTCTTCATGAGCAATTAATGAAGGTGTCTACTACTTCAAAGTCTTATATGACTTTGTACTTAGTATACATTACAACCTCAATGCAAACCTTTCCAGGTTTGACAATAGAAGGAGACAGAAGAACCACCTTGGTTTATTCATATTACCTTTAGCTAACACTAAAAGGATCAATCTGTCACTTTAGGAGAGTAAATGATGCCTTCTTCATGGTGTTTTTATGCCTTTTCAATCCTCAACTAGAATAAAAAAGAGTATCAGATGAAGCCTGGATGGTCATCAATGATTTTGGCTGCATATTTTTACAATTCCCCTCCTTTTGCTATCTACGAGTTGGCTTTTTCCAAGGCTATCCCTACATGCTCCCCAAATTTCCATTTGAAAAATTAGTCCTAATGGAGCTATGTAAATAGATTATTGTCACACACACTAAGTAAATAGAACTTAAGAATCTAGGTTTCAAGTTCCCAATATAAATTGGTAGATACTCGGTTTTGACCACCGCTAAAGCAAGGGTAATAGAGACAAAAATGCAACTAGTCATTATGAAGCAATTCAAAAGAAGGCTCAATTTTGACTACAAGAGTTTTAAGAATATGATCAAAAAAGACTCAGTTTCATGAGCCCATGATTGAGGACATCTGAATAGACTTGAGAATAGCAAAAGAGATCAGAAGAATGGACTACAGCAGGCTGACTCTAGAGCAGATTGAATATCTGGGGCTTGTAAATATTCCCCCTAGTCTAGTTGATGATAAAAATATAATTAATAGTAGATACCTGGCTAAAAAAGTTGCCAACTCTCCTCTTCCTCCAATCTAATGGTTCTAAAAGATATTGACTTCTTTAAGAATGAGATTTGAACCAATATTGGCTAACACCAATGATTGGGTAGCGGCTAAAGGAATCACATTGAAGGAATTCATCACACGATCAGAGGCTGAATTCTAGGAAGAAATAAGGAAGAGAGCAGAGAACAAAACTAAGAATAAAGGTGATGTGCCTTCTCCTTTTAGGCCTCACAAGCCTAGAATCATCTTTATGTCAAAGAAATCGAAGGTTGCTGAGAAGGAGCCAAAATCAATAGCTATGGGGGCTGGAGAACAAAGCACTTAGGAATAAGGAGTAGAACAAATGGAGATAGATGACAGGCCTTCAAAGTAATAGATAACTAAAACTCTATCTCCCCAAGAAGGGGCATAACCACTTTCAGGGGTTTCTTCTTCACCACCTTAATCCCCTGTGGCATTTCCTTCACCTCTTTCTCCCATCAGTGTTCCTTCTTCTGGAGTTGTCTCTCCTTCTAGATTTATTTTTGGTGATCTTCAAGGTGCTTTTGGAGACGTCCTTCGATCCTCAAGATCTATCCCTAGTCTCTCATCTTCTTCTTTCAATATCAGAGAAATTTCTACCATTAACCAGCCAACGACTGATATAGTTTTACCTGCTACACCCATTGCACCCACTGTTCCCACTAGTAGTGCAGATGTTACCCCAATAACACCAGCTATAAGGACTATTTCCATGGTAAGTGCTTCTGCTCTCCCACCTTGGTTATCAACTTTCACACCTAAAAGGAAGAAGCAATCCATCTCTGTAGATGACTTTAATTTTGACAAAATAGTGTCAGTGAAAGCTAAGATCCCTAAGAAACTAAATATTTTTTCAAAAATAGTTGAGGAAAAGGGGCATAAATTTCTAGAGATAGCTAAACCTCCACAAGATGCAACCCTAGAGGATTTTGACATGAGCAACTATTCCATTTCTTGTGTTGAGTTAGGGAAAGTAACTCACGAGGGTGTAAAGAGTGACCTATAGTCAGCAATGGCTATCATGGTCTAAAAATTTGATAGGGAGAAGGAGATGAAGGATTATTATAAGGCAAAGGTAGAACAATTGATTGTGGTAGTCAGGAGATTCACTTTTGCTCTTGAAGCAGTGACCCTAGAAGCCTTTTCCATAGATGATCATATTATCTAGAAAGCAGAGAAAACCTATATGAAAGGGAAATTACTTGAATATTATATAGAAAAGATGCATACACAAGGAATTTCTTTGCTTACAAAAGTTGCTGAGAAGACAGAGAAGATAAAGAAAATAAGGACAAATTTAGAAGACCTCGTCTCTCTTATTTTTCAAGAAATTGACAGTATAAATAAATATCTTAGCAAGTGGGTAGAGATGAAGGATCTAAAGAAATGTACCCTAGTATCGATCGGCATCATTGCCAACAAAGATTCCTATGTTGAAATCAAAGAATCACTGATATATAGAATCTAGGTACTTAAAGAGTTGATCGAAGATCTCAAGTCTTCCAAGAATGCTAGTGAGAAAAGTGACACCAACCTGTTGAACAGACTGAAAGAATTGCCTTATGATCTCACCTCTAGAGATAATTGATTTCTTTCAGCAGAAGAGATGATTCAAGATTTCAAAGGTATGATACAAAGGGATTTCGAAGAGAAAGCATTTTCAAAGACTTATGTGGATGACATTTTAGATACTCAGTTAACTCTGGATAATCTAAGAACCAGGTTAACTAGTCATGCCAAAGCAATCACAGCATTGAAAGACGCTACAATCAGAGCCAAAGTGATCTTCAAAAATACCATTGCACTAGACAGTATAGAAATTTAGGCATCTATCATTATGTATGATGCTCATCTGAAGAAGTCTCGTGGCAAGAATTGAATCATTCCTCCATTCTCTCTTCTTTCTTTCTTCTCATGTATTTTTGTCATGTAAAAGTACATGCACTTTTGTAATATGTAATTACATATAAAAAAATCCAAAATATCCCAAAGTCAATGATGACTCATATTTGACTAGGCTTTTTAATATTTTATTCTTTTTCCAAATTTGAAGGTTTCTCCTTATATATAGAGGGAACCTCTTTTATAAATCGATCTCTAGATAATTGAGAGCAAAAACTCTGCTGAAATTGAGACACTTCTTGAGACTTTGTGCTCAATTTGTAAATCATATTTTATCGAATGAATGAGAAACAAGTTTATTTTAGACTTTGTGTTGAAGTAATTTGTGTTATTTAGGAAATAGTTCTTATGTTCTCTTTCCTAATAATCTCTTATCTGTTTGATTTAATAAGCAAAGTATGTGTATTGAAACTATCTAAATATGTTTCTATAAGATAAAAGAAAGACTTTGAGCTACTTTTTTCCTAGTGACCCTTTTACCCATTGTAGTTTTAGGTGAAGACTTTGGGCTTTGTTTCACTCTATTGTTACGTATGTTTTAAATCAGTGAAGGAGTTAATGGAAGACTTTGCGCTTTCATGGGTTTCCTTGTGGACTTTGTTACTACTTCAAGAGATTTTTTTCTCCGTGCTAGAAACCATTCTTGAAAGAAGAGGAATGCTTTCAGCCATCGATCGGAACCTCCTTCTTTTGTTATTTAAACATCATCTCCAAAAAAAAAGAGATGGATGGTGTTATACTACCCTGAGTATTATTTTTTATTTATTTATATATGTATATAGAATATAAGTGATTCATAGGGAACCTCCCCTTAATGAGAGGAAAGATTTATCTCATTAAGATGTGGTAAACCTACACTTTTTGGGGCATAAATCTCCTTATACTGTGGTTGATATACCCATTTTGTCATCAATTAGTTGATGACAAAATATTCACCCAACATGTCCAATGACCTTCAAATAGGAAACATGAAATATTGGGTGTATGTGAGATGAGTGAGGTAACTCAAGCTTGTAAGCCACACTTCCAATTTTTTGTAGAACCTGATAAGGGCCATAATACTTAGGAGCAAGTTTGTTGTCCTTTTACTGTTACTTCAAGGACATCTACTTGTAAGGCTGCAAATGAAAAAATAACCAATCACCCACCTCAAAATTCCACTCACTATGGTGTTGATCTGCTTGTTGCTTCATCTTATTTTGTGCCAAGGCCAAATTCTCTCTCAAACTAGTCAAAACCTCTTGTTGATGTTGAATGTGCTCTTCCACATCTCGAACCTTGGTGTGCACTTTTAATAAAGAAGTGATGGAAGGTGGATGGTAACCATATAGTGCTAGAAATGGAGTTATTTTATAAGAGGTATGGAAAGATGTGTTATACCACCATTCTGCAAGTGGTAGCCATTTAACCCAATGTTCTTGTTTATTTGATACAAAACAACAAAGATACCTCTCTAAACATTTGTTAACCACTTTAGTTTGTCCATCAAATTGGGGGTGGTAAGATAAGCTATGAGTTATCTGAGTACCCAAATAAGAAAATAGATTAGTCTAGAAATTACTAGTGAAAATAGAATCATAATCACTTACAATTATTTTTGGGGTTCTATGTAATTTGAGAACTGCTTCCATAAAAATAGTTGCTACTATACTTGCTGAAAATGGGTGTGAGAGAACACAAAAATGGGCATATTTTGTAAGCCTATCCACAATGACCAAGATAACATTCTTAACTTCAGAACAAGGCAACCCAGTGATGAAATCCATTTAAACCTCCTCCCACCTTTGATTAGGAATTGTTAACGGTTGTAAAAGACCTGGAGTCTTAACTATTTCACCTTTATTCTGTTAGCATATCAAGCATTATTCTACAAACTTTTGTACTTCTCTCTTGAGTCCTTCCCAAAATAATTCTTTCTTAATTATATGATAAGTTTTCAAGAACCCTGAGTGTCCCCCAATTAGAGACGCATGCAACTCTGCAAGAATCTTATGCTTAAGCTCTAAATTTTTGCACAAGTATAACCTACCCTTATACCATAGGACATTACCTTTCCATTCAAATTTGTCAGAGGATAAATTACCATGTTGGAGATTCTAAATTAGAACCTGTGTATCCTTGTCTTGCTCACATTCTAACCTAGCTTCATCCACCCAATCTACTTGCAACATGTACATTGCACAAAGTAATGCTTCTGTTGATGCATCATGTCTGGATAGTGCATCTGCTACTACATTATCTTTACCCTTCTTGTAGATAATTTCAAAATCATAACCCAACATTTTGGTTACCCATTTTTGTTGTTCCTCAGATGATAATCTTTAGTCCAAAAAGTATTTGAGACTATCATGATCTGTTTTCACCTTAAAGTGTCTACCCATCAAATAAGGCCTCAATTGTTTAACTTTATGAATAATAGCCATCATTTCTTTCTCATAGACAAGTTTTTGTATATTCTTGCCTTTGAATTGATGACTTTAAAATGCAATGGGTCTTCCTTCATGCATTAGTACTGCCCCCAATCCAGACCCAGAAGCATCACATTCAATAGTGAATGTCTATGAGAAGTCTCAAGTAGCCAATACTAGAGTGGTGCACATGGTTACTTTTAATTTTTCAAATGCTTTGGTGGCATCATCATTCAAATGGAAAGCATCTTTCTTTAGCAATGCAGTGAGTGGAGCTACTATGCTGCCATAACCTTTCACAAATTTTCTATAGTAACTTGTTAGTCTAAGGAACCCTTGAAGGTTTTTGAGAGTTTTTGGCATGGGCCATTCCATCATCGCTTTGATCTTTTGGGGATCAACTTTGACACCTTCATCGGAAACAATGTGACTGAGGTACTCTACCTCCTATACTCCAAAAGCACATTTAGATGGCTTCGCATAAAGTTAGTTCTTCTCCAAAACTATCAACACCTATTTCACATGTTGCAGATGTGCTTCCCATGCCTGACTATAAATCAATATGTCATCAAAGAAAAATAGCACAAACTTCCTTTAAAAATGCCTAAAAATAGTGTTCATCAAGCTCTGAAAAGTAGATGGTGCATCTGTAAGACCAAAGGGCCTTACCAAAAACTCATAATGGCCCTCATGTGTTCTAAAAGTAGTTTTATGAACATCTTCATCCTTGATTCTAATTTGATGGTACCCCGAGCGAAGATCCAATTTTTTGAAATAATTAGCACCATGCAACTCATCAAGTAAATCATCAATTACTAGAATAGGAAACTTATCTTTGATGGTGTACTTGTTGATTTCCCTATAATTTGGGCACATCTTCAATGTGTCATCCTTCTTCTACACCATGACCACTAGTGATGAATATGCACTTTAGCTATGCTTGATGATCCCTACCTCTAGCATCTCTTGGATGATCTTTTCAATTTCACTCTTTTGTGCATATGGATATCTATATGGTCTAATATTTGGTGGTTGACTACCTAGAATTAGTTGAATGGCATGATCATGTTCTCTTTTTGGTAGTAGTCCTGTTGGCATGGCCCCAAAAATAGATGAGTGGTCCTTAAGAATCATCTATAGATCAAGATGTGTAGATGATTGTGTGGGTTGAACTTCTATGGAGCATAATCATGCAATAATTCCCTCTGCCCCCTTTTTTAGCATCTTGGTCATCTAATGTGAACTAATCAATTATGGAGATTTTGCATGTAATCCACGTAGTTCAATTTTCTTACCTTCAGAATGAAAGTGCATGAATAGTTCTTGGAAGTTCATCTCGATGGTACCTAAGGTTGTGAACCATTGGACTCCCAAAACAATGTCTGTGTTACCCATGGGAATAGAAAACATAGGAAAGTCAAGATTATACCCACCCATAGTAAGCTTAATACTATGGAATTTGCCTAAACAATTAATTGTGCCACCATCTGCAATCATGACCTGAAATTCTAGTGTTGGGTAGATGTAATAGTTCAATTGAGTGGCCAACTTTATGGTTTATAAAGTTATGTGTGCTCCCTGAATCAATCAACACTGTCACCTTTTGTTTCTTGAGGAAACCCACCACCTTAAGAGTTTGTGGAGTGTTAATACCTGCAAGTGCATGACAAGAGATTATAGGTTGGGAATCTTCAAATACCTCCTCTATTTTTTCATTATCATCATTGGAGGCATCATCTACTTTTTCATCTTCATTTTGTCCCTCAATATAGAATAACTTCTTCTCAGCACATCTATGTTCTTTACTCCACTTGCTGTCACAACTGAAACATAATCATTTTGCACCCTTCTCTTCAATTTGCTGAGGGGTCAATCTAGTAGGTGGAGGAAATGTTGGTGACGATATGCTACAATATTTGAAGTGAGTGAATGGTTGTTTCTTGTTGGCTATGAATTTTTCCTTAGATCTATGTGCCATGATAATAGAATCAAAAATCTTAAGTGGATTAAACATGCATACCTCATGTTGAATGTGGTCCTTGAGTCCACCCAAAAATAGGTCATTCAAGTTTGCTTCAAAAATTGTCTCCACACATAAGGACAGGTTCTAAAAATTATGAATATAATCCTTGACAGAGCCAATTTGTCACAATTTTTTCAATTGGCTGAATTAATTCTCTGTCACACTATTGTCATAGTGTTATTGTAGTTCCTCTATAAAAATTGACTAGGTGACATTGAGAGTCATATTTTTCTTTAGAGCACACAACCATCAATACTATTGACGCAGAAGATTGCACCCTTGGTAGGAGGCTGAGCACTTGCCTTCCTCACATAACAATGGAAACTCCCCTCTCGCCTGTGGGATCGGTAAAGCTGGAGGGGAGAGTCTCTAGATGAGGGCTAGCTCTCTAGACATGTTAAAATCATTTTGCAAAAGCATTAAGAAAATGACTTAACATAGAATCAAGGCATAGACACATACTAAAGATGCAAAACTTAGAATGGAGTTAAAAATGCTATGTTTCGATTCAAGATAAAATTTTGGTAGAGCTCTACCTTACAAGCCCGAGAGATTTTTGGGCAGAGTTTTGCCTTAAGGCTGAGAGTCGATCCTTTTCCAAATGAGAAGTTTAAAATTTATAGAGGAATAAAGAGGCCATTTTGGCACCCTTTTACAAGTGACCCATGTACCTTTTGAGCATTGGGATGAGGAAGCCACCTGAAGATAATGATGTGTCAACTCCTGTCAGGATTTGAAATTATGAGCCACACCATTTTCCTGCTCATCAATGCATAATGAAGAAAAATGGGTCACATCATTCACTATTTATGCCTCTTGATGATTGCATGGCAGGTACTATGTCAACCATTGGAATAACTCCTTGAGTCGACACTTTCCTGTGCCACTTAGATCGCTTTGTCTATTTCTGCATTTGGCTACTTTACCTCCTCTGGCTACTTCTGCTACTCCTTTGGCTCTTTCTACTGAGAGTGCATCTACTTTTAACACGTGTCATAGTTCACTACTTGGATACTTAAAAGACACTTTGAAATGTGTTGGGAAATATGGAAGCACATAATCGATTACCAAATACAAGCAACTTACATGCAAAATTAAACTAGAATCACAAGTAACTAGAATTCAGAAATAACACAGAATATGAGAGACAATACACAATTGTATTAAAACTCTTCCAAAAGGAAATACAACAAATAAGATTGCCATAGTTCTTCTTTCTTACACACCTCTAGGGCTCCCACACCTCTAGGGCATAAACAGTAAATCTTCCCTCAAAGCTTTCTCTCTTACGGTCCCAACACACAACTCAAACACAGAGTTGGTGTTCACCTCCAACCAGTCAGTATCCACTACTACTAGTACACTAGTGCTCCACACACTCCACAAGTGCTCCATGCACTCCAAGTATATAAATTTACTTCAAGTAGATCTCCCCTAAACTTGCAACAACCTGTAACTCAAATGATCTTACTTATGGAAGGAACTGCCTTGCCTTCCTCTTTGCTCTCTTTTTGAGTACACACTGTACTCAAAGTAGATCATTCCTAATCTTACTCCCTATTGTGTTGCTATCCTCCCTGATCTTGCACAAATACAAATCAATCTGGTTATGCACACCTGCAAACCTGGATCATGGACACACATACACCTGCAGATCAATGATCTTACTTACCCATGCAGATCTCCAAACATAGCCATGCACACCTGCTGACCAAGATCCTACACACCTGAAGAACCCTTCTGAATCTCCAAAACCAGCACCCACACTTGGCACTACTGTGGAACTAGGAGGAACACCCTTGCTCACTTCACACACAGAAGGAGCTAACTTTTGCTCAACTCAAACTAGCACACCTTACAATACATCCCATGAGTCTCTTAAATAGATCTCATGTAAACAATAATTAGACACCTAATTAAAATAATTAGATCCACAGCTTCTAGTCTAAAATTAGCTCTTGACATGCAAACACTTGATTCATTAACTAACTGTCCATGAAACTGGCAGTTTTGAACTACACAGGCGACTGACATCAGTCCCTGTCTGCCTAAAGGTGACCGATGTTGGCCGACTTTTGACTAACATCAATTGTTCTTCCTATCTAATCCTACCGACATCATTTGGCCTGACTGAGGCCAGTGTTTGCAACACTCAGTAACCTTCTCCAGCAACCTCCTTCCCTATTTGCATCAGTGAAGCTTTTAGCTCCACAACCTAACAATCTCCCACTTGGAGATAAACAGCTACACTGTACCTATACATGTACCCCGTCTAATCTGTTTCCTAGCTTGTATCCCTCTTTAAGATCAATCCTGAAGACCAACCACCACAAACCCTGTGGTGAACCTCCTGTCATCCGAGTAACTTGCCACATTCGAACCTACAAACCCATGTAGTGAAGTCTTGACCCTATATAGCATGAATCCCTACTGTTGGTCCCTCTCAAATACCTGAGAACTCACTTCCTCGAATTATCTCCTAACTCTCTGACAGCACCCACTGCTTGGGCAAACTCAAGTCTATACTAGACCTCATGTGATTTCAGACACTAAACTGTCCAACCCTTGGTGTGATTTAGTTTTGCATCTTGTGTAATGAACCTCGCTAACACCTGATTCACATCAACTCCCACTAGAGACAAAATCAACCTGTGATCTCCATGTCTCTCATGCCAAAGAATTTTACTGCTCCCTAATTCTTCATGACATGCCACTGAACTAACCTTACCCTTAGCTCAGCAAAACCATGTATGTACAAACCTACTAGCTAGCATACCATCCACATATAGTAACAAGATAATGTCATGACCATCATCCACCTAGTAAGATAAACACAATGGTTACACTGACATTGACTAAAGCCTTGCTTTGTCATCCACCTGTCAAAACTTGTACCACTGTCTTGCAGCTTCTTCAAGACCATATGACCTAGCCTTCCATCTCACGTATCCATTCTCTCTATTATTTAACTAAGGTATCCATTCATCTCAGTGCTTTCATACCGGCTGGCAACCCTACCAAATCTCTCGTTTGGTTTTGCATCATATTCCTACCATGCTCCCACTATTTCTTGGATCCTTCTTGCTCTGTAGTCAGCAATGAGTATAAAGAAGAGGAATAATGAATTTGAGTCTTACTTACCCCTTCAGTCTTCCATATGGGCATTTGAGACTCCTTGATAGCTTGCTGTCCACCCAAAATCTGTTACAGTGACCGACCTCGGTCACTACACAGTCTACATCTGACTGACATTGATTTCTATGCACCTGTCCTGACTACCAACTCTACCAACATCGGTGTCCCTATTGCCGATGTTAGTCCTACTGACCAACATTGGTCTTACCTATTGCCGACATCGGTCCTCCTAACTGATGTCAATCTTACCCTGCCTGACATCACTGGCTTCAGTTTGCACATGACCGACATTGGCACCTATCTGTTTGATGCTGGTTCTTTTTGACCGACACCAGTACCTGTGTTCACCTGTGAGTGATGAATTTTTACCCGTGAGCTTTCTTTGAATCAAATTTTTGTCCAAACTACTCTGCTCAGAGTTACTCAACCTTCTCCACTGATCTCTATCTGCCATCTCCTCCATAAACACCAAGGCTTTCCAGTACTTAAGCCTATCAAACACATCTGACTTCCTCTTAAGAACATGCATCTCCTTCTTGCTCATGTGACCAATTCTATAAAGCCACATCTCCACAGAAAAAAAAGAATCAGTAATATAAGCAAGTACATAAAGAGTACCTACTTTCTTACCACCAGCTAATTCAAGTACATCCACTGTGAGAGTTCTTGTGCATCTCTCATCACCCAAATTCCTTGAAGAAATTAGCCTTATCTTCAAGACTAGGACCTGCATGACCTCCTTCAACACCCATGTGTTGGCCGCCTATAATTTTAGATTCACTTCCCCTTTTCCAATTCTTTGGCAAGGCACACCAGCCCCTAAATAAATCTTTCCAAAGTCTCCAAAGAACTTACCATGAAAAGATACTCTATTTCGGACTGCATGGAAAGAGGCAACAAAATCTATAAAACAAGATTCTACTTTATCCAAGAAACCTCCCAAAGCATCTTGTGTAACAACACCTGCAACATCTGCTTCTTCAGTTCCTTCATGTTGATCTTCCACAAACCAACAATTTTTCTTTACCTGCTCTTTCTTTCCATAACACCGTAAGTGATCATCTGTGCTTTTCAATTCCTCCATTCTTAGCTTATTTTCTTCTATCATTGCTCTACTCTCACTCAATTAGAAACCCCTGAGAGTGACCTGTAATCAAACACAAAACTGCTCCCTGCAACCTTAGCTCTGATACCACTTTGTTGGAAAATACGGAAGCACACAATTGATTACCAAATACAAGCAACTTACATGCGGAATTAAACCAGAATCATAAGTAACTAGAATTCAAAACTAACATAGAATATGAGAGACAATACACAATTGTATTAAAACTCTTCCAAAAGGAAACACAATAAAGAAGATTGCCACAGTTCTTCTTCCTTACACACCTCTAAGGCTCCCACACCTCTAGGGCATAAACAGTAAATCTTCCCTCAAAGCTCTCTCTCTTATGGTCCCAACACACAACTCAAACATAGAGTTGGTGTTCACCTCCAACCAGTCAATATCCACTACTACCAGTACACCAGTGCTCCATGCACTCCACAAGTGCTCCACATACTCCAAGTACACAAACGTACTTCAAGTAGATCTCTCATGAACTTGCAACAACCTGCAACTCAAATGATCTTACTTATGGAAGGAACTACCTTGCCTTCCTCTTTGCTCTCTTTTTGAGTACACACTATACTCCAAGTAGATCCTACCTGATCCTACTCCCTGTTGTGTTGTTGTCCTCCCTGATCTTGCACACCTGCAAATCAATCTAGTTCTGCACACCTATAAACCTAGATCATGCACACACACACACACACACACACACACACACACACACACATGTAGATCAATGATCTTACTTACCCATGTAGATCTCTAAACATAGCCATGCACACCTGTTGACCAAGATCCTACACACCTAAAGAACCCTTTTGATTCTCCAAAACCAACACCCACACTTGGCACTACTATGGAATTAGGAGGAACACCCTTGCTCACTTCACACACAGAAGGAGCTAACTTTTGCTCAACTCAAACTAGCACACCTTACAATACATCCCATGAGTCTCTTAAATAGATTTCATGCAAACAATAATTAGACACCTAATTACAATAATTAGATCCACAGCTTGTAGTCTAAAATTGGCTTTTAACATGCAAACACTTGGTTCGTTAACTAACTATCCATGAAACTGGTAGTTCTAAACTGCACAGTGACCAACATTGGTCCCTATCTGCCTAGAGGTGACTGACGCCAGCCAACTTTTGACCGATGTCAATTGATCTTCCTGTCTAATCCTACCGACGTTAGTTGGCCTAACTAACACAGGTGTCTGTGACACTCAGCAACCTTCTCCAGCAACCTCCTTCCCTGTTTGCATCAATGAAGCTTTTATCTCCACAACCTAACAAAATGTGGTTGCTAACATGTGGTGGCTTCCATCGAGCTGATAATGGGACGTGGCAGCATCTACTTATCTCAAAGGGTTTGGAAGTATTTTTTGAGATTTTTGTGGAAGGTGACATGTGGCTACTTCCACAGAGCCTTTAGCTGCCTTAGAAAAACTTTTAGGCCTTTTTTTGAAGCTCACATTTGCTGACACTGGCATGCTCCACATAGCTCCTAGTAACTCATTTGGGCCCACCACAGTCTTCTTTGAAGCCAATAGGAGAAACCCACAAATGTTGACACTTATCGGCTTCTACTGAGCCCTGCAGGGGAAACGTGGCATGGTCCACTACTCCCAAAAAGCATGTCAAAGTCCTCTTTGGTTGCCACTTGGTGCCTTCCATGCTCTGGCTTTCTTGGTGTAAAATTTGACATTTGTGTGCCTATTGTCGCTTGAAAACCCAATGGCTAGTTCGTGTGCTTAATTTTTACAGTTTTCAAGATGTCACCATCTTTGGCAAAATTCATCAGGCCTTTCCCTGTGGGTTTTTTGCATCAGGCCTTTTCCTACAGACAAAAATTCCACAAGAATTGCCACTTTGACTTTTGCTATTCCTTTGGGATCTTTTCATTTTAGCTTTCTCTGAATTTCTTCAAACTTTTTGTTCGAAGGAATTCCTTCGAACAAAAAGTCTGAAGGAATTTAAAGCCTTAGTTCTTTTGCATCCTTGGAAATCCTTTAGCGAGGCCTTTGAATTTCTCCCTGCCCTCTACAAGGGCTTTTGGACCTTGAACTGTCCTCTGCAAGGGCATTTGAACCCAGCACTACCCTTCAGCTTTGGGACACACCCTTGAACCAAGCCATTGAACCAACCCATTAAACCAAAATTTGGCTTAATGGTTCAATGGTTAAAAGCTACATGTTGAGCCCTTCATTGAACCAACCCCTTTAAACCATTATGATTGAATCGACGTGTTAAACCAATGCATTGAATTGATCCATTGAACTGGTTCAATGGTTCAACATTATGTGCTGATGAACTAATGCCACTGAACCGACTAAGTGAGTTGAATTATTGAACCCACCAAATAAACCAAGGCATTAAACTTAAAACATTGAACCCACCGAATGAACTAAAGCTATTTGAACCAAGTGATGAACCAACATTAAACCTAAAGCTTGATGAACCAGCTGAAGCATTAAACTTAGTGGTTGAACCAAGCCAAAGCATTGAACCAGTTCATGAACCCAAGGCCGATGAACTTATGCAACCTAAAAATGACTGGCTCTGAATAGCAAGGGAAGAAGGGGACCAATTTTTTGCCTGTTGGGCAAAAAATGGTCAACAAATTAGTGACTCCCAGGGGAAGCATGCCTACTATGCTTAAAGACCAACTGTCTTGTAGTCCATTGAGCACAGAGTCAGATGCAACTTGAAAGAGTGTTAGCAAAAGCCCCAAAAGATCTAAGAATCAAACATGAAGCTTTTTACCCCACACACAAAGGGAAAAACACAAGGCTAAAAACACTACTTGTGCAAACTACACTTAGGGAAAGTAGGAAAAGAAACTGAAAGCAAACTACTATATACAGCTAACCAAGAATGTTTGCCTCCCTCCTGGATCAAAGGGAAAATTTCTTAAGTCCCCTTCTTGGCAAGAAGACTTATGGTGCCAGGCAAGTAGTTGAATGAAAAGGAGATTTGGTGACCTGTTCCTCTTGCCTATTACCTGGATTGGCCTACATTTGAGTGGATCAGATTCGAACATGCTTCTAACATATATGTACTTTGCTTGTCCTTGGAAGCTTATTAAATGCTAGTCCCTTATACTGGTGCATTTCACCAAGAAATCAATGGATGCTAGCTCATCACCATAATCCCTTTGATCTGCACATTCCCTCTACAATGTATCATGGTCTGACTTATTTCCTTTTGCCTCATTAAAGACTTTGTTAGACTCATCCTTTACTTTCTCTTGGCCTTCTTGAAGAAGGGTGATAGTTGTGATGTCTGAAATGGAATCACAAATTGATTGCTCATCCCATAGAACATCACCTCTCTGTTCAAAGCTCTCTTCTTCAAGGCTTTCCTCTAGGAAGATAGACCTCTCCTTTTCCTCCTTGATGATTAGGGTCTCTAGATGTTCAAAGGTATACTCCTGATCCTCCTCCAACTCAAGCTCCCTAGCATAGTCATCCTCCTCATCGAAGCAACAAGGAAGTTCATCAAACAAAGGGGGAGAGAGCTCACCATGATTATGTTCCTCCTTGTATTGTTGGAACATCTACATATATGCATGCCCTGCTCTTCTCCATTGCTGATGAGGTCTTCACAAGGAGCCTCCATGATGATTCTACCTTTGTTGTCACTCATGATAGCCCCTTGGGAAACTATAGCTTGGTTCTTCTACTTCTCACTCGCCTCTTATAGAACAGATTCCTCCTTGAGAAGGGGTGAATTGGGAAAACCATGTGGAAGAGGAAGCAGTCCTTGAGCTAGAATCAAATGATTCTCCTCCTTCCACTTGGTCATCACTTCATCAATATCAGGTGTGGCCTGATCTCTATCTTAGAAATGTCTAGGTGGGGTGTGTTCACACATGGAATGTGCCATTGGGTCTGAACCATCCATCACACACTGGCTGAGGAATCTCTCTTTAGATTCCAACTCTACAATTCTCCTAGCTAGATCCTCTTGGAAGAACCTTTATTGGAGGTCACCAGTGTCATCATGAGTAGCAACAGCATCATCTTCTTCAAGGTTTTGAGAAAAACCTTGCTTCTCCTCCTTCTTGCCCCATGATTCTACCATTTTCCCCTAGTTCAAGATCTTGAAATTGGGATTTTGCTCCTGTGAATAGGTAGCAAATTTGTTTTCTCCAAGGTCCTAGGGCTCCTCCACAAGGTCTAAAAGTTTGAACTCTCTTTCACGAAGCAAACTCATCCTAGCCTCTAAATCTTCAATTTGTTTGGCTAGATTATCCTAAAAGAGTCTTTCTTGGAGGTCACCAGCATCATCCTCTTCAAGGCTCTGGGCTGGTTCCTGGCATTCCTTCCTCCAACTCAGAATCTACACATCATGTTGAAAGACTTGGGGAGGTTGAGGAATGTTAGGAAGAGACTGTTGATGCACTGGAAGAGTCTCTAGAAGAGGGATGTGTTGGCTCACAGTATTTCCCCTAATGGAAGATTCAGAATATAAGGAATTGAGAAGATTTACATCCATGGGGGGTTGCTCTAATGCCCTTTGATGTTGGAAATCCAGGCACACAAGATTGAAAGCAGATGCATTAGATGAGCTGGAGTGAGTGAGTACTATCTGATAGAAAGGATTTGGTGTACAAGAGGGGGATTTCTTTAGAATAGGAGGGGGAACATAAGGCTAACTACCTTGAATAAATGGATTTTTCCATTTTGCTACCTCCTCCTCCATGGATTGCAAGGCCTCACCTTGCCTAAACAAACACTCTTCTTTATACATCAGCTCTTTTTAATATCTTTACTACTCCTCTAGTCTGTCAATCTCCATTGTCTACTTCTCAAACTCTAGGGCCACTTCCCTTATCATTGCAGGGTAACTAGAAGGGTTACTTGGGGAGATGCCATAAAAAGGCTAAGCTTAATCAAAATTATAGGAAGGAAAACAAGGTCCATGATTTTGTGCAGAGGAATTATACATACAAAAGTGATTTCTTAATGGCACTAGGGCTACTTAACTAGCTGATTCAACTTGAAGTTACCATTGGTGTTGATGAAAAAGCCTCTAAAGGCTAGTTGGTTGAAGAACACACCAAAAATTCTTCAACTTTGTGGACACAACTTGTCCTAGTTGGTCCCACTAGGCATGCCAAAAACTATTGACATAGAAGATTACACCCTTGGCAGGAGGCCGAGCTCTTACCTTCCTCATGCAACAATGGAAACTCCCCTCTCACCTATGGGACTGGCGAATCTGGAGGGGAGAGTTTCTAGATGAGGGCTAGCTCCCTCTGATGTATCTTTCAGGCCTTGGTTTCTCCTATTGGTAACAACTAAAATGAAAAAGGGGGGATGAAAAGAGAGAGAGAGAGAGATGCTGAAAATAAAACCTAAGCCTAAAAAATAAAAGGTGATACACCAAAAAAGGTTGGTCTACTCTGCCCAAAAATACACTTTCCACTGAGAACTAGCTCCCATACACTTCATCTGACATGAGAAAACCTTCTGCATCAGTGGGTCAGGGGTCTGTGGAGATACAAGGAGGAAATAACTACTAGAGGCATTCTGAGACACACTGCAGTAGCCTATCCACTTCACCTATACTCCTCTAGGGACACTTCTAATAGACCTGTAAAAGGAAACTCAAAAAATGCACTAGACATGTTAAAATCATTTTTCAAAAGCATTAAGAAAATGACTTAACATAGAATCAAGGCATAGACACATACTAAAGATGCAAAACTTAGAATGGAGGTAAAAATGTTATGTTTCAATTCAAGGTAAAATTTTGGCAGAGCTCTGCCTTACAAGCCTGAGATATTTTTGGGCAGAGTTTTGCCTTAAGGCTAAGAGTCGATCCTTTTCCAAATGAGAAGTTTACAATTTATAGAGGAAGAAAAAGGCCATTTTGGTTCCCTTTTATAAGTGACCCATGTGCCTTCTGAGCATTGGGGTGAGGAAGTTGCCTGAAGATAATGTTGTGTCAGCTCCTATCAAGATTCAAAATTATGAGCCACACCATTTGCCTGCTCATCAATGCATAATGAAGAAAAATGGGTCGCGTCATTCACTATTTATGCCTCTTGATGATTGCATGGTAGGTACTGTGTCAACCACTAGAATAACTCCTTGAGTCAACACTTTCCCATGCCACTTAGATCACTTTGTTCATTTTTGTGTTTGGCTACTTTGCCTCCTCTGGCTTCTTCTACTACTCTTTTGGCTCTTTTTATTGAGAGCGCATCTACTTTTGACACATGTCATATTCCACTGCTTGGATACTTAGAAGACACTTTGAAATGCAGTTACTGACATGTGGTGGCTTCTGTCGAGCTGATAATGGGATGTGGCAGCATTCACTTACCTTAGAGGGTTTGGAAGTATTTTTTGAAATTTTTGTGGAAGGAAACATTTGGCCACTTCTATAGAGCCTTTAGCTGACTTAGAAAAACTTTTAGGCCCTTTTTTAATGCTCATAGATGTTGACACTTGGCATGCTCTGCATAGCTCTTATTAACTCATTTAGGCCCACCATAGTCTTCTTTGAAGCCAATAGGAGAAACCCATGAATGTTGACACTTGTCAGCTTCCATTGAGCCCTGTAGGGGACACGTGGCACGTTTTTCTACTCCCAAAAATCATGTCAAAGTCCTCCATGGTTTCCACTTGGTGCCTTCCATGCTCTGGCTTTCTTGGTGTAAAATTTGACATTTGCACACCTATTGTCACTTGAAAACCCAATGACTAGTTCATGTGCTTAATTTTGATAGTTTTAAGGACGTCACCGTCTTTGGCAAAATTCGTCGGGCCTTTCCTTGTAGCTTTTTTGCATCGAGCCTTTTCTCGCAGACAAAAAGTCTACAAGAATTACTACTTTGACTTTTATTGTTCCTTTAGGCTCTTTTCATTTTAGCTTTCTCTGAATTTCTTCAGACTTTTTGTCTGAAGCAATTCCTTCAAACAAAAAGGCTAAAGGAATTCAAAGCCTTAGTTCTTTTGTGTCCTTGGAAATCCTTCAGCGAGGCCTTTGAACTGCTCCTTGGCCTCCATAAGGGATTTTGGACCCTGAACTACCCTCCACAAGGGCATTTGAACCCAACACTACCCTTCAGCTTTGGGACACACCCTTAAACCAAGCCATTGAACCAACTCGTTGAACCAAAATTTGATTCAACGGTTCAATTGGTTTAATGGTTCAAAGTTGTGTGCTAAGCCCTTAGTTGAACCAACCCCTTTGAACCATTGTGATTGAACTGATGCATTGAACCAATGTGTTGAACTGATCTGTTGAACTAGTTCAACACTGCACGCCAATTAACTAATGCCATTGAACTAACTGAGTGAGCCAAATGATTGAACCCACTGATTGAACCAAGGCATTAAACTTAAAATGTTGAACCCACCAAATGAACTAAATCCATTTGAACCAAGTGATGAACCAATGTTGAACTTGAAGCTCGATGAGCTAGTCAAAGCATTGAACTTAGTGGTTAAACCAAGCCGAAGTGTTGAACCAATTCATGAACCAAGGCTGATGAACTTATGCAACCTAAAAATGACTAGCTCTGAATAGCAAGGGAAGAAGGGGACTAATTTTTTTGCGTGTTGGGAAAAAAATGGTCAACAAATACCAAATGAATTGATCAAGTTCAAGATATAAGGATACCATGGTAACCTTCTATCCACCTGGAATCTGATGTAGGTCAAAAAAATTCTCCAATTGAGTGGATCTTTTCCATCAAATTTGTGTATATCCACCTTTGGTAACAAGTTCCTCTGTGGCCATGGAGTTAGATTTGAAGTAGACTGGTTAGAAGAACCACCCTAGTTGGGTTATACAATAGAGTTATTTTGATGATTTGACTGATTAATTTTCAAATCTGTCATGATATCTCCCAAACTATCTTGTATGGATTGCATATTAGATTGTATGCCTTGCACCTCACTCTAAATGCCTTGCACACTATAGTCAAGCTGGCTCACTTTGTGATCTATGTTAGAAAACCTTGGTATAAAGGGTTTAGTACATCCCCCTTCTTACTCCATCTCTTCCTTGTTAGGAGTTTTACCTAGAGTTTCAACACCCTTTCTTAAGCCCTGAGTTTGTGGACCTGCCATAAAAGGGTTTTATGATGTCGACCCTTATTGGCTCTTTTGACCCAACTTTGACCAAGAAATTTTGGAATTATGTTGGAATAAAATAAAAATATACAAAGAACATACCATATCCAAATTTTTATAATATTTCCAAAAATGTAAATAACTCAAAAAAATTCTTTGAATTGCGCACTATAGAGCAATTTTATGAAAAATCATAAAATAGAGATAGCTTTTGTAAAACAAATCCAAATGAGCTAAAATTTTAATGAAATATTAATTTGATTATTTCACACCTCTAATAAAAAAAATTTAGAGAAATTTACAACAATTTTTTATATATCACAAAATTTAAAAATTTAGTGTTTCACCCACAAGATTGCCCAAATCGCAACTCTGATACCACTTGTAATGAAATTACTTCAACAATAAAGTAGAATAGCAGAAATAGATCCAAATATGACTAATATATCTAAATATATGATAATAGACAAGCCACTTTGAGGGGTAAACCTCCACAAGCTTCAATAAGAACAAAATTCACAATATGATGATAAATAATTACCCACTACCTCCTATATATAGTCTATCTAGGCCATGGTTACTCCATAGGCTGACCTACTAATCAAAAGAAAGCATAGATAAATGTAATATAACATCAAAGAGGGATAAGTAATCCACAAGTCATCTAATACCATCCTCATATATGTGATAGGTTAGGGGCGTAGCAAAGAAGAGCCAACCAAATTGGATAGGATGAGTAGGAAAGTGATTTGAACTTGTAGAGGACTCACCAAGTCTACTTCCCATCATACTGAGTTATACCTACTTGTATGGATAGGGTGTAAAATGGATTTTATTGACTGATTTTCATGTCTTGTAGGTACAAGAAGGTTTCAAAGGATGAAATACACTTTGGGAAGAATAATATGACCTATCCCAACTTATAATTTCCATTTTATGCTTCATCTAAATTCATAAGTGTATCTTCAAGTACCTTCACCTCCACCAATCTAAACTGGTATAGTGAACAAGAAAGTGAGAATGTGAAAACCTTAAGTGGGAGGACTTTTAAGGTCTAACTAAGGAATATAAGGGCATGAGGGATCTTGAAAAGTTTCATACACCCATATTTATATATTGGAATGGAAAATTTAATATAACTTTGGCACCAAGTGTGAGGGGTGAGTGAAAGAGGAGTAATTATGACTGTAGGTAGTGGTGACCCATGTCCACAAGAATCCTAATGATTAGGGACACCTCCAATGCATGTTGGAGAATTTTTATAACCCTTCCCTCAAAATTAAATCATATCACATATCTCTAATCTATTTAGGATCATTCCAATAAGGCCAAATGATGAAGGTAGTTTCTAGGCAAGCAAATCAAGAACCTTATGACATATTTTAGGAGTTTCATGCTTTGTGGGACATTTATCCAAGTATACCTTCAATGGTATATTCCATTTTCCTCTCCTAAATATGTAACTCCTTTTCTTATCTTTACAAGTGTTCTTATGACTCTTAGCCTTCATTCCCTTCCTTCCTCTCTCAAATTCTATAAGTAGTAGCCATTTTGGTTCTTGTAGACTAATTCCACTCCACGTATGGTGAATCCCTATTGGATTGATGTTTTAATTTACCTTTAAACTATAAATTCAAACCTTTTTTTGAGTTTATGTACATTTTTATAAGTGTACAAAGTGATGTATGGTGATGTTAAGTGATAATCTTCTATCCTTGTTTCTCCTTATCCTATCATGTTTATTCAAGAGTTCCTATTCTAACAAGTCATATAGAGTATAACTCATGTGTTAGGATCCTTTAAAGTGTAAAATTTTCCTTAAAGTATGCAATTTTCCCTCTAGTTTACTTACCTTGTGTTGCCTCATGTATATCACCTCTATATTGAAACACTTATGTTATAGCCTCCTACGACTCGAAGCTAGTTTTTGTAGGTCTTATTTTTTAGTGAAATAAGTATGATGGTCTTGTGAAAATACTTTTATTTTATCACCCCCTTAGAGTATCTTTATTTCATGCATACTTGTGTCCCTTTTTCCACAATCAAATAGTTAGTTTAGTAATAATCACTTCAAGGTAAATTCAAGGAGCTAGCCCTTAAACCTAGAGGCCTACTTATACTATAGGTAAACCCACATACCTAAAAGTATTCCCATGTTACCCAAATATGGAGGAGGCTTGAACACCCTCTTCTAGGGTGCAAGATTTGGTGACAAAAACAACCATACTAGATATGCAAAAATAATTTATTGCTCTATCCAACCAATATTGGAAATCATAAAAATTAACTTTCCAAAGCAAGTAGAAAATAAACACACCATGTGTAAATTATTTTTAATGCATTATACCATGTGATAACTACTATGGTGTGTGTATGGTTCTCATTAGTTCTCTATCATCTTCTAACATCTCCATCTATGTTACCCTATTTGATGATGGTCTCCCTCCAACACACTCTAAGGGATGAGTTATTTTGCATCAACCTCATAACAAAATATGTAGTTAGATCATAAAAATAATGATATACACTCATCATAAAATATAACTTAAATTACAAATAAATATGATCATAAAGTGACATATACTTACAGCTAACTCATATTAGTGTGATCATGTAACCTAAGCAATATCCTACTATCCCATAATAGCATATATCTGAAAGCTTAGTCAAAATATAACCAAATCAAATGTGTCAACTATTAATATCCATGGATAGTCAAATAGTTTACTTAGCGAGGAATCAAGATGTAATAATGACTTGGTCTATAATTTATTTATATTAGAAAAATGTACAAGGACATTTTCCCTAAAAATAATATTACATAGTTAATGGCATGTGTAGTTAGTATAGCCTTTAAGAAGCACTATAGAATCCCAAAACTAGACTTCTCTTACAACCAAAAATAGTTAATGAGTGGTTTAAGGATAATAATGTTAGGGGTATCCTTATAAGTTGGGCTCAGAATCCTAATAAGTTTTCTATGAGAAATAAGAACCCAATTATCCAATTTAAACCCAGTGTCATAATTTCCATAGCTCAATTGAATAGACTCCATAGATCCCCATCCATATATTATGTGGGTGAAGCCTCGGTCCCACTACTATCCATAATTATGGAAGGTGAGGTAACCCTATATTTGGATAAATCATTATTTTTAACATAAAAACTCATAGGGTCATACATCATCGAGTAGGAATTAACTTATATATGCTCTCATATCTTTTAGATGCTATTAGTAGAACTTTAACCTCTATGAGGACCTCCCCTTGGGAACTAAGGGTTGTGTGATGAATTTAACCATATCCAAATTAATAATTAAAAATCTCATATGCAAAGGATAACAAATACATTTTATCCAATGGTTTATAATGTAATTAATGGACAACCCATGCCAAGGTTGGTTATAAATATAAATAGATCACTCAAATCATTGGGTGACTATTTTTCCTACTTGAACCATATTGTTATAAAAGTAGAGTTCACATTGATAGCTTTGTTCTATTTTCCAAATCTTTTACTAGACAAGCTAGTTGAGAAAGAGATAAATTATCAGTTCTCTAATAATATTGATGAGAATTTTAGGAGGGATAAAATGGGAAAATATCATAAAATGTCCCTCAGCATAGGGAGACAATAGTTAAAATTTTGGGAAAAATTGGATGAGACATAAAAAATAAAGGTTATTTTAGATTTAGACTAGCTAAGTTTAGGCTCTGGGACCCTAGGTAGGTAATATTGTAATAAATAAATAAGTTCCAAAGACAATTCAACCAAAATTATGGACATTATGAAAATGGACACAATTTTTTATTTTTGAATGTTGAGGATGATTCTAAAGTATATACAAGTATGATGAATGTTGATATGTCTATGAGGATTGATCAAATGATTCAATATGATCCATCCATCACACATAAATATGCATAAATAATAAATTAAGAATATAAGGACCAAAGCCTAGGATAGGTAGAGAAACCTTAGAAATTGGATGAGGCAAAAGAAGAAACTAATGAGAAATTAAAATCAAGGGTCTTCAAGAATTTCCCAAAGCCAAAATATTTAGGATAACAGGATCTAGACATAGGGGCATCCTTGGCTCAAAAATTTACATTTGCATTCATTCTAAAAATTATCATAGTCCCACCACCTACATCACTAGTTATGACTCATTCACCTACTCCTCTTATAGTATAAACTTCAATTTTTCCACCTATGATAAATTAAATTATAAGATCCTCTCCTACCAATTTGAAAACTCTTAAGGTTACACAAGAAGAGGAGAGGCCACCCCACTACTCACATGTAAAAATAGGGATCACCTACTCTAACATAGAAGATGGGTACTAAAATAATATCTATTAGAAGATGTAGACATCATTTCTAAATTATATATCACATCAGTCTTATACACTTGAAAAATACATATCATAGATGTACCTTTAGCTTTTAGACATTTCCTTTTACTGAAAGGATTGCATACACTATCTCTATGTCCCTATTATTTACCTCTTATTCCAATCAATTTTATTTTGATGAATCAAACCTTTAATTATGATCAAATGTTATAAACATGCTTATCTTCTATTTATGCAAGTTTTGAAATTCTGCCTATTTTATAGATATTGAATACTTACATCCAAGTCAGATGCCTATGTTGATGCAAGTTTCCTACCCCAATGATAATGTCCAATTCCCTAAAAGTCATCCAATTTTTGAATGAAACATATACCTATGATTTACCTAAGTTATTTAGTGTGAGATAATTATGAAATGGATTATTATTATTATTATTATTATTATTATTATTATATGATCAACCCTCATTCATTCCTCACCTAGCATAGACCTAACAACTCATGATGCAAAATACCAAAAACATTAAAATATGTATATGTATATGTATATGTATGTATGTATTTATGTAGGATCAACCCTAATTCATTCCTCACATATCATATACCAAGAAACTCACAAGGAAAAATACCAAAAACATTAAATCAAGCATTCAAGTGAGCAGAGCTTCCCTATTTTATATTATTTCCATATCAGTCATAGGGACAACACATCTATAGGTTTTAAGTACTAAAGGAGCATACCATGAGCCATATTTTCCAAGTTAAAAGCTAAGTCACTATATGTACTTCCTTATCACATATTTCATCCTTATGCACATGTTTTAATACATATTTGGATCTAGAATAGGCAAAAATTAGACTGGATCTAGAATATAGATCACTCACCTGATTTTATAAATTGTACCTCTGTATCCACAAACACTTGAAACAACATTTATATTTGAATCAAATGTAAGTGTCTAGTATGGAATACCTATTTAAACTATATGTGACAACCTATATGCTTATTATTTTTATGGTGCCTTGACTCTGATGCATTTAGATTTAGGTCATGGATTATCACTTCTTGTCAAATATAAAACCTATACTTTTTCATCTTCATATTGGCTATAGGAAAAATGGGTTAGTGGGAACGTAATTCAATATATCTAAAATATCCCTCTTTAAATGAGTGTTTCATACATATTCCATAGTCCAAAGAAGGCATCATACTTATGTAGTTATCCCCTACATGCTAGCTTGTGTGTGTATCATGCAATGTGTGATAAATAAGTACATAGAGTGACTCAGCTTGTAACTTGTCACATGTGGCTCATGGTATGTTGTTTTAGTAATTCAAATTTTTAGATGTTTGTTTCTTATGATTGATATGTAAATAGGATAAAATAGGAAAGCTTTTTTCACTTGAGTGTTTGATTGAATGTCTTTGATAAATTACCTTCTGAGTTATTTGGTTTGTATTAGGTATTTTTAAGGTGAGGAATGAATGAGGATTGATCTTGTATTTATACTAATACCTTTGGATAATATATCATATTAAATCACTTAGTCCAACCATAATAACACATTTAGTTTGTAAATTGGATGACTTTAGGGCACTAGACACTTGCATCAGGTTAGGATACTTACATTGAAATAGGCATCTGACTAAGAGGTAAGTGATAAAAAAGCATTAAAATAGGTACATATCCAAAACTAGAAGGATTGGATCATTAGAATGGCATTGATCAGACTAAGAGATAAGTAATGATCACAAAGAGATAGTAGATGTGATCCTTTCAGTAGTGGGAAAGGTTTAGAACTGAGAGGAATAGCCAAGATCTATATTTGTCAAGTGTACAAATTTGAGGTGATATATAATTTAAAAATAGTATCTACACATATTTATTTAGGTTAGTACATGTACTTTTCCCCACATTAATGAAGGTTGGGCCATGTTTCATTTCCAACTTAGGATCCTACATATTTACAAAATTTTAGGGCATGATTACCCCAACTCTATAATGTTTCAATAAAGAAGCATCATATGCAACAAATTTTGAAGTAAAAATGGTTTGTACCAATACACAAGTGTAATCTAACCCTTTATATTTCAATTTTTGGATTTAATATTTCGTATATGGACATTGAGTACTTCAATCTCATTGCAAGTTTTCATGGAGCAAAGTTGTACATTTGGAGCCATATCCCAAAAGATAAATTGTGTTGTACACACTCAAGTATATATTATCATTTTACTCTAGAAATTCCATTACTATAATTAATGGGGGTAATTTTTAGATACTAAAATTTGGTATTTGATACTTTACATTGAGAAGCTTGACACACATTTACCAGGCATGACTTGAGAACCCAAATAAGGTCATAATTTTCTATCCTCTCACACTTGCATGTTATCTTATGACTCAACCCTTCCATTCTTTTTTTATACACCTATAATAACCCCACTATTAGCTTCAAACTTGATAAATATATTACATAAACATCTCCAAACTCTTAAAGCATTAAACTTGTACACAAGTTAGTTTTTCTAATTTCAATCATTATTACCAATTTATAACAACCTATACTGGTCAAAACCAACCCACTCCTAGTAATGAATATTTTATAAAATCAAACCCATTCTTAGGTTGGCCCATCATCCTAGAATTTTAGTGGCATGAAGAATTATTCAAATGGATCCATATATAAATAAATAAAAACTTTAATAAAAAAGACCTATAACATATCTAATATACATATATATTGTATCACACACTAAGCAAAATCTTCCCTATTCTTCCTAATTTACAAAACTTATCACTGGGAGTAGTCACAAACTAATTCTAAATCACTCATATCCAAATTAAAATGAACATTTTCAAGTATCAAGGTCAATAATTTTTTGTGAAAACATAGTGAATAATCTTAATTGCACAATCACACTAGGTGGGATAATTACGTGTGGATTGATTTCCCTCCTTAGAGTATTAGATAAGTAGGTATAACCAATCATTAGGTAGAGGTGTTTGGGTTCAACTCAACTCATTACACCTCCCCCAATTTTATAGGTTTATATCCCTCACAATTACATCTAGTGTTTCAAGTAAAACAAGATTGATTTCTATTTATATGCATGTCATCATGGCTTAGGATCACAAACATAAATTAATAAAAAATAGTCATAAGTTACTGATATTAACTCAATCATACCAAACTAAGCTAGCACAGATAGCTGATCAATTCTTAAGTCGAGTAAATAGAATATGTGTTTATCCCTAATTTTCACTTCCATAAAACATTCAAAATTAGATAATCAACTAGAAAGGTTAAGTATCATGATCTCTTTAGTACTTTCCATATTTAGCATATGCCCTTATTAAATCAAAATAATAAATTATCAATCATTTACATTCATATGTATGCTTGAATTCCATGTTTATTGATCTAAATTTTATTTCAAGAGTTATATCTTAATTAGATTAATTTCACCCATTAATCCAAATTAGGTAGAAATAGTTAACTAACTAATTACATTATTCTCATCTATGTAACAAATGCTTGTAAGACTCTTCTTGAAATTTCATGTAACAATATTAGCTAAAAAGGTACATGAGGGGTAGCTCAAAGTGATCCAAGCACTTTAGGACTAGCCCTTTATTTTGACATAGACATCATATTATGAAATTTAAGATAAACTCATAGTAACACTACATATTTTTAGAGAAACCTACAGTCGGGCTATGACTTGTCAAATAATCATGTGTCCTAAGTCTAATGAGTATTTTTTGCAAACACGACTTAATTTTTGACTCCTTTTAAATTTAATTCTTCTCTTCATCATTTTGTGTACCTCTTATTGTTAAATTCATGTATAAATACAAGCCTTGGGATAGGCAAAAGCATTGGATGGAAATGAAATCATTTGGGATTAATAGTGCAACTCAAATGTGGAGACCATTCATCAATGAAGTAGAGTTTCTCATTATTCTCCTAGTTTGTTTTGATTGCTAAGTGGTGTTGTAATTTTTTGAGAAGTTTTTATAGAAAGGCAAAGCATTGTGTAGGATTTGGGTAGTTGTTAAATTGTATTTATGTCCATGAAGGCCACTTGGTGGCAATGTGCCTATACTTGAGAACTATAAAGTGGAAATGGGAAGAGATATTTTTTCACTTTGGTAGTGTTTTCCCCATATTGGGATTATCTATGCTAAACTATTGTCTTTTGTTTTGTTTTGATTTACTTACTTGCACTATATTTCTAGTCTTCTTTATTACATGTTCTATAATTTTATTTATAGCACCTTAAATTTTTGTTTTAAGTAGAAAAAATGCTTAATAATAAAGTAACAATCATGTATTATGTTAAGAGGTTATAGGATCCATGTTAATGATTTTTTCTATGGAATATCCATGTGAATTACATATCAATTTTCCCTAATGTTTTAAGTAGTAGATGTAGAGGTAAAAAATGTATACTTAAGCATATTGGCCTCAAAAGGCTTTAATCTCAATATTACAAAGCATGTGGAAAAAATTGTCATAAAATTGGTAAGTTTTAAACATAACATTTTCCTTTATTGTTGTGATAAAACTAATTGAGAAAAGACTTTAAATGTTTCTATCATGGATTATATGACATTTTTTTAAGCATAATCTTGAATCTAAGCACATAGTTAGCAACATTCTCATTGTGTCTTTGTTTGATTTGATAAATTTGAGAAAATATAAAATTTTGACTAATTTTAATTGAAAAATGAGCTAAGAACATGTTAGACAAATTATTAAAATAATTCACAAAGTAGATCCTATAACCAATATAAGGCATATTCCTTTAGGCTTCTAAGAAAAATCTTAGTCATAAGTAAATCATCATGAATAAATCCAAAGCATGATGTGAAATAATCTCAAATGTGATATGAATGATCACCATTACCACTATTTAAATCAAATATTGGAAATAATAAAATTAGTAGCAAAGGGTGAACAATAAAACTGGTAGCCAATGGGTTTTATTATAATTCATTAAATGAAACCATGTGACTAGGCTTTTGGTATGCTTGAGGTAGTTTCATATATTACAATTGCATAGTATTAATTTGATGTTGAGTCAATAGATCTTGGGATGTACCATTAGGTGTATGAGTCAAAGCATTATTAACATTTGTATGCATATGTGTATGAATGGATGCCTTTGTAGGATTAACATTGGTAGGCATGGAGGCATGATGAGTATTTTGTCTATGTTTAAAACTAAAAGATAAAACACAATAAGTAGGGAAATTGGTCATTAGATTGATAGTAGGAGGAACCCTATAAGCCTTATGTTATATAGCAATAGTAGGAATAACTTGAGAAGGTGTATCATTGTGTGTAAGATTAGGACCACTATACTCACCACTCAATGTATATGTAGAACCTCTAGTAGGAAATTTAGAAACATTCATAAGATCTATAGGGGTAGTCTAAGGTGTAGTTTCATTATCCCTAAGTCATTTATTCTATTCTTTAGTAACAAGATAAATCATTGCATCAAGTTCCTTTAGGATGGTCTCAAGATAAGTATCCAAAGTAATTTCATCCATATCCTCAAAATTTAGTACATCTACATTACTAGGAGTTTTATTTTTTCAATCATGGTCATCACTCTCACTAGCATGTTCATTATCAAAAGAAACATAATCATGAAGAGTCATATCATGCACATAAAAGATATTTGACCATATAAATCATTTATATTTGCATTAGCATTAACAATGGTATTCATTTTAGTAATGATTGGTACTTCTGAAGTGCAGATAGAAAATAGTGGTAGTTGAGTTATATCACAAGTAACACCACTCAACTTCACTCAATTATATGTGTATATATAAACTTCCTAGTTATTATAAGATATAAGCATAAACAACATGAATGAATTTGTGTTAATTATTGATCAACATAGTAATCACAAACATGATGTAAACCTAAAAATCATATTTGAAATTTAAGAAAACCCAATAGAATACACATTGTAAAGGCGTATCCATTTGAAACAATGGTGGTGTATGCACCAATTTTTGCAAGTGAATAGAAATCTAAAATAAAAAAGAGGTGAAGTGTTTCTCAAAATTTTCACTAATTGCATTCAGATAAGGAAGAAACTAATGTTAAGAGGTTGTGGGTTTGATGTTACCTAGATTTAGTGCACACCGTATCTAAGCTTTGTGGGAGCTCCTCTTTGGATGTTGAGGAAACACCTGCAGTAAGAATAAAACTCAAACAAGGAAAATGTTAGAAGAGGATATGGTGGACTGCCAAGCTACATGCTCAGTCCCAGAAGCATGAAGCTCTGTAAGGGATGACAGTCCACTGTTTAAAGATAAAAGTGTTGTATAAAAAGAAATTATAAAAGACTAAAGAAATGGAAAGGTAGATGATGTGTACCTATTCCTTGCAGTTTGTGTGTCTTAGAATGTTACAAAAAGTTGGTTGAAGGTTTTGTTTGGTCTATGGGATGTTTAAATAGGTTTCTGGTTTGTTGATTCAGAACACATTCACCAAAATTGGTGGGTCTACCGAGGTCAGTCAGGTAAATGATGTCGGCATCAATTGGGTTGTCAATGTTGGTCAGGGTTGTTGGCCTTGGATGGCTTTCAAGATGTTTTTGTGGTGGACAGAGGAGTTTCTAGAAATTTAGAGGTTTGTGTAGGGTTGTGGGAAGGTGAGTAAGGTCTGAGGAAGGGTAAAGATAGAGGATAGGTGTGAAAAGAGGGTAAGAATAAGGGGAAGGCCTTTCAACCCCTCCACAAAAGAAGTTGGGCCTCTCAATAATATTTAGAAATGTTAATGAAAACTAACAATATATTCTAAAACTTTTGAAATGAAGACCAGAGTACTTAGCTTTATAGGGTGAAGACCCAGAGAGATTCCTATTATGGTTGATATGATCAGTGTTGTGAGCCAATGAAGTGAACATGGATTGCTTCAATTCAGTAGTTCAAGGCCCTCGAATAGTCTCTCAATCTAGTCTCTAGAATGATTTGTGCAGAGCTTTGGTAGCCAAGGGAATGATAGTTGAGTTCTGGTGCTTGAATCAGAATGTGCATGCAAATATGTGAGAAGGCAGGGGGCAGCTCAATGTTAGAGCTTGGCTTATGTAACCAATGTCGGTGATCCCATCGGCATCAGCCGAGAGTTGACCGATGTTGGTGGAGAGAGAATAGGAAAAAGGGCTATTTTTAGCTCTTTGCCTATTTCCACTTGCTAAGTGCCTTTTCCATTGGAGAATGATCAAAACAAGGGCTTATGAGTAATGAGATTTGGTTAGGGAGTTAAGCTGGGGTGAGAATAGGTCATGGGTAGTTAGGATTTAGAGGACCTAGTCTCAGGCTGACTCATAGGTTAAGAAACAGTCTTAGGGTGAGGTGTCTAGGTGAGGTGTCCAAGGTGAGATAATTAATTTAAAATAAGTAGTTTTTAAATTAATAAGGTGTGCAAGTGTGGGTTAGGAGTGTTAACATTTCGAAAGGGACCAAGGGGGTTGACACGATATTGGTGTCTACATTTGCCCCTTTTTGTCGTGTGATTTGTTCTGACGAATTGCAAGACAAAAATAGATGTAGGTTGCCCCAGGTATGGGATGAGGTATTCCCCCTCAAAGTGGGAACCAAGAGAAGGTAAGTTGAAATCAAGTGCCAATTTGATAGGCAATGGATGGGTAGGATGAGGTTGGAGTGTGAACACTGTAATAGTTGAGATTGCGCGTATACCACTTCACTAGATAGGCAGGTCAAATTGTCATAAGCAAGGTCAAGGAGGACTAAAATTGAAGTAACCAATCCCCAGCTTATTAGTGGTAGCTAATTGGGTTAGAATGATCAAAGCTATAGCTCTAATGGTTGAGGAGGACTAAAATCAAAGTAACTGGTCCCCATCTTATTAGTGATATCTGATTGGGTTATATCGATCAAAGTTGTATCTCCAATGGTCATCGTGTTCCAAGTATCTGGGCTAGGAAGTGCTCCTAGAAAACATGAAAATGTCATAGATATTGGGGATAAACTTGGTTGCAATTTGACAATAGGTGTGAAGGGCACGTATAATTTGCTAACTATTCATGAGGTAGCATATCCAATCAAAACAACCAAGGCAAAGTTGTCTCAAAAGTGGTCGTGGTCTGAGGAGATAGTCTTGATCTCTGAGGTCATTTGTTGAGTCAGGCTGAGATATAAGTGATCTCAAGTGTTGTTTTTTGTGGTTAGGGAGATGTATGTGATCTCCAATGTGCCCCATGAGAAGTCTAAGGTGACTTCTACAGTGTCAGGGCTAGTTGTTTTTTAGATAAGACCTATGTTTTTAGGTCAAATAGTTGGTCCATTAGGTAGAGGAATGAACAAATGGCCGAGCTAACCTCAGAAGACCCCATGTCAACTGAGTGTTGCCTACATAGCCCCTATTTTTAGGGCCTCAAGCCAATGTAGTTCTCCCAAAAAGGGAAAGCAGAGGGTAGGTTATGGATTGGGTTTGACTAGGTTAGGTCATGGTTAAAGGTTAGATGGTTAAAAAGACTAAAAATGAGGTAGTTTGGGATAGGCGGTGAGCCTAGGGTTTGGATAGTAAACAAATGAAAGAATGGCCAAGCTAACCTCTAAAGACCCCATGTCAACTGAGTGCTACCTACATAGCCCTTGTTTTAAGGGCCTCAGGCCAATGTAGTTCTCCCAGAAAGGGAAGAGTCAAAGAGGTACATGTTTGAAATGATGAGTGTATGATGATGTTATAGCCTTTTCCATATTGTGTGATGGTGTATGTTGTAACATAGGTTATGTGGTTTTTCATCCTCAGCAATTTTCCATATTGGTGATGGTCTATGCTAAAAATGAAATGAGCTTATTTATGCTTCAGCAGGTTTCCATATTGGTGATGGTATATGCTTGACATAAATTGTGTTTGGTTGATAGTTTCCATGTGTATTGTTTTCCATAGAAACTAATGTGAATGGGCTATGATAATTTATAAACTATGTCCTAAAAGATAAATTGGCATGTGATGAAGGTGTGTAAGAAGTGAAACGTGCATTGATCTTTCATTGACAAGGACCATAATGATAGCATAGATAGGGTTTTTGGAAACAAAATCCCCATTCATGCATTACGTCATTGACCATTGGTTTTTGTTAGAGAAGTACCCTAATCACTTGACATTAAGTGAGCTAAAAATCCCTTGGGTATTTTGGGGTAATAGGTGTGATTATGTGATATCTGAGGATAGAGTAACCCTTTTTAGCAAGGATAACTTTGCCCCTTTTATAGGTGACCCTGAGAACAACTATAGGCAAGTCTATGACTTAATAGTCTGTCAGTCAATTGTTTTTTTGTTTTTTTTTTTGGGTAGACTGATCAATGCAGGAAGTCTACTTGGGGATGTTGTTTTGTTTTGTGGTCATGTGAAGCTGATCGATGTGGGAAGCTTCTAAGAGGGTGTTGTTTTTTGTAGAAAAATTTGGTCATAGCCATCCTTTGAGGGAGTGGTCTATATTTTGCTTTGTATGTTTAGATTTCTTTGAATAGTTGTCCTTCAAGGGAGCAGACTAGTAATTACAACAATAATGCAGTTTTCCTTTGAGGGAGTAGTCTACATTGATAGTTTATGACCTTTTAATATTTTGTTAGGCATCCCAGTTTTATGTTTTTTTTTTTTTTTAAACTAAAATTTTAGTTATGGACTAGACTATAGAGGTTTAGGGGTTTCCCTTTTATTAGGACAAAGCATTAATACTTAAAAAAAGGTTAACTAATTTTTGTAGGGAAAAAGGGTTGAAAGGAATAGGAATGAGGATGACGACGGTTGCTCAAGGGACGAGCTCAAGTTAAACATCAAGTGAATGATTACTTGCTTAACAATAGAATGGTCGCAGATGCAAGGCATTAAGGGGCTCAGGTTCTGGCCAGCTTTTGAGAGAAGATAGATGATAAGTGCCTGATCCATACTTGTGCATTATTATATAAGGTCTAAGCCAATTAAAAGCAAACTTGACTCGTTTACTTCATTCCATATTGGTCACGTGTTGGTTTTCTTTAAGGATGAGATCTCCAATTTTGAAATCTTGCTCTTTCAAATTTTTGTTGTAGACATGCTTGATGCGATCTTGGTAGATATGAAGATGATTAAGAGTGGCAAGAATAGGGATGTGAATTAGGTTAGCATGTTGCTAGCATTTGATACAATGCCAAACATAGTCACTGCAGTCTTGGTTAAGAGTGGGCCAATAATAGCCCAGGTAGAGGATGCACTTTACAACCGTGTTACCACTAAAATGTCCTCCACAAATCCCATCATGGACTTGTTTGATGGCATGAGATGTCTCAGTGGTGGTTAGGCATCAGAGAAGGAGGCTGTTGAAACCTCATTTGTAGAGAAGACCCCCTAACATAGTGTATCGAGTAGTACTCTTGATAAAAGCCCACTATCCATTGCTAGAGAGGTTAGGAGGAATGATAGAATAAGTCAAGTAGTCAACAAGTTGTTTATACCAAACATCATGTTGGTTAGAGAGGTCAGGAGGAATTACCCCTAAAGATGTTGGTTGAGATGTGCCCAAGATAGAAATCTTGGGCTTTAGTGGTGGAGAGGGCTTGGCGAATGGATATGTCCAAGGGGTAGAAACTTGCTCTTTTCCTTTATCCTTTTGGGTTTGGGACCTAGTGGCCACATTAATAGTGTTGATTTTGAATAAAGGGTGAGAAGGTGGTAGAAGGACCATAATCTCATGTTGGGATTTTGATTCAAGTGAGGAGGTTTGGGAGGCATGAGATGGTGTCGATAGTTTGTCAAAAAGGTGGTCAAGAGAATCCTCAATGAGAAGGGTGTCCTTTTTCAAGTGTTAATGAATGACAACCTTAAGGGCGCAGCAACTCTCAGTATCATGCCTAGGTGTGTGATGATACAAGTAGATTTGAGTGTCGTTAAACCAAGATGATTTTGATTTGAAAGGTCAGTATGGCTTAATGGGTGGGAGAATGATGTTAAAAGTCTACAATAATCGATGTAATAGCGAAGCATAGGAACCCACTAATGGGTCTGCGCTCCTTGTTGTAGTAGGGATTGACAACTTCTATTTAGGAGTTGTAGGGGGAGATTTTCGTACCACCTTTTTGGTTGGTGGTGTGGCCACACATGTAGATGGCACTTTCTTGATGAGAGGTGTTGAATTTCTTGGAAGAAATATGTTTTTGATGGGTAGAGGGAGTAATGGAGGTAGTTTGTCTTTATGAGGTGTTGGAATAGGGAGCACTCCTATTAAAGTGGAAGGATGTGGACCCAAGATAGAGGGCAATGGTGAAGGTGGGGGAGGAGTAGACTAACATGGTTTAGCATTCTCCTTTAGTATGGTGTGAGGACCACTACTGTGTGGGGTGAGGTTCAAATCTAACTTCACTTGTGGGTGAGTCAGGTTTGATATAGGGCAAACACCAAGGGATTTAATCTATTTCAGCATGGTGGATGCCTATGAGGGTTTAGATTCAAACATGGAATGCTGAGCTTCTGATGATTTAGAAGTGGAAAGCGGATCCTCATCAGAGACTTTGGGGTAAATTGTTGAAAAAGGGTTGGCATTATAAGGTGAAGCAGGATGTGTAGGATAAGGAGCCTTAAGTTGCTTCCATAATGCCTCATACTCTAGGTTCTTAGAATGGAGGAATCCAAAATTTTCTACCAATTGAGAGAAGGGTTTAGATGATGTCGTGCGAGGCCTTACAGTCTATCCTTCAGAGGATTTGAGTGATTACAAGAGTGGAAATGTGTTGGATGCAGCGATCATAGGCCAAAGGTGAGAGAGAACCATCACCAGATCTTCCTCAGCCAAGGTGGGTGAGGTGGTGAGTTCTTCTCTTAGCAGAGAAGGGATTGGAGAATGTGGCTCTTCAAGCAGATAGAGCACAGGGATGATCATGCCTTCCATGTGTGGTTTAGGAGAATGGAAAGTATGATCCTCCATTGGTAATAAGAAGGATGAGGGTGGGGCCATTGGGATTGGTACCATTAAAGCATCTTCTAATATGGGAGAGGTCAAATTAGACTCGCCTACGTGTGAAAGGGGGTGGATGGAGGACTATCCTCCATCGGTGGAGTAAAAATAGGAGAGGAAGGCTCCTCTCAAGGGAAAAGTAGAGGGATGATGGCCCCTTCTACATGAGGGTGTGGGGTATGAATGGTAAAATCTTCTAATGGTAGAAGAAGAAGGAAGGTGGGGGCAAGAGGAATAGGTAATATGGGATCTTCACGAGGTAGAAGAATGCGTAGAGGAGGTGCTTGATGTCATGGGGGTGATACAAGTGAAATGGGTTCATCCATGTAAGGAAGAGGGCGAGGCAAAGGGAGCTTTTCATTGCATGGGGGTGGTATGGGTAAAATAAGCTCTTCTACCTGTGGTGGGGAAATGGGTTGACCAACCTCTTTAGATTGTGGTAGAAGTTGGATAGGAATGAAAGGAAAGACCATGTTAATTGTGCGTATGTTGCATTCTTAAGGGTCATCGGCCATAATCTAAACATTGTTTTGACTTAGGGGATGGTTAGGAAATGGTTGCCTAAAGACATCCATGTTTTGGTTGGCCGGTGCATTAGGGTTATCCAAAACAAGGTCCCCTTTGTCTAATATGTCTTGAATAGAGTTTTTTAGGGTCTTACAATTATCCATGTCATGATGCTTGACATGATGATAGTTACAAAAGTTGTTTTCCCTATACCATGCAAGGATGGCTCATGAGGGATCAAATTAGATAGGTGGTTAGATTTGAGGGAAGTTGAGGACTCCTAGATTCACTAATTTATCCAATACAAAAGCATATGATTCTCCTATTGGAGTGTATCATAATTGTTCATGTCATTGTTGGAATTGTCTAGTGATGTTTTGCAAATTAGAGGACTCATAATGGTTGGTTTTGGTAGAAGATGGTGACCTAAGGACCATAGCATTCGTTGATCCCTTAGACTTGGGGTGGGAAGAAGAAGATTTAGAAGAAGAAGGGTCATTAGGTTTTACATTGGTATTTTTGTTACACAATTTGACCCTATCTTCTTTGATTGCATAGAGTTCAAGCTTTTGGGCCATAGTGAAAGCTTCATCAAATGTGCAAAAAATTTGAACCCACAGAGTGGATGAGATGTGCTTGGCACATGCTCTTGAAAAGAGCTCAATGAGCTCAGGTTGAGGTAGTGAGAAGGAGAGTTGGTTAATTAAACCTCTCCAATGGGCGATGAAGTTTGCTATTGACTCATCCTCAAATTGTCTAATGGAGTAAAGGTTTGTGATGGAGACCTTCTTGGTAATATTGATTGAGAAATGATCAAGGAATAGCGGAGCATTTTTATTCAAGCATGAAAACTTGACTATCATTCTCCTGGCTACCAAAGCTCTGCATAAATCATTCCGGAGACTAGATTAAGAGACTGTACGAGGACCTTGAGATACTGAATTAAAGCAATCCATGTTCACTTCATTGGCTCACAACACCAGTCATATCAGCCACAACAAGAATCACCATTTTGACACCCCTGGGTCTTCACCCTATAAAGCTAAGTACTCTGGTCTTCATTTCAAAGTTTTAGAATATATCATTAATTAGTTTTCATTAATATTTCTAAATATTGTTGAGAGGCCTGACTTCTTTCGTGGAGGGGCTGAAAGGCCTTCCCCTTATTCTCACCCTCTTTTCACACCTATCCTCTACCTTACCCTTCCTCAGACCTTATTTCACCTTCTCACAACCCTACACCAACCTCTAAATTTCTAGAAACTCCTCTGTCCACCATGAAAACATCTTAAAAGCCATCCAAGGCTAATAGCCTTGACCGACATCGGCAACCCAACCGATGCCAGCATCATTTACCCGACCGACCTCAGCAGACCCATCGACATCGGTGACTGTGTTCTGAATCAACAAACTAGAAACCTATCTAAATAGCCCATAGACCAAACAAAACCTTTAGCCAAATTTTTTTAACATTCTGAGACACAGAGACTATAGGGAATAGGTACACACCATCTACCTTTCCATTTCTTTAGTCTTTTATCAAATGCAAATTAGAGGGATGATGGCCCCTTCTACATGAGGGTGTGGGGTATGAATGGTAATGTTTCTATCGCTAATTCGCTTTCTACATTCAAAAGATGAATAAATAAACTAAGGGAAATGGACAAGGCTTGAAGTACCTAGATGAAGATTGTGCACCGTAATCCAGACGTTTGTGAGCACCCCTCTTTGGCTGTGGAGGAATGACACCTACAAAGAAGAAAACTTGGACAAAAAGGCGTTAGATAGATAGATGGTGGATTGCCAAGCGAAAGCTTGTTCCCAGAAGTATGAGAACTTCCTTAAGGGAGGTCAACCCACTATTTTGATAAAAGATAAATGACTGATAAATGACAGAATGCTAAAATAGACTGAAATGATAGCAAATTGAAAGAGAAAAGGAAGCAAAGGCTTACCTGGAAGAAGCTGTCGGCTTAGTCACAGTCGCTGACATCGGTGGTCCTACAGGCGTCGGTGGTCAAAGGTGCCGATGTCGGCTATGTGGCCGACGTCGGTCGGGGTAATGACCGGCGTCAGTCGGGGCAATGGCCTCCAGACGGGTCAGGCCAAGTTCTGGTCGAGTCTGGATAGAGTCTGGTCTGGGCTTGGTCTGTGGACGGGTCTGTGGACGTACAAAATGGTCTAGGAGACTCTGGTTTTAGTTGAAGGTCTATGCAGAGGTCTTAGGATAATGGACAAAATGTTGAAAAGGGATAGAGAGATAAATGAGGCCAATCAGAGAGATAGGAATCTGGGTCTGCCTGGTTTGGTTAGCAGTCTGGGTTAGGGAAAAGAAGTACTGAATCTAGTTTAAAAGTAGATGACTAGAAAGCATAAAGAAAACAAACAGAGTACTTACTTGTGCCCTGCTGAAGAAGGTGTTGATCTTGTTGCTGATGATGTTGGATGTGAAGCCTGTTGCTGATGGAGAATCCCTGTTGTTCACTTGCAGAAGCTTGTTGTGTACCTGATGGAGAGAGTCAGATTGATTGGCAGAGAGGTCAAGTGAAAGGATGGATACAAGGGGCTGATGCAAAGATTCAAGAGCCAGGATACCAAAGAGAGATGCAGAGAGCGAAGAGGAGGAGATAACGGTGAAGAAGCCGTTATGAAAGGTGTCGACGCTGGCAATATCACCGACGTCGGTCGACGGTTGACCGATGTCAGTGGCTAAAAGGCTGGAGAAAGGCTAAAAATAGCCTTTCATCCATTTCCCAACCGCCGGGTCAAATGAATGCGAGGATGAAACGGTCGACGGGGGTTAAATGGGCGAGTGAAGAGATTGGAATGGGAGTCTTAGGCATTAAATGGCCATGTGGGGAATAAAGGGGATCCAAGGAAGGTATCCTAGGGTGGCGAGGTGGCAAGGAGAAGGAAAATGGACTTATTTAATTAAAAATGGATGATTATTTTCAATTAATAAGACTTAGGTAGGTTAGGGATAGTCGAAGTGGCAAGGGACCAAGGGGAGAGAGGAAGACAAAGGGTTAGACACTTTTTAGGTGTCTACAGGTAAATTCTTCCAATGGTAGAAGAAGAGGGAAGGTGGAGGCAAGAGGAATAGGTAATATGGGATCCTCATGAGGTAGAAGAATGGGTAGAGGAGGTGCTTGATGTCATGGGAGTGATACAGGTGAAATGGGTTCATCCACGCGAGGAAGAGGGTGAGGCAAAGGGAGCTCTTCATTGTGTGGGGGTGGTATGGGTAAAATAGGCTCTTTTACCCATGGTGGGGAAATGGGTTGACCAACCTCTTCAGATTATGGGAGAGGTTAGATAGGAATGAAAGGAAAAACCATGTCAGTTGTGCGTATGTTGCATTCTTGAGGGTCATCGACCATGGTCTAAATATTGTTTTGACTTGGGGGATGGTTAGGAAATAGTTGCCTAGCACATTAGGGTTATCCAAAACAAGTTCCTCTTTGTCTAACATGTCTTGAACAATGTTTTTTAGGGTCTTGCAATTATTTGTGTCATGACCCTTGACACGACGATAGTTACAAAAGTCATTTTCCCTATACCATGCAGGGATGGCTCGTGAGGGATCAAATTGGATAGGTGGTCAGATTTGAGGGAGGTTGAGGACTCATTTTCACTAATTTATCCAATATAGAAGCATATAATTCTCCTATTAGAGTGTATCATCGTTGTTCATACCATTGTTGGAATTGTCTAGTGATGTTTTGCAAATTGGAGGGCTCAGACTAGTTGGTTTTGGTAGAAGATGGTGACCTAAGGACCACAACATTTGTCGATCCCTTGGACTTGGGGTGGGAAGAAGAAGATTTGGAATAAGAAGGGTCATTGGGTTTTACATTGGTATTTTTGTTACATAATTTGACCCTGTCTTCTTCGATTGCACAGATTTCAAGCTTTCGGGCCATAGTGAAAGCTTCATCAAAAGTGCAAAAAGTTTTAACCCACAGAGTGAATGAGATGTGCTTAGCACATGCTCTTAAAAAGAGATCAACGAGCTCAGGTTGAGGTAGTGAGAAGGAGAGTTGGTTGATCAAACCTCTCCAATAAGTGATGAAGTCTGCTATTGACTCATCCTCAAATTGTCTAATGGAGTAAAGGTTTATGATGGAGACCTTCTTGGTAATATTGATTGAGAAATGATTGAGGAATAGCTAAGTGATTTGAATGAAGGTGAAGAGAGAATGACTAGTAATGGAGCTATACCAGTCAAGGGTGGTGCCAAAAAGTGACATAGGGAATGTGCGAAGCAATAAAGCATCATCATGCGTTATGAGGTAGCAAGCGTGTCTAAATGCTCACAGATGTTGTTGTGGGTCCTATTTACTCTAAAAGCAAGTAAATTTTGGGAGTTCCCACTGGCTAGGGTATGGTCGAATAGGAACTAAAGGGTGGATAGGTTTGTTGTAGATTTGTTCATATAAAAGAACACTCCTTGAACCTAAAATAGATGTCTCAAGGTTGGACATCTTATCCATCAGCATCTTAATTAGATCGGTAGATGGATTGGCATGAGGGGCACCCCATAAGTTATAAGGCACTTGGAAAGCATTGGGAGGGGCATATGACATACTTGGTTGCATTTATGTAGGTGCAACATACTGATAGGTTGTCATAGGGGCTGATGTTAAGGTGATGGGGGCTTGTGCTATGAAGTTGGAGGGCACAACTTGACTAGTTGCCGCCAAGGGTGGTTGAATGGCGGTGACACTAGTTAGAGGATAAGTGGTCACTCTCATGTTTATGCGTGTAAGAGTGGATGGGATAGAGACAATCAAGTTCTGGAAAGGTGTCAAATTTGGTTGAATTGTTTGTGATTGAGGGGGTGCGGAAACCTCGATGGAGGTAGGGCCAAAAAGGATAAAAGGGGAGGCCAAATCTTGAACATTGGCCATGGTTGGGTTACTAGTCGAGGCAGTGGCCTTAGTGACCATAGGTTGGGTAGTGGATGCTATTGATATCATTGCCACTTCAACTAAAGAAGTTGGCATCCCATAAATAGGGTTATCCAAAGGATCTCGTGTTTGGCTTCTAGCAAGATAATGTTGGAGAGCCTTGACATTGTGGTCAAGGAATCTCTCAAACTCTTGATCCCCTTCAAGAACAATAGGAGGTTGATCGAGGGTAGGTTGGATAGGAGTATGCTCGGTGTCTGAAGTATACTCTATTAGATGACTTGGCATGAAGGGCAAAGGTTGGAGTGGCTATTGACTTGTGTGGTCAACAAGGAATATGGCTTGACTGTGTGTCAGTACCATCCAAGGTGAAAGGGGATAGGGTTCCAAAAACTATGTGTTTTAGTTTTAGAAAACTAGAATTTTTGTTAAACAACAAAAAATTTGGGTTTTAAGCTTGTTGTTTGGAAAGAAAATTTATTGACAGTGACCGATGTCAGTTGTTTAACTGATATCGATTAGAAAATGTTGTTGATGTTAGTGGAGAAATTGATGTCAATTTTTGTGTAATTCCAAAAACACAAAAAAATGATAGTTTTTGGAAGAAGAAGATATTCTGAGTTGTTTTGGACTTCAGAATGGTACAACCTTACCTGCTCAAACATTCAGATAAAAATAGTAGAATAGATGATTAGGTAAGCAACCTCTAAAACGTTAGATTCCTAGGAATGAGTTTTAAAGTCATGGTGGCTTATGCTTTAAGAGAATGTGTTGGGAGTTGGCCTTGTAGAACAGGTCCTAGAGAGAAAGTCTATGGCTGGTTTTAGGTTGTGTTATGGTGCTCAAAAATATCTGTGTTAGGGTCAGTACATGGCCTAGTGCTGGGGCTTGCTCCCTTCACTTCACAAACCCAGAGCCGAGTTGGGTTGCTTAGCCAAAATATACCTTCCCTATAGTTTATATTCTACCAGAGAATAGAGTGGGTCCTCCTCTTGGTGGTAAAATCCAAGTAGGATCGTCGGGTGGGGTAAGGTATCCACTAGGTGATGAAATCCTAGATGGGCCTTATCTCAAGTAAGTTTATGTGTTTGATTTGAAGTGATTGTGGTTTGGTTGTGTCACATTTGTGCACTATGATTTATTCATAATGCTTTAATTACTAAGTGGGCTAAGTATGCATCCAAGCAAGAATGAAATGCAGTAGTTTTTAACCCAAATCGAAATATGTTATTCAAATGCAAACAAATGGAGAAGAGGTAAAGAGTATGAGTTTTTCACTACTCTTGATCCATGCAAGAAGTAAAAAGAAGAAAAAGAGATATTTTTTTTAAACTTTGCTAATGATTTCCTTTTGAAATAAAAAGATAGAAGAGGGGATGCAAGAAGAGAATATTTTTCTAATGCATCTATATGAAAGTTTGATTTTTAGAAGAAGAAGAAGAATGAACCCAAGGAAAACTCCAAGTGTCCCAATGGGCATGCCAGAATGTTTCTCTAAATTTTCACTAATTGCATTCAGATAAGGAAGAAACTAATGTTAAGAGGTTGTGGGTTTGATGTTACCTAGATTTAGTGTGCACCATATCCAAGCTTTATGGGAGCTCCTCTTTGGTTGTGGAGGAAACACCTACAGTAAGAATAAAACTCAAACAAGGAAAATGTTAGAAGAGGATATGGTAGACTACCAAGCTACGCACTCAGTCCCAAAAGTGTGAAGCTCTGTAAGGGATGACAGTCCACTATTTAAAGATAAAAGTGTTGTATAAAAAGAAATGATAAAAGACTAAAGAAATGGGAAGGTAGATGGTGTGTACCTATTCCCTACAGTCTATGTGTCTCAAAATGTTATAAAAAGTTGGCCAAATGTTTTGTTTGGTCTATGGGCTATTTGGATAGGTTTTCGGTTTGTTGATTCAGAACACAGTCACTGACGTTGGTGGGTCTATCGAGGTCAGTTGGGTAAATGATGCCGGTGTCGGTTGGGTTGTCAATGTCGATCAGGGTTGTTGGCCTTGGATAGCTTTCAAGATGTTTTCATGGTGGACAGAGGAGTTTCTAGAAATTTAGAGGTTTGTGCAAGGTTACGAGAAGGTGAGTAAGGTCTTAGGAAGGGTAAAGATAGAGGATAGGTGTGAAAAGAGGGTAAGAATAAGGGGAAGGCCTTTCAGCCCCTCCATAAAAGAAGTCAGGCCTCTCAATAGTATTTAGAAATATTAATGAAAACTAATAATATATTCTAAAAATTTTGAAATGAAGACCAGAGTACTTAGCTTTATAGGGTGAAGACCCAGAGAGATTCCTGTTGTGGCTGATATGACTGGTGTTGTGAGCCAATGAAGTGAACATGGATTGCTTCAATTTAGTAGCTCAAGGTCCTCATACAGTCTCTCAATCTAGTCTCTGGAATGATTTTTGCAAAGCTTTGGTAGCCAGGGGAATGATAGTCGAGTTTTGGTGCTTGAATCAGAATGTGCCTGTGAATATGTGAGAAGGTAGGGGGCAGCTCAATGTTAGAGCTTGGCTTATGTAACTGATGTCAGTGATCCCACCAGCCTCAGTCGAGAGTTGACTAATGTTGGCAGAGAGAGAATAGGAAGAAGGGCTATTTTTAGCTCTTTGCCCATTTCCCCACCCACCAAGTGCCTTTTCTATTGGAGAATGGTCAAAACAAGGGCTTATGAGTTACGGGAGTTGGCTAGGGAGTTAAATGGGGTGAGAATAGGTCATGGGTAGTTAGGATTTGGAGGACCTAGTCTCAGGCTGACTCATAGGTTAAGAAACAGTCTTAGGGTGATGTGTCTAGGTGAGGTGTCCAAGGTGAGGTAATTAATTTAAAATAAGTAGTTTTTAAATTAATAAGGTGTGCAAGTGTGGGTTAGGAGTGTTAACATTTAGAAAGGGACCAAGGGGGGTTGACACGATATTGGTGTCTATATGAAGCTAAATTTAGAGTTTGATCAAAATGTTAGGAATAAAATAGCTTGGATACTACATGTTAGGATCAATAAGCTATATCCTATAGTGTAAGTAAATAGTGTAGAAAAATAAGATAAAAAATAAGAGATAAGAGGGAACACATTACATAAGAGATTAAGTGGAAAACACTTTAAAAACTAGTAAGGGAAAAAACCATGGGTAAAATGGCAGCTTCTAGAATTCATATTAATCATAGCATCAACTCTTCTACACAGCTCTTCCATCAACTCCTTACAGTGATAACAACCAAACACTCAATACTTTTAAAGAATTTTGGTTATGAACCAAGCATAACATAGTCTTTAGGATCCAACCTACAAGAATGCAACCACAAGCTTGTATGTATCCATTAACTAGATAAATTATAAAAGGAGAGTGTATTTTATGGAAAATGTAGTAGATCTATAAATCAATCCTAACTCAAAGAAGATAAATCCTACTTACACTTACTATTGGGGATACATTAGATAATCAGGGTCATAACCAAGATGGATCCTCTAGACCTATCCAAGGGATCTCTTACCACAAATAATATCACTATGGAGGGTTCCAAATCCTCCAGTCAATTAAAACTATGCAGTAACCCTAACTAGGTCCTATGTTTTCATATTCACTAAACTAATAACAAGTAAAGCAAAAAGTCAAATCTATTACTCACTAAAGCTTGTGGCACAAAGTGGGGGTGATAAAAAATAAAAGTAAACATCCATACAAGGCATATATTCACATCAATGTATATGAAATCCTAATGCATAGAAGAGAAGTGCTAATGCATATCTATCTACTCTTACAAAGAAGAAACAAAGTTATGAATACTTACCTTTGAAGATGAACCCATCAAGCCTCAATCTCTCCCTTAGCCAAGGTGATTCACAAGAGGTTGTTGTGGTATGTAAAGATGACAAGTATAAATCATCTATCGGCTATACAACCTATCAATTCATCCAAAAGACTTCTCCACAAGATAATAGTTATATCTCCAAATAAAGTATGAAACCCTAAGCTTGATCCTCAAATAGAATGGTGGACAATTAGATGTGTAATATATCTTACTTCTTCTCCTCTTATCTTAGAAATGGCAAAATGAATGTTTTTATATAGGTGGATTGAACCCTAAACCCTTTTAAGAATTTAGGCCAACAAGGTCGACCCGATCAACCTAGTATTTTAATTGAAAAAAATAATATAGGTCATGGACTAGGTCAATCAGGAGCCGACCTAGGCCCTAATAAGTTTTGTCAATAAGGATACAAGGTCGATGTGGCTAACTATGTAATGTAAATTATTAAAAAAGGGTTTAGGTTAGGGAAAAGGCTAATGAAGGTGGTAAAAAACTAGAGGGTGAAAAATAGGAGGCAAAACTTATGGGATGGTTTTTAGGAGATAAGTGTGTAGATAATAAGTGGCAAAAATGGAAAATTATCCTATAAAGTGCCAACGCTCTACCCACCACTTTCCTAGTGTACACCTTAGGGCGTGTACTTAGAGAGATTGAAACTCGATGGGTTATTACAATAAAAAGAGCATCAATAATTTATAAAATTTAAAAATGTTATGTATATACATATGCCCCACTTGAAACACATCATGGTTATGTAGGTGCAATATAGGATGGTGTTTTAGGAAAAGAACATAGCAACATATAATGTTGAAGTTGAATAAAGAGCAGTAAGGAGCAAATAAGATAAATAAAAGGACAAAATTAAAAGGCACATACCTTTATTTACCTTAGTGTTTTAGATAAAGAAGTAGATGTGAGAAAATGTGAAGGTGTCCAAATATGAGGAACTTTAGACAAACCTATAGAGATTAGCAAAAAAGAGTGAAAAATTGAAATTTTTGTAATATAAACATATAATAGTTGAAAATATTCTCTGTGACATCATTATTTTAGAACATTTTATGGTTTGGAAAAAGAGTTATTAGAGACAAACATATGAGAAAAATAATAAATTTGATGGTAAATTTTTGAAAGGTAAATAATTTTGAAATAGTAAATATAAATAAGGTGAAAAAGAATTCATTTGGTATTATTTATTATTCTAAAAAATTAGAGATCCAATAGACCTAATGAGAGACCCAGAGAGCTAGGATGGTGAGGATGCATAGTGGTCATAGTGCGTGCATCACAGATAAACAATTGTAAATTTTGGATTTTGGAGTATTATTATTTGAAATTGAGCATTTTATGTAAATTTAATTTTTAATAAAATTTAAGACACTAGAAGGAACCCTAAGAAACATGTAGGGATATTAGGGATCAAATGGCGTATTGGGTAGGAAAGAGTCAGACCAATAAATTCCTAAGGCATTTATGGTGATTTGTCAAAAAGTCATCATTGAAAGAACAAGGTCAACCAGGTCAACATAGTTGGTAGAAGATAATAAAAACTAATGGGTTTACTTAGTAGTAAGTGGTCGACTTAGTTGTTTGAAGATAAAAACTAGAGGACTAACTTAGTGGTAAGTGGCTGACTTAGTTGGGTAAGTGAAAGGGATGAACTTATACTACTGATCCAACTTTGTTTGTTAAGTAAGTGGTTGACTTAGTACTATAGAGGATAAAATGGATGATTTAATACTATTAAGCCAAATAAGGTCAACTTAGTATTGAAAAGGCTAATTTGGTTGAAATTATTACAAGGCCAATCTAGTATCCTTGAGAAAGGATAAGGTTGATGTAGTTTTTAATAGGGTAATCTGGTAGAAAATAAAGAAATTAAATCAAACCAATTTATTTTTGTGAAATTTATAAAAATGTATTTTGATTATTAATGACATGGAGGTCTAATGCATACTTTGTTGTTTGATATTTTATAGTTGCTAGAGATTTTGGTGATTGATTGATGCCTCATGGTTACCTAATTTAGTAGAGCATTTGACAAATGTGGATAGAGTAAGATTGGTTTCATTAGGCCTAGGAGGTATCATGGAGATTAGACACATCCCACTGAGTGTTGATCTCATTATCATGTTCCTTGAATCATGAGAATGGTTGACCAACACTTTTCAATGGGTGGTGGATGGGGATACCATAGAAGTAGGTATCACACTTGAGGATGTCCATACATTTCTTGGAATGCTTATAGGAGGGACATTAGTGATCATAAGGACACCAAATTATTTGGAGGAGAGACAAGCACTATCTAGGTGGTGACATGCTCAAATAAGATCTACCCAAGCTTGAGGGTGAGGTTATTTTATGTAAATATTACACAGATTGTAGATATCTAAAAGGTTATGATTAGACTTATGATAACATGAGTGTTGTGTCACAATTTAGATGGTAAGTTACTAATGTACATGATAGCCTTATGCTAGTTCATTTTAGATCAGGGGGCACTCTATGATTTTAGGTCTATCATATGGGTCTATCTCATGCATGATATGAATGGGATGTTATACAAAAGGAAAAAGACCATGGGACTAGTGATGTTGCTAAGTGCATGTATTTATGAGAATTTCTTAATGTATTAGCTAGCTACGTTTCCCCATGTGGTCGATGATAGGTTACCTCAGGCTATTAGATGAAGACAAGACTAGGTAGTGTAGGTCATGCCCCATGTACCAGAACTATAGATAATCACATAATGAGAGATCATTTTATATCCCTAATTGCATATTTCTAGTATTTTTCCCAATTGGGTGACCATATAGGGTTGGCTTGAGTGTAGATTATAGGCCACTATACCTGGTGGGTAGATCCATAGCTAGTGGCATGCTTACTAGGATAGTTTGGAATCCTACACCCAATAGCTCTGATAGTAGTGCCTACATTTTGGGTATGGAATATGATATATTTGAGGGGGAGAGGAGGAGGAGTTCTATTTGAGAGATTTAATATCATACCATGATGTGTGAGACCATGGACTTGTCAAGCACAAGAGTCGATAACCAAAGGAGGAAAGGGCATGGATATGGATGTAAGGGTGTAAAATGTGCCATAGAAGGCATTGTAATAAGAGTATCAATAACTAGCTTGGGTGCATCATTGATAAATATGCCATCATCAAGATCAAGTACAAAGGAGAGTGGTCATGTAGGATGACCTGACAATTAGCCTAAGGTAAAGCTAGTCGATAGAGGCACCATTGAGGAGAGGCCTATATCATGCATGAGTGGTGAATCTAGGATTTACTTTTATATGGAGGTGACCCATATACAAGGTTCTATGGGATAGGTTTATGGAGATACCATGCTTGATGGATGATCAGATAGGGATATGGTGGTTGGTAACACCAAGACTAGTAATAAATGTTACAATTTTTAGTATTTGAGATAGAATACTAGTTGTATATTATGGTAGATAGATATATTTTGAGATGTGTGTGATTTTATATCTATCTAAGTTTTGTTTTTAATAATACCTACAATATAGGAGATAAAATGGGGATCTATATTCATGGCAGTGTACCATGACATTTTACATGGGGTGATGGCACCATACAACCCCACCACATTGGATGATCCTATGGTACTATCTACATTAGCTCATGTAGGCTACCTTAGACTAGTGGGAGAGGTTATGAGGCAACTATATACATGTAGGTATGGATTGAAACCTCCATTATGGGTGGGATCAGGAGAGGTATAGGCTTGAAAGGCCTTGGCTTAGGAGAGAACCAAACACATGGCTACCATGATCTAACTAGGACAGGTACAGGCCCAGGTGTCCAACCTATAGGGACAAGTAGTAGGGTTGAGACCTCAAATGACCTCATTATAACATATTGTGTAAAGGGGATAGTTTGAGGCATCTATGGGTAGTGTGGCTAGGCCATGAGATAGGCATGATAGAGCCTAGCCATAGAGTTGGAATGATGTATTTTTCTATTTTGTATAAAAAACACATGATATATAGAGATATATTATTTTGATAGATAGATGTCGATATCATAAGTTATATTTTGGTTGTGATTGTTTATGCATGGATATATTTATTTTTAGCACATGTATTTTTACCTTTGTTGTATATGCTATAAGAAATATATGTGGAGTGTTTTTTTCTAGCATTATGTAGTACACATGCATGATTAAAAATAAAAAGGAAAAAAGGACTTGGAAATTTATAATTAATTAAAAAATACATTTCACACTATTTCATGATGGAAAATGTGTAATAAAAAAATATGACTAAGTATAATAAACTAAAAAGTGGTAAACAAGAGGGCAAAAATGTTTTTGAACCATGAAAAATATAGGCACCAAATTAATACACGTAAGATCACACTAAATCACAATGTGAAGTATGAAAGTAATGTAATAAAATGAAAGCAATTGAAAGACAAATGGTATAAAAATAAATCATTTAAGTCAATAAATCATACTAAATCACATTGGTAAGTTTAAAAGAAAAATAAAATTGGCAAAAAATGGTCTTAAATTAATCACACTAATTCAAGTTGGGAAGTATGAAAAACTTTAAGAAAAATGGTTGGATTCTAACATGCAATTAGAAACTTAGAAAATAAAAAGTAAAATATTAATGAAGTAAGCATAACATATATTAAATAAATATGGTAATCATGTCAATGATGTGTAACTCATAATCAATCAAGACTTATCTCAAATTTGACACATGTAATTTCATTGTGAATTGGGTCTTAGAAAATTTTGTGAGGAAGGCTAGGTCCTATCCATGGTCTTGCACTAAAAATAACAAATGGAAAACCAATGAAGTGGAAATAATGTAAAAATGGGAAAATATGTAAAATGGGTTGTTTGGAATGGTTGTGTGAAAATTTGGTAATTTTTTAGGAAAGTCTGGTCCTTTCTAAGGTCTTACACTGCAACTCACAAATGGAATCCCTCTAGGAGTGATCAATGAACAAAATAATATTTAACAAGGGGAAATACTAGGGTTGTAGGGAATGAAAGAGGGAATGTAGTAAGCATAATTTATGCATCTTCTAAGAAGACCTTAGGAAACAGGAGGCACCCTAAGGACATACAAAGACACTAAGTGACTAGTGACCATCAATATACAAAGGATACTTGTTCTCTATAGGCACAAAGCTATGTAGGAAAATAAGTGTGGTACTAAGATCAGATCATGTTAGTTATTTTTAAAATTAAAATTAAAATGGACATACCTTCCCAAAATGTGTTTCTTATTCCTCAAGACCCCTTATAGAGTCGTCAATCTACTATGAAGATTGGGTACTTGCATGAAAAAGTAAGTAGCACTAAAATATTTTTTTATTCTCTTTTTCCAATCCACTGGCCTACCACACCCTAATGGACCTCAAATTTATCATGATTCCAACTGTGAATTTTGATCTTTGATTATAAAAATGAGATGTGTTTAGAATAATGTCTTTTAGTGTGATTTGACTTTTGAAAATTTTGAATGTTGCTTTTTAGATCATTTCCTTTTGTTAAATGAGTTGGCTTTTGAATTTTTATGGCTTTTAAGATTCCTCCTTCATATGGACTTAGAATGACCAATCATGAGAGATAAATTGATACATATGAATGAACTTTATGCTTTGGCTAAAGGAATCTAAGTATTCAAATACATGACTAACTAGAACAATTAGGCTAAACTATGAACTAGTATGTTATCTCAAGTTTCAACCATGTGTATGCTTAGTTTGTGAAAGGAAATAAGGGGAATAATTTGAGATCCAAAGTGGACCAGTAAAATGAAATTATAATGATATGAATTTTTTTCTAATTGATCACATGATAGATAAGTAATGAGTAAAGGCAACAAGGTCTGTATAACCAATTCACAATAACAATTTTCCATGTTTATAGAGATAAGATAGCAAAAAATCATGAAAAAGAACAAGATATCCATAAAAAAGGAACACCTAGATAAAGATTATATGATAATGAAAAAAGTCATAAGAGATTATAAGAATAATATTGACATCATAAGCAACATGTTTTGTGAAACAAAAGTCATCATGTAAGATAGATAAGAATTTGACACAATGTCAAATAATATAAGATAGATAAAAGTAAAGCTGGAGCACATGTCCAATCCAAAGGAAGGAAGAAATGAAAGATCAACATCCTTTTGTTCATAAATAATTATATGTTTATCCACACACATTATCCATAACAACTGATAAGTATATATAAATTTGAACTCAAACTACAGCCAAAGTCTCATCGATCTTTAGAGAGAGTTGATAAAATACTTCACATCGAATCTCCTCGATGGAAAATGTAGGAATGGATGAATAATCCTATTGATGAGGGATATCATGTAGGGATTCTTAATGGAAGTATTGTGAATGTACTCTATAGGATATGAAAGGGTCATTGGTTGGGAATGAGCCACATGTGAAGGAGTCACTAGTGGATAAGGGGCCACTGAAGGAGGATCCATGAGTGAGGGAATCATGGTTGGAGAAATGGTAAGTGGAAAAAGGATCATAGGTGGTAGGGACATGGAGGAATAAGTGGGGCCTTCTTATGAGGGTGACCTATGGTAGGAAGGGTAGTAGGTGTAGGAATTTTCATGAGGTGATCTTTGAGATGATATTGAAGGATGTGGTAATGATCAGTGTGATGAGCTGTACATTGGTGCCATAGACAATGTACCTCTCCATATTTGGGAAGATATTTAGGTAATACTTTTAGGGGAGGGATAGCCTTGTCTATGGGATGAGGAGTGGTGGTACATAAGGTATCTATATATTGTTTTAACTTGCAAAATGTGTGGATGAATGATTATCTATGTCATGGAAGTAATAGATATGCTTGTTAGTAGACTTTTTATGTATCTTAATAGAGGGATTAGAAATAGAAGTTAAGTAAGGTTGGTGTAAGGTATAGACATCCAATTCATATCACTATTGTGCTGAAATTGTCAATCTAAGTAATATTATGTGACAATGCACAATCTGGGCCAAAAATCATTAAAATGCATTAAATAGTTTAAACTTACCACATAGAGGTGCCAATTTAGGTTAATGTGTCCTTGAATGGGGAAATGCATTTTATGTGATTATTATATTTGCTCAAATCACTTTGAGTCAAATTGTGACCATGTAAAATGATGTTCTAAACCATTAAATTCTTCTAATTCAGAAGCACACATCATGTGCATATATTATTTCACATCCATAGTGTTCTAACTGGGGTATTGTTTTATATTCAATTAACACTTTTTCTAATTATACTCTAGTCAAATTATGAGTCATTAAGTATTTAGACTAATTTGATTAAATGAACAACCAATTTCCAAAGAATTATAGAAAATTAATTAAACCCACTTAAGAAAATTTAAACCAAATCAGGGCCTTAAGTGAAATATCCATAAAAGTTATTGAAAATCTATTTTAGAAATTCATTCTTCAAATCTACATCACCTTGTGACATCATCAATGGGGTGGCATCCATAATCCATTAATGGAAAAAATATCTAATTTAATCCCTCTCATGCCTCATTACTACCCCAGTCTTTTAAATATTTATGGCTTGAGCCTCCAAAATTGAATTGATTCATGGCCACACATCTTGATCTCAATATGAATGATCATGGTTGATTCTGATCATTTCCAACAAGCTATAAATAATATGGCCAATACCACCATTTTTAAGATTCATTCATGCAAACTTATTATGTATAAGTTATAATAGACAAGCTTTAACTATTTACACACATTGATCAAATTCATGAGCCTAAGCCATTGGTGCATTGAGAGATGATGGAAAAGTAAGCTACACATTATTGACAAAGACTTGAAGCACCAAATCAAGGGAAAATTATGCTTCTTGGCTATTCTTCAAAGGAGGGATGATCTTGGGAAGGTTTGATGATATTATTCCTTCTTTTAATAATCCTTAGAGTTCATTTACAAAACCCCATGAGGGAGTAAGCTTAGCATGTTATGTTCTTTATGCTTATTTGGGTTTTTCTCTAATAATGCATGTACTAACTTGCTTTGGATTCCTAATCTACATTTTGGCATGTCCAGTGGGACCAGTCATCTCATACAATCAAGGAGATTACTTTGTATCTCTTAGTTTTACCAATGGATGCTTAATAATATTTAAAATTCAAATTTTACCTTTATTTTTCATATTTTTCTATGTTTTTTAGTGACACAGTTTACAAAAAGACTAGTATCGATTATCTAAGACAACCATCAATCCTCCCAAAACTGGCATTAATTCCTATGTGAAGAATATAACACAGTGAAAGGCATGACTGGTGAGTTTTTTTTTAAGTTTACTAGTTTTTATTCTATGTTTTAAGACTTGTATATTCTCAGTTTGGTTATTTTCTTGTGGGATATAGAGAGTTATTTTATTTTCAAGCTTGTTTTACTAACAGTATTTTTTTTTAGTATCATTATATTTTTCTATGTTTTTATAGGAACCAACATTGATTTTAATAGGCTAGCATTGACCCCCTATGAACTAATCGACACTAATTTATGTGAATTGATATTGATCCTTGTATGGACTAACATCGGTCTCTGAGATAGAAAAATAGAAACTTGAGAGCCTATTTTGAAATTTTGTTTTCTCTTTTATCTTCAAAATTCTAAAAATTCAAAAACCCTCTAAAAATTTTAGGACCTAAGTGAGAAAAAGGCAAAAGTTTGGAGGTGGTTAAGACTTGAACATTTTATTTGATGCCTAAAAGGAACGTAGTTATTTTTATGCTTATTTGTTTGTGAAAGTTTTTATAGGTTTTTCAATTAAGTCCAAGGGGCCAAATTTCATAAACATCTCACTTTTGGTGCATTAAAATAAACACTCACACTTAGATACATACTCTTAAGAGTGTTTATTTTATGCTTGTTCTTTCAAATTTGTTTATTTTTGCAAAATGATTGATGCATGTATGCTCTCTCCCCATCCCCTTTAGGGAACTCAGGTGACCAAAAGTGATATTTCTTTTCCTTTCTTGATTTTAGTCCAAAAATCATGAAAAAAATGTCGTTAAGGCCCTCCCCAAATATATGTGAATTGTGTGATCCAAATGTGACCTTAAAGTCTTTTCATTTGTTTTTTATTTATACATTTTAGCTTATGACCAAGATTTCATCACCTCCTCATGGGTTCTCTAAGGAAATGTTGACCCAATAATTCATCTTCTAGAATCATTTAAATCCCACTCCATGGTGGGGTATATAAATTTAGGGTGACCTACTGAGACACTTGTTTTGAGTGATTAAAATAAGATCTGTTAGTGGTACTCCAAATCAGACCATAGGGGTAATTCAAAAATTTCACTACACTAAGAAATTGATGGATGTATTGGTTGTGAAAAGGAAAATACTTTTTTACAATAAGATGATTTATGTGGATCCAATTGACATGAGGCATCTCTAGTGTTAGCCACACTTAGGACCATCTAGACATGTGGAAATTTAGTTTTAGAACAAACCCCACTTATTGTAGACATATTGTTGATGCTTGGAAAGTATCCTGAAGTTCCATATAGTTGTAAAATATATTGAGATAAGGGGATGTAAAAACATACTTATTCATGTACTTTTATTTTTAGATTAACACTTAAAATCCTCCTAAGAGTATGTATATAAATAGAATTCGATAGTATCATACAACCTTGTCATTTTTAGGACTTTGGACATTGCACTTAGGTGTTTTTCATTTTATCCTTTACTTTATTGGTCTTTTTGAGTGTAAAATTGTTTTAAAACCAAAAACACATCATAAAACCAAACACCTTTATTATACACCATTCTATTTGAATAAGGAGGCATTACATTGACCAAATCAAAATCACTTTTTGCCTTGTTTAAATCATCATTTAGAACATTGTATTTGTATTTTATAAATAGCATTGTTATATTTTCCATTTTATTCTATGCCATTTACCCACTTTGGAAAATCTCAAAGTCCTTCATTTTCAATCTAAATTCAAAATCTCACATTTCTAAGTTTTAGGCCAAGGTGTTACAGCTTGTCATTTTGCACATGGTTTGAGTAACTTGGGCATGATTTCCCATTTGAATTAAAGGTTATTATATAGACTCATCATCATTATATTCTCATTATGGACTTATATTATCTTGTGTTCACTCATGTTCTAAGTTCTTGGACCATTTTACATCCTATTACCACGTGGTGGTATTATGTTTCCTATTTGGTTTTAGATTTATACTTAGGATTTATTGTGTTAATTCACATTTTGAGCTTCTTGTTTTGCATTTTTATCTTCCTAATCAAAAATACCCTCTTATAATTTTCTATTTACAACTCATCATAGTTATATCTAGATTTTATGGTATTAACATATCTTAGATCTAAGTTTGTTATGTTAGCTTGCACTTTAGGTTCCAAAGTTATCATACCCTATTCTAATTTGGCAATGTCAACCCACCAAATTTGAGTAAATTTGTGACCATTTCATCTATTTGTGTGGTACTAAATAACTTATTTTATTATATTCTCATCTTACCTTGTCATTTATTTGAAGAAATCAAAACATGTTTTTTTAACATTTGAAAAACACACTTCACATCTTAGCAAATGTAGAGAACAAACTTTTATACATGATGTAAAGGTATACTCATAGTGGGGTCTCTTATGGCCCTAGTTACGAAAAAGCATTTTTATGATGGACAAGATAAATCCATGGTGTTTAAAGATATCCAAACAACTATATGATCCAAATAAAACTATTTTGAACATCAATTCTTAGAATACAAAGATGAATCCCTCCTAATGTTGATAGAATCAGGTGTTAGGTTAACACCAAATTTATTTATGGAGTAATTGCATACATTAGTTAAGGTAGAAGGGAAATATTTATATTAATCCCTCACTTATATTTCAAAATCCAACATTAATTCTTCTAGTAAAGGAAAGGAATAACTTATAGATTTTGCACCCAATGATCAAGATCTTGCTACCAATATCAATAAAATAAGCCAATGATATACAGATCATCTTATCACAAACTTGACTGACACTTTGGTTGCCACTTCAATACATAATAACACTTATAAATAATAAGATGATGTAGTATAAAAATGCAACATAATTTATTTTAGAACACATCTACGATATATCATGGTGTCATAATTTAGTTGAGAAAATAAAACACAAGAGCTTTCATAAAATGCTTCGCCAGATGTAGAATATATGTTTTTCAATCACCAAGATATTATTATTCACTCACATAACCAAGGGATGAAAAATGTAGTATGTATTGAGGGTATTATTTAAAACACTTTGGCAAGTTCCTCTCAACCAATGCATACTTTGGTGAATCAACCACAAACTCCCTAAAATCAACAAAACACTTACAATTCACGATGGTAGATTTCAGGTAATGTTTATCAACCTAAGAATTAGTGGCTAACCTACTCAACTCAAGGAATAAACCAAAACAAATTAGTATATCATAGGGTTTATATCCCTAAAAAAACAACACAACAGGGGCATATACCACCCCAACAAAATTATATTCCACCTAAAAATGTACCAAACATGTAGGAGTGGAATTTGATGAAATAAATCATGTCAAGATTGGAGATAGGAAATTGAGTCAAGAAATACAAGTTTGATGATATATTTCCATATCCGTTGACTTGAGTATTTTCCAAGTTCTCTTTCCACCTCATTTTGAGGCACCCAAATTTTACAAATACAAAGGGAAGGGTGACCCTCAAGAACATATCTAGGCATTTTTTGTTTTGTGCCAAGAGGTAGCTTGTAGCAACATTTATTTGCTTCACTTATTTCCATGAAGTTTAGCAAGACAAGATTTAGATTAGATCCTTAAGTTACTTAAGGGATTGGTGGAAAATTAGAATGATCTATTTGAAAATATTTGTTAACCATTTCTCTTACAATATTGAACATGAGTTGATTTTGGTTAACTTATGTAAATCCAAACAATGAGATGTATAAAGCTTCATAGCATATCTACAGTGGTGGAGAGCATTAACTGGATGCTTTCAACATAATTTTCTAGATAAATAGCTAGCCAATATTTTTACATAGAACCTACACCCTGAGGTGGATCATAATTTATGACTCGCTTATGTAAACACATTTGAGTAAATTATAGATAAGGGTGTGCAGATTAAGAAGGTGTTTATCACTAAAGGCCTTGTCAATATTTATTCATAAGTTCAAACATCTAATCAGACCCAATCACCTATTCAAGCTATTATAATAGAGAAACCTAAAGGATTTTTAAAAATAAGAACATGTTAAGGAATGAAGTGATTGAATCTAGACATGTACAAATGGTATAGGGTCTGCTAGCTTTAAATGTGTAATTAAATCCATGTAATATACTAATTAATTTACAAAGGGCTCATCCAAGAAGGGCATTCAATAAATACAAAGTCTTTAGCAAATTAGGAGAACTTGTTGAGGCCATGTTTCAAAAGCTCATAGTAGCTAATCTAATTGTGTGGCCTATACCAAGTCCATTTCTTGAAGATCAAACAAAACCTAATTGGTATCTATTAGATGAGTTTTACAACCTCCATCATGTTATTGGACATGGTGCTTATCAATGTGTTCAATTTAGACATCTCATTGAAGATTTTATTGAAAGAGATGAACTTAAAATTAAACTTGTAGTATAAAACACTAATTGGGATATGGGCATTTACAAAGATCCATTTCCTAGGCATAATCAATAGCTAGTAAGAAAAAACCAAAATAAAGGGTAGAACAAATGACAGCATACCCAAGGGTAGAATCATAATCATCATGATCATAATCAAGATTATAATACCCATGCTAATAACCTGGGTTACAACAACATGCCTTATGATTACAATAACACCATGGGGCATATTTATGCAAACCACATTACCACCATCACTATCAAAGCTCATAAACCTTCTTGTACTTGTTGAAGTACTGTGATCCAAAACTTGAAAGCTTTGGTTGAAATATAATTCAAGAAATAAGAAAAAACAATTCAAATAATGTTATCTCTGATAAGAGATGTTTTATTGATCAAAATTACAGATCCAAACATATGCTTATCTCTGAAAAGAGATGTCTGATTTCCATTTTAGGTTAAAGCTTCATTTATACATGTTTTTAAGGTGTGGGGAGGATATGTAAGGTCACCAATCTTGAGGTAGATGAATTGGTTTGACTTCCATGATTTACAACAATACAAAATTCGAGGAATTACTATTTTTAGAAACTTGCTATTTTTAGACTGCACTACTAAAATTGAAATTTAGGACACTTACATTGGGTTTTATGGGGTCAAAATTCATTGAGTAAATCTCAATGCCATCTCACAATGTTACCCTCATTATTATCTTTCCAACGGTTTAAACGGCAAGTCAATTGGAGCTACGGTGCAAAAGTTATGGCTCCCAAAAGTTCTGCCATCAATTGGGGTGGACCCATCACCCGAATTGTCATCTGAATTGTTGTCCAGATCATTCCTCCCTCCTTTAGAAGCAATGGTCCCCATTGCATCAATATTTTTAATCAATTGTGTTAGTTGTACTTTTATTTGATTCCCGTTGCATACTTGGAAGGGACTGTGATTTATGGAACTGTGCAGGGCCCGATTGTTCACCATTTCTGTCTGACCATTAGTCTGTGCATGGAAGGTCATGAACTTCTTCAACTTAGTATCTATTTGCTTCTATTATTGTGTTGTTTGTTTATTCAAGGCTGTAACATCAGCCCTTTGGATTCCTATGGCATGACCACCATGAGAACATGTTCGGATCATATTGGGCCCATCATTATAGGGTCAATACCCTCCCCTTCAAGTAACATTGCATCAGGTACAAGCAATTATATTTTGCCTCAATTTCTTTAGGTTACTATATATGGAATCCCATCTTCTAATCATAATGTCTCTTTACTGATTCAAAATTATGTTAATGCAATTAGACACCCATGATTCACCATCCAAGGCCCTTTACATTCATCTTCTCATTATAATAGTTCCTTAACAACTTTTGATTGCACAATCACAACTAGACATTCGTGAGTCACCCTTCAGGGCCCTTTGCCCTCTTCCAACACTGGACCCAATGTGAACATTGTGCCTTTGAATCCAAAGTTTAAAACTATACTATCCAAGGCTAAACCTTCTCATACCACTGTTGAAAAGTAATTTAGTATCTTGGACCAACTAAGTAAAACCCCTATGCAAATTTATATTTTAGATCTCTTGTATATGTCTAAAGTCCATATAACTATTTTGAGTGACTTTCGTCAATAATCCATTATTCCCTAGTATATTAACCTTAAATAATTCCAAACACTTTTAGGTCATTTATCTCCACTATGATAAGTTACATTTGATCAAAGAGACATGTCCACTCTTGGTCCTAGCCATAACAACTCCTTGTATATTGAGGTCATCATCAAAAACCATAAAATCAAGTGGGTTATTATAGATAATGGTTCAGGGTTGAACATAGTGTCCCTCAAGCTAGTAAAATGATTAGGTTATACTATAAAGGACATTCATTTAGATACAATCATAATCAAGGCATATGATAATGTTGAAAGGGAGTATTTTGGAACTATCTATTTTCCAATCATTATTGGGTCTATTTCCCATCATACCTTATTACATATTATGGATATCGAGTTGCCTTATAACATATTTCTTGGTCATCCTTGAATCAATGAAGTATAGGACATTCTATCCACTTTGCATTAGTGCCTCCAGTTCTCCCATAATAGGATTGAAGTCACCATTCCTATCGATTTGCATCCTTACCAATATTTCAAACACCTAGAGGCTAAATTTCATAATTATAACTATTATCTTGGTTCTAAATTAATTATAAAGAAGAAAAAGGAAATAGTTTTGCATCATCCCAAATCTAATTATATCAACCCAAGTGACCTTGATTCTACTTCTACTGATCCATTTCCCACAACCCTTGCACAACAAGTCACTATAGAGGATGCAGGCATTTCCACGTATCATCTAAAAGATGATTTCCATACTTCTAGGTTTCCCAAGTCTCCTAAATATTATAGCAAACCCAAACCTTCCTAAATGCCTTTCAGACCCAACATGATTTGGAAAAAGCAGAAAGATACACATAAAATTTTGATGGTATTTGTACCTTCTACTTCACCAAATCAGGATAGAGAAGCTTTCATTGAAGGAGATTGGCTATATTCTAATAGCATTATTGATTGTTTTCAAAATCCTAAATATCATATCCCTAATTAGATTATGGATAACTTTGATTATACAAAAAAGGCCTGGGGACATGAGAGTAAGGAATCTTAGAACCATTATCAACTGGTAAACCAAACATGAATCAAAGTTTTGGTTTTATAACACCTAGGGATGACCTCATGCATTTGGATAGTGATTATTTTGAATCATCTAGTAACAAGACTCTTGATAATGATGTAACATCCCATTATAGTATTTATAATGAGCTTGATAACACAAACTTATCTAACTCAAACTCTATTATGACTATCACATCCCATTATTCCCTTTGCTTTTGTCATCTTGAACTCATTGATTGGTACAAGAAAAAATTTATCATATGCCTCGATGAATTCTAAAATGAAAAATCTATTTTTGAGTACTTGGGCCTCAGAGACAAATTTTCAATTAGTGACCATAAGCAAGGATTTGATTTATCATTGGACCCTACTACTTACTTTGGAGAGTAGGCAAACTTTTTTGGTCATGAAAAAGATAAAACATCAATATCCTCAAATGAAAACCTCTTTGAGGCACTCATTGATCAGGGAAATAGTAAATAAAAAGATAAGCCCTTGAGTGAGAACCTATTTCAGGCACTCATGGATGGGAAAGTTTGTTCATCTCCAAAGGATGCACAAGTTCCATCAAGTCTTAGCTCTATAGCCAGTACCAGCATCATATTAGAATAACAAAAATTATTTGATCATCTTACTCTTGACTGTCTTGAGATATTTTCTAGTTGGCCATTACCTAAACTGGCATATTTAGATTCAACTCATTATCCAAAACTTTGGGAAGAATAACAAAAATTTGAAGTAGAAGAAGAAGATTAGGATCAAACACTACCTATTATTCTAGAAGATGGTTCTACACTCCTTGTATAAAACACTATTAAAGTGAACCTAGAAACATATGATGATCCCAAAATTGTTTATCTTAGAGTGTCCATCATTGATGAAGAGTGACCATATTGTCACCATTCTAAAGAATTTAATTGATATCTTTACTTGGGCTTACTCTGATACTTCAAGCTTAGACCCTGACTTGGTTGTGCATCAACTTGTTGTCCATCTAGATGCTAAGCTAGTTAAACAAAAATTAAAGAAGATGCATCCTTGCATCACCATTTTGGTAAAATCAAAACTAGAGAAATTATTAGAAGCAAGCTTCATCAAACCATTGGACTATTCTAAATGGATATCAAATATAGTCCCAATCATCAAAATGCCATAGGGTATACATCTTTGTACTAATTTTAGAGATATCAATAAGGCATTCCCAAAAGATGATTTTTATTAGCCCAACATCAACGTGATTGTTGACTCTACTATTGGGTATGAGATGTTATCCCCCATGGACAAATTCTCCAGATATAATCATATCAATATAGCTTAAGAATACTAGCATAAAACTACATTCACTCTGTTATGGGAAACATTATGTTATCAAGTCATGCCATTTGGCTTAAAGAATGCTAGAACCACCTATCATAATACTATGACTATCATCTTCCATGACATGATGCACTATATTTTTGAAGACTATGTTGATGAAATCCTAGCTAAATCAAGAATATACGTTAGACATCTTGATGTTTTACAAACAATCTTTGAGAAAGTTCATGAGTACAAGGTCCATCTAAATCCTAAGAAGTGTGTCTTTGGTGTCACTTTAGTAAAATTGCTATGATTTATTATGTCACAAAGAGGGATTGAAGTGGACCCTACTAAGTTTAATGCCATTATAAAAATATCTCCACCTTCCAATCTCAACTAGTTCTGCAACCTACAAGGAAAGATCCAATCTATTTGTAGGTTTATTTCACAACTGGTAGATAAATACCCCCCATTTACATACCTCTTGAAGAAAGGGTTTACTTTTCAATGGGATAAGGAGTGTCAATTAGCATTTGTGAAGCTAATAACATACTTGTCCATCCCACCAGTATTAAGAGTACCAACACTTGGATAACCATTGTTCCTTTATATTTTAATGACCGAATATGCACTGGGGGCACTCTTAGCCCAACATGATGATTAGGGAAGAGAACATGTAGTTTATAATTTAAGATACACACTAGTGGTTTATGAGCATAATTATATGCCTATTGAGAAGGCATGTTTAGAAATGGTGTTCACCTCCCAAAAGTTATGACACTATATGTTGAATAACAAAACCATTGTTATTGCTAAAGTGGACCCCCTCAAATATTTATTATCCAAAACAGCTCTTACAGGCTGCATGGCCAAATGGATCGTGATCTTAATTGAATTTTATGTTGAGTAATATAATAAAAAATCCATCAAGGGGCAGGTCATTATAGATTAACTTGTAAAATCCCCTATTATATATACTCAACCACCCATATTTGATTTTCTAGATGTTTCTATTATGATACTTGAAGTACTACATGAATGTAATGGAAGCTATACTTCAATGGTTCTTTCACTTCTCATGGATCTGGGACTAGTATTTTTTTGATTACACCCCAAGGGGATCTAATTTCCAAGGTGTTTCATATTAATTTTCGTTATACCAACAATATGGCCAAATAGTAAGCCCTTACTGCAAGACTTCATTTTATAGTGTAGTGAGATATCTACCATTTAAGGGTTTATGGATATTCTCAATTGATTGTCAATCAAACCATAGATTAATATCATACTAGAGATGACAAGCTTGTACCCTAAAATCATATTGTGGATAATCTCAAAACTCACTTCAAATCACAACAATTTGAATAGGTACCACATGAAAATAACTAATCTGTTGATGCGATGGAAACCATTGGGTCCACTAGACAAATTAATTAATAATTCTAAAGAGTATTAGTTTTATATTGAAAGTATTCTATATTTTTCTCATGTCTTATCAGATTTAGAAAGGGTATGCACCATTGTTGGTCCTTATCACCCACCTAAACTACTTTGCTTTTAAGACAATTATAGTTATTTTCATGACCACATCTTTTCACCTGATCTTTCTAATAATCATCAAAACCTTTTCCTTTAGCACATAGCCCATTATACCTTCCTTACAAACATTCTTTATCATAAATGCTATGATGGAATGCTACTTTGTTATTTATCTTCAAGAGAATCCAAGTTAGTGCTTAAGGAGGTTTGTGAAGGAATGTGTGGGGCCCATACCAATAGTGTCGTCTTAGCCAAAAAGATCCTTAGAATAGGTTACTATTGGCCAAAGATGGAAACTCTAAACTAGGAATTTGACTCAAGAGAGGATGGTTAGTATCATGTTAGTTTCAAATTGAAAACAAAATGAAAGAAACACACTAACTAGCATAACATCTCTAGGCCTAGACACTAGGGAGAGCTTAGTTAACAAACATGAATAAAACACACAACTAAAATGCAAAATAAACCCTCTTTTACATTCCTTGGATACTCCAAAATGTTTGTTTTAGTGGCTTCCTTGGCTTGTGCTCATGAAGTATTCATCAAATGAGGATTGGCTACCTCCATCTCTCCTTGGCACCTTTGGCTTTGGCTTAGATTGGCTTGGAATCAATTTGGCATGGTAACACTAATTTGCATGAAGATTTTGGAACCAATCTTGCATTATAATTTTTCATAAATTAAGCTTTAAAATTCAAGTGGTAAGGCCTCATATTTATAAAAAAATTAAAATGTCTAGAATCAACCTAAATCATCCATCTTAGGATTGAGATGTGTGGTTAAGGATTAATCCAATTATGCAATTTAAATTGATAAATAGGCTCATCAATATTTGGGATAGAGGATAAATTAAGAGGCATGGAGGGCTTTGATGAGGCATGGGAGGCATGAATCCTAATATTTGTGGCATTTATGACCTACAGATGTCTTCTCAAGAAATGAGGTCACCTGTTGATGCAGATATTCAATATTAATTTCCAAAACAAATTATTCAACAAGTTTTCATGGAATTATTAATTATGACTTGATTTGGGTTAATTATCTCTTAAGCATGTTTTAGCACTTTGTGCACAAATTACTCAAATTGATCATAATGCCTTGTTATTAGTCCAAAAATCTACTAGATTGAAATTGAAAGTCAATGTCAGAAGTGTTGGAATTATATTCCCAGTTAGGATGTTACTAATAGCAAATAACAAAGACACATGTCTCATGCAAGAGATTTAATAGGAAAAAGCAATCTAGAGCACCTAGGTGGAAAATTGGCATTTTGACTTGAAATGATCTAATCAAAGTTAGTTGACCCATAAATTGAATTACCCCATTTAGGGATACCCTAGCCAAAATTAGAATTTGAATATATCAATTTCAAATCTTTTAATATTATTTAATGTTTTTAGGCCAAATTGTGTATTTTGGTGGAAATTGGTCAAAAGCCTAGGTGGAGGTTATCGGTGGCCAAATTTAGGGGTCTACAGTTTGCCCCTATTTGGGAAGATGTTGCAAATTGTAGGCAAGGCAATGTCTTCTCAAAGAATGAGAAATGGCCTCAATGCCAAAAAGAAGATGATGACTAAAGAACAAAGCCCCAAATGGTTTTGGGAACCCTATGATGATGCCACCTTGAGGGAGTGGCCATTACATTTGTTGATAGATGGTCCCTCAAAAATAAATAAGAAGAAAGGTGAAATTACCCTGTGGTTAATATTAATCCAAATGATAAACTACTTGCATGCATTGATATAAAAATATATACTAATTTGCCAAAAGGCAGTTATAATCAAGAATAAAATTCAAAATAATGATTTGTTCATAGGCAGTTATAATCATTAAGAGGACCTATATTGGTTAAAGATGATTGTGCCCCAGTTAGGGATGATTATCAAGTATAACTCAAGGATATAACTTGGAATACATATTAAAGATGAGTCAGTACAAAGTGATGAAAGAGATGGATAGAAGAATAATATTAATTAGTGTGAAAGATTCAGTTGTACCTATGAATGAGAAGAGGCTCATCCTAATTAGAAATGATACAACTAGAATGGTTAATGGGTTGATTTGATCAAGGGTGGGATGGAAGGATTTTCCAAGGTGCCAAGGAGAAACTTTTGTGGCTCAATTGATTATTGACCTTAATGAAGCTAATTTTTTCTATAGCATGTGAGGGTAAGCATCATGATCGAACACCATGAAGACTATCCCAAAATATGCATAAATATTGACTCTCATTCCAATAAACACTTGAAAATAATGCACTAATGATAAAAACCATGATGATAATGTTGACATATAAATATGGATAGACTCAAGAATAATGTGCTCAAGGAATCACCCAATGAACACATATAGACTGATTCAAGGAAATAGTGCTAAAATAAAATAAACAAGTAAACAAACAAACAAATTAAAAAAAACTTGAAATAAATAACCTGAAAAGAAAGCCTAAAAATAAAAGCAAAATAAAGCATCCTAACAATGATTGTGCCCTAGTAAGGTAGATCAAGGATAACTGACTAAGCTTAGATAGGACAAATATTTTTGGATTTTGAAATATTATGAATGTTTTTGTCATTTTTGAGGTATCTTAACTCGTTAGAGAATGACAAGATACCTATTTGCAAAATGGTGAGAGCGTTTGGCTTAGGTTGCTCATAAAATGGTAAGAGCATATGAAAAGGGGGACTGAGGTGACCTCAACATGAATTGAGCATGACCTCCATAGTCCTAAAATGACCTCAAGTCACAATAATTCCATCCACATAAAAGGTGAGAAAAAACCAACTAGGTCCCAACAAGTTATCAAATATGGCAAATGGCTAGTCAAATGAAAATAGTAATGGCAAGGTCATTCAGTAATGCATGATAAACAAGTGTTTCCCCAAGTTTTCTAATTGGTAGCTATAACTATGATACAATGGCATAAGTTAATGATACTAATTTTCCCATATGTGGTTATAATTAGTAGCAAGATTGGTAAGACATTGATTTTCCCATAGGCAGGTATACTCAAGCTCACATAAACAATCTTGATTTAGGATTAAAAATGAAAGACATCTTGCCAAATCAATTGTCACACTACTTTCATAGACTGTCATTGTAAACATGGATTATATTGATTGTTGAAACTTGATTAGAATCCCCCCACAAAAGGTGTAAGAAGAACCAATGAACCAAGAGCAAAATAGGATAGGGTAGGATGACTAAAAATAGGCTTTGATCTAGATAGGAATGGAATGATAGGATGGATAAAATGTTAAGATGGTTTTCCCCCAAGTGATAGGGTGAATATCAAGAATAGTCAACAACGGAAAATGGATAATTAATAATGGAAATGGCATGGAAATGAAATGGTATGATACATGTTTTTGGTCTAGGTGTGGTTTTTTATTTTGTTGTTCTACTGATGGGGAGATGCACATCCTAATCAATAAATGATATAAATAGAATACTCAATCATGTTAATTTTTATCCCACACCTCATCTAAATAGTTGATCTATCAATAAATTGATGAATATTTGGTTTTCAATAATGCTTTTGTGATCTCCATTGGTCATTGATTCTGATTCCATCAAGAATCAAGACAAGGTATATTTGTAGCCTTTACAAAGGAAAGTGTGGCCATGTATGGTAAATAGGGACAATCTTTGAATGATAGGTTTATTTTTGAAATGGAATGGTAGATGATAATGGAATGTATAATGGTTGGGAAACAAATGAATATTAGGACTTTCAATCACACATAATGATTTTAATATTGGATTGAGCATAACTTTGGTTATAGTGGGGCCAAAGACCTCTGAATATTCTCTAGATAAGACCATTAGATTGTTTTGTTTTTTTATCTTGAGAGTAGCTACCATCTAATTAGGTTGTAGATTGGAAGCTATTTTGATTTGATCTTTGATTTTGTCTTCATCAAGCAGTGAATAACTTTTGTGCTCAACTATTGGTGCCTCAAAGAGGTTTTTACCAATAAATTTGTCTTGATGTCTTGTAGCACCTCTGAGAAGGTTTCACTAATGAACATTGGATTTTGACTTTGATTTTCTTCTAGTGCTTCTAAAAAAGTTTCACTAGAAAATGTTGAGTTAGAACTTTGATTATATCCTAGCACATTCAAAAAGGTTTCAATAGGATAGTATTCTTTTACTACATGAATGTGGTCCTAGCCTCCTTGCTCTTCCTCAACTACTATGTTTCCATGGATGTAGTTTAATAAAGTATGATTTTGTCGATCCCAATCAACACTTGTGGGATATGGAATGTCAATAATATGGTTATTTTGGTTGATGGTAATGGCCTATGAAATGGTAATGGAATGGGTATTGGCATCACAATCCTTATAAAAGATACTAAGAGAATTTGTGTCAAAGTTAAAGTAATCATTCTCAAAAACTATATAAGGATCATAAATGTATTCAAATTGATCTATGAGGTATGCATAACCAATATTGTAACAGCCACAAACATTATTTTTTTTGAATCTAATTCTAACTCAAGGGACTCTGGATCTGATGTTGAGACTGATGTTGATTCAAATTATGATGGTAAATCTGATGTCAATTCAAAAATAGAACTTGACTCTGATTCTAATTCTTTATCCAATGGGTACTCTGTTATAATGATGTCTTAGTAGATGCTTGGTATTGGACAAGTAATAGCTTGAGATGGCACAATGAGATCCACAAAAACTGGTTTATCAAAGTGGGACTCCTCTAGGATGAGAAAAAGGTCAAGAGACAACTCCGTAGAGATTGTCTTATCAATAAGAGACTCTTGAAAAATAATCACATGGTCGAGTTAAGGATTTTCCCAAAGGTAGTTATAATCATTAAGAAGTGACTCAACAAAGACTGGCTCATCAGAGTGGGACTCCTCAACAACTAGTATAGGATCAATAATAAACTCATCATAGTTTGACTCATCATAAATGGTTGAGTCAATAGAAACATTTCATATTGGTCAGTTCTCTTGGCCTTGGTTTCCAATGAGTTGGAAAATACTAGTTCTAAACATAGTTTGGTCTTTGAAGGATTGGATCAGTTGAGGTTTGAATGGGATTGGCACCAGATGAGGAATGGCTTGTGGTTGGATAATGGTAGGGCATTAGGGAGCATGATTTCTTGCATGAGACAAAGGATTAAGTCCTAAAATGGTAATGATAAGGTGGTGTGGAGCATGATTATTCATATAAGCCAAAGGACTGAGTCCTAAAATGGGAATGGTGGGACATTATGGTCTTGGAATAGAAATGGTATGATGTGGTGGATCCTAATTACTTGCATAAGCCAAAGCATCGAAGTCTTTCTCATAAACCATATCATCCTAATTGTGATTTGACTCATAAGTTAGTTTTTGACTATGTTTTATGTAGTAATTATTTTAAAGAGGGTATGGATCTGTATCCCAAACAACATTATCTATAGTTGGGTCTTCAAATTCCTTACAAGCCTCTTCATACCAATCTAGGTCTCGATTTGGATCATGTGGATTTTGACTAGGTTCCCCATATGGAATATTGTAGGGAGAAAAATAAAACTTCTTAGAAAATCTTTCTCTATAGGGGTTCCTAATGGGATTTTGTGTGGCCATTCTATCATAAGTTGGATTATACATGACTCCACCATAATTGTAGTTAGACATATCCATGTAAATTATGAAAGCTCTGAAATAAAAAGGCTTAGAGTTCTATAAACTCTAAAAAACTATCCAAAGGACAAATAGTTCAAACTTGGTCTAACTTAGTTGAAGGGGTGGAGCTGTATCTCCAATATGGTTTGAAAGTGGAGCTGTATCTCCAAAAATTATTTGTGCTAAAACTTGGCATAAAATAGTCTAACATCAAATGTCTAATGTCAAATGTCATACACAAAATATCAAGCGTTTGAATAGAAACTGACATGTCAAAGGTCTAGGTCAAAGTGTTCCAAACAAGGACTAAACTAGGAAAGGGAAAAGTTGAGTTACTAGGTATTTTGTCTACATGCACAGTCAAAAGCTAGGCTCAGATAAATAGGCATATGCTAGGACTTTTGGCTAAACAGCATCAAAAGCTAGACTTGAAACAAAGGCTGATGTGATTTGATTTAATCTAAAAAGTTTGGAAACAACATTGACATAGAATGGGCACGCAGAATCAAACATAAACATGATAAGTTGGCATAAGGCATAAGACAAAAGGATCTTTTAAATAAAGACTATGTTTCCCAAATAAAGGCATAAATAATGACAAAGATAGGTACTGAATAAACAAACTATCAATAGTTTTCAAATTTGGGTAATTGATTAACCAAAGTTTATGCAACCCAAAAGAGAAAGATATGTGTATCATCCCCATGAATTAGACCTAAACAAAAATCAATCAATGTTTGAATCCAAACTTGACAAGGCTAAATGAAAACTCAACATTGAAAATTAAAATTTGACTAAATAAGCTAGACAAGATTAGACAGTATGATGGCATAAGACAAAGGTCCAAATAGTAGACATGACATGGCTTGAAACAAATGGTTTTTGATACAAGGTAAACTAATCTTAAAACAAATTGAGCAGCCTAACTATGTAAGCATGCTTGATTGATGTGATCTATGTTATGTTTCAAAGACTTAAAGGCATAATGGTTTTGACATGTTTTGGGTAGCATAACACTACCCTCTTCAACTCAAATGACACACACACAAACAAGTCTAGCAAAAAAAATCAAGGCATAAGTGTGGTGTAAAATGGCTAGCATAACGCCTCTTTAGACAAAAGAGTGACATATAAACAAAGTGGTTTGGACATAGTTTATACACAAACAAACAAGTTTTAGTCTCAAAAACACCAAGATAAATGACCAAAATACACTAAGTATAATCATCCAAATCCTAACAAGGGTATGGCAATGTGGGGTTGACTAACTATCAAGTTTCAAACATCTCTAGGGGAATCAATTGCATAATGACTTTCATGTCAAATGATGTAAAATACAAACATATAAATTGGGTGACCATGGCATTGGCTAGTTGTAAAAAGGTCTAGTCCTTTTTACAACTATTACATCTTATTTTTTACTCAGTGTAGTATGATGTCTAAATGTAAATACATCCTGTGTGCAACTCAAAACGACTAAGTGAAGTCAATGTTGAGAGATAAAACCCCAAGTCAAAACTTACCTAAATAACACATGAGAGGTAATGAATTCCCCCTCACAAGCTAATATGAAATGAAATGAAAGATTAATGGAAATAATTTAGGGTCATTTTCAAGGTCACCTAAACTTTGACAAGTTTTTGGGAGTGCTTTAGACGGCATTCTTTCTAATACTTAGACTAGGATTTTTACAATAAGAATGGTGGTTTTGATTCCAAGGGTTCCCTAAAGGGGACAAATGGAAGAGCATACACACAACACCCCTCTCTTTTCTAAACAAAATTAGATCAAACAACTATTGAAGACAAAAACTTTTAGAAAGATTAGTTCATTTTTAAGCACCAAATTTGAAAGATTGGGTGGTGTTCATTTGACCCCTTGATCTTAACATTGTGAACTTTGAAAGCCTAACTTATGAAAACATTCACTTAAGCACCTAAATGTTTCATTAAGCACCCAAAAAAATATTCTTAATTCATTTTAAAATCATGTCAAATATGTCTTAATATCATGTTTTAACAAGTTCCAAGTCTGCCAGTTACATGTATACCCTTAAGGCATCACCCTAAAAGAAAATATGTTAGATTAGAAAAACTTTAAATATATTTTCATAATTTTATGAAAAATATATGAAACTTTAAGCTAAACTAATGTCAAATTTTAAAAATTTAGTAGAAAACATGTGGTTTTTAAAAAAATCATCCAAAACAGAGTCTGTATGACGCTAAACCAAACATTTTAAAATGACCTATTAGCTCTCGAGTTTTATGTTTTTAAGAAAAACACAGTGATTGATGTCAGTTCTATAACCAACGAAGGTTACACTTATTAACCAATGACAGTTATCTAACTGATAATGGTTATACCAATAATTATTGACGATGGTCATGCCAATCAATAATGATTTTACTAATTGATGACAGTTACTGTGTAAACCCGTGACAAAAAAATGGCAAAACAAAATTATAAAATCAAATTGCAAGAGTTTTAATGATCCAAATGAAGATTTTAAAGTTACATAATAATCTTCTTCATGTGTGGGATGTGTTTTGTCCCTGAACTAGGAATTTGACTCAAGAGAGGATGGTTACTATCGTGTTAGTTTTAAAATGAAAACAAAATGAAAGAAACACACTAACTAGCATAACATCTCTAGGTATAGACACTAGAGAGAGCTTATTTTAAAAACATGAATAAAACACATAACTAAAATGCAAAATAAACCCTCTTTTACATTCTTTGGATGCTCCAAAATACTTGTTGGAGTGGCTTGCTCAGCTTGTGCTCATGAAGTCTTCATCAAAGGAGGCTTGGATACCTCCATATCTCTTTGGCACCTTTGCTTTTAGCTTGTATTGGTTTAGAATCAATTTTTCATGGTAACACTAGTTTGCATGAAGCTTTTAAAACCAATCTTGCATTATAACTTTGCATAAATTAAGCTTTAAAATTCAAGTAGTAAGGCCTCCTATTTATAGATTTTTGTAAATGTCTAGAATCAACTTGAACTATCCATCTCAAGATTGAGATGTGTGGCTATAGATTGATCCAATTATGCAATTTAAATTTATAAATAGGCTCATCAATATTTGGGATAGAGGAGCAATTAAGAGGCATGGAGGGCTTTAATGAGGCATGGGAGGCATGAATCCTAATATTTGTGGCATTTATGGCCTAGGGATGTCTTTCCAAGAAATGAGGTCACCTAATAATGCAGATATTCAATATTCATTTCCAAAACAAATTATTCAACAAGTTTCCATGGAATTATTAATTATGCCTTGATTTGGGTTAATTAGCTCTTAAGCATGTTTAAGCACTTTATGCACAAATTACTCAAATTGATTAGAATGCCTTGTTATTGGTCTAAAATTCCACTGAATTAGAATTGGAAGTCAATGTCATATGTATTGGAACCATATTCCCATTTAGAATGTTACCAATAGAAAATAATAAAGGCACGTGTCTTGTGCAAGAGATTTGATAGGAAAGAGCAATCTAGAGCACCTAGATACAAAATTGGCATTTTGACTTGAAATGATCTGATTAAATTTAGCTGACCCATAAATTTTGTTTCCCCATTTAAGGATACCATAGCCAAAATTGGCATTTGAATATGTATGTTTCAAATCTTTTAATGTGCTTTAGTGTTTTTAGGCCAAATTATGCATTTTGGTGGAAATTGGTCAAAAGCCGGGTTAGAGGTTATTGATGGCCAAATTTAGGTGTCTACAAAAATAGATGATTATAATTATATTATCAAGTGTGTCACTTGACAACAACATGGTAATTTGATGCACACACCTTCCTTGCCATTAGAGTCAATTACTACACCATGGCCATTTTCTATGTGGGGCCTCAATCTCATCGAGAAAACTAACCCAACATCTTCTAATGGCCATAAACATATTCTCACTATTATTGAGTATTTTAATAAGTGGATTGAGGCCAATCCTCTCACTTAAATCACCTAAAAGTATATTTTCAAGTTCATACATTACCATATCATCTATTGATATGGTATCTCATCCCATCTTATATCCAATAATGGTGGATTATTTTTAAATTGAGATGTTAAAGCTCTTTGTGTAAAATTAAAAATAAAGCATAAAAAATCCAAACCATATAACCCATACGGCAATGGTTAAGCTGAGGCATCAAATAAAACCATTGTTTCAATACTAAATAATATTGTTAATGATGTTGGTCATAATTGGCACTTGTAAATTTTTGTTGTGCTTTGGTCTTATCTCACTAGTCATCGAACCCCCACAAGAGCCACTCTATACTCCCTTGTTTATGGCATAGAAGCTATTATCCTAATTGAGATTGAGCTACCTTAACTATGAGTGTGTTTGGATAATATTTAATATGATGAAAATTATAGATTTTTTAGGTTGTAAGAAGTAGAACTCCTTGATGGCAAGCATTTGGCTACCCTAGACAAATTTCAAGCCTATTAGAACATATTTCATAGAATCTATAACAATTGCATTCTCCATTAGGAGTTTGAAATTGGTGATTTGGTCTTGAAAGAGAATTAGAAGAATAATAATGTTAAATGCAATAAAAATGGTAAGTTCCAACCCAATTAGCTAGGTCCATAACAGCAAACTATGGATTGGGGGCATATTGACTGGATACTCCAAGTGGAGAAGAACTCCCAGAGCCCATAAAAATTATTAATCTTAAGCGGTTCTACACTTGATAGCCTTTTAAACCATTGTCTACAAGACCCCTTACTTGGGAGAAACTTGTGTTGAAGTCATTTTATCCAACTATTATATCCTGGACCATTTTGATGAGAACCATATTCTTTTACGACTCTAGACTATTGAAACTCTAGATCGTTAGCACTTTGGATCATTTATATTCCACTAGAATATTTTTATCACACCATGGACCATCCTATCTTGGACCATATTCATTTATGTCTCATTACACCTTGGACCATTCTACTTAGAAAAATATTCTTTTCATACCTTATACTATTGTAACCTAGACAATTTTATTCCTTAACCAATTATGATCTTGATTATGACTCATGGGCATTTTGGACACACTCAGCACTAGTTATACAAAGTAGTTTAGCTTGAATAGTATATGGTAGCTTCCTCTTACATACAAATGAATACATATACATTAGTACATATTTTTTGTTCATTGAATGGTTTTTCATATTTATCTAGCACTACATATTATTCCATTGTTATTTTGCTATTATTTTGTAGGCATTGTTTCCTTAATAGGATTACAGGAGCTGTTGTAGCTAGATTTAGTTTTTATTAGAACTTCTACTCTTAGATGTACATCTCCTTGGTTATTTGGTTCCTTGTGCCATTATTTATATCTACAATCCCTATTATAGCCAATTTATTTATTGTTTGAACTCTTACTTGTAGACATTATCTCTTCAGTTAGGTAGTTCCCTAGGCCTTTTGTTAATATATAATTTTTGTTTCTTATCCTAAAAACATAAAAACATTAAAAATTAATCAACAAAAAGAACAAAAACATTGTCTTGCACTTTTATTTATTTTGATCCCATGTTATTTCCATTTTGCAAGTATTTTCAACTTTGAACACTCTCACCATTTTGTAAATATTTTTCAAGTTTGAACACTCTCCATTTTATAAGCCCATTTTCTTTATTTCCTTTACAACATCAATCACGTTTTCTTATCTTCACTTTTATTCAAACCCATTTCTTGGGAGAACTACATTTGGCCTGAAGTTCACATTAGATCTCACATCCATGGATTATGTAAGCAGAATCCACTTGTCTCATACATCTGAGGTCAACTCGGACACCCCCTTCCTTTTCTTCTCCCCCCCCCGTTTTGTTCTATGTTACTTCCTTATCACTTGGAGGCAACTTTGTCTCTTTTGTTTTTATTATATTGTGTTACTCTCATTATTTCTTAGATTAAGGGCCACCTTGTCACAGAGAGTAACACCTCTATTACATGTGTATGAATAATTATTTTTTGCTTTCAATAACATTATGACTAACTTTTCTTTGTGTGTGTTTATTTGATTTTTATTGTTGTTTTGTTGTACTTTGTTGTCTATCCATTTATTTGATTGTTAGTTTGTATTTATACTATGTTTTGTCTTTATTGTGTTTTCATTGTTGTTGATTTGTTATTTTCTTTATTGTTTTGTTATTTTATTATCATTTTCTTTCTTTTTTTATTTATTCTTGGTTTTTTGATATTTTTGGTCTTTTGTGTTGTTTTGTCTTGTACTATATTTTTTTGTTCTTTTGAGTTTAAATACATTCTCTAACCACATTTAGTCTATTTTTCAATTAGGCTTGTTTTTTTTAGAATTGTATTTAACTTGTTTTTTTGTTTTGTTTTCCAAGTACATCCTATCAATACACACGGATCTTTATTATTCATATCTCATATTGATTTTTAGTTAGTTTATTGATCCAAAACTTAGAAGTTTTGATTGACAGATATTTCAAGAACACAAAAATAACATAGTAACAATGAATTATCTAAGAAGAGATGTTTTATTACTCAAGATCACAATACAACTATATGCTTATCTCTAGGAAGAGATGTCTGATTTCCATTTTGGGTTACATATTCATTTATAGACATTTTGAAAGCAAGAGGAGGATGTGTAAAGTCACCAATATTGAGGTATATTAAGTTTTTTGACTTTCATGATTTAAAATAATACATAATTCAAAGAATTACTATTTTTAGAAACATACTATTTTTAGATTGCACTACTAAAATTAAAATTTGGGGCACTTCCATTGAGTTTTTAGGGGTAAAAACCCATCAATCAGATCTCCATGACATATCACCACATTCTCCTCATTATTATCTTTTCAATGGTTCAAATGGCAAGTCAATTGGAGCTATGGTGTAAAAGTTATGGCTTCCAAAAATTTTATCATTAATTAGGGTAGAACTGTCACCCAAATTGTCACCTAAATTATTGCTCAGATCATTCCTCCCTCCTTGAGAAGTAATGGTCCCCATTGCATCAATATTCCTCATTAGGCATGGTAGTTGTGTCTTAATTTTATTTTTTGTGAGCCACTCACCTTGGTGGCTAAGCTGGTCCCTTTTGACCACCCAATAAAGTAGAATAGAGTGTCCTCTTGTTGTCTTCATCTAGGTGTCCACAATCTGATCCTCCTCCACTAGAGAAAAACTCTATGTATCAAGCTCATCAATGTCTAGTTATTATGCTATGACTAAAGTGTCCAATAGAGGTGAATTATATGGTTTAAGGAGCTCCACATTGAATATTGGATGCAGACCAAGGTAGGTTGGTAGGTTCAACTCAAAAGCATTTTCTCCAACTTTTTTGGTGATGGTGTAGGGACCATATTACAGAGGCCAAATTTTTATACATGGGCCTGCAATTCATTCCTTCTTAATCCAAAACCAAACCTTGTCACCCATAGCAAAATTGTGTGCAATCCTATGTTTATCATGGCATTGCTTATACTTCTGATTCATCTTCTCCAAGATGTCATGAACTTGCTGCTAGATGTGTTGCATTTGTTCAATGAACTTTTTTGATTTTTCTACCTCAGATCTTCCATAAGGTGTGTATTCCATAGTGGAGAATGAAATGGCTATATCAATTGGTGTCATAGGTTATAACCTAAAGCGTACTTGGAATGGACTGTGCTTGGTCGAGCTATGCAGGGCTCAATTATATCCATGTTGTATGAAAAGAATCCCCTCATCCTATGTGCATAGATGTTTGGAGTGATACGTCTAAATCATGTGAACAATCAAGAAATTTACCACCTCTATCTGACCATAAGTCTATGGATGGAAGGCTATGGACTTCATCAGCTCAGTATCCATCATCTTTCATAGAGTGGACTAGAAGATTCTTAGGAAACTGTTATCTTGATCTGAGACAATGGACTTGGGGAGACCAAAATGGAGCCATACATGACTAAAATATAGTTGAGTAGTTTATTCAGTAGATATATTTTTCCTACAAGTAATCATGATAGCCATTTTTAAAAAATGATCGACTACAATAAAAATATAGTCCTTGCCATGTTTTGAAGTGGGCAAACCTGAGAGAAAATCCATCGAGATAGACTCCCAAGGCCTGGTTGGTTCTGGTAATGGCATGTACAATCCTTGCTTCTTATTTTTTATCTTGGCTATCACACATGGAGTGAAATATTTGAGATGTATTTCCATATCCTTTTAAATATGGGGCTAGTAGAAGTGTTTTTGAAGAATTGCCAATGTCTTTTCTACACCAAAGTGTCTAGTTATCCTACTGAAATGTGCTTCCCATATCATCTTATATTACTCTATAGATGGAACATAGATATGTCCCATATGATAAAGGACATTATCTTGAAAATAGAAATTAGAAACATGTTTACCTTTTTGAATCACTTGATATGTATCAGCAAAGGTAGGATCTTATCATACAGAGCACCCCAAATGGTAGTCTCATGTCTACATAGGTCAAGAACTGTTGTGAGTGTAGTAATTAGTGGGTAGCTCAGATAATCTATGGTTGTATTTGAGCTCCCATTTTTGTATTTGATTAATAAATGGAATTGTTGAAGATATGTGACCCACTTTTGGTGCCTCTCATTTCACATTTTGCTTTGTGTTTGGATGAATTCCAATAGTCTGTGGTCAGTGTGGATGACTGTCTCTTTCCCTGAGATGTATTGTTTTTATTATTTGTAGGCTTACATAATGGAATAGATCTCCTTATCATATGTTAGATATTTCTTAACCATATCAGTGAAAGTTTCACTATGATATCCAATAGGATGGCCATGTTGCATGATGATAGCTCCCATAGCATATTTAGATGCATCTGTCATTAACTCAAAAGGTTGATACAAATCTGGCAAGGCAAGATAGGGGCCAAGCAAAGTCTATTATTCAAATTCTCAAACTACCTTTATTGTATTTCACCTCACTAAATTTTATCTTTAGCTCCTCCTTTAGTCACTTGGGTTAGTGACCAAGTAACATGTGAAAATCCAAGAACAAACCTATGATAGAAATTTGCAAGACCCAAAAAGATGTGAAGTTTTCTGTGGATCCTTGGTATATGCCATTCTCAAATAACCTAAATCTTTTCTAGATCAACATGGACCCCTTCCTCATTCATAATATACCCAAGGTACTAAATTGTTTTCATCCTGAATGTGCATTTGTTAAGATTTACATACAACTTATGCTCTTGAAGAGTTTGAAGCACCTTGCGAACATGTTGCAAATTTTCCTCCCATGTTCTATTGTAGATGAGTATGTCATCCAAGTAGACAACCAAAAATTAGTTGGTGAAGGGTTTCAAGATGTCATCCATCATCCTCATGAAGGTTGTAGGTACATTAGTTAAGACAAAAGGCATAACCAACCATTCAAAGAGCCCCTACTTAGATTTGAATCCGTTCTTCTAGATATCAGTGGGATCAATGGGAATTTGTTGATAGCTAGATTTGAGATCAATTTTGGTGAAGAAATTCACACCATGGAGTTGGTCCAGTAGGTCATTAATCCTAGGGAGTAGGTATTGATTATTCATAGTGAATTTATTCAAGGCTCGATAGTCAATGTAAATCCTCCATGTTCCATCTTTATTTAGTGTTAGGACAATTGGGCTACCACAAGGTGAAGATCTTGGCCTAATGGGACCCTTTTGGATCAATTCTTAAATCTATCTTTTTATCTCATCATTCTCCGAAATTGATCTATGATACACATGACTATTAGGCAAAGGTGATCCTAGGATCAAATTGATAGAATGTTTTACCTAGCAATGTAGTCGAACTCCTATGAGTAACTTGAATAAGTCATCATATTATTTTATAATTTTTCACATCTTCTTTTGTTGTTATATTGATTATGTAGTTAGGACTGCAACATCATCCTTCTTAGATTTATGTGGTTTGACCACCATGAGAATGAATTGTGTCATCTTCTCCACCAATCTCTTACATTGCTTGACATTGATTAAGGAGATAGATATGGGAGGTGGTACCTCTGGTACCCTATAGCACCACATTCCAAGAGTGAGGGTGATTCTTTATGTTCATGATTCATAGATGCCATGTAGATCATAAATGAATGATTGACCAAGGAGTACATCACAAACATCTAGATTGACCACATCACACAAGACTTCATCTTGGAAAGGTTTTATTGCATATGAAAGAAGACACTGATGGTGACATAGAGGTCTCTCCCTAGGCTCAACCATCTAATATTGTATGGCTTTGGTTAAGGCTTCATGGATAGATTTAGACTTTTCACAACTTTATCAGAGATTAAATTCTATTGACTCCCACTATCAAGAATGAAATTCAGAGGCTTACCTTTTACCCATAATTTGGAGTGAAACAATCTTTCCTTATTATTTGGCCTTTCCTCATGGGTCTATGATGAAGTGGTGATGATATCAGGCTTAGCATATATAATATCTTCTTCATCCTCTTCAACTATAGGTTATGTATGAGATAGAATAGTAGATGTTGAGTATTGTGACTCAAAAATTAGTGACTTGATGGCTCGACATTCTTCTTTAGAGTGAGTTCTAGTTTTGTGGTAATCACACCATTTTCTAGCCTTCCCCTTCTGAGGTTTCTTATCTTTAAACTCCTTTTGCTTCCAATTTTGGCCTCATGTTTGACCTTCCTTGTCACTTTTCCATTTTAAAGGCTGACTCTTTGTATTCTTTCTTCCATTCTTTTGCTCAATCTTCACTATGAACTTGTATGCCTCACTGAGGATTTCCAAATTGAAGAGTTCTATTTACCACCATATGTACCATTGTAGTCCACCATGATATTTGAGAGTCTTATGTTTCTCACTTTCTTGGATGCTAAATCTTATAGATAGAGAATGAAAAATGTCTGTGTAATCTTGAATAGATTGGTCCTTACCTTGGTGAAGTTGTTGCCACTGTATGTACAAATCATCATATACTCCAATGGGATAGTATTCTTCCTTTACCACTTCCTCAAAATAATCCCAGGTAGGTTCTACCTCAAGGCCAATGTCATCTTTCTAAACCTCTTTTTGTACACTTCCCACCAATTTTTCATGGGCAATGATGCTTTCAAAAGAGCAAAAGTGATCTTTTCTCCATTGGTGAATTTATTTGTAGAGAAGTAGGAAGACAACTGATCCAACTAATTTTCTACTACATCAGCATTCATTTTGCCTTCAAATTTAGGAATATCAAAATTCACCTAAACTTTGAAGGCTGTTGGGGCACTAAAAAGGCATTCCATGGATGAGGAGCTAAGAAGTGCAGATGAGGAGCCAAAATTTCCCATTAAGAGTTGTTGGAGAATTTGGGAAAATTGTTGTAGCATTTATGCTTATTGCCATTAGAGGGCTTCATTCACCATTTTTTTGAAAGGATCATATGTCTCAGTGTCATCTACCATTTGAAGTCATTTAGAGTGAATAGGTGGATAGTTTGGAAGCTTTATTATTTTCTACCCAAGCTTCTTGTAGCCTGACCTTGTCCTCAGGATCATACACTCTCAAGACAAACCACTCTGATACCACTGATTTAAAATTTAGAATTTTTGATTGATGTATATTTTAATAACACAATAATAATGAATTCTCTAAGAAGAGATGTTTTATTACTCAAGATCACAATACAACTATGTGCTTATCTTTGAGAAGAGATGTATGATTTCCATTTTAGGTTACATCTTCATTTATACACATTTTTTAAGTAGGAAGAGGATGTGGAAGGTCAAAAATATCAATGGAGATTAATTGGTTGGACTTCCATGATTTAAAACAATACAAAATTTGAGGAATTACTATTTTTAGAAACTTAATATTTTTAGACTACACTAATAAAATTAAAAGTTGGGGCACTTCTATTGGGTTTTTAGGGGTCAAAAACCATCAAGTAGAGATCCATGCCATCTCACCATGTTCTCCTCATTCTTATCTTTCCAACAGTTCAAACAGTGAGTCAATTGGAGCTATGGTGTAAAAGTTATGGCTCCCAAAAGTTTCATCATCAATTGGCACAGAACCATCACCTGAATTATTGCCCACATCAGTTACATTTATGTATTGTTTTTATCTTTGTTTTTGTTTTTTTTTGTTTAAATATAAATATTTGTAACTCTAGTGTTGGTATTTTTTATCATTATCCTTAGTTATAAGTATTCACATTTGAACTAGCCAATTATAATCAAAATACAATGTTATTATAAGTTATTCATACTTATGATGCATAATTTCATTTTGCTAAAGTAAAAATCAAGTTCTCCAAGTCTAAACATCAATGAAATGTCGAAGATCATTTATAAATGGACCAGACCTCACACAAGACTCTATGCAAGATGTGCATCTTTTGACATACACTTTGAATCTAATTTATTATTTATATGATTAGTTTGAGATGTGCATCTCCTAAATTATATTATAGCATCTAGTGAAGGCATTATCCTGCATATCTGCTACCTAACATGATCTCAAGATTAAACATTAGTCTGACTTTATTCTATTCTTATTTCCTCATTATATTTTCTCTCACTTCTGGGAGAACTACATTGGCCTAAGGTTCATTTGGACTATGTAGGTAGTGTTTGGATACATAATGTATCTCGGGATAACTTAACCACCCTCATTCTACCAATCATCTCTTTCATCACTTTGTACATCCTTGTATGCCTAGTTTTTTATGGCTTATTTAGTCATTAGACTCTCATATTTATGTTTGTACTTGATCATCTTTAACTTATTCAATAGGTTATATACTTGAGCTATGCTTTCCAATTTTCCCTATTAGGGAACCATATTTAGACCAATCACCAATCCAATCATCCCTACTAGGGAAAAATCAATTTATCAGCCTATCAAATATTCTCTACTAAGGCATATTATTATTTCCTTTCTCTAGAGCAATGCTCTCATTTTTATTATAATTCTAAGATCTACAGATTTTGCCCTTGTACTAGTAATTTAAAGTATGCAACTTATCTCGAGATTGATCATTCCCTAATCCCACATCTATCACCCTCTTTTGGGAATTTTAAAGTGTACCACTTCTATTTTTGGGATTGCATCCTTCCCCCTTCTCCCCGCCTTGGGGCCCATTATATTTTATTATATTTTTTATCATTGAGGATCAACATGTGCAAACATCAATTTATATGGATTTAATCTCATCCATGGGTTAATTTCACTCTTACTCTCTTTTTCATCCCTCTTTCATCCTCACATTCCCTCTTAAGGGGGTATCAGGGGTCATTTCTTCAATCATTATCTTCTAATTTCTTATTAATAACTCTTTCATTCTTTGAAAATATGTTGCTTCAACTGAATGTCTCGTCATGCCTTCTCAAAAAGGGGAAAAATTTAGACATCTAATTCCTATCACTATCGTGTTTAAATTATTGATCTAAGCAACATTTTATGACAATGCATAATTTAGGCCAAAAACCATGAAAACATGTTAAATGGTTCGAACTTGCCATGTACAAGTGCTAATTTGGGTTAATGTATCCTTGAATGGGGCAATACATTTTATGTCATTATTCTTTTCTCATATCACTTTGAGTTAAATTATGACCACATAAAATGATGCTCTAAACCATTTTTTTATTCTAATTTGGAAGCACAAGTCATGTTCATGTATTATTTTGCATCCATAGTCCCTAACTGGGGTATTGTTCCATACACAACTAACACTTTTTTCTAATTATACTCCAGTCAAATTATGACTCAGTAAGTTTACATTTCAACTGGTTGATTAAATGAACAACCAATTTCCAAAGAATTATAGAAAATTAATTAAACCTACTTAAGCAAATCAAACTAAATTAGGGGCTTAAGTGAAAAATCCATGGAAGTTATCAAAAATCTATTAATTGGAAATTCATTATTCAAATATACATCACCCTTTGACATTATCAGTTGGGTGGCATCCATAATCCATTAATAGAATAAATATCTAGTTAAAGCCTTCTCATGCCTCATCAATGTCCCATTCTTCCAAATATTAATGGGTATATTTATAGTTTGAGCCTCCAAAATTGAATTGATTTGTGACCACACATCTTGATCTCAAGATGGATGGTCATGGTTGATTTTAATCATTTCCAAAAACAAAAAATAAGAGGGCCAAGACCACCATTTTTAAGTTCCATTAATGAAAACTTATTATGCAAAAATTACAATAGACAATCTTCAACTATTTTCACACATTGATCAAATTCATGAGCCTAAGCCATTGATGCATTGAGAGATGATGGAGGAGAAAGATACTCATCATTTACAAATACTTAGAGCACCAAATCAAAGGAAAATCCTGCTTCTTGGATACTCTTCAAAGGAAGATGCTCTTGGGAAGGTTTGATGGTAGTATTCATTATTTTAATAGCTCTTATAATTCATATACGAAACCCCATGAGGGAGTAGTCTTAGAACATTATGTTCTATATGCTTATTTGGGTTTCTCTCTACTAACACATGGACTAACTTGTTTTGGATTTTTACTCTACATAAGGAATAGTCTCAAGTCCAATGACTGGAAACAAGAAGAAAAATTCTAAAATTATGAATTATATATGATGGAATTCTAGAAGATAGATGTAAATATTGAAGCAAAGAGGAATGATAACAAATAATTTTGGCATCTTAGGTTTGAATAAAACCTCCTAGTAATGGATCATCTAAGGTGTATCCATCATCATAGTCAGTTGTATGAAGATCGATGGCATAGGTAGAGATGACTTTATCATCTGATGTAGTGTGATGAATGGAGTGAAGAGTCTTAGTTAAGATAATAGTTATATCAACACTAGGTGGTTGATGGGAATGTGGTTTCAGAGAAGGTGGAAGATGGGAAATAAGATGACATGAGATATCATAGGTTTTAATCTTAATATTGATCTCATTAGGCTCATTATCATCTAAATCTAGGAGGTTAGGTGGTATATTCTTTATGAGTTCAGGGTAAACATTGTAACCTCGGTTGGAGTTGATAGGAAAGTTAAACTATTAAGATTTAAGAAATGGAATGCTTGGAAAGGGTTCAAGGGTGGGAATCTTGAATACACCATAGTCTTGGAATTTTTTGAAATTCCAAGGGTTAGTGTCACCTTGAATCCTATAGATTGTTCCATTGTGAGGAAATTTAACATGCTGGCAAGTAGAAGAGGTAATTGCTCTCATGCGATGAGTCTATAGTCTACTAAGAAAAATGTTACACAATAGAGGAAATTTAAAGATCATTACCTTCACTCAAATAGTGGTATGTGGGATGGTGATAGGGAGCCACACATATCCTAAGAGAGGCATTTTCCTTTAGTCATAGCCTTAACACATGTTTCATGTGGATTTAAGATTGTATTCAAATTATCTAAGGGTTTTAATAAAATCAAGAGAGGCAACATAAGTTCCTAAACCTTAATAAATCAAGAAACACTTGACTTGGATATCACCAATTTAGATAGTGATAAATAGGGTAGGATCATCTGTATGAAGTAGAATCTCATCAGGGATCATAGAAGCAATGGGGAATTTGAGAGAAAGAGAAGTGTCCATTATTTCATCAATGTGTATGGACATTTATTCACATTGTTGTAAAATTCTATCTTTTGATTTGAATAAGGTGGCTTTGCATCCTACTATGAGAGGATGAGGGATGTTCATTTCAAACAAGAGCTTCATAAGATGATTACAGTGACACAAGGAAGTTTGTATAAGCAAAAAAAAATAGGATCTGATATGGGAGATTAGTAAGTTTTGTGATAGGATCCCACTCATCATAACCCATAAGGGGACTATTGGAAAGAGGTGTATATAATTGAATGAGGTCCTTGAAAGGAGGATCCAAATTTGATGTGAATTTATGTCGAGAAGATGCAGTCAATTTTATTGGAGGACATGTTTGTTGATTGTCTTGAGAATATGGGGTAGTTGATGTAGGTTTGATTTGAGATAAATTGGAAGAAGTGTCAATATAAGTTTGAGTATCATTTGTGATGGTTAAATAGGTTATAGGAGTGGTATAAATGGTATGAGAAGTGTTATCTAAGGGAGGTGTTAGAATTGGTTCATAAAAATATATAAGGTCTTCTTTCCCTAACTCTATTAAGTGAGTGGGGGAAGAGTCTTGGATAACATGAAAATTATGAGATGATTAAGGAGTGTGGATGGGATGATGATCAATTAAGGAAACCACCCTTTGCATATTATTCATATTGACCACATTCTCTTTAGGATTTGGGTCAATAATAATATCAACAGTATTGGTAGGAGTAAGCTTATCTTGATTATCTTAGTAATTCAGAAGAGGATATTTGTAGATGGCCAAATGAGCATTAGCCTAGTTCAATTCTTGAGATTTAGTTTGTGTTTAATGGGATTTACAGGCAATGTTATAGGATTTTTGACATTTATGAATGATAAAATCATGGTCAAACTTGGGACCAAGAAGGAAATCCATAGCCAAATTATAAATTTACCTACAAGTCTCTTGAGAATGACCCCAACTAGCATGAAACCAATCAAATTTATTAGGATTATAATAGGATTTTATGGGACAAGTGGGATCAAGCTCTCTTATAAGAGGCCTTGGTAGACACTTTTATAAATATGCTAAGGATAAAGGTTTATGAAAATTGATGTTATTTGTTGAAGATAAATGAGGATTAGTGATGTGGTTTGGAGGGGAAGTTTATTCTAAAACTTGGTTGGGAATAATAGCTTAAATAGTATGAATGGTATCATAAGAATTGGTGACACCATCATTGGTATCATGATGATTCTTATTTTTTATTAACATGAGAGTACTCACATAAGGGTGGGATGGCTTTAATTGATGCATAAGGAAATATTAGCACTTGGCTTGGTCAATGGCCTCTTCCAAAGTATGTGGAGAGAGAGTCTAAACCTGATATTACAATTTAGGATAAAGAGCATTGGTAAATAGATGAAATAGGTTATTATCTTTCATATTGTGCTCACATTTTTTGGACAAGGTCTTCCACTATTTGATGTAAGGTTGTGCACTTTTAGTCTCAAGTTGCTTAAAATTAATAAAATGGGCCAAAGTATTTTTAGGGAGATCACTAGTTTGAAACTCTTAGACTAGAGCATTGACTAAATCTTCCAAACTAGTGATGGAGTGAGATTTTAGTTGGTTATACCAATCTAAAGCATCTCCAGAGAGAGTTTTGGCCAATAGCTTGTTATCAACAAAAGTATTTTACTTGACCCAATATTTGTATAGATTTCCAAATATTTTTAAGTGAATAGTAGGATCAACTGACCCATTGTAAGTAATGGTAGGGGTGATTCCTCCTATATCGATGTTAGAAATGTATAGTTTAAGAGGATAATTTTGAAGGTTTTTTATTATTTTGTTAACAAGAGGAGGTTGGGGGATAAGATTACCATGGGAATATTGAAGAGGAGGTGGGAGAGCATTTTAGTTATGTGTTCCCCATAGAACATATTGAGAGTGATTTTGAAGATGGATAAGATGATTTGACATTTGAATCATTTGGTTAGCATTATTATCTTGGAAAGCATTCATTTGATTAATAGTTTGTAATAGAAGTTTATGAGTTTGAGTGGTGTTATTTACATTGTGTAATGCATTGGAATTAGTAGGAGTGGCTTGGGTACCACTATGTGTGTTATTAGAGGCTTGAGAGGAATTTTTGGTAAGTGAGGTGCTAGTAGCATGATTCACTTATGTGGCAAAAGATATACTAGTAGAGGGATGAGAAGAAGTGTCACTAGAGGCATGATTACTCTACATATCAAATGATGCACTAGTGAAATAATTGAGAAGAGTGGGTCTTACAAGAGGCCCACTAGATGTAAAACCTTCCATGTTAGTAGAGACACTAGGTATGGAGGTGGAGGAAGTTGAAAAGGAATATGTCATAGTATGATAAGGGTTAAAATAGATAGAAGAGGTTGAGAAGCAAAAAACCAAGTGTCCCCAAATCCATGTAATAATGTGGGGGAAGGTGAATGGGGCTCCTTGACTTGACCACTTATTATGATGATGAACAAGGTCATTTTTGAAGGATCTTTTCCTCGATGTTGAGGAAACTCATTGATGAACAAGATCATTTCTGAAGTATACTCTAATTCGGGTTGATCTTCTAAGGAGAAGAGAAGGTTTTGAACTAAAGAGGAATGAGGAGGGGTCCCATAATTTTTAGTGTGATTCGTTACATTCATCTAGGGTAGGATCCATAAGTTGCTTATGGGATAACCTATTAGGGTTTTTAAAGCTCATCATATCTTTTGAATTCAACTCAATGTTGTCTTCAAATAAGAAGTTCGTGATGAGGGAAAAATATTAATAAAGACTAATCTGATGCAAAAGCAAAGAGGTAGAAAGGAAATAAAGTTGACTAGGTTGATTGTGTTATGTAATCCAAGAGGTAAATAAGGGTACAAATTCATGCATGTCAACTCTATACTATAAATAGGGTGTGAAACTAAGCTGATAAGGATACAAGGTCAACCAAGTTGACTTAGTATTATAACCTGACTAGCAAAAAGGAATACATAGTTGTATAGATCGACTCTATTATGTAGTCTGGTAGATAAAGTAGGTAGAAATGGATACATAGTTGTACAAGTTGATTGTGTACTATTGATAGGGTAAAACATAGTTTATAAGATACTATACTAGATAGAATGATAGTGTGCTAAAATAGGGAAAATTTTGGTGATATGATTGAAGAAATAAATGAAAGTAAACACATAAATAATTGGATCGATATGGGTTTTCTAATTGGGAAAAAAACACAAAACCTTACACCAACATTGGACAATGCAAGTTTTTGCAATACAACACATAATGATTAGAAATCAAGTAGTCAACTAAAAATTAAGTGCTAACTAAGTGGTCATCTTGAGTGTTACTAGATTATTAGAAAGTGTTGTTTTAAGTGTGATAGGGAAGTTGACTAAAAATAAGGAACTCGAAATTAATCTATGGATGATTTCAGAATGTTTAGGCTAAAAGGAATCTATGTTGGCAATGGTACTAGATTGGTATTGGGGCCTACCCCCTCACTTCACAATCTCATAGAGATAAGGGTGTCAGGTGCTTTTCCAATATATACCATTAACCACATATTTATACTTGGCCAAAAAACCAAGTTAGCTTCCCCCTTGGTGATGAAATCCAAGTAGGTAGGCCTTGGAAATATAAATGTTTAAATGCATTTTGAACATTGTGTGACTTGGTAGTGTGTTGAAAAAGAAAAAAATAGTGTAACTAAATGGTAATTTTACAAACCACCTATTTAGACTATGTGAGCTACTTTAGGCATATAAACAAATGAAAGTGAAAGTGTTAATTAATTACTATCAAATAGTTGTTAATTCCAAAATTTAGAATGGTACAGAGTTAGTTTAGATGACACTATATGCAAATAGTATAGAATAGAGTTGATAAGGTTATTACTATTCTATAGAATTAAAAGTCTTTAAAAATAGTGTTGAATGGGTTGACTCAGTCTTTTAGATAGAATATAGGCTACAAAACTAAGTCAACTAGGTTGAATTAGTTTGTTGTAGGGTTATAGTTTTAAAGACTACTAAATTATACAAAATAAAACTGAAATGAAGTACTAAAATAGCTGAGAGAAAAAAAGAGGAACCTTGATGAGTTAGAAGATGATTAGAATTACAAATTTTGTGTTGAATTACCTTAAATGTTGCTTTCAAACTCTAAAAATTAAGTCAACTGGTTCAACCCATTTCTATAAAACTCTATATTGAAGAAAGATAAGATGACTAGGTCGACCTGTTTGACCTAGTTTTTTCATTTGGATGTTGACTGAAGGACTAAGTTGACTTGTTTGACCTAGTTTGTTGATTTAGATGTTGAATAAAGGACTAAGTTGGCATGTGCAATCTAGTTTGTTGATTTGGATGTTGGCAAAGAGAATAAGATGATAGGGTTGACATGTTTGACCTTGTAGTCTTATTTGGGACTAAAGAAGAGTATTGTGTTGACTTATTCAATCTAATAACCTATATCTGATGAAGACATGCACACAAACAACAAAGTCATTTTGATGTAATTTTATGTTAAACCTATGCATATAAAGTTAGAAATATATCAACTAGTTCGATACAGTATCACAAATATGTAAAAATAATAAGATGATAAAAATTAAAATGTGAAGGAAAACATTCAAGGGTTAGATTTACATCCAGTTCACTAGAATATATGCAATGAGAAATATAATAGATTTATAAATCAATCTTAGCTCAAAGAAGATAAATCCTTCTCACACTTTTGATTGGGTATACATTATATAATCAAGGTCATGACCAAGATGGATCTTCTAGACCTAGCCAAGGGATCTCTTACCACAAATAATATCACTACGAAGGGTTCCAAAGCCTCAAGTCAAGCAAAACTACACATTAACCCTAACTAGGACCTATGTTTTCATATTTATTAAACTAATAACAAGTAAATCAAAAAGTCTAATCTAGTTATCACCAAAGCTTGTGGCACAATGTGGGGGTAATAAACAATAAAAGTAAACATGCATATAAGACATCTACTCATGTCAATTTATATGAAATCCTAATACATGGAAGAGAAGTGCAAATGTATATCTATTTAATCTTATAAAGGAGGAACAAAGTTATAAATACTTACCTTTAAAGATGAACCCACCAAGACTCAATCTCTCCCTTGGCCAAGGTGATTCTCAAGAGGTTGTTGTGGTATGTAATAATGATAAGAATAAATCAACTCTAGGATACACAACCTATCAATACATCAAAAATACTTCTCCATGAGATAAGATATGTATCTCCAAAGAAAGTATGAAACCCTAAGCTTGTTTCTCAAGTAGAATGGTGGATAAGTAGATGCACAATGTATCTTACTTCATGTTCTCTTATCTTAGAAATGGAAAAATGAATGTGTTTATATAGGTAGATCTAACCCTAAACCCTTACAAAATTTTAGGATCATAAGGTCGACTCGATCGACCTAGTATCTTAATTGACAAAAGAAAACTAGTTCATGGACTAGGTCAGCTAGGGATCGACTTAGACCCTAATAAGTTTTTCCAATAAGGATAAAATGTTGATGTGGTTGACTATGTAATGTAAACTATCAAAATGGGGTTTAGCTTAAGGAAAGGGCTAATGAAGGTGTTAAAATACTAAAGGAGGGTGAAAAAAGGAGACACAGCTTAGGGGAATGGTTTTTAGGAGATAAGTGTGTAGATAGCAAGTGGAAAAAAGGGATAATAATCCTATGAAACACCAATTATTTTCCCACATTTTTATCAATACACCCCTTAGGATGTGCACTTAGAGAGATTGAGACTCGGTGGGTTATTACAAGATAAAGAGCATTAGTAATTGATAAATTTTTAAAATATTATGTATGCTAACAACCAAGTACTTAATGCTTACTTTTGAAGCATTCAAGTTTTGAACCAATCATAACATAGCCTGTAGGATCCAACATCCAATCATGCAAGCACAAGCTTGCATGGATCCACTAACTATATAAATTATAAAAATAGATCCCATGCATGTTTATGCATTTAAAACAAGAGAGAAGAATATGGGAAAGAACTAAGAGAGAGGAGAAAATTGTGTCATCTTATAATGGGGAGCACTATTCATGAATAGGGAAACATGTCTCCCCAATGTGTAAATTCAAGAATTTAATGGCATCTCATGATGCCCCCTTGACCACTCCATGTGCACTCTAAAGTGTTATGCCCCACTTCACATGTGACCTCATAGTAATTGATCTGTGTCCTCCATTTTCCCATGTGCACTCACATGAGTCAAAATATTCCCAACTTTTAACCTCATCCAATAGGAGCCCACTAAAAAAATACACCCCACAAGTGCATGCCTAAATATAATAATGAGACCCACTATCATTATTTCCTCACATGTATCCACAAAATCCAACCCATGTGACTAAGTGAATAAATGCACCCCATTTTTTGTGGGCCATACCACATCACCAACTAACCACATCACTAACCAACCACATCACCATGAATAATGATTATGAATAGTGATTATTAATAGTGAGTTCATACCTAACATACTCTAAATTGAAGTTAATATATAGACGCTTTTACCACACCTAAGTATTTTTCCATCTAGCCATCCATCAATTCCCACTTTTGCCCTAACATAAACCCAGTAGAAGTTTTATTGCACTACTAAAACTTCTCTGTCTAACTAGCTTTGTCAACATCTACTTTTCCATAATATATTATAGCACCTAAATTGATTCTTCACTTCTCCACAACATAGACCAATCCTCATATTGAGATTCTACCATGAACTTCTCATAACTCCCACTGCTTAGAAATATTTGGTATAGTATTCACCATGGAATCATGGCACTTCCTACTCCTGATGAATCCAATACATAAGACACAACATGTCTTCTCCTCCTCTAAGACACTCTTGGAAATGCAACTCACAATGAAAGAAGTGGGTTACTTCCTTGCTTTCCTATCATTATGTATCTTCATCCTTGGTTTGTTCCTCCTATCACATTCATCTCATGTGTCATAACTAACTAAGCCATCATAACAGTGCTCATGTTGGGGCATGCATCCAATATATCAACAACACATAGAATCAACTTCTACTAAACACTTTGGCTCTATATGAAGCTACTAAATATCATTGTGCAATGCCTACACCAACCCATATAGTCATTTTTTCAATATGCAAACTAGCAACGCTTTTGCCTCATCCATATATTTATCTCTCCCTAAGAGAGATCACCATGTAGGAATCACATTGCTCCAACTCCTTAAATATAAAATAGTGCATGTATCACTATTGATAGTAGTGAGGAGATAATATCTCATAGAATTCAAAACCAAACTTCTCTACATAGCCTTTTATGCGATCATATTTTGAGTTATTTTTAAGACTATTATATTTAGTAATAAGGACCCAATAACACAAACAGCATCAAAGGAGGTGATAAAAGAACAATCATACAATTAAGAATAGATTCTTACCATCCTTTTGTCCCTTAAAACTCCTCTCCAATATCTTCAAGTGGATTTGAATGCAATATTTTATTGAGTTTGGATTGCTTGCTTTGAGATTCAAAGTGATTTCAATGGCTTCCTTGAATTGTTAGATGGCTTGGCAAGAGTATGAGGATGCTTGATAATGGTTAATTGTGAGAGTATAATGGAAGATTATTTATTTCCATTAGTTTGGCCATGGCCTAATCATGGCTTATATAATATGGTGGAGGAGGTTTTTAAGTAATTTTAAATTATTTAGAAGCCTCTAGTTTAGAGACTTCTAGAATCTTGGAGGAGCTTACCTGGTTCTAGAGGTTTCTTGATTAATTTAGGGGATTACATGGGAATTAATGAGATTTAGGATTCATAGGTATGTATAAGAGGCTATATTGGTAGGGTAGCTAGGGGGTAGTTGAATAAATAGAAATTTTAAAATGGCAAGGAGCTAATGGGTAAATTAGTGGCTAAGTAGGCTAGTTCATAGGTTAATGGCGTAATTAATTGGTTAGGGGTAATTAATTGGTTATAAGGTAGGGTAAGGTTTATGGGATGTAGATAATATTGTGTAGTAAATTAGGATATTAGTTATTTGGCTAAGGCTATGGTTATGGGTTAAATTAGTGGGTTTAATAGAACTATTAAGGCAAGTAGATTTAAGTGCATACATTTTTCCCCTCTTTGAAAGGATATTATGAGCGAAGCAAAGCAAAAAGAGTAATGGATTTTTGAATAAAAACCATTTCATGGATAAGAATATTGTTATTGGGTATGATTCCCCCTTGAGGGAGCATGTAGGGACGAATTATCTAGATGGTCACTCGAACAGAAACTCCCTGGGGTGGGATAGGACCACGATGAGGATAAGAGGTTGGGATGCTTCGATCAATGATGTAACTGCAATTGAGATGCTCTAATCATAAGTGATATAGGATAAAGTGACTTATCCTTAGAGGAAGAGTTCAAGATAATAACTAATGTCTATAAGGGAGGTAGGTTGATTAAGATGATAAGATGTGAATTCCTAAGACATATACATAGTCTAGGGAATAACGAGAGAAGATAGGCCATAAGCCAATGATAACTCCTATAGTAAGGACACATGATACGGATAGATGGAATAATGCATTTGATGGATGATTATGAATAATAAGCCAATTTAAATGAGATTTTTATATCAAAATGAATAAATAAGTGTGAGTGACCCATAGGTAACAAGATAGGATGGGATATTAATAATGGTTGAGCTATCCTTAGGCATGAAATCATAGCCAAGTGTTGCCTACATAGTCTTAATAAACCTTAAGAGGATGTAGTTTTGAATCAAGATTTTTTAATTATAATAGGGAATGAAACACTATGCCCTAGGAGACTTATGATTCATAAAGTGAGGATGAATTGTAATAATCGATTATGGAATGGGATTGGGGGACCAAGATTAGTAGTTAGGGTAGGATAATGGAACTGTGAGGATTATATTGGGTATGAGGGGTAAAAAAAGGGTGAATGGGGGGGTTAAAATTAAAAATGGGGGTGAAAAAGGTATATTTTGTCTTTATCCCTTTTGACTTTGTTTCTCTAGATCCCTAACAATAGACCACATCCTTCACACATCACATCGTAGAGAGAGTCCATGAGTACTAGAGGCCAGATAATGTGGGACAACTAGTGAGTACTCCATCCCTAGCTTGTTATTTTTTACATTTTTGCATTTATTTAATCATTAATTACATTTACAAGTCATGGGGATAATATCATAACTAAGGGTAATGCCTTGAGTGGTAGTATTATCCTTGTAATTTATGATATCATACTCGCAAGCTAAGATATTACAATACTATGGTGGGCGACTCATAGTACTGTAATATTGAAATGAATGATTTGAGATATTGCATAACAATGAAAGGAGAGTGGTAGTTTTGAAAAATCACAAAGTTATACCTATGGTTTTTCAAAACCATAAAATGCGAATAGTGATATTGTCAAAAACATGTTTTAGGGCTAGGCCATGAGTTGTGATATTGTGGTAGTTAGGGTAAAGGTTAGGATATGGGTTGGGGATGGAAGTGAATGAGGAGGGATGTAAGGGGTTAGGTGAAAAGTACATAGGGGGTTAGGATGGATAGGATTATGTTAGGTAGGTGAGGGTGATTGGATAGTTAGAGGGATTAGGGATTTAATGGGATTAGGTGAAGAGTGTTTTGGGGATTAGGATGGATAGGATTAGGTTAGGTAGGTAAGGGTGATTAGATAGTTAGAGGGATTAGGGATGGGGTAAGGCTTAGTAGAATGAGGTGAGTGAGGTGAGTGGGGTGTAGATGAAGGGGTAGATAATTAGGAATGCTAGATAATTTGGATAGGGTGAGTTAATATGATTTTATGGGGCGGGTAAGGTAGGTAGTTAGGTTAGATGAGTGAGTTGGGGATGCAGGTATGAGGTTGATGGGATGGGATAGGATAGATTGAGGTGTGATTAGATGATCATAAGTTAATAGGATGTGTTTTTAGTGTAGGAAGATTTATGGGTGATGACATCCTGAATAAAACATTTGGTGGTGTTACACGAGATGCAATTGATGACACTATAGGAGTATGGAGCGCTGGAGTTGATAGGCTTATATTATGTTATGACTATGCTAATAGTGAGGATAGATAGGGCATTGATCACATCCCTAGTTAAAAGGTGGCACTCTGAGACCATCACCTTTCATTTTTTGATTGGGTAGATGACAGTCACACTTGAATACATGTTATGAATCTTATGTCTACCCATGAGAGGCCATAGGATATATTGGTGCTCATATACTCTAAGTGTGACATTACAAAGATTAGTGGGGAGATGGTAGATTAGGGTGTATAATTCATAAAGTGGATATTGATAGGGCCCTAAAGGAGGGTACAATTGATATATTAACACTTTTAGTGATATATCTTATGATCAACATACTTTTTCTAGACAAGATCAATCAGTGGTTTCATTTGGGATTGGGGGATGTAGTGTTAGACATGGTCTAGGACTATTGGGTATTTTCTTGGGGCCCAGTTGTGTTAACCCACTTATACAGAGAGCCACACATTAGAGAATATAGAGGAGTAGTTATCTTAGACCCTTTTCTATTTATTTAGATATGGAGTTTGGATCACATTTCCATAGAGCATCCCTTGGGTACTTGTGTAGCTAGGGAGTCCTACCAGCCCCTAGGATTTGGATGGTACATGATTCTTGGGGTGCAGAGGTCTCATGCTAGGGAGATTCAATTTTATAGATAGGCATTTGATAGCTTACATTTAGATCACATTATCTATATGCCATATCAATATGTCTAATGGGGATGGGTTAAGGATGTAAACATCACTTGGTTCATGTTGATGGAGTGTTATCTTATTAGACATAGAGATTACATTATTGAGTAGTATAGATTTGATCATGTATAGTGGTACTTGAAGAGGCAATAAGATATGCCTGGTAAGGACCATCTATTTACCCACAGTGATAGAGAGAGGCCTCAATGGGGGGTTATAGTAGATATGACTTTAGCAAGAGTATACTATGAGTATATTAATCTGATTATGTGAGATTACCAAACATTGATCCCAAATCCTAGAGTGATAGTAGTGTACATAGCTTGGTGGGTATAGAGATGACTAAATATATTACTTATACAGTTGGCTAGGGTGAAGAGGGGGACTATGTGGATATTGATACAAGCATAAGTCATACTAGGGAGGAGGTGAGCTCAAAGAGCATAGCCTTAGGCATAAAGCCAGCAGGATGGACCAGATGTGATGGATATGGATGGAGGGGACTAGGGAAGTCGAGATAGATATCAGACTGGGGATGGGGGATAGATTGGAGGAGGATTTTGGGATGGAGGGAGTGGAGTTCAGGATGGAGGGAGTGGAGTGGTAGATGAGGTAGGGTCACTTATTCCACCTTTTATTGAGGATGACTGATCACTTTTAGAAAGGTTGAGGAGAAAGGTATAGGCTTGTACCTCATAAATTATAGGGATCACTACTGAGAGGGCTAAGATTAAGGAAGACTTATAAGGGTCAATATCATAGAGGGATAGCTAGTTGTCTAGAGCACAAGGATAGGTTATAAGGTTGACAAGATAGGTAGCAGACTTACAAGGGAATATAGCTACACTGAAAGGATATATCCAAAGTTGGGATGCTCAGATAGTAATGTTACAAGGCCAAATTGGGCAAGTATAGTCTAGGGTAAGGAAGTTGATGGGAGAGCTACAGAAGGCCAAGAATGCCAAGGAGGAGGGTGATGTAGCTATGTCATAAATGGGTATGGGGATGATTTTGAGGTAGATTACACAACTGACATGGGAGGCCTAGTATTATAAGGATTTATATGATGTGGTAGTACCACTAGGTTAGCATGCAATGACATTCAAGGCTAGTTCCTCACAATCAGTACACAAGTATCACATGGGACCACCTAGACCATAGTAAGTTAGGATTTTTGATTTGTGAGGCATGTATTATATTATGGATGTTCATGTATTATAGCACATTGATGCCCATGGGGCCCATTTATGTACTTATATTTTTGATAAGGACCCTAATGGACATTATGGATTATTGATGTATATATGTGATTATGATTTTGTGTTATATGATTTTATGTTTATGTGATGATGTAGATTGTGATTAGGTTATTTGATGGATGAGTTAGCTTATGTGATTGTTATATATATGGATCATGGATGTGATTTATGTGATTTATTGTTGTTATGTTATGTTTATGATGTTGTGTAGATGATTGATTAGATGATGCTGTGATGTTTACATCTTTTAGATGTTTTTTTTATTGATTATGTTTTTATATTATAGGATTTTGTATTGTGAAAATGAGATGAGATATTTAGATGGTATTGTTGTAAATGAGATGTACTGATGATATGATTTTGTTTATAATAGATGATGATTATGGTTTTATAATTATAATTTAATGGTAACATGATATGTAATGGTTGTTAACAATGTGCGAAGAAATAATTCATTGTGGCTAATTATGTGTCTCAAAATTTATTGTTGGGTAAAAATCCTCCTACACCATGGAGATGGGTGAGTGAGGGGTAATAGATTAGGATTATTAGACTACATAGTGGCATGATTAGGGGAATGGGATGGGGGAAATTTGAAGCGATTAGATATATAGGTAATCTAATTTATTGTTACAATTTGAGTATAAGTGTATGAATGACATAATAATAGTCAAGGACACTTTGGATTCACAGTGTATGGGAACTCTGTTTTGATTGACTTTCCCCATTTTGATTTTGGGTAGTCATGTAAGATCATCCTTGTTCCCTTTAAAAATAACAAAATTTAAAAAGAGAATAAGATAATAAAATTTACCGACTTTGACACATATTTACAAGACTAAATGATTATGAACAAACTCGATTAATGACACACATACACATATAACTTTAAAATATAATTCAAGATATATAAAAAAATTAAAAGATAAAAAGGATTAAGAGAAAGATGTTAGATTTATATTTATGTGAGCTTTATAAACAACCTAAGGAAATGATGTTGGACAATGATTATTTACAATTTACTGAATAACAAGGTAACAAAAGATAATATATACAAAAGGTCCTAAGAGGAACAACTTTTTAGGGACATAGTTGGATACGTACATGGGGTTGATTGTGCCCAAAAAACATTATTGCAAATGAGACAAGGATCCAAAATCCATCACAAATAACCATATAAAGTGAATGAGAAAGATTTAATGGAAAAAGTGCATGAGGGATCCTGGAGTAAGAATATTAGATAACCCTACAATAATGATGAGGTTAGTGGGTTCTTGTGGATATTTTCTTAGAGGTGGATATGGATGGATAGGTGTGGAGTCAATTGAGGAAAATAAGAGAAAAGTCATCAAGGAGGATGTGATTGGGATATGTATTAAGATGTCTAAAATGAGATGAGTGTATTTTGTAAAGTGGAGTTAGATATTATGGAAGACTCCTCAACTGATATTCCCCTCGCATGATTAGCAATGATTTACCCCAACTTGAAATTCCTATCTCCTAATTATACCTAATCATATAATATACACCCACTATTAGGGCCAAGGTCATATGGAAAATAATGAAATGGGATGGAATGAGAGGGAGAAGTGGAATGGTGATGGATGTGCCCCCAAGAGTGGGGACTTATAGATGGGAATTTTGGAGCCTTTTATGTATAAAAGTGTTTCAAATGCATAATATTCATAGGCTAATCAAGCTCATCACCATGAAGTGTAGCCAACCTATAGGCTTCTAATCCAAATTTTGTAATAATGATATAAATCCTAGGCCAATTTGCTTCAAATTTGCCTTTCTTGTCCTGGTCTACATTAGTATTCTTTTTATTCTTGAGGCTTAGGTCATCGACTTCAAATTCTTAGGACTAGATTTTCTTGTGATATTGGCCCTTGAGCTTATTCTAATATGCCTAAAGATGATTTAAAGCATTTTGATGTTTTTCATCTAATAGCTCAAGTTCTTATAGACATTCTTGTTTGGAGTTATGATCAGTAATGATTCCCCACAAAGAGATGCATAAGGAGGGGAGTTCCACCTCCATGGGTAAGATTATTTCTATTCCATAGACTAAAGAGAACGGAATAGCCCTAGTAGGTGTTAGAACACTAGTTCTATAAGACTAGAGTGTAGGGTATAGTTGTAAATGTCAGTTTCTTCCTGCATCATTGAAAATTTTCTTAAGAATATTAAGAAACATCTTATTAGTGGTTTTTGCTTGTCCATTACCTTAGGGATAGTAGGGTGTGGAAAAATGTTGCTTAATGTGATAGTGTTTACACGTATCTTAAACCTCTTAATTTTTAAAATCCTTGTCATTATTTGATAAATTTTGATTAGGATGCCAAAATGGTAAATCATCTAATTCAGAATAGATTTTGATATCTAGAGACCTATGGCATAGATAAGTAGTGAGGATTCAACCCATTTTGTAAAGTACTCTATAGTAGTGATTATAAACTTATGCCCATCATGTGATGTTAGATTTATCTTGCAAATTAGATCTAATCTCCATATGGAAAATGGCCATGGCCTCATTATAAGTTATATCTCTTATGTAGGGGCACAAATAATACTACTATGCTTTTGACAGGTGACACATTTATGTACATATTGATAGGCAACCTGATCCATTATGGTCCAATAATATCTAGTCTTGAGTAACTTCTTGGTCAGGGCCATCTCATTGCCATGACCACCATAGATACCATCATGAACCTCCTTGATTATAAGAGTATCCACTTTTGAGGTTAGGCCTCTCAATAGGGTCCCATCATAGACTCGTTGATAGAGCATGCTACTAAATATGGTATAACAAGATGTTTGATAGATGAAATATTTGTATTGGTGATGATTCAGGTCTAGTATTAGGACATTGTCATGGAGGTAAGTATAGATATCATGATACTAGGGTAGATTGGGATCAGGTATGGCATAAATTTGAAAATGAGCCATGGATTGATGATTTGGTAATATCAAGTTTTTAATGAGAAAATTAGCTTTAAGGACATCTTTTAGAAGGTCTATCAAGGATTCGATAGTGGCCATGGAGTTAATTGCCTTATTGCTTCCCCTTGGAACTTGTTCAAATGGGATGGACTAAACATTTTGCTTCAATTGATCCACTAGTTGTTTATAGGGAAGTAATTTTTCATTTTTTATTTGAAACTCCTTGTTCACTTGTTTGATAATCATTTAATTTTCACCAAATACCTAGAGATGTTAAATATTCCACTAGATGGCAAGTTGGAGATTGACAACTAGGGCCTCATATTTAGAAATATTATTTGTACATGGGAAGGCAATTCAAAAGGCTTTAGGGATGATGTCACCTTGTGGGGTTACCAAAAGGATTCCTTCTCCTAACCCATGTGTGGTAAAAAATCCATCAAAATATAATTTCTAGCTATTTGATTCGGTAGTAGTCAATATGGACTCATCTGGATAGGCCATGATGAGAGGCTTAGTGTCTACAAGGGGTGTTGATTCTAGTTGATATATGATGGTTTATCCTTTAATGTCCTTTTTTTTACATATTATAAATCAAATTCACTTAAAAACCTAATCCATTTGGCCATTCAGCCATTTTTCCATTTAAATTAGATTTAGAGAGCATATACTTAAGAGGATCAACTTTGGCTATGAATTGGACTTGGATGTTTAGAATATAATGTCTAAGTTCCTATGATGCAAAGATGATATCCAAGAAATATTTTTGAATAATGGTATAATTAATATCATATGATATCAATGTCTTATTGAGATAATAGATTGCTCATTCTTTACCTTCATCATTTTGTTGATCTAGAAGGTCCCCTATAGCACAAGGTGTTGCAAATATATATAAAAGTAAAGGCTTTCCCATGATTGATGGTGATAAGACTAGAGGCTTAACCAAATATTGCTTGAGATTATAAAAATCCTATTGACACTCAAAATTCCAATTGAAATGAGTCCCCTTCTTCAAGATATGGATGAAGGGGTGGCACTTGTTTGCTAATTTTTAAATAAATCATTGAATGACTTGTAACTTACCTTGAAGGCTTCTTAGATGCTTCATATTTTTAGGAGGAATGTCTAAAATATATTTTATTTTCATAAGATCTACCTCAATTCCTCTCCTAGAGACTATAAACCCTAATAGCTTTCTCGAGGTGATTCCAAACATTCATTTATTTGGGTTTAATCAGACCTTATATTCTTGAATCCTCTCAAATATTTTTCATAAGACCACAGAATTCTTTGATTAGAGTTTAGACTTCCCTAGGATATCATCTACATAATCCTCTATGATGTCATCTATCATGTCATGGAAGATGATGGCCATATCCCTTTGGTAAGTTTCTCCTCCATTTTTAATACCAAAAGGTATCACTTGATAACAAAAATTTCCCCATAAAGTGATGAATGTTATTTTGTGTTGATCTTTGAGGGTAATTTTGATTTGATTGTATCTTGAAAACCCATCCATGATGGATAACATCTCATAACTTGTCGTAGAATCCATTATCATGTCTATATTTGGCAAAGGAAAGTCATCCTTGGGGCATGCTTTATTGATGTTCCATAATTCCATTTAAATTTTGATTCCTCCTTGTGGTTTGGCCACATGGATAATATTGGATATCCATTCAGAATAATCAATGGGATGAATAAATCTAGCTTTCAGGAATTTTTGAAATTCTTCTTTGACTAAAAGAGATACCTTGAGGTGCATCTTGCAAAGTTTTTTATTGATAAGTTTTACATTGTGAAGAACCACTAAATGATACACTACCAAGGTTAGATCTATCCCTGGCATGTCTAAATAACTCCATGCAAAGACATCTATATATTATTTGAGAAACTCAATAAGGATTTATCATTCTTCTGGTGTAAGAATTTACCCCAATTTGATAATTTTAGGACTCTCATCCATTCCAAGATTGACTTCAATAACTTCCTCAATGAGGGATGGTGACTAGTCCTATAAATACATTGGGGGTGATGGTAAGTCCTAGATTTCTGAAGCAAAGTCATCTGAGATCTCAGTATTGAATTATGAATAGAGATATGACCCTTCAAGAGAGGGTTAAATTTCTTCTATGCTTGGAGAAGGATCTTCATCTTCTTACTTTTCTTCTTCAATTTCATTTAAGGATGTTTGTGGATCCCCAAAATAGGTAAACTCATTAAGACTAATATAAAACCCTTTCTTATGGTCTCCTAATGGCATAAAATCATGTGCCCCAAATATTCTATTATGGCTTAATCACTTTGGAATGAATTAAAGGAAGGCTCATGTTTTTTATCCCAGTCTATCAAAGTAGGACAAAGGAGGGAGATATTAATAGTGGATATTTTGGTGTCATAGAAGAGATTGGTGGAAACCAAATCTTCATAAAGGCTATAAATAGAACCTATGTCAATTTATTCATTAGAGGTAGATTCCTCAAGAACTAAAGAAGTATCTATGAAGATAGTTTTTAGGTACATGTCAAGATTTTTATACCATAAACCAAGATGTTTTGGGTGTTTTTGAACCCATATAGGTTCAATCTTTCCTTGTTCATCTCTCCCTAGTCATTTTCCCTTATAATTCATATTTTTTAGCATCTTCTTAAGGTGGGGTTACTTCTATTTATGGAGTTATAGGGCCTCAGTATCTGGAATAAGCCATAAATCATCTAGCTCATCAAAGTACTCAAATAACATGTCTGCACTAGTAAAGGTCATGGATCCAAACTGATAAATTATGGTATTATCTTTCCTCATGGTTGGGGACCTATAGCTACATGGAGAGAATGGTAAGTCTTTGACAGTAAAGGTATTGTATTCATATTCTCCATATCCTGTGGAAGTAATCTTGAGATGTGTGATGTCTAGGGATGCATTTGAAGTATGTTTTAAATCATCAAGGTGGACATACTTTTTAGTTGTTGAATTAGGAGTGAAACTATGTGTGTTGGGGAAATACTAAGCAAGATGGGATTGATCCATTTGACAATTATGAAAGTGTTCTATCTCCCCTAGGATCCATCCCTGAATAAGGGAATTTTAAACATTGATGGAGGGTGGAAATAATGGGTCACATTTCATGGATCCATGGGTATCCTAAAATTAAATTATATGAGAGATCCACATCCATGACATGAATTAAATTTTGATGGATGATGGGTCCCACAGTGATGGGAAAAAAAATAGTTCATATGGATGGTCTTTCATTATCATCATATGCCTTGATCATTATGAGAGTAGGCTGCAATTAAGACTCATAGTACCCCAACTTTTTCATAAAGTCCAAATTTCACAAATTTAGATTAGACCCTCCATATATGAGTACCCATGGGATTTTATGGTTGGAGATGGAAATTTCAATGAACAATGGATAATTATGATGTGGTCCTATAGGTGGCATATTCTGGGAACTTAAAGTGATTTGCTTGGAAGGAGACAAGTGACCCACCAATTCTTGAAATTGGTTGGTATTAATATCTCTAGGGACTTTGAGTTCATTTAGGACTTGATTAAAAATATCCTAATGCACCAATGATGTTTTAAGAAGATCCATAATAGAAATTTGGATTGGAGTCTTCTTAATCTATTAGATGATGTAATATGGTTTATCAAAATATGTAGATACTTTTTTATATATATTAACCTTTTGAGATGCTGAAGTTGATGGGTCTTTTGATGGTGCTCCAGGAACTATGATTTTTTTGCATTATATAGTTACTACATAGTCAGTTATGGCCTAGTTAATTTTGAGGATGGTGAATGGTGGTTATGTGGGATCTTGGAGGGGATGAATTTTAATGGTATTGACATAATTATATGGAATGGCATGGTAATCTATTTGGTTGGGTGTGGAGGCTTGAACCTAGTCCTTGAGTGTTTTTATTTTCTTTTTATCATGTTTAGGTAAAGGGCCCTGATAGATTCCCAACTATTGATTCTTGGATGAATTGACTGGACTACCCCCTTCTACTTCTATATCCCCCTTTCAATTAGATATTAAATGTAATGTTTTAACTATATTCATTTTTTTGTATCATGCCCCTTAACTCTATGTTAGTGATAAAATTCATCTTCATGATACCAATTTGGTTAGGGTTTACTATCATCCAATGGTCTAGTCTAGAAAGAATGATTAGATTTATAGTTATTAACTATTGTAGGACCACTTCTATGGGTATTAAAAGACTAGTGACAAACCTCTTTCCTATTAGGGTTTAAGTTTTCCCTGTGGTACTCTTTTGGCAAAGACATTCTACTTGTTATTAGTAGGGGATATTTTCTACACCATTTGAACATGTTTATAATCTGTCACTCCATCCCCCATGACATTTTTATTCTTATTAAAGATTTTAGGCTTACCTAAAAAGGTATTATCTAGATAATGACTTTGTTCATTTTAGGTATATAATTTAATTGTTTCTTTATAAATGAGTGGCTTTTCGATTTGGATCCCCTTCTCTATGATCTCATCAAAATATTTTACACATTGTAGATTTAATTGATATTTCAATTCATTATTGAGGTTATCAATGAATATTTTATCCATCTCCTTCTCAGGAACTACGCAATGGAATCAACTGGCAAAGCTCATCCAATGTTGTAGGAATGAGGCTTAAATTTCCCCATTTATTTGTTTAGTGTTATATAGATCTATGAAATAAATTTCATGCTCAATTTTGAAGGATAAATGTCACACAAATTTTTTTTTCAATTCTCCAAAGTTGGATATAGATCCTTTTGGTAAATGCATAAACCATTCCAATGCGGGCTTCTTAAGACTTTTGGGGAAAGTTTAAGATTATAAGCATCATCATAGGCAACATCATGACATGATATAAGGAATTATTGTACATGATCTCATGGATCCCTTTTCCCTCTATAGTTTTCAAATTTTGGGACCTTGAAGTGGGTTGGGAAAGGCACTTTTAGGATACTCATGTCCAAAGGGTATATACAAAAGTCTTCATACTTGTATCTCATTACTTGGGTGTGAGGATTGATATGCTAAAGAGTCTCCATCATCATCCTCCATTCTTGAGTGAATGAGGAGTCCATGAGGGTATTTGAGTTTTGAGCTTGACTTATTCAAGGTCTTGAATGATCAGGGTTGGTATTTTTGATATGTTGTCTTGACAATATGTGCCTTTGATTTTGGGCTCAAAATTAAGAGGCAAGGGAGTTGATTTATTGTGCCAATTTATCTAATTAATCCTATAAGGTAGTTCTTCTCCTATTAGCCTTAATGTGATTATTATTTAGGGGTTCTTGCTTCTCTTCAAGTTCTTGCTCATGATCCACAAGATTGTCTTATTCTTGCTCTTGGTTTGCATTAGTTTGATGAGGGGGAGTATTGGGCCTAGCGAATGGATGAATTATATGTTGCAAGAGGTTTGGATCAAAGTTAGGGGTAATTTTCCCCCCATTCTTACCTAGGATAAAATTTGGTCACAATTTTCATAAATGTATTGGTCGAATTGGGCCCTAACCTCATCACTATGGAAGAAGTCATTTGTGAATTGATCTTCCTCTCCAAGGGTATGCATGTCATCATTATCCTAGGTTTGATCACCTAGATACCCCAATATGTAATTTTATTGGTTGGATCCTTATCCATTCATATAATTTGGGCATGGGTTTGGATAGGCATGATGGATGATGAGGGTGACGTAAGGATAGTGATTAGGTGTGACTTTGATATAGGATGATGAGAGATAAGGTGACTTTGGATACTAATTTTATCTAAAACCAAATACTAAAAGTGGTAAAGAGAGATGATTTGGATGTGACTTGGATTTGATTCAAGAGGATATGAAGACTAGAATGACTAAATATTACCATAGCAAACACCTTATCAAGATTCAATCTAGTAAAGAGATAAAGGGGATAAGGTGACTAGATACCCTTCACACTAGCAAGGTGATGATTTGATGGGTGATAGATATTAAGAGATGGTATGATGGGATGATGGGTGTTAGACTAAAACTAAACAAGGTTGTAAGTGTTTATAATGTTTAGTTAAGGAGTGATGACTATGATAGAGAATGATGTGTGACCACTAAAGTTTGATTTCAAAACAAATGTTGATATCCAAATGATGTGAATAGTGATATGGATTGATTGGTTTTTTGGTTATTATATGGGATTCTATCCTAAGAGTTTATAAGTGTTTTTGGTTAAATGGGATACACTAACTCTACTTACAAGTAATACGAGCTTTAGCATAACACACACACAATGTACCCAATCACAAGTCATAATTTAGTCAACCAAATGAGTGTGTAACCTAATGCCTACACCATCTAATATCTTTGTGAGTGAAGTTTTAGGCTAGTGACCCATTATGAAATCAACCAAACCCTCTCGACCTCATCTACACTTGACAGTCACTTGGGAGTTGGTCCTAACTTTGGTAGTATAACATTTATTATAATCGATAAGTCTTATAATAAGTTTACACAAGGGTGTCTAAGGGAGTCCCCGAGATACACAAAGGTAAATGGGGCCCAAATCTATATAGGATGTTTTCTAATGCCTTGTTTAGATAATTAACTCTTTCCTTTCACAGATGAGGTGTATGGGGTCAACTGCTTAGCCTAATGATAGTTGTCCTTGATATTTATACTCCACCAAAACATGCAGTTTAGTCAAATGCACGGTAATGAAATCCATAACACCAACCCCTAGTGACTAATCAAGTGTGTGGGGATGAATTCCACATCATGTGTTATCTTAGATAAAATGGGTTAACTTACAAGCAAGCAAGATTAATTTACTTTATTAATTACCTATGTGAGGAAGGTTAAAAGTGAGAAAAAAAGTCACACACAAAAGATATAGATGAGTAAAAGACCATAATGTTTAATTTAGGAAATCCTCTTGTAAGTACACAAGTTAGAAACTTAATCTAATGCCGTCTTCTTGAAGGGTCCTGTAAGAAATGGATTAGTAGTTTGAAATCAAGCAAAATTATGTATTTCCAACAAAACTACAAATACACAATCAGTGTAAAGCCATATCACTTTCAAAAAACTACAAAATTATGACTTTTATGCAAAATTGTAACTATAAAGTTGTGGTATTGTTGACTAGTAGTTAACTATGGTATAAAACTATACAGAGCCTGTAAACCCATAAATGGTTAGGCAAAATTGCTACTTTTAATATAAAACCACAATTTTGTAATCTACAATATTGCAAAAAAATAGAAAAATTTTGCACTTTTGACCCTTAGATTGGCATACAAATGTACTAGGAAGTTATTTATAGATGTTTAAATTAAGACACTTGCTTCATAAAAAAAATTAACAAAATGGTATAAGATGTTTGAATTTTTACAAACTAGTTTGAAAGTGCAAGATTTACACAAAAGCTTAGAATACAATGATATTTATCTGCCAAAATGATTTTGACTTTTTACTAGCAGTTAAAGTAGTCACAAAACTTAATAATATAGTTTTTAAAACCTTTGGTCAAATTTTCTAATTAAAATACAAAATCACTTATTTTAATACAAAATCATTTATTTGCAAGTGGTAGTTTTTTAGAAAATGGCCAAAAGGGTAAGGATCAAAGTTTGATTTCTCTTCTAATGGTCTTTGTTTTTTCTCTATCAGTAGACAACAACAAACACAAAAACAAACCAAATATTTTTATCAGAATTCATTTAATGATTTTGATTACCTAAGAAAAATTATGACTCTTGATGGTGATATCATAACTTTAAAGGCAAAGTTGTGACTCACAATCTATGGTATTGCCTACAGGGTGGGAAACCTTATTAGACTGGTGCCTCCTCTTTCCTACAACTAGGAGGTGATCACACAGAAACAATGAGAGGTTAAGAAATTCAAGGTTAGCAAGTCAGCTTAATAGTTTCAACTAAAAATGCTAATCACTACTTGCGAATGTGAAATCATGACTTTTGAGGCAAAATCACAATTGTGTTTCTATAATTTTACTTGTTGACGATGAGGCAATCTAGGGTAGATAAATCTTGATTCCTTATAGATAAAATACAAGTTTATACCTCTAAAATATAAATTCAATTAATATAAGACTACAAAAGGTCAAGATTAATGTAAAAACTATATATACTTGTTTTACAATAAAACCTTACAAAACTATAAGTCAAAATGACAAAATCCCAAATTTATATGTAAAATTGCTCTTCAAAAATCAATGATATTATAAAAAAATTAGTAGCATATCAAAAGGAAAATTATTAGTAGTCTATCAAAAGGCAAATTATTAGTAGTCAATATAGTAGTTAGTATAATATCGCTACTTTTCTATCAAAACTGTGACTATAATATCATGACTTCATAGAGCAAAACCGTTGATAACCTGTACATAGAAATTTGAGTAATTCTAGAGATTTTCCTTCATGTAGTCAGGCGTACAAGTTATCAAAACATTTCTGAAAAGAAAGAAGGTTAGATTAAAAAGGTTCTCCCAATGTGTTCTCCAATGTGTGATCGTATTTTGAGTTCTTTGTAAAACTACTATATTTAGTAATAAGGACCCAATAACATAAACAACATCAAAGGATGGGATAAAAGAATAATAAGACAATTAAATATGGATTCTTTCCATCCTTTTGTCCCTTAAAACTCCTCTCCAATATCTTTAAGTAGATTTGAATTCAATATTTGATTGAGTGTGGATTATTTGCTTTAAGCTTCAAAGTAACTCTAATGGCTTCCTTAGATTATTAGATGGCTTGGCAAGAGTATGAGGATGCTTGACAATGGTTGATTATGAGAGTATAATTGAGTATTATTGATTTCCATGTTAGTTTGGTTATGGCCCAATCATGGCTTATATAGGATGGTGGAGGAGGATTTTAAGAAATTTTAAATCTTTTACAAGCCTCTAGTTTAGAGACTTCTAGAATCTTGGAGGAGCTTCCCTAGTTTTAGAGCTTTCTTGATTAGTTTAGGGAATAATAGAGGATTACATGGGAATTAATGAGGTTTAGGATTCATTTAGATGTAGGAGAGAGGCTAAGGTGGTAGGGTGGCTAGGGGGTAGTTAAACAAATAGGAATTTTAAATTGGCAAGTGGACTAATGGGTATGTTAGTGGCTAAGTAGGATAGTTAGAAGGTTAATAGGGTAATTAATTGGTTGTAAGGGTATGGTAAGGTTTATGGGATAGAGGGAATATTGTGTAGGAAATTAGGATATTAGTTATTTGGTTAAGGCTATGGTTATGGGTTAAATTAGGAAGTTTAATAGGATTATTAAGGCAATCATATTTAAGTGCATACACCTTATATCTATCAACATGACACAAGTTAACCAATCATAGCTCCAGGGAAGTAATCTCACTAATCATTACACTATTTCACCTACTAAGTTTTTGAGCCTAAAAAAATACATCCAAAATATATCACTGCTCTATCACATTTCCAAACACATGACCTCTTCCTTCTGGAAACACTAGGTCTCACTTATTCATCTACATCTTCATCTTCCTCATCCTCAACTACTTCAAACTAGCTACACCTTCATGTTTATTTATACCTCCTTTCACCTAGATTTTTGTTATCTATAAGATCTCATTTAACAACATGTGGTCAATAAGATAGCACATCATACACCCCTTCATTTGTTGCCAAGAATAACAATAAGGCTATGCCTTATCCTCAACCTCCTCTAAAGGATACCAACTTTCTCCTCAAGTTGTACAATTGTTTCATATTCAATAGAAACAATGTGTAGGCAATTGACTTTTTTGGAAAATCTTGTTAAGCTCCTCACATAACTCTCCTATGGTTTTCTCCTTAACAACATGAAGAGAATAGGATCTTCACCAAGATATCCTCCACCTTGATCCACATATAGATACCTACCAAAACAAAACTTTTTTTTCTTCCACTCTTGAACTTAGTCTTTCCTCCTATCACAGTAGTTTCCACTTGTACAAAACAACTTTTCAACAAAAAACACTCAAACAAGAGTTTTTACCAAGTCTATGATACCAATTATTTGTTGGAATCATAATTCACTGAGGGGGGGTGAATCAATGACCTTAAAAAAAAATTCAATTGTACTCTAGCATTCATGAACTATGAGAGCAACATAGTGATCTAGTAGTGCATTAAGAACCAATCACATGAGTATGAAACAAGAGAATAACACATATAACATATATATGAGTGGGAACCCCTCAATGGTAATAAAACCCATTGATCTTTTCAAATGGACTAATGTCTTATTTAACAAAATATCAAATTTTATTGAGCACCAACCCCAAACTATCAAGCATCCACTTGACTAAGCTTTAGCAAGCATCCAATTTCAAGGAAGCATCAACTCCCTAAGTGACTCATCACCAACTCAATCACCTCTAAATTTCTATCACCTTCTAAACTTCTTATTTCTCAATCAACAAATGATTACCACACCTCTGCTCTTCTACTCTTCAATCTCAAGGCCCACTCTCCACTTGTCTAATCCTCATCAAATCTAATTATGTCATATATGTATGATATTCATATGAATACAACCTTAAAACTTCTCATGTATACTTATACACTCTCCTATAATGGTTTTCAACTCATTTCAAAACCTCCTTCTGCTCAATCATGTATCATCCTTTTCACTCATTGCATACATACTTCTTTGCTTGTCTAGCCCTCATCAACTCTAATTAGACCTTGTATCACTGATGTATACAACCTGTAAATTTCATGATTGATTCTATACTTTCCTTTTAGGTTTTAAAACATGTTTCACAACATTCTTCTACTCATGCATATTTTATTTTTCTCTTTTATATGCATACCCTCTCCCACTGCCCACAAATAGGCCTAAACTACCTTGTACATATACTAATCTCTTGTTCACATACCACTTGGTCAGCCACACACCCTTAACCTCTTATGTCATCCATGTAATATGTCTTATGACATCTCATATACATTATTTAAATGAACTTTGATTCCCTTTTTGTCTGCAATAACTCAATTAGGCCTCATTTCTCTTTTAGGCCTCATGGAGACCTAATTGCATTAGGTTTGTCTAGTAATGTGTAAACTTGATCCATTGGAACACCTTTCACCTATATATATGTCAATATTATTTCAAAAATAACTCAAATATACCTCATCTAACATTATCCAATATTTACAAAGCATTTTAGGTCCAACCACTTCATAAGAACACTCTTTGCAGTTCATTGTCATATTAGATCTGTGAATACCAAAAGTCTATTTGATCTCTCTCATGCTTGATTACCTTCATGTCATGTAATCAGGACATCAAAATCATTTTTATAATAACTATTTGATCCTAAGGTCATCTTCAATCATATATAACAATTTGACTTAATGACCAATATTGGTCTTACCCATCCTTTAGGTTTCATGGATACCTACTTCATTAGGTATGCTCTCTTAACATTAAGACTTGATCTTCTTGGACCCATATGGCCTTCTCCAAAAATCAAAAACCATTAAAAAACTTATTCAAATAAATATTATTACCTCATCCATGATTTTTTATATCTGCATCCTTTGTGCATACCTTGAACCCTTCTTTAGGATAAGTTGCCCTATTAGGCTTGTGTAGTGTCAAAAGTCTATCTTGAAAAATGAGGCTTAAAACAAACTTAAGAAACTCAAATATGATCAAAAAATTACATATATAAATTTTAAATGACCTCAGGGTCATTACCAAATGCATTAAACACTTTCACTTAGATCTTAAGACTTTAAGATCAACTCATCATAACACTCACTTAGAACTATCAGAATACTCAAAAACATAGTCATGGTGACTTAGACCTCCAAAACTTGTGTAGACACTTTAAATAAATTTTTATGCATCTAAATGATCCTATGATATCTCTATACCATTATAAAATATTAATATCATATGGTCAAATGGAAAATATTGGTCTTGTAGACCAATTTCTTGACCTTATATCACACGGTCTTATATGAACCAAACAGGTCAACTTGTAAGCAACCTTTTCATCATATTCACTAAACTCCAAAAAAAATTTAAATCATTAACATGACTTAAAATTTATAAAAAAACATCTCCATGCATTTGGTTTCATCATTCTACCATGAAAACACACTCAAATTCATCTTCACACTTTTGCCTAGGTTTTATATTATTTACACCATTAGGTCTGTCTATGATTGGCTAACTTGGATGATCAATTTAGCAAACTTTAAGGGTGTAACCTATCCAAAAACCTTCATTATCATGTATTATGAGTCTTTATCTCATTCTTCCATCCATTTTCTTTTCTTGACCAATGCAACTTTTGACTACTACAATAAATTCTTAACAAGTAAGTTTGTATATGTGCATTTTCTCTCTCATCTGACTAACCACCATCACCTAGAGGTACCTGAGAAATTTTAATATATGATCCAATAGTTTTTTTATGCATTTGATACCATTATAGGCTGTTTTGAACAAGATATTCCACATTGGGTCCTTATTAGGGTTTTAGGGAGGTTTAACATAGGTTTTGGTGTTAACGATTGTTTATAAAGGAATTCCCCTTAAATTCAAAACCAATGTCTATAGATATTATTTAGGACCCTAACCCATCTCTCCTTAATATATTAGGTTCTCATTCAAAGGTCACATGTGCCAATGAACACCTAAAACTCCTTAGGTTTGCATACCTTCATTTCGTGCACTTGAGAGACCTCAAAACCACTTTTCATGCCTTTTCTACAAACCATAACATCATAATTCATGATCACTCCTAAAAAAACTTGAATTACTCTATCCATACTCTCCTTCACACATTCACCTCAAAATTTGATCCTCATGCCTCATTAGGCTAGGCAAAGTTAAAGAATGGTCTAGGTGCAAACCAAGACTAAAGGACCTACCTTCAAAGGCTCACTTTGAAACATTTTTGAGTACATCCATACCTTATTCTCATGCTCATGCAACCTCTCACATGCTTGAGTTCACTCACCTCATCATCCCACCATCTCATACATTGACCATGTCATTACTAGGCTCAAGCTTTTATTGCACTTGACACCTTAACCTCTTCCTTCCATGTCATGACCTTTAAAAAACATCAAAAAAGTAGACATAAGATATCACTACACACTCATATCACTTCACTAATCTCTTTTTAATGACAACAATCTTCCATGACCTCGTATAGACCTAAAATCATATGACCAAGTTTCATATGACTTGAGATCTTTATGCAACCATAAGGCATTAGTTGCCTTCATATTCTATTTCATGATAACATCCTTAAATGACAACACTCTCTCAATGACAATACTTTATTCATATGGCTCACCCTAAAACCCTTCATGTCATGACTATGCCATACTATGCAGATACATCTTCATATCATGACATCAATTACTTGTACAGACTTCTTCATACACTATGCTTCTTATGCAAACATTGATTGTTTTCAAACACTATTTCATGACCTATAATTTCCATGCTCACAACAATCATGACAACTCTAACCAACACTCTCTTATCTTCTTATGATTAACTCTTCTCTCTCATGGCAAGACTCTTTTCTCTCATGCACCTACTCTTTCATGTACCTTGACATATCACATACTACGATCTATCCTTAGTTACCTTTGACATTAACTTTCCTTTGGCATCAACCTTGACAATATGATTATTTATATCACACACAGTCAATCTTGACATAATACACCTTTGACATCAACCTTGACATCAATGACAATACTCAACCATCTCCCCATTTGTCATTGATGGCAACCACTCTCAAAACTTTTCTTAACAGGCTATTTCTCCTCTATTATAATCATTATCACCCTTTGACATTAATTACAAAGAGATACTTGTAACTTTCTCCCCATGATGTAACTTTTTAGATCACACCTCTTGCAACAAATAGGATCTCAACATTTCTTGATTTTATGAAGCATTCTAAACTTTCACTCAGAACTAACTCTTTCCAAATTAGCCTCTTTCTCCCTTTCTAAGCTCTCTCCCCCTTCTGGTAACAAGATCATAGAGTATACAAACATACTCCCCCTATCTTCATATATACCTCAATCACTTTGTCTCTGATATAACCCTTTGATCACTCACTAGGCCATCACATTTGTTCTTATCTAACATAGACCTTCAAATGGACTCAAATACACAAGTCCACTCACTTTCCTTTATGCACCTTGATGCCATAGAGATGGATAATATCCATCTTCATTTTCTTACTCCAGTTTCACAAACATCAATCATTCTCTCAACCTTGGATACATTCTTCAACCTGTCTTCATGTTTCTATATACCTTCCTTGACATAGACCATTACTCATCTATTCTTGAAGCTAATGAATCATCTAATTATCTCCCCCTTTGTCCTCACAACTTGTGCTCATCATATGGGTCATCAGGACTTATAGATCATTCTTAACATGTATACAATAACCTTGTCATTGGATTACACTAGTATCACTACCCAAATCACATGTATGTTTTTTCTCTTATTTTACCTATGACAGGTCTGCAAGTGCAATTTTATACTTCTCACTTCTTTTTCTTGTGATATGCCCTCCTTGGAACTATTTTATCGATAGTGACATTGTAGACAATGTATCCTCATGCTTCGCATTCCTTGATTTATGTAAATTGACTTGATCAACTCACTTTGATCTCCAACATGTTGTGTATAATTTACTAGAGTAAAATTATATTTTTGCTTACCTCTTACTTTGCCTATATGCCAATAAACTACACAAGATTTCATCATGCTTTTAGCTCTGTCAACAACTTCCAACTTGTCTCTATGACCATATTGGTCTTGCAGACCAATCCATATTCCATATGTCTCTAGACACAATCCTATGCTCAGAATTGCATTCCATACCATGACTCCTCATGAATTGATCTCCATAATCAATGCTCATACTAACCAAAACTCATTTCACCCTATTATATACATACAAGCTATAAATAAAACAACTTATACCTATTATAGGTATAATCCACTGAGAGGGGGGGTGAACCAGTGGTGGCAAATAATCCAATTCAATTTCCAAACCTTTACAAATACTTAAGCATTCAATACAATCATTCATGAAGCATACATATCATTCATAGCAGTGAACAATGAACATAAATCAAGATCTCATACACAACACAAGAACTACATAAGAACCCTCTTGGGTAATAAAACCCACTCTCAAGCCTAAAAACACATGGACTACTATCCTATAACATGATCACAAACAAGAGATTGATTGAGTCCTTCTGATTAGGAACCTTCAGTCAAGTCCTTCTAGCCTATAACCTTGATCAAGTCCTTTTGATCAAAAGTCTTTAGTGAAACCTTATTTCACAAGGAAAAACTACCCCTAAGGAAGATCAAGTACCATAGACCCTCCTTGGAAATAACACTTCCACCTTAGAATTGATGTCTTCAACACCTAATGATGGATCTCTTGATTATCTGACAACTTCACAAACTCTCTCTCTCTTTCTCAAACAAGCCTCTCACATAGGCAAGTCATAAACTCTTTTCGTCTTCACTCAAACTGTTATCATCTACACACTTAGACCTCTTCACATATCTACAAATTACCAAATTGCAAGAGCACTATCCTAATAGTAGTAATATGGCCTACAGGTCATACACATAGTCAACAAATTATTCTACATAGTAACTCAACCAAGAGGCATACTACCTATCCTTCACTCCATAAACCACACATATAGGCCTTTCAAAAATCTCTCCCAAGTCTCTTTATTGCAAGTCTAGAAACCAACACATTTGGTTTCACTATATATAGAGATATCATGAATTAACAAGATCACAATATTTCCTTGTCGACCACAAAACATGCCTTCACCTTTAAGACATCTCATATGGTTCATACTTAAGCACAATCCCCTTTCAAAATAGGCCTAAGCAACTTTTAGGTTCTATGGAGACCCATTCACCTTTTTGATACATCTTTGAGCAAAACAAGAACACATGACCACTTATAAAATACATAGGTCCAATCCTTATGTCTCCTAAGACATCCTTAAATGATCATAGACACCTTTGCTCACCTCTGCATATACTCATTCAACTCAAATAGAGACCTCATACATAGGAACACCATTACTGAACACATAGTCAACTTTTTAAGCATTGTTCATAATTAAGATAGATTGAACACACCTCTAAAATCCACACAGAGTAACCTCATGGAGTCTACAACACTCCCTAATAGCCAATAAACCATGAAACATTGAAACAACATCTACATGAGCTCAAATACTCTTCTTGGGTCACTTATAGTCCATGCATGAATACACAATAAAATTTTAACCTTCATAATTATGTCTATCCATACTTTGAGATCCTCTAATCCATATTTCCATATGCACCTTAGAGTCCTCTACCATTTTAATTTTTGTTGCATGAGCAAATTCATCTTCTATCAAAAGATATGGCCCAAAAAATGGACACTAGTATTACCCTTAGTAAATCCAAATATTCAAATAGCAATGGTCACAGTTAACCTTCGAACACAATGCTCACATCTCATGTCCTCTTAGCTTTGGATCAATCTCATGCCATCAATCTTATCTGAACTTTAATGCATAGTCCACCAAAGCCAAATGTTAAACAACAGTAACTTTTACCTCATCTTGTGTAATCTTATAATGTTGACTCAAAGCACTCCATTGATCTCTATGAATCAACAAAGTCTTTAATGATCAACACTCACCATTCGATCAATCTGTATAAATGCCCAATCACTATTGAATCTTTATCTTATACCTTTGCTCAGTCATTAAACATCATGTACTTATCCTCATCTTGTTGCTTCCTAACTTCTTGGAGCAATGTGCACTATTGATCTTGCTCAAGCTTTAACTCTTACAGAAATGACTATGTATGGGGACCCTTTCAATATGTGTGGAAGGCCAACTTTTCACCTCAATAACTTCTTTTGTGCTAACATGCATGATCTAAAAATTGGACTAAATGATTTCCTGACATAGGAGAATCCAACCATATAACAAGTAGCTCCTAGAACCCTCATGCATATGAGATATAACATCATTAACAAGCCTTCTCAAAATCTTCTATCATAGAGCCAACTATGTCAAAAATTTCTTGAGAGGCCAATTTTGAGCAAGCATAACTTTTGCCACACTTCAGCACATAATCTCAAATTTATCATAAATCATCTATGCTCAAAATTAAACAAACCCATATGATCAATTTCTCTTGACACCTTCACACTTGCAAGATACATCACCATAAAAAATTTCACTTGGCTCTTCTTGCAAAATTTTAAAATTGGCTAAGTATGGGAAAACATAGTCAAACTATCTAGGAGCCCAACTTTACATATGTATATCTTTTGACACACTTCACCACATGATATAAAAAATAGTGAAAATAAACTAGGTACAAAAATGGACAAACCCATATGAACACCTCCTCCTATAATTTCCACATGTGTGATATGTGTCATCATCAAACTGCTTACTTGGCTCTTTCTAGCCATATTGCAAATTTAGCTATGGGAAAATAATGAATTCTGACTGAGAAGCCAACTTTGCACCCTCATATCTTTGACCACACTATGATGCATGACTTGAAATCTAAAAAATAACAACTAGGAACTAATTTGATCACAACCATATGAAAAACTCCCCTTGACTCATTCCCATGTGGCAATGGTGATGTCATCAAACTGTTTACTTAGATTTTCTACCACTAGACCAAACTGTCTAGATTAAAACTATGGACAACTAGATGAATTCCACTTATGCACAAAATCACTTAAAGCATAAATAACATTTTATAGACCTCTTTCACATGTTTGAACCACCATACTCATCCCTGAACATCTCTAATCATGCCAAAATTGAAGATCAACCAAGCCAACATAAAGCACACTAGAACAAGCACATTACACACTTTGTCATTGTTAATTAGCCTATTAAATCACTTCATCCACTCATTAGGATAGCTCCATGACATCACTAAAAAATTTCCAACAATACCTTGCAACACAGACAACCTAGAATCCTCTCACTATGAATCCTTCTTTGACTGCATCCTCATGCTTCTACTGATAGAAGAGTGTCTCCATGAAACCTAATAGAGTCACCCCTTTATCTAAGGCTCTCAAAACACCATGAACTTAGGAGATTCCCAGATCTCCAAACCACTCTTATCAACCATCTTGCATAGTCCCTTCTTATGATCCACTATTTTTTTACTGAAGCATTAGACTCATCCACCTTGTCATCCTTCTCTTTGACTACCTTGTCAATATATGCAGATAACAAGTGTTCTTGACATTCCTTTAGTTTTTATCCTTGCTCTATCTTAGCAAATAATTCATATCGACTCTTCGGCTCAATATGATCAGTCTTGACTTTCATTGGCTTCCATACCAATGTTTGACCCTTCTCATGCACTCTAGGAGTTCCATATACCTTATTATGTCTTGAGGACCTTCTAAATCTATTAGGATAGAATCTTTTAATGTGTCTCATATTATAAAAATGTAGAAAACAACATTACTATACTTACATATTGACTGATCACTCCTTTTCCCATGGTCCCATGATAATTCATCCCTTGAGACCATTATACAATCACTTGCTCTATGACCAAAGATATGACAAGCAAAACAATAACCTCTAAAATAATTGAAATACCTCATTACATTAGGCTGCTGGATTGGTCTCTTCATGTTGATTTTCATGTTGGTACTCTTGACTTGTTCTGAAGTTTCACACTCTTTCTCAAACTTGATCATCTTGTCTATTAGTTTTTCATGCTCAACCTTTAAGGAATCTAACTCTGTATTTAATTGATCATACTCAACTTCTTTCCATCTAAACTTTATATTGATACCTTTTAACTGATTCTTGAGATCTGTAATGGTCTTCTCATCCTTTTTGGCTTCTTTGACCATGTCACTCTTCAAGGTACATATTTGTTCCTTAATATCCTTGACCATAGATCTCAACTCATGATTCCTATTATTTTGATGCTTCAAATCATCTAGGGCACTTATGAACTCATCTTCAAGGTCTACTTCAGCTTCTCTTTCTTCACTATCATAGTAGGCTTCTTCAACATACATGTTGTCTTCTTCCTTAGTTACTTCTACGCCCAAATATTTCTACCATAAGTATTACTTCTTCCACTTGATCATTAGACATCTTGTGTTTCTTAGGATCACCTTCAAGATATTAGGCCTGATTCAAAGGACCTTGATTTGATACCAATTTTTGGAAGCACAATTCATAGAGGGGGGATGAATTAGTGGCCTTAAAAACTTTTTCAATCGTACTCTAGCATTTATGAACTATGAGAGCAACATAGTGATCTAGCAGAGTATTAACAACCAATCACATGAGCATGAAACAAGAGCATAACACATAGAACACATATATGAGAGGGAAACCCTCAAGGGTAAGAAAACCCATTGATATTTTCAAATGGACTATTTTCCTATGTAAAAAAATATCAAATTTTGTTGATCACCAACTCAACTTGGAGCACCAACCCCAAAAAGTCAAGTACCCACTTGAATAGGCTTTAGCAAGCAACCACTTGCAAGGAAGCATCAACTTCCTAAGTGACTCAGCACCAACACAGTCACCTCTAAATTTTTATCACATTATAAACTTCTTGTTTCTCAATCAACAAATGATGACCACACCTCTGCTCTTCTACTCTTCACTCTCAAGGCTCACTCTCCTTCGCCTGTCTAATCTTCATCAAATTTGATTAGGTCATATATGTCTAATATTCATATGAATACAACCTATAAACTTCTCATGTATAATTTTATACTCTCCTTTGAGGGTTTTCAACTCATTTTAAAACCTCCTTCTGCTCAACCATGCATCATCTTTTTCTCTCATTACATACATACTTCTTTGCTTGTCTAGCCCTCATCAACTATGATTAGACCATGTATCACTGATGTAGACAAATTGAAAACTTCATGAATGATTCTATAATTTCCTATGAGGATTTAAATGTTTCAAAATATTCATATACTCATGCATTTTATTTTTTTCTTGATTAAATGCAGACCCTCTCCCATTGCCCACAAATATGCCTAAACTACCTTGTATATATACTAATCTCTTGTTCACATACCACTTAGTTAGACACATACCCTTTACCTCTTATTTAATCCATATAATAGGTCTTATTAAATCTTAGATACATGATTCAAATTAACTTTGAGTCCTTTTTGGTCTGCAACAACTTAATTATACCTCATTTCTCTTTCAGGCCTCATGGAGACCTAATTGCATTAGGTTTGTCTAGTAACGTGTAAACTTGATCCCTTAGAACACCTTTTACCTCCATATATGTCAATATTATTTCAAAAAAAATTAAAATATACCCCATTTAACATTATCCAAGCTTACAAAATATTTTAGGTCCAACCACTTCATAAGAACACTCTTTGCAGTTCATTGTCATATCAGTCCAATGAGTACCAAAAGTCTATTTGATCTCTCTCATGATTGACTACCTTCATGTCATGTAATCAAGACATATATAGCATGTTTACAATAGCTATATGATCCCAAGGTCATCTTCAATCATATATAACAATCTGACTTAATGACCAATATTGGTCTTACTCATCCTTTAGGTCTCAGGGAGACCTACTTCATTAGGTCTGCTCTCTTAAATTAATACTTGATCTTATTAGACCTAGATGGCCTTATCCAAAAATAAAAAACCATTAAACCACTTATTCAAATAAATATTATGACCTCCTCTATGTTTTTTTATAGTTGCATCCTTTTTTCATACCTTGAAACCTTCTTTAGGACAAGTTGCCCTATTAGGCCTATATAGTGTCAAAAGTTTGTCTTTTGAAAAATGAGGCTTAAAACATGCTTAAGCCACTCAAATATTATCAACAAATTACATAAATAGATTATAAATTACCTTAGGGTCATTACCAAATTCATTAGACACTTTCACTCAGAGCTTAAGACTTCAAGATCAACTCATCACAACACTCACTCAGAACTGTCAGAATACTCAAAAACATAGTCATGGTGACTTAGACCTCCAACACCTATGTAGACACTTTCAATGACTTATGATGCATGTAAATTATCCTATGATATCTCTAGACCATTCTAAAATAGAAATATCATACGGTCAAATGGAAAATGTTGGTCTTGCAAACTAATTTCTTAACCTTATATTACACAGTCTTATCTAACCCAGACAAGTCAACTTGTGAACAAATTTTTCACCATATTCACTAACCTCCAAAACTTTTTCCAAGCATGAACATGACTTAAAATTCATAAAAAAGTATCTATGTATTTGGTTTCATCATTCTACCATGGAAACACACTCAAATTCATCTTCTCGCTCCTGCCTGGGTTTTATATTGTTTACACAATTAGGTCTGTATGTGAATGGATAACTTGGATGATCAATTTATCACACTTGAAGGGTGGAACCTATCCAAAAACCTTCATGGTCATGTAGTATGAGTCTCTAGCTCCTTCTTCCATCCTTTTGCTTTTCTTGACCAATGCAACTTTTGATTGTTGCAGTAGATTCTTGACAAATAAGTTTGTATATGTGCATTTTCTCTCTCATCTAACTAACCACCACCACCTAGATGTACCTGGGAGAGTTGAATACATGATACAATAGTTTTTATATGCATTTGAGACTATTATAGGCTGTGTTTTAAACAAGATCTTCCACATCAAATCCTTATTAGGGTTTTAGGGAGGTTTAACATAGGTTTTGGTGTTAATGATTATTCATAAAGGATTGCCCCTTAAATCCAAAACTAATGACTATATATCTTAGCTAGGACCATTCCCTATCTCTCATTAATATATCAAGTTCCCATGCAAAGGTTACACATGGCAATGAACACCTGAAAGTCCTTCTTGGGTTTGCATACCTTCATTTTGTGCACTCAAGAGACCTCAAAACCACTTTTCATGCATTTTCCTGCAAACCATAACATCATACTTCATGATCACTCCTAAAACAAATTTAATTACCTCTATCCATGCTCTCCTTCACATAATCACCTTAAAATATGATCTTTATGCCTCATTAGGCTAGGTAGAGTTAAAGAATGGTCTAGGTGCAGACCAAGATTAAAGGACCTACCTTCAAAAACTCACTTTGAAACACTTCTAAGTGCATCCACACCTTATTCTCATGATCACACAACCTCTCACATGCCTGAGTTCACACACCTTATCATGCCACCATGCCAAGACTAGGCTCAAGATTCCAATGCACTTGACACCTTGACCTGTTCCTTCCATGTCATGACCTTAACAAAACATCAAACAAGCAAAGATAAGATATCACTACACCAATCTCTTTTTTATTACAACAATATTTCATAGCCTCATATAGACCTAAAATCATATTACCAAGCTTCATATGACTTGGCATATTTATGAAACAATAAGGCATTAGTTACCTTCAGATTCTCTTACATGACAACATCCTTCAATGACAACACTCTCTCAATGACAATGCTTTCTTCATATGGCTCACCCTGAAACTCTTCATGTCATGACTATGCCATACTATGCACATACCTATTCATATCATGACATCAATGACTTGTACAGACCTCTTCATACACTATGCTTCCTATGTAGACATTGGTTGTCTTCAAACACTCTTTCCATGACCTGTACTTTCTATGCTCATAATAATCATGATAACTCTCAGCAACACTCTCTTCTTTTCTTATGATGAACTCTTCTCTCTCATGGAAACACTCTTTTCTCTCATGCACCAACACTTTCATGTACCTTGACATATCACATACTTCCATATGTCCTTAGTTACTTTTGACATCAACCTTCATTTGACATCAACCTTGACAAGATGCTTCTTTATATCACACACAGTCAATCTTGACATGATAAACCTTTGACATCAATGACAATACTCAACATTGTTATGAATAAAATAGCTCTGATACTATATGTTAGGATCAATAAGCTATATCTTACAATGCAAGTAAATAATGTAAAAAAAACAAGTTACAAAATAAGAGGTAAGAGGGAACACATTATACAAGAGAATACATGGAAAACCCTTACCAAACCAGCAAGAAAAAAAACCACAGGGAAAATAATAGCTTCTAAACTTCATATTAATTACAGCATCAACTCTTATACATAGTTCTTCCATCAACTCCTTACAGTGCTAACAACCAAGCACTCAGTGCTTACTCTTGAAGCATTCAAGTTGTGAACCAAGCATAACATAGCTTTCAGGATCCACCCTCTAAGCATGCAAGCACAAGCTTACATAGATCCACTAATTGAATAATTACAAAGGGAGAGCTCATGCATATTTATGCATTTACAACAAGAGAGAATAATGTGAGAAGGAACTAAGAGAAGATAAAAATATGCCATCCTATAGTGGAGAGCACTATTCATGAATAGGGAACCATGTCTCCCCCATGTGCAAAGTCAAGCCTTGAATGATATCTCGTGATGCCCACTTGACCACTCTATGTGCACTCCAAAGTGTTACTCCCCACTTCACATGTGACCTAATCTAGCATAGTGATCCATGTCCCCCACTTTCTCATGTGCACTCACATGAGTCAAAAGATTCCCAAATTTTGACCACATCCAATAAGAGCCCACAGACAAACTACACCCCATAAACACATGCCTAAATAAAATCATGAGATCCACTTCATCATGTCCTCACATGCATCCACAAAATCCAACCCATGTGACTACATGGAAAAATGCACCCCATTTCTCTCTCCTCATCTTTTCAACGTTAAAGATGCTCCATGGGCCATACCACCCACTATGGGCCACACCATATCACCAACCAACCACATCACTAGTATGCCATATCACCATGAATAGTGATTATGAATAGTGAATCATAAATAGTGACTTCACACCTAATACAAAAAATGTGCATAATCAAAATTCAGCTATAAAATTAGAAAAAAAAAGAGCCCAAAGGGTTGAGGGTTTTAGAACCCTAGGTCGAATTCACCGATTTCTAAAAAGTCGATGTAAATATAAAAGTAAAAATATTTGAATGGAAAAACTAGGCTAAGGCTTGATCCATGTAAATAAGACACAAATATCAAAATTAGATCTGAAAAAGTGAAAATTGGAATCAAATTGTGGGGAGAAACATCAAAATATGTAAACATTTGAAGAACGAAAGGGTTCACCAATTTTAAACATAAAATGAACACTATGGTGAATAACCAAATGCACAATAAGGTAAATAGGGGGAATAAATGATTCTTAAGTAAATATAGTATAAACTATGAATTATAACCTTGAGTGTTTCTAAAAAACAAGAATCAATAGAAAAGTAACAACTATAATAAGCCAAAAATAATGAAATAACAATGGAGATAATACTCTGACATGCCTAGGTAGAATCTTGGGATTATGAGACTAGAACAATAATTTAGAATTTATTTATATAGGTTTATGTCAAATGTATATGTTAGAAACTAAAAGGACAAATTTGGTGCTTCAACTACAACCACTAAATATGTCCTGGATGAATTTAGTGGACCGTTAAATTTGTATCGCCTATAGCCGTTGAATGTGTTCTAACCCACCAAATATGTAATTTGCTCTTTTATAGATTTTATATGCATTTTCATATGTCATACAATGTTGTGTGATTACAATGTAAAATTGATGGGCAAAATTCATTATTTTGTCTTCTTTTCACTCCTTGGCCTAACCCTTGAAAAATGGTAGCAAAACAAGTGTGTGAAAAGCTAGTTGACTCAAAATATCCATCAAAGAGTTGTAGTAACATATCTCACATGTTTGGAATCAATTCAATGTAGTTCTCTTGTGTGAGTATAATTTTGAATGAGATTTTCACCTCCGCTCCCTAGAGTAGTGCAATGCAAACTACATGAACATTCATCTAAATCCTATTTTGGTACAAGTTTATGAGTCACAAGGCTTGAATCGTAAGTGTAGTAATATATTTGATCAACAAAATCCCTAACTTGAATAATGGATAAGGTTTTCTCAACCTTTGAATGATAATTAACACTTGGTTAAATGACTAGGTATGATTTATAGATATAATGATTTCTAAGACATGACTTGTGAAGGCCAACCATGGAATATTGTCATAAGATAAATTTGTGGCATGGGTAATCAAACCAAGGTTGACCCACAAAAATACATAAGACACACCAAATTTGCATGGGACAGAATTGTCACTGCACTTGTAATTGTCAAATTTGCCTTAGACAAACAAATGTCTAAAATGAGGATTAAAAACTTAGAAAAAAGATAAATAAGACTTTGAATTGAACATAGATGAATGTCTAGGACATAAATAAGTCTCATATGCTTGAGAGAGTCTAATGTGGGGTAAGAATTGTCAAAACTTAGCCAAATATAAACAAGTGGACTAAGTGTGACAAAACGGGGAAAAGACATGATGGAAAAAGGACTTGTACCAAAATTAGGTATCTACACCTACACACTTTGTCCTTGATTTTTCCTAAATTGTTTTCAAATAGACCTTTCCTCTTCATAACAAATAAGAAACAATGGCCTCTTAATTAACATTTTAAATTCATCTCATTAACAAAGTAGTGGTAGTTTCCTCACAACCAAGGGATGAACATAACTCTCAAACCAAATTAAAACTTGATGATCCAAATTTTAGTTTGGAAAAATTTTCCAAGTTGTGATGAAACCTATTTCATAGCGTAGATCTTGTCGAGATCTTTCCAGCGCTTCTTTCGGATTGCAAAATGGAGTCCAAATGCCCAAGTTATAGGCTGCTGAAGTTATTTTGCAACAGGCAAAATAAGGAGGTGTCGCAATTAGAATGTGACAAGTGGACCAATCCACCATTGACATATGGCAGTACATTTTAGTACGTTCATAAAAAAAATTGGTTGGTGTTTGGTTTTGTTTCAGCCTCTGATTTTTGATAGCGATCGTATGGAGAACCGTGGGCCCTGTTATTGGCTCGCTGGGGGCCCTTAGCGAGGTTTGACACACTTGATTAAGGAGGGGTGCCTTGGCCTCCATCTCACAATGCTATGTATTTGCATTTGCTTATAAACTATCATTTTGTACCCACCGGATGCATGTGGGACAATTGAATTGTAAGTTTTTAAACAACTTGTAATTTCCTTGGTAAGACTCTACAATTTACTTACCAAGCCCCATTACACCACATGGGAGAACACACACACTTGCCATGCCTTCCAACCGCTTTGTCGAGTCAAGCTTGAGATATATGCCAAGGTTGGATACCGTGAGAAATACATGCCACTTTGCCGAGTCCACATAGCTCGAAATGTATGGAAACCGTGAGAAATGCCGAGCCACATAGCTCGTGCTCTATCTTCCACGTACCACATTATATGCCAAGTCATAAGAACTCGAGAATGATGTTGATTACCAAATGCACCAAGCTGGTACAACAACCAACGTACCATGTTATGTTTGGTGCCTTGAGCCCACCAAAAGGGGCGTCGACATTGGTAAAGCAAGCCGCCTACCTATTAAAGGACACAAAGCCGATTCAAATTTCCCAATGTCAGATTAAAGTGGATAGCCCAAGCGCCTAAAAAGAAGGGATAAGACTGGAAACCATGAGAAATGCCGAGCCACATAGCTCGTGCTCTATCTTCCACGTACCACATTATATGCCGAGTCATAAGAACTCGAGAATGATGTTGATTACCAAATGCACCAAGTTGGTACAACAACCAACGTACCATGTTATGTTTGGTGCCTTGAGCCCACCAAAAGGGGCGTCGGCATTGGTAAAGCAAGCTGCCTACCTATTAAAGGACACAAAGCCGATTCAAATTTCCCAATGTCAGATTAAAGTGGATAGCCCAAGCGCCTAAAAAGAAGGGATAAGACTTGAACCCGTGACCTCCCGTGCAAAAAAAATAGGCCTTGACCACTTGAGCTATGGGTTCACAAACAATATATATCGCACGAACTTTTATTTGAAGGTAACCTTCGTAGGACTATGTAATTATTTTAAGAGGCCGAGAGCTAGATGGAAGCTTGGAGATAGCTACCAAATGGAATTTTCTCCAATATCTGACCTTATACATAGAGGGTAAGCCTTTTTAATTATGTTTTGTAATTAAAAAGATAATGTTATTATCATTATTTGGATAGACCAATAGTTTGAGTGAAGGGACCAAAGCAACTTCGGAAGGGGATTGAAGACTAAGGAACGATTTCATGTGGCCGAGCTTGAGTTTATCAATGTACGTTGAATTCTTGGATAGAGATCAGACCTGAGGGGAGTTGTGCAGCGTTTTGAATAATTTGTAAGCCATTTGTTGCACAAATTTAATAGAAACGGTCCTCACTATTGGGCGGACCCAGAGACGTATGCAAGATATGCCGAACTCCGTTATCAATGTCGGATGGTATAATTGTCTTTGTTTGCATGTTTTAAATTTAGTTTTCAAATTTTTAAATAAATCAAGAACACATGCAATTTTTAAAATTTGACAATTTACGACATTGGATTTAAAACAAAAACCAGATTAATTGGTGAATGGAAGTTAAAATTCATTTGACAGTTTCAATCCAATTCGATAACCCAAGAACATTTTTGCCAAACAATTTGTAAGTTCTTTTGAGTATTTCGAGAATTTGTTAAGTTTGAGAAATTCAAAATCCGTAGTTTTTAAACTTCACTTTGAGTTTATAAGTGTAGTTTACAGATCACTTGATTGGTTAGATTCAACCTTATTAAAAAAAATGTTGTTTTTCAATAATTTGATAATTTGAAATATACCTCTAATTGGATTAACCAATGATCAAGTATCCCAACATTTACTTCACCTTCATAAAACTAGATTTCCACTAAATTTCTATGTTAGCCTCCATTTTGAATGGAGTATGAGCTTGATTGTTATTCGACTAGTCCTCATGGTCTCAAAATCTTAAGCTCTTCACTTCCTTTCAAGGTCTCCATAAAACTCCCAACGTCCCCATGAGAGCCTACATAATCTTCTCCAACTTGTCAAACTTCGCCAAGGATTGAGAAATATTTGCAACATCCTCTTCCTATTTGTTGAATTTCTTGTCATCATCGTATTCTACCATCTTCTGAGCCATGCATCTCACTTCTTTATTCTACCTTCTTGTGGATAATTCTTGTTGCCATGAAAACAAGACACCTTCTCCACTAGCACTGGATGCACTAATAAAGGGCATAAATCTGCAAAATCGTCACACCACACAACAACAAATAAAAACCTATTCTAATGCCAATTTAATATGTAAGTAGTATGAATATTATATTATTAATTCATCAACACTAATCTAAATTGTTTCTAATAAGACTTGATTGATTAACATGTTCATCTTATTATTTTATAGAAAAACATTCTTAAATATGAATAGAATTTAATTTTTTTGTGTTGCAAACTTAAAGGAAAGAACTGAACATGAAATAAGAGCAAGGAACTACTACAAAACTGAAAAATAACATATATACACAAAACAAGGTTTACCTTAGAGAAACCCAATGTAAGAAAAACTTCAAAAATATAAGAATTGAATAATTAAGCATTGTGAATTTAAAATAAACAACTAAACACAATATAAGAAGGAACCACTATAAAACAACATAACTACACCAAACAATGTTTACCCCATAGAAACCCAATGTAGAGAAACTTCATAAGAGCGAGGTATTGCCTCCTCTTGCCATTATCTCTTTTTGTTGTTGGAGAAATGTCGCTTGCTCTAGGCCTTCATAGACACTTTATAATATAAACATGCCCAACCACCCATACAAGTTCGACAACTAGCTCAATTCAACTTCAAAAGAATGAGGGATTGCCTCCTCTTGCCACTATCTCTTTTTGTTGTTGGAGAAATGTCATCTGCTCTAGACCTTCATAAACACTTTATAATATAAATATGCCCAACCACCCATACAAGCTTTTCAAATTGCTCAATTCAAGTTATCATACTTCAACTCCTAAGAGAGACAACCAAAAAGAAAGAACTACTATGAACAATTACATGCCTTACAATGGCCCCCTTAGCGTGTATTTACACATGTTTACATTATTAGAAGTTCAAATTGGAAGCTACAAAGCCTCAAAAAAGGAAGAGATGTTGTTTTCAACGGTTACTCCACCCATTGTTTGCCTTCATGTGAAACCACCACAATAACCACCGTTAAAGTAATTGCCCTATGCTTAAACCAGCATGTTTGTGACACCAAAGTTTCCTACAACTTGCAAAGGCCATAACTTTTGAATACAAACTCAAAATCATATGTTTTTTTTTGTGTTTGTGTGTTTAACTTTTTAAGAGGAACCCAAATATGTAATCAAAAACCACTTTGGATATTTTGGCTATGTTGTTTTTGCCTTTTTCATGCCAAATTTATGAGATTATATCATGTTTCAAACATTTATTGAATCTCATTAACAATCAATTAACTTGACCAATTAATTTTGATATAATAAAAGACCTTTTTTTATTCAAAAAAATCCTAAGAGAGTAGTGGCATAAATTGGATAACATTTCATGATCAAGTTCTCTTGAAATGTATAAACTAATGCATTAAAAGTAGATCCATTCAAAAATTCTCAAAAAATGTATAAACTAATACAGATTCATTCAAAAATTCTGAAGTAAATAGAAAGCAAACTAGAACCGAAAGGCCACTTGCAATAGGATCATATCTTGATTTTTAGTAGTAGTACATAATGAGGACTGCCCATTTTAGAAACCTAGGACCACCTTAAAGTGTTTTTTTGTTTTCAAATAGAACAAACAATAACCATAACCTCAATGTCTCGGCATCCACCCACATGGGATGTTAACCAATTGTCATGACCCCATAAAATAGCATATGAAGACATGGTCTTTTCATGTCCAACAATATCAATGACAACATTTACGTATAGAATGGCCTCAATTTGTAAATGATAGTCATTTGCTAAACGCTTGGTAGGCACCTATAATCTGGGGGCTAAACAATTTAAATGCAAAGGATGTCCATACCAGAGGCTAGAAAAAAAATTTAAAATGTACCAGTCAAGGGGGAGGGCTATAACCCCCTTTTGATTCCACCATAACTTTCCAAACTCAAAAATTTCAACGTATTTGGTAGGCCAAAATAGATTGCAATTATGTATTTCCCCATAATTCAAGACAACCTCAAAATGTTTTATACATCATCAAATTTGGGATAAAGCAACAAAAAAAATTTGGCCTCAAGAAGGATGAAATATTTGGTTTTGGTGGTAGATTAATCATGTCAAAATTTGTTGGGAAAAGGCACTTTACAAATTAGTGACCAGGTTTTGACCAAAAAGCAAGGTGAAAGCAATGCAACAAGATATTCTTCAAAAAATTCCTTAATGTACCTCACGTCTCAAAAAAATTGTAAACAAAATAAATAACAAACTTTAAAAAATATTATAAATTACTCATGGAAGGCAACAAGATATTCTTGGGCACATTATATAAAAAGAAATTTTAATTTTATGTTAGGTGTCATTTTCGTTGTCAACCTTGTTGTCACTAACACTTCCTTGAAGTGACAAAAATGGAATTACCCCTCTAAGAAATTTTGTTAGTATCTTAAAAGTGATTACAACTCTTAAGATGCTTGACTACTTGTAGAATAGTGGGAGCTAGAGAATTTTAATTTCTAGCTCTATTTCCAAAATCTCTAGAAGAGTTAACACAGCGATTAATCAATCCTCTTTTGATGAAAACACCAAAAAATGTCTTGTTGAAAAAGATATCACTCCTATAATTTATGGTGCCCTAAAAATTTACAAAGGGTTTTAATAAGACCTATTGTTGATCCCATTGACTTGTCCACCTATGCCTTAGCCTCATTCTTGGCCAACAAAGTGAAACCTTTTATGGGCAAAACTTCTTCATTTATCAAAGACTCTTTTTGTCACTTTTCAAGGACACGAAAGTCTGCAATGAAGAGATTTTAATTAGCTTTGATGTTCTCTCTTTTTAGAAAGGTGCCTATTGACAACACAAGTAAAGTGGTAAGTAATCACACTTATAAGGGGATTGTTTCACTAGCAGCACCATGTTTGAAGTCCACCTTCTTGACTTTCTTAGGGGTCATTTATGAACTAACAAAAAGTGTGGCCATAGGTTCCTCTCTCTCGCAGTTGCCAATTTGTTTATGGAATACTTCAAAGACTTAACTCTTAACTCTTTCCCCTTGAAACCTATTTGGTGGAAAAGATACATAGATGACACACATGTCAACTAGACTCATGGCTTAGAGAAATTAGAAGACTTTCATAACCATTTAAATGAGGCTTTTGGTACTATTAAGTTCACCAAAAAACTAGAATTTGAAATAAAACTACCCTTCTTAAACGTCCTCTTTAAAAACCCTGATGGATCTTTCTTTCAACAAGTTTATAGAAAATCTGCCCCCACTGATCTTTGTCTACACACAAACTAACACCATCATCCTTCTCAAAAAGCAAGAGTCCTCAAAACCCTTGCCACTAGAGCTTATAAAATCTGCGATGATGGTCACTTGAGGATGAGCTCAAACATTTAACTAAAAATTTTAAGAAAAATAGCTACAAAGGGAAACAAAATTCTAGAGCATTCAAATCAGCTAGGAACACTCTCATTAGCCCCAAGATTTTGGCTGAAACCTTTAATAGACCTTTTGCTTTCCTCCCATATATTGAAGAATTTTTTAATAAAATTGCAAAAAATATTAAAGAGCAAGAACATCCATAAAACTTTTCTCCCTCATAGAAAACTTAGAATGTTGATCAAACCGTCCAAAGACAAGTTAGAACCAACTCTTATATGCAAAGTATATAAGAATGATTGCTCTTGTGGGTTGCCATACATTGGAGACACTGGGCACTCAATCAACACAAAAGTTAGTCAACATGTTGCCGACATAAACAAAGAAAGAGTAATTAAGTCAACTTTAGCTGAACATTCCTTCAAAACATATCATCATATCTGCACTAAGAATAACAAACTGTTAGTTAAATGAAACCATTACCTCAAACATCATCTTAGAGAAGCCATTGAAATCTACAAATCTAAGAATAACTTAAAACAAGATGAAGATCTAGATTTAAACCAATTCATTGGGAACCAACATTAATTTACTTAAAAAATGATATTTTTAATCCTCATTTCTTGGGTTTCCCTCTAGGTCTCCCATGGTTGGTTGTCATATTCATTCTCAAATGGCCTTCGTCCTTCTACTTTCCTCGTGCCCTAGTCTCCTTTTGTCATATTATCTTTCTAATTTACCATGGCCTTATTGACTCCTTACTCAAATTCTTAAATTATTTAATACTCTAATGTCCTTGGCTTCAATTTCCTTGGACGCTCTTTCCAAGTAATCTCTCATAGTTTAATTTCATTGCTCTCATTTAATGAATGTATGTGAATCATCTCTTCATATTTCCCATCAACTAATTTGTTGCTAACTTGATTAGGAGCATATATAATCTAATTTTTAAACAATCACCAGCGTATTTCCAGTTTAAGTTGCCCTTTCTTGTCTTTGATTGTAGTGTCCTCTCTCCTTAATTTCTTTTTTATATTTTTCCCCAGAACTCCTTGACTAAATAGTACTTCATTGCAAACATCTATAAATATAACCCTGGGTCTACAATTTAATCTTATTATTCTCTCACCCTAATGATGGTTCATTCAGTGTGATCCAAAATAATGATTTCAAATCTTTGACACAGTTTACCTAAAAAAAAATTGTTCGCTTCATGGACCGTGGAACCACCATCTCTCTAAAAGTGTAACTGTCACCTATGATTTTTGACAAGACTCCCTAAAGTGACCAATGGCCTTCCATCATAATTAGGTTTTGAAATGCCTTGTGTTTCTTATTTAAAAACTGAAAATTCTGAACATGGTTACAATTGCCCCTCTAGATCGTGCAATAGAGTGCCTCCATAGATCTTACAAGCGAGTTTGTCTGAAATAGTCAGATATAGTAGGGATCAAAACTTGATCCAAATGCTAAAAAAATTAAGATATATAAAGATTACTTTTTTGAAGGGGTGTCAGCTTTTCAGGGGTCTATTTTTACTCTGTTTTAACATACAAGTAGAGTTTCACGAACTGCAAATACATGATCTTTCCTTGGCTACCTACTTCGGTTCTCCATCAACGAATACATTTAGTAACTCGTGCAAACTTCATTGCAACGGTGATAATAATGACAGAATACATTAGAAACCGCATATCATGATATCGTATGAACGTGGAACCAAAACAAAATCTAACTTCTACATTATTTTCCACGTCATAAGAAGACCCACCATGTGGCATATGCCCTTAGTGTTACTTTATGATGCATGTTATGACTTACAACGACTGGTTGCTACTAGCATATTGAATGGGAAAAATATATATAGCTTGTCCTAAAACTTAATCCTTCTTGACAGTTGCTGAGTTGATGATGTCCACAAATTCAGGCTGCAAAACCAACGTTACACACAAAGCAGTTAAAATAATAAATCTGCAGACTAAAGAGATCCAATTATCTTATTCAACTTGGCTTATCAAAGGTAGAAAGAAAGCTAAACAAATTGCAGCCAACCTTCAGAGACGCCCCCCCAACAAGAAATCCATCAACATCAGGCTGTCCTGCCAACTCAACACAATTTCCAGCATTTACTGAACCTGCAACGTGCAAGACAAATAACGTTATATTTACTCTAGCCAAGCAAGAAGCTGAGTAGCATGTATAAAAGCAATTCAGCGAGGAGTAAGGCAAGAACATGTCATCCTACAATAACAAAGATTTAAAATTTCCACTCTTCCATGACCTAAATTTCCAGTAATATTCAGGTCTCGTTCTTTTCCATTTTTGACCCAAAAGAAAAAGTGGTGATGATAAGAAAAGATTAGTCTTTCAAATTTTAAGGAAAACTTATAGACAGAAGCTAGTTACCGCCATAGATAATCCGGGTTGATTCTGCTACTTCAGGACTAACATTTACTTTAAGCCAATTCCTTAATTCTGAGTGAACCTGAGCAAAGCCAATGAAGAGAATTGTCTCAAGACAAAAGTAAAATTGAACAACGTTTTTAAAATTCTGCATGAAATGGAGTACTAAATGGATTAAGTTTATGTCCATTCTATCCAACAAGTAAGAAAAGCAAGAAAGCCAAATATAACTAGGCTAGTTATATTATGACTGCATCTTCACATCTAATATTACATATAATGTATGCAACGTTACAGACAAACATTGAAGAAAATTACATAGGAGAGTTGGAAGACAATATATAAAATGAACCCACAAGTCCTAAGTAGCAAGAGTCACTATGATCAAATTCTGTAATAGACCGTAGTCAAAACTCCTGACAATTGCACAACTAAACGTCACATTATTTAGTAATTTTGTCTGTTTCAAAATTCGAGTTCTTTTCTTTTGATGGGTAGCTCATAACATCAGAGTAAGGGAGCTATGAATACTATGGTTTGAAATATACTGTTACATGAAATTCATGGAGCTATTAATTTCCCTGAAGATGCATTTCCCAACTCCTCAACTTAGAGACTTCAGAAAAAAAGGCCAGACATCAATATTGATTTGCTTGCAACATGTATCCCAGAATTAGAGACGAGAATTAGTATCAAGTATCAACCAAATAAGTCAGATTTAACTACTTTCTCTGCTACCTCACAGTGTCTCCAGTATTATTCTCATATAATCAACATATGCTACAGTAAAAGCCAACAAGTTAGGTACCACCATACCTGTGATGTTAAACCCATACAGTGAAAGGATAAAAGATATTGATATCCAAATTTAGATTCTTCTTGCTTCCATATCTGAAAACGGTGTAGCAGGTTAACTAAAATCACAAATTGTATAGAAAGGGTTTACCTCCTGAGCCTGGGCTGGGGTTGCAACTCTTCCAGTGCCAATGGCCCAGACAGGCTCATATGCCAAAACAATGCCACTCCATTCTTTCACCTTCTCTGCAGAAATTTATTGCTATGATTTATTAGAACAAGATGAGGTACCACTTTTATAAGATCAATTTCAACATAGATCACACTAACAATTTCAGGAATAAAACAGGTATGAGTAGAGTAGAAAGTAGTTAAATTTGTGTACATTAAAAGCTTTGAAATAACAAGCAGCTCAAACTATGTCAAATGGGATGAGGTTAAGCAGTAGAAGCAAATGGGTTCGAAAGTGGAGGCTCAATTGAAACCCCAGGAGACATGATAAAGTGTTAAAAATGCGAAAAACGCCGCATCCAACATGATGCATGTGGCATACCCCATCTCACAAGGTCAGGTGCAAGTCCCAGGTAACATTGAGCGACAGATACCCATCATGGCAACTAACCCAAATGTTACCCAAAAAATGGGTAATTTACTAAATCAAAAAAACAAGAAGCAGCTCAAACTATGAAAGGTATCGACAGTCGGAACTATGCAAGTATCAAAAAAATGTGCATTTTAAAGTTGGCCATTTAGCTGATTTTTATTTTTCTCTTACATGATGTAGTGCTCCAATGAGTAAAAGAGAATTCAATATAGGATCTGGAAAATAAAATGCAATATTTGCACTTCATAGTATAATTCATTTGAATATACAAAGGATGACATACAAGATTGCACTTGAATAAGGTGACACTGTTAACAGACCTGCTCAAAAGTAGATCAAATCAAGATTGAAGCAGGTATCAAATAGGGATTCAAAATGTCCAAAAAACATTGATTCGTGCTGCACCCGAGAGGTGCATGGAGGACAAACTACAACTAGACGGATCTGTTCAAAGAGTTGTAGAATTGTAGAACATGCAATGGAATCTAAACAAGATGCAGAACAACTATTAAACATTCAAAATGCAAAGAGCAAAAAATGCTACTTTATTCAATTGAAAGATAGGGTATTGGAATATATGCATACTATACAAAGTAAGACTGAGAATGAAAATTCCAGTGATCAAAGGGGGTAGACACTTCCTAACTGGTTTGTCTAGTTTGTGACAGACCAGAAAGTCTGAGAATGTGATCCAAGCACAGGAAGGGTCCTTCAAAACTACCTTCTCATTTTGGTACTCTTGTCGGTATTTTGGTACTAATAGAGTATTCCACGGCACATCTGCATGATCTGAAGCATTCCCGAATCAGCATACCAGTGCAGCAGTTCTGTTCCACGCAAGGGTCCCTGACCTTTACACCATGTGCAACCTGCACCTCACTGTCTCGCAGGACTTCGCAGCATCTCATGGACATGTGCAAGATCTCTCAACACCTTTGCAACACTCTGTACTTGTAGCATTGCACAGCATAACACAGCATCCCTGCACTCCGTGCAACAAGAGAAGTACTGCACTACTTTATATTGGCTTGCACCATTCAAATGGCTTTCCCTGGGTCAGCAGCATCTCAGTTAGCATTCATTGTTCGACGCTCCACTCGACTGGCACACCCCGAGGTAGCACACAACACCAAGGGCTTCTTCACGTTGATCTTGGCCAACCTCTGTGCCATCATCCCAGCATGTTGGCATCTCTCCTAGGCAATGCTAAGCTTGATTGTAACACCCCAAGTTGAGGCAAGGCACTAAAGATAGATTGTGCACACCACACAGTGTCACACTTGCTCACACATCATGCACCACTTGAGCACCTATGCGACAATTTATGGCCCCTGTGGAGACTCTCCACACTTTTGCACGCTTGCACAACACCAAGGGGCATACCGCACAAGCTTGTGCATTCCCGAGCAGCCTGTGCACCACTGGGGCAGTGCACATCATTCACGCATCCTCTACGGCACAGTGGCACAATGCCAAGATGCATAACGTGCAGCACTTAGGTTATGCACAAGACTCATCTGCCACATGGACCCTCTACATGACGTCACACCATGCCAAGTGGATCTCTCTAAGTGCACGCCTTATCAAAGCCCTTGTCAACATAAGGCACACTGGAAGTTCAATTCACACATATACAAAAATTCCAACCGTCACTTGGGCAAAAGATGAACCATCCTCTTATGTACCCCTCATGTGTTGTAACCAACTCCTTGTAATGATATATACATATATATTGTAAGGCCTCTAATAGCAAAGCATTGACCATGCACCCAACATGGATCTTGGGTACTTGCATGGATCGAGTATCTTGTATCAGACATGCATCAAGATGGTCATCTCTCTCACATGTTAGCATGTCTCAGTATCTAACATTTGTTGACCATTGTAGTCACATTCCAGACTAGGAAAATCAGTTAGAAAGTGTTGTCCCCTTTTGATCATGAGAATTCTCAATCTCAACTTTTATGGTCATTCGTAGTCTAGACAAATCAATTAGGAAGTGTCTCCCATTCTGATCACGGGAATTCTCATTCACAGTCTTAAAGTGCATTGTACACATATGTACTATACCTATATAGAAGTAGCATTATTCTGCTAATCTCTCTACATTCAAATGTGTAATGGTTTGTCCGTATCTTGTTTAGATATCATTGCATGTATTACAATTCTGCAACTCTTTGAATAGATCTGTCTAGTTTAAATAGTTGTAGCTTTGTCCAATGCGCACCTCCTGGCATGACACGGATCAAAATGAGAATTATTGTGATCAGAAAGGGGGGAACACTTCTCGATAATTTGCTTAGTCGGGGAGATGTGTACAAATGACTACACGATACCAAATACCCAAAGCATGCAGGGGATCACGATATGCCGACATGACGCAAGCTCTGGATGTGCCACTTGGCATGGCGCAATGTGGTGCAGAGTGCCCACATAACCGTTGAGTCATGTGCAAAGCTAGACTAATGTGTACTGTGCTACAAGGCACTACGGAAGCACACAAGGGTCCCATGAGTCCATGTGCACAACGTGAGATGTTGAGGATGAAGCAGTCATGTGCAAAACTGGTTGTTGTGCAATATGCTTTTTGGTGATGCCCAAGTGTGCAAGGGTGTCACGGAGGTTGCGCAAGTGGCACGCACTGGCGCGATGATCGATTGGCTGCATAGGAAACACGAGCATGTGCAGCGTTGCATGATATGCACATTGTTTCCTTAGTGCCTTGCCTCAACTCAAGGTGTTCCAATCAAGCTGAGCAATGCCTAGGAGAAATATCATGCTGAAAACAATGATACAAAGGTTGGTGTGAAGATCAACCTGTGTCAAAGTCCTTGGGTGTCATGTGCTACCTTGGGGTGTGCCAATCGAGTGAAGCACTACTCAAGGAAAGCTAACTATGATGTCGCCTATATGGGGTAAGCCATTCCAATGGTGCAAGTAAACTTGAGATGGAGCAGTATTTATGTAGGCTATGCGAAACATGGAGTTGCACCAAACAGCATTGAGATTGGAAGGCATTTCCAGGCAAACGAGAGCCCCACACCAACAGTGCATTTGAAACTTATGTGCTCACTGCCTATTGGGTGAAGTGCACATTGTGATCTTCAAATCTATGTAGCATGTATCCTTGTGTTGTGCAAAAGACACAAAATGCTTTATAAGTGACCACAACACGACAAGAGTACCACAATATGAAGGTAGTCTTGAAGTCTAATAAAAATGCTATGTTGTTTGGATATAGGTACGAGTAGGACTCGGGTACGTGGGTACGCCATTGTTCTAGAACCTTGATTTGGATACGCCGTGGGTATGTCTGTGTGTGTATATATATATATATATTTTTTTTTTATTTTTTTTTTATTTTTTTTAATATATATATATATATATATAAACAATGCATATTACTAATTTTGTTTTTAAAATTATAAATGAATATTATTAAAATAAATAAATATTAAAAATATAAATTAAAAAAATTAAAAGTTGTAAAAAATAAATAAATAAATAAAAACTAAATTAATACAAAATTAGAAACTAAACATAAAATAAAAAATTATAATCAAAATTAAATAAAAATATATAAAAACAAAACTTAAAAAAACATAAAATAAAATAAAATAAAACAATTAAAAAATAAAAAATATACTCTATAATCAAAATAAAATATAAAAACAAAACCTAAAACAATCAAACAAAACGTATTAAAAAAAACAAAAAATAAAAAATAAAATAAAACAAAACAATCAAAATAAAATAAAATAAAACCCTACCCCAGTCTACAATCTGCCCGTGCCGCTGAGTCGTTCTCTCCATCGATGCAACCAAAGGCAACTGGAGGTCAAAAGATTTGAGCCCAGGCGAAGGAGACCAAGCAAGGAGGTAGGCAGCTCGCGGGTAGGGATTAAACCAAGCTCAAGCCGTGAACTGCATAGTGGACATGGCCGTGGACTGCATTTTTTGGAAGCGTTTTTTCTCCAAACTTCCACGATTTTTTCCAAATTTTTTTGGGCTTTTAAAAACAGCAATTTTCAAATTTTTTGGTGAAAATTTGCCAAACCTTGACCCATGCCCCCACCGAAAACACTCGGAGACGACCTGAGCACACTTGGAACAATGCTAGATGTTTCCGGCACTGTTACGAATGCCTCCGAGCGTGCCTGGGATGTCCCCGTACCAGAGGCGTCTCTAGGGAGGAGACGTCGAGGGGGAGGCATTTCCTACAACACGATAAAAATGTTGTAATGGTGCTAATTCTAGGGTAGTTCAATCAGAACAACATGAACTTGATACAAATTCCTATGGTAGCACAAAATCTGGTGTAGACCAAAATCAAAATAAACGACAAGAGTAAAGCAATATGAAGGTAGTCTTGAAGCCTAATAAAAATGTTGTAATGGTGCTAATTCTAGGGTAGATCAATCAGAACAACATGAGCTTGATACAAATTCTTGTAGTAGCACAAAATCTGGTGTAGACCAAAATCAAAATACCACAAATGTGATACCAATGTTGCTGATCCTACCATACTTCAATCAAGGTAGCACTTGATCCCAAAGTTGTCTGGCACAACATCAGTTTGATGTCCAACATTAAAACTTTGTGATACATGACTTGAAGTTGAGAAACCCCATGTGCTCTAGTTCTAAGAAGAACTATGAAGCTTCATGTGTTACGCAAAACATGTTACAGAAACAAAATGCATGTTGATGACGCAAAACCATAGAGATGTTGATACACAAAGCCTTGTCAAAATAAGGCACACTATGCAAATATCTATGTATGCACAGATGTGTAACAAGATGTGTAGTTATCCAACACATTACTGATACTCAAAGCTTTGCACTTGTAAGTACACCTCAATGAGTTGATCTTTCCCAAACTATCAAGGTCCAACCACCCAAAATGTAATTTCAGCGAAAGCGCAATCCTTTTGCAAGAATGTTTAAGAACCAACAAGTGGAGGTTGCTTCTTCCACAGTCCACAGGAATGAATCTCCCAACACTGTTTAGTTGTATGACCGCTACGTTGGCAATATCTACATGTAACTGGAGTATGTTGTGTCCTCATTGAGAACGTCTTTGTGAATGGCCCAGTGAAGCCATGTGGTGTTCCTAGAACTGTTCTTGCACATGTTGTTGAGGCATGTGCCATGTTTGGTGTTGATGTTGCGCAAGTTGTCACTGGGATGCATGCATGGAGCATTGTCGAGAGGATTGCACCTATTGAAACAATGATTGTGCAGAGTATTGTTGGGATGCTCGTGCGTCTTCTTCAGCTCTATGAAAGAGACGATGGGTTGAATTACTTGGTGCACAAGTTAAAGCACTTGGTGTAGGCTATGCAAAGCACGATGTGGAAGCATTGTTGGTGCTTGACTGCGGGCATAAGCATACAAAACCTTCTTTGCTTGCACTACAACCAGTGTAACCAAGACCGGTGTTGCACAATCTCATCTTGTCTAACGAGGATTGATGATGCCTTGGCCATTTTTCCCTAGGCCTAGGCCTTCATAGCCCATTTGCTTCCACAACTTGGAACCAAAGCCTTTGATGTGTTTCTCAAAACTGCCAAACAAAGGTGTGGAATCAAACTGCGGGGAATGACAGGGACTTACCAGATTCTCATCTGTCATTGCATAATTTGTCATCGTATGCACATCACATGTCACAATTGGGCATAGTGGTGTGCTAATAACTAGAGGATCAAGGGCTTGAACCATGCGCACTCGAACATCAAGTTGCTCTAATTCTTCTTCCTTTGCGGAGAGTTATTGTTGTAGATTATGCATGACTTGAGTACATCTGTCCTCAACTTGAACAAGACCTTTGAGGACAAGGTCAGCAACACAAACATTGTAAGCCATCAGTCTATTAATTGTTCCATGAAAAGATTGAAGCTTTTATCATTATACTAGAAAGCATCATGCAACTAGTGATTATGGTATTGGAGATGTAGGATCTCCTTGAGCAAGCATTTGTTTTCATCCTGAGATTCCAAAAGGGACGCCTTCATCTAGGGGTTGTTACCTTCTTGCTCCCTTTACCCATGACTAAAACAACGAAGAGATGAATGCGGATCTCACATCAATTCACTAAGTGTAGACAACTAATGACAGGACAGTGCGACAAAATTGTAGCTCTAATACCGATGATCTATGTGGCGCCCAAGGGATGCACAATGGACAAATTTCAACTATTTAAACTAGACGGATTTGTTCAAACAAAGTTGTTGAAATGTAGAGCATGCAAAGGAATCTAAACAAAATGCAAAACAACCATTACACATTCAAAATGCAAAGGGACGAGCAGAACAATACTACTACTATTCAAAGGAAAGAACAGGTTTTGATATATACATGTATAGTACACTATAAGACTGAGAATGCAATTTCTGTAACGCCATGCCTAGCCTCACTTTGGCTTAGACACATGGTTAAGTATTATTCGGGGTTGGACCCATTGATATGCTATCTATTCATGATTGTTATCAAGTTTTATCTTATATATCCTTTGGTCATATTATATTGGATCATGGAAGAAGAAATGTTTATTATTGTTAAGATAAATAATCATTTGATTAATGTGATTTGATTTCTCTCTCTTCCAGCCATAGAGGTATCGTGATGAGTTTGGTGCATGTGCAGGAGACAGAGGTTTCCAAATGAATTAATATCTGATTCACATACCAACTATGAGATGAGTTGGTTGGGTTTGCATTTAATCCATTGGATTCTTATCTGAGACGACACGGCACAAGCGAGAGCTTTAGCAAAGGACAACTGCAGTAAGCATAGATGCTGGCAATTGATTGACAACGAGGTTCACCTTAGGTGCAACTGAATGTATGACATGTTGGATACCTGAGCCCTTAACACCTTACGCATATGTGGCATAAGCACAAGGCGACCATTTCCCATGGACAGGAAATAAAATAAGATGGTGAATGAATGTAATAAAACCAAAAGCTTTATGATCACGAATTATAAATGACAAGATAAAAGACGGATGTATAAATTATAGAATAAAAAGAGAAGCCAAGGGCTTCATAGCCATCAAAGTGAAATGTGACTATAATGTGTGAAATAATCTCTATAAGCAGTCTGGCAGCGTCCACAGAAAATATTGAGGCAAAAAAAATTAAATGATGGCCACGATCCAAGCCACGGTGGTTGGAAATTGTTTAACATACAAGTGAGCTAGGAGCAACCTAAGAAAGGTGGTAGCTAGTATTAATAGAACAGCGGCCAAGACCATAGAGGTCACAATCCAGATCTTGAGGAAATCACAGTAGCTGGCAAACATTGAATAAGAAAGTGGACTGTCACAAGAAACGCAGTTGCTCATCAACAAAAGTAAGTGCAGACAAGATAGAAAGCGGCCAGAAAAATATGTAAATGTAGACGACTTACAGAAGGAATGGAGACTGTTACAAAAAATGACAGCTGACCTTGCAACTTGCAGAAAATGAATGTGAACAGAAGAAAATGCAGCTACAAGCAATCTTGAAGTCAAAGAACGGCAGGGAAAGCAATCTCAGAATTAATGTGATTAGCTCAAAGCAGTTTGAACAGTAAATGATCAAGATGACTCTCTGATGAAGGGAGAAAGAGATATGTAGAGAACTGCCCTTCGAAGAAGGCACACAATTCTGGAGAGGGACAATTATTTTGAAGGAGAGAAAGTTTTGGAAGAAGTTAGTCAATGGAGGACAAAGTCTCCATTGTGAAAGCTTCACGTCGACCTATGGTATCACAGTGAATAGATACCCAACCAGATTGAGCCACTTTAGTGTAATGTATACACAGTTCTGTGGCAAGATAAAGATCAGCTAGATAAAATGTTTAGTTGAAGAAAATCCTTGGCCAACATTATTACAATGCATTGGTTCTCAACCAAAGTGAGTTACCTTAGTGTAATGCATACTCAGTTCTATGAAAAAGGAAAGCTCAGCCAGATATATTTAGCGGAAGGAAAGCTTGGGCAGCACTGTTGAATGCATTGGTGCTTAACCAAGCTGGGTTATTTTTGTTGATATGTGAAGTCAACATTTGAATACGCAGGGGGTGACCAAGCTGGCAGGTTGGGCGATTAACCCGAGAGTGGATTTCTAGGTAGCACAAATTCCGTACTACACATTTTCGGGGAGTTAGTACACGCGTTTTGTACTACAAGTGGATATGTAGTACATGCGGATTGTAGTACACACGGGTTCGTACTAACGCAGTTTTGTACTATGTATTTTTTCTATATAAAGAACCCACGAATGGTGAAGTATTATTGAGTTGCACTCATTGTACGGATTTCTCAGCTTGTGCGTGGCGACTGCCATTATTGTAATTGTGGATTAATTCCTGGATAATAAAATTCTGAAGACCTTTTCCTGTGGTTTTTTACTTGGCGATTTGCCAAGTTTTTCCACGTGATCTCTGTGTGTCTTGAATCTATTTTCATTTTACTGTGATTATTTCTCTTTGCATGCTGTTATTTTTCTACAATTTTAGTGAGAGAACATTATTTCTCAGCTTGTGCGTGGCGACTGCCATTATTGTAATTGTGGATTAATTCCTGGATAATAAAATTCTGAAGACCTTTTCCCGTGGTTTTTTACTTGGTGATTTGCCAAGTTTTTCCACGTAATCTCTGTGTGTCTTGAATCTATTTTCATTTTACTGTGATTATTTCTCTTTGCATGCTGTTATTTTCCTACAATTTTAGTGAGAGAAAGTTATTTCTCAGCTTGTGCGTGGCGACTGCCATTATTGTAATTGTGGATTAATTCCTGGATAATAAAATTCTGAAGACCTTTTCCCGTGGTTTTTTACTTGGTGATTTGCCAAGTTTTTCCATGTAATCTCTGTGTCTTGAATCTGTTTTCATTTTACTGTGATTATTTCTCTTTGCATGCTGTTATTTTCCTACAATTTTAGTGAGAGAACGTTATACTTACAGAGGATAGAGCAGCGAAAAGGATTCCTCAGTTTCACCCTATGGACTACATGCAAATGTTGTGTGGGTGGCCAAGTGGATCATAGCACTAAATCATCTCATTGCAAATATTGATGATCCACAAACCAGCACTAAAAAACAGGTACACACGTTCCAACTTAAAATCCCTCTTTTCATTTCCTTAAAAAGAATGATTTACTGATAGAAAATCTAAGTGTTGATTTGAATAATGTTAAAACTAGTTATGAAGAAACTAATTAGCTTAATCTCATTATTTTGCTTAATGCATTATTATGAATGCTCTTGCTCTTGGAATGATAAAATGAATGAGATTTAGACACCTATGTTCTTATTCCTTGAGAATAAACACATTCATTGCAGATCACTATACTGCATATTCGGGGATATCTGTCCACCTCAAACCACTGGATTAAATAGCTTCCATTAATTAAAATATTAAGTTAGCAAGATAAGATGCATTTAACAGTAATAAGGTGGTAGTCCATCTTATACTAGTTCGCTGTGGATTAAGGACAATCCACCCTTGCGAGAAAGACTCGCAAACGTAACCCATTTAAATTAATGACTTTCGTTCTATGATCAGCCAACTAATAAAATAGACCATTGGTCATTAAATACTGCAAGAAGGCAGTGTGGTCTAGACATAGGATATGTCTTTATGGATTGACGAACCTGCGCATTTTGAGATGCACTAAGAATAGTTCAGTTGTCCATATCTAAATAGCCTTATAAGCAAGGTTGATGAATAACTGCATCTTTGAGAACATTAACAACTAATTTATGATGAATAACTGAGGATAGCCTCAGCACTGAATGGATGATCTTAAAAGAGGATGCCTAAATGTGATTTGGGTATAACATAATAAGCTTTGATATTAAGAACATGATACTTCATCTTATAATTGTTGTTGTGTTTTATGAAACCTGAAATGGTTGTCAAACAAGCTGATTGAGAATTTTTAGCAGGGAATATAGCTAGTTTTTGTCTCTTTATAGATAAGAGAAATGGTTAAACTTAGGTTCAAAGCAATTAGTTGCAACAGATTTAAATGCCTTCTTATCTGGAAAAAGAAGACAATAAAGTTTAACAAAGGATTATTACTTAAAAGATGTGCTCGGCCCAACAACTAATGGAATGTGTATCTTTGGCTGTAGAGACACTAAAAGCCTGCACGTAATTTAAATTCATAAGCACTATTAACGAGAAGGGTATTGAAATTAAGGCCTGACATTCACATAGAGAATCAGCACAAAACTTGGAATGTTTTTTATGTTGCACCTTCATGTTAGTTAAGGGACTTCCTTCTTAAAACACATGAAGGCAAACCAAGAATATAGTTGGTACCAAAAATGGAAGATTGCATGGTTCCTTTTAGGTGTTATATAAGGAAGTGACTATAAATTGTAGTGTGTGGAAATTGGCCGACATAGTATGACCAACACAAAAGAATAGGATAATGTTTATATAAGCTATTATGATAGACAGCTTTTGAATGTCTCTTACATTTAGCACATTTTGACTCTGAGTAAACAGATGACAGAGACCTTCTTTCCTTATCTCAGGAGATCTTTAGATATGTGTTTAAAGGTCACATTAAACCGCATAAAAAGAAGGAAGGCCTTAAGGATGAAATCAGATCTAAACTAGACCCTTATGATTTATTTGATCTTCTCATAAAGAGTAGATTAATAGACCAAATTTAGAATGTTTTTAAAGTTGTGCATTTCTTTCATGTGACTGATACTCAGACGAAATTGAGATTGCTGCTCAGTATTGAGATGAAGATTGGGCAGCAACTCCTGGGTTTTGTTGCCTGTCTTTAGTTTTCACTCGAGTATAACTTGTGTGGCTCGACTGAAAGATTTAGACCCTGTGCATTAAGCCATGCCATACTTTGAAATCAAAGGCAAAGAAAAACCTCTTTGGCAAATGGTTCTATCAAGTCCCACTCTTCCTTTTGAAGTTTCAATCTACGATTGTCCTTTTGTCATGCAGACCCAAGGACTTAGTCACTTGCCTTCGCATTTGGTCGCATGTATTTTTTGGCTTAAACCCATGGCATTGACTTTGGCATTGTTTTCTTTTCTTAGTCAATGGCATTGAAATTGGCTTCGTTTTCATGCTTGGTCGCAAAATAACTTAGCCGATTTTCGATGTTTGATCTCTGAATTTGGGCATAAGCTTTTGTGCTCTTTCGCAACCTGCCACTTGTTGCCTTTTCACAGCTTTTTGCGAAGTCTCGCATTTACACTTAGTCAGTCAAGCTTGCCACACATCATCATTGCATCACCCGGTAGCTTCGCAACATTCTCGAAGGCAAAAGTCTGAATTGACTCCTTAGTGCCACTTGGCACGATCTCACATTCTCTCACTCTCACAAGCACAAAGTAAGTCGACATAGAGCCCGAGGACTACAGGGTTACAAGGCAATCCGAGCTTGCCACTTGTCAACGTGCATTTAGTCGCAACTTCACAACTTTTATGTCAGGCTTTTGTAGCAAGGCAGCCTGCGGGCCTATGAGGCAATAGCATGTCGCCACGTGGATCAACCTCGCATCTTTGCTCAATCTAAGATACGCTAGCCCACCAAACTGAGTCACATGTCTCCAATTCCCAACGCCACGGCATAAAGAAAAGTGCAGCATGTCTTAATGTCTTTGCCCAACTGAGCTTGTGAGCCTATTGGAAGGTGCCAAGTGTCATCATGGCACTTGCATGGAAAAGGCATGGCTCGTATTTGAATAAGTAAACAGATCTGCGACTGTGCAAAATGACGTCACGTAGCATCAGACGTTAGACAAAGGGGACATGGCATCACCCAGCTAGTGAGGCCCATGATTCAGACAACCACAAGGTATTGTGAATGCCTGGTTGCCATCAAAAAATGTGTATATGACAGAAATCCGCAGGTACCTCTATCATCTTTTAGGCATAGTTATCAGTCTTCAATAATTATGTGATCAAAGCAATATTAGTCTTCAAAGATACTTCGACCACTAGTTCATATTTTATGTATGACCAAAATTGGAAGCATTAGCTTGAGCGAAGGCAGTGAAGATTTAAAGGGATAACCATGGCCCTAATCTTGGGAGGAAGTAGTCTTTTGTGGGCCCATAACCCACAGATTGTAACCTGGTGATAGCATTGTCAAACCGAGACTAACTTGGTAAACTTTCCATATTAATCCGAAAGGATTAATGATGAATTGTAACACAATATTCGTTATTGCAAATAGAGGTGAGCTTTTGGTGAATGTGTTGATAAGCAATGGGTTCATTCACTTTCCGCAAAGTGCAAATTAAGTGATTAAAGAAAAAAAAATGTAGTTGGTTTTCGAGTAGCACAAGGGTGGATGCTACAATTTCCCATAATCAAAAAGGGGGAGACACTTCCAAGTTCCTACTTGATTTTTATAGACGGTGAATGTCCAAAAAGACTGAGAATGAGAAATCTCGTGATCAGAAAGGGGGAATAATTCCTAACTAATTTGCCTAGTTTGGGAGATGTGCACAAATGACTACACAATGCTAGATACTCAAAGCATGAAGGTATTTGTGATATATGATCTTTGTCTTCCCCTTGTTATTGAATGGCTTACAATATATATCATTACAAAAAATTAGCTACAAAAGAAGACAATACAAAATGATTCAACTTTTGCCACGCATGGCGGTTCACCTTCTTGCAATTGTGACGGTTGGACATCCAACATGCAAATCGCTGACATGCGCTCTATCATGGCACAAGCTCTGGATGTGCCACCTGGCATGGCACAAACCACATGGTCGCTGAGTCATGCACGAAGCTAGACTAATGCGCAATATGTTGCATGGCACTACAAAAGCATGTTGTGTAAGGCCCGCATACCCTGATTGTTGTGTGGTATGCTTCTTGGCATTGTGCACACACGCAAGGGAGTCAATGAGGTTGCACGGGTGGCATGCACTGTCACGGTGATGCTCAAGGTAATAGGATGCATGAGCATGTGCAGCATTGTGTGGTCTGAACAATGTGTCTAGGAGATGTGCACAAATGACTACACAATGCGAGATACTCAAAGCATGCAGGTATTCATGTTATCTGATCTTTGTCTTCCCCTTGTTATTTAATAGCTTGCAATATATATCATTACAAGAAAGTAGCTACCAAAGAAGACAATACAAAATGGTTCAGCTTCTACCCCGCACAACGTTTCGCCTTCTTGCAAGTGTGACAGTTGGACATCCAACATGCAAATTGTTGACAAGGGCTCTATCATGGCACAAGCTCTAGATGTGCCACCTGGCATGGCATGACATCGCACGGACCACATGGTCACTAAGTCATGCGCGAAACTGGACTAATGCGCAATATGTTGCATGGCATTATATAAGCATGTCGTGTATGGCCCGCATAACCTGATTGTTGTGTGGCATGCTTCTTGGCATTGTGCACACACGCATGGGTGTCGATGAGGTTGCACGGGTGGCATGCACAGCCGTAGTGATGCTCAGGATACGTAGGATGCACGAGCATGTGCAGCATTGTATGATCTAAACAATGTTTCCTTAGTACATTGACTCAACTCAGGGTGTTCCAATCAATCTATGCAATGCCTAGGAGAAGTGCCAATAAGTTAGAACAATAGCACCTAGGTTGATGTGAAATCAACCTATCTAGAAGACTTTGGTATCATGCACTACCTCATGGTGTGCCAATCAAGTGAAACACTACTCAAGGAAAGTGGACTGTGATGCCACCTATCCAGGGTAAGCCATTTGGACGGCACGAGTCACACCTTGGAGTGGCACAATATTGTATACATTGCACAGAGCACACGAAGGCTATGCTGCACGGAATGCGGAGGCACTAAATGGCATTGAGATTGATCATACAAAATTCAATTTGAGGCATTGCCCCACGAAAGTGGACGTGCCCCTCAAACCCACACTAGCAGAGCCTTTGAAACTTGCATGCTCCACGCCTATCAAATGAAGTGGTCTTTGGAGTTGTGCAACATCTATCCTTGAGTTGTGCAAAGGCACAAAATGCTCTATAAGTGACCACAAACCAACAAGAGTACCGCAATATGAAGGTGGCCTTGAGAGACGCCTTTTGTGCTCAAATCAAACATGTTTCTTATAAACCAATTAAATATTTTACAAAAGAAGGATAGTCCCCTATGCCAAGTATAAAAATCAATTCAATGCAAGAAAAGCAAAACCTATATTTACACTTCACACTGTCATGTCCCCCTTTTTGGCCTAAGCACAGACACGACCTTTAGCCTAATTCTTTTGGTGTTTTCACTAGGCTGAAGGAAAAAAGGTAAGATGGGAAACACTAATTTCCCCTCCTTAAAAGGTAAAAGTGAGTTTTCACTTAAGTTATTCTAATTTTGCATTAAGGAGGGCCCATTTTGACATAAAGGTCTTCAAAAGCCTTTAGGTGTTTCTAAAGGATGGCCGACCTTATAATCCACTAACCCTACCTTCATAACTAAAAAGGTGAGTATATAGAGGGATTGGATTTCATTTGAGAGGTATGCATGATTTTAATAATTGAAACTGTAAGCTTAAGCATGAAAACGCTTTTATCCATTAAGGACAAAACCCTTCAATGGTAGTTGGAGTAAGGACGAAAACCCTTACATTCAACTAGGGCATCCTCATTCAGGGGTTGTATTGAATTTCATTGCTCTAATTTTTAGAGAATCTTCATCATATTTTGGACAATAACTTCATCTCCATTTTTAGAGCTGGTAACTAGGGTTTGTAGCCCAGAAATTAGGGCAGCAACCAGAAAATCAGGGCAGCGACTGGTTTGAAGGGACAGCGTAGGGTTTTGAGGGCTGTGGATTGCTTTTAAAGGGCTGTACTTGGTGCCCTAGGGCAGCGAACTGCCTATGACAGCTGGATGACCTCTTTCGGGGTTAAATCTGAGGGTTTCAATGACTGTTTAAAGCCAAAACTGCAGTTCTGAATTTTTAATCATTTTTTGCTATTTTTATTAGTATTTTCCAGCTATTATTCACTAGGAAAATTCAGGAAATAAGATATTTATTTTAGTAATAATATTCAGAATTTATTGGTGAATATTCAAGGGTTAATTATCGCTTTGCAGTTGGAAAATTGCATTTCCAGCATTCCGTAATTTTTATCTGGGGTTTGAAGTCAAAAAATCAAAAAAATCATAATTGTTGATTAGGGATTGATATTTGAATTAAAATTTGCAAATGTGGTGTTAGGGCTTGTCATGTTGTTATTAAGGTTTGTTGGAAAACCCTTTTTCCTTGATTTGTCCCAAGTTGGGGACATTACACACGCAAAAAACATTCCAGTGTAAATGCCACTGGTTATAGGTTTAAGTTGAGCATGAGTTTACAGGTTTAAGTTGAGCATGACTTTACATGACTTTAAAAATATAAAGCACAAAACGGATCAGCAAGAAAAAGAACAAGGAAATAAATGGTTACCAAAACAGTTCAGCTAACAAATTTTAGAAGCAATCAATTATAGTGCCCAATGAAAACATGAGCTACAAAATAAGATTCAGATATAAGTTACAATATATCTGCCATTGAATGAGATAATGAATGGGCTTATCAAAATATCACATCAGAAACAAATATGTATTTCATTTATAGCCATATCCACTAATATAAAAACGAACTTATGAAACTAACTTTGTAAGATAAACTTATATTCCATGTGGATTATGAAACATGTGATTTATTTAATAGTCCTTCCAGCTTGCCATGCAAATCATGAGAATGGGACCAACAGAGTCCCAGATTGGAAGTTGCAAAGAGAACTTGGAAGGGAAAATCAAGGAGCTGATGAGTGCAGGAAGAACAACAAAGAACATGGTGACAGCAGGGTTACTGCAACTCAAATACAAACAAGAACTGAAGAGACCCCCATGCCATCGAGTGGCTGGAATCCATAAAACCAAAAGGCAATGATGTCCTCCAAAGAAATGAAGGGGAGGGCACATCAAAGGAAACCCTACTAAGCTTAAAAGATGTCTATCCAAACCCCAACTCCATTGGGTCCAGGAATAATATTTACAGGGTTGCACAAAGACGGTGGAGTTCTCAATCAAAACGAACATAAATTTATATCATAAAGAGCTAACGCTCAAAAAATTTCAACAAAACCATGAAATAAAATATGATAATATCAGAGACTCGGCTTTTCCAACAAAATAATCTAAAACTAAGCCAGAGCTCTCTAGAAGACCAAGTCAATGTTCTGCACCAAAGCCACATTGCAATTTCTGGAGCAGATGACAGAAATTCAAAAAACAATGGCATTCGTGGCCTCTAATTTTATCCAATGGACCACAATGATGGATGGAGTATCCGCCACACCTGGAAAAGCACTGATTGATGCTGGCGATCAGGAAATTGATGCTTAACTTTCTGCTTTTCTCTGATCTAAGTGTTATTGACTTCTTTTGGTATTATTACGTAGTTAAAATATAACCTATTTCATTTATAGAAGACTTGTTAAGTCTATTTGGTTATATGCTGCTCATATGGATTTTTTGTATTTATATATGACTTGTTCCCAGCATCATAGTTTAGGGATTGCATGGTTTGGATTAATAGTCCAGACAGTAAGCGACTCTGCCCAGACCTGGGTACCTGATTAGGTCTAGTCTGATTCATAAAGGCATGTTTAGATTGGGCAGGAGCCAATATTGATTTTTAGAATACTTGAATTTTCTTCATTGAATATTTACTTTACTTATAACGTGAACCCTGAGAAAATAACAAGTATAATAAAATAAGTTGTGCCACAACCTGCTATCGCTTTGGTTTGTTCAGAGACCACATTCATTGTATCTCCAGCTTCCCGTTGCTCAAGAGTCTCTCCAACACAAGCTATCACCTTCAAACCCTGACCAAGGGCATAGGATACTTTATCTGCAACAAACTAACAATCCATACAACAAGATCAAGACATGTGGCAGGACCATGATAGACATCCCTGGATAATCAATAGAATAAGCCACAAGTAATTAGCCATACAGACAGGTGGAATAGCATGTACAAGCTAAAAGATTGGGATATACAAGGTAAACCATGCCAAAAGATGGAATTACTATAACTCAGTCCGACCCTAAAAAATAAACCATAAGATCAGCACATTTGCATTTGTTGAGCCTCAATTGACATGTGACTCTGTTTTGTAACATTAAAAGGGGTTATTTTACAAGCGAAAACATCCATGAACACGTCTAACAATTTTCATTACGCAAATGCAATGTTATACCTCGTTCGCTTCTTTCAATATAAGCCTTCTCTCTGAATGGCCAAGTATAACCCATGGAATGTTTAAGTTGACCAGCATCTCTGCACTGCATTGACAATATAGACACAGAAAAATTAAGTCGGGAAGGTTAAATCCTAGCAATATTTCGCTCAGCTCTAACATTCCACATACGCTCCTCCATGTTGGATATCACTGTCCATTGGACCCAACAACAAAATAAATGTCAATCTGTATACAGGAACAATTTGCAATACATACTAAAAAAATGTTACTGATGAAAAGAAGTCAAAAATGAGGAATATGACAGTATATATCAATAGGACGAGGGCAGAAATAGTCACTTCTGGTCGAAGAAAACAGCTTCCTTACCAGAGAAATCAAAGAAAACAGCTGAGTGAAAACAATTGTACAATTGACAGGGAACCATTGACTCACACTGTGTTCATAAATTGCAATCCAAGCCTCGCAGAAAGATGAACCCTTTTAGGAATAACAAATTATTTGAATTGATCTAATAGATTGAATTAACAATAGTACTGCATATTCTACAAACAAAATTATTCAGTAAACAAAATGTAAGTTACTTTTCCTATGGCAATCTTATTCATCTTTTAATATTGGATTACCCATTCTCAAAAGTTTAAGTAGGAACAGTTATAACTTATAAGAGAGAGAACTAGATTTAATGTCTATTGCACTTAAATATTAAACCCCATATCTGGAATGTAATTAATAAGTACTGAGTTCAAAAAATACAGGCCAAAGACAATCATATCTGTCCTCAACTAATATACATTTTATTATAGTACTTGGGTCCCATTCTATTTCTCACTAGGAAAACAAAAATATTGGGATAGACAGGAGCTTGCTCCAATTTGAAATGAAATTGTATTAAACAATTTGTTACTTCTTTCAAGTATTTGTGCTTGTAGCATCCATTGCAATCAAGGCAGATTATCACTGACCCAAAAATATGACCAACCTCCAAAAGAACCTCTTGGGTAACAGTAATGGTTCTGCAGAAACACAAAATCTGAATCTTCTCGTTTTGCAATGGCACCGCAAGCTATAATATGCAGGGTTTGCTTTAGAGCTATCCAGATATCTATTTGATTGGGAGGATGATGGCATTCACTGAACCATCTCAACTTGTCAACCCCAATTAGAAAATCCTTGGCATTAGCATGACGAATCTGGCCTGAAAAATATGAGTGCAGCAAAGAGAAGACACTCAGGTGAATTCAGACATTAAGTTTTAACATTAAAGCTTGTTCCTCATCATGTATATTATTGACATCATTTTTTCAAACCCTCGCTGCAGAAGCTCAAATGGTTATATCAAAAAATTTAAGTAGCCAATACGGGTACGGGTACAAGTATCGGGTACATGGATACGTGGGATTTTCTTTTGGGGGTTTGGGTACAGCTGGGTACGGCCGTACCAAAATATATATAAAAAATTAAAAATATAAAAATATAGCCATATAAGCAAAATTAACCACATAATATGCATAGAGGAAACATAATAAGTTAAATAACCACAAAAAATACTAATAATTCGATGCCAAATATCATAATATTCAATTGTCGAACGTAGATTAGTCTTATTACAAGTACATAGTGCAAATGTTAGAATGTATGGAGAAAATGCACTCTCTGCAGTTTGGTGAAGATTACAATGAGATGACCTCGTGTTAAATCAACTTAAGACCATGGCTTATTCTCTTCTTTGAGCTTTTTCACGAGTTGAGCTTTCGTATTATACCTATGCAAATGATCTTACTGTATGCACTGCACAAAAAGAGTCTTGGAGAACCATATTTTTGGGACATAGAGGATAAGCAAAAAAAGACATTATTGATTTCAACCTCTCTCTCATCTTGATCATGTTACAGAAATTTATTCCCTTTATTTTGGCAAGGCTGAAACACAATCAAATAACTGGAAGACTTGCTGACTTGATCTGGCAAACCTTCATAGCTGTTATATACAGGCGTAATAAAGAAGATACAGATGAATCGACTGAGGCTCACGTTGTGAAAACATAGCCAGCCATTGAAACAGCAAGAGTGCACAAATATGCAATGGGAGGTAAAAATGCAATGAAAGGTAAATGTGTTGTTATCTTTTGATAAAATGAGTGTGATTGATGCTTTTAGGGTTGCAAATGCACTTTAAAATGATTTTAAATGTTTTTTGAGGTCCATATTTGACTTTGACCGGCAAAATAATGAGGAAAAAATTTAAAAATATGCTTTTTTCCAGGGGGTATGCCAGCCCTATGCCCAGGGTACACCCCAGCCCCTGCGAGTATGCCTGGGTACGTCTCCAGGGCATACCTGCAGGGGCTGGGGCGTACCCTGGGCATAGGGCTGGCGTACCGCCCCCTGTACCCATACCAGACGTACCCAGGCATACCCGCAGCGGCTGGGGCGTACCTTGGGCGTAGGGCTGGCATACCGCCACCTGTACCCGTACCCAAACGTACCGTACCCATACCAGCTGGGGCTTACAGGCATATTTGGTAACGTAGCAAAAATTAAATGTTCAAGAGGCGTCTTGCATCTGCTATATATTCAGTATGTGCTATTATAATCGTTTCTGACAAATCTAGTTCAAGACAATAAACAATACACAACTGCATTTTAAAATTTTCAGCAAAATAGATCAAAATTCCACCTGATCTCGCCAGTAAAAGCGCCTCCTTTCCTCACCCAGCAATTTTGTGCAGCAACCGCAAAATCAGAGCGTAATAAGCTCTTCACTAGTGCAAGAAACACAAATGGAGGGCTAACAACAACTTCTGCAGGAACCAAGCTCAGTCAGCAATAATCACTTGCATTGATCATGGCACTCTTCCTGTCCCGATCCCAAAATATTAGAGAAATAATCTAAAAACATAGATATAGCAAATGTTTAGGCAGATCATCGAAGTATAGGACAAACTTCACATATTTTTTCACAAAAACTAATTGAATTTCATCACGTCCAGATTGATAAGATTGATTATGACAAATACCAAAAAGATAGACAACTGTGATACTGAACAATATCTTACTGGTCTTCTGCAAGTCCTGTATGATTTAGGTACGTAGATCCAATAACCAGCACAAGTTGGGATGATTGACAAAATTGTTGGGTTGTGTCAATCGACAACATGTGTGTTGAATCTTCCCAGTTTAAACCTAATTAGGCGGTTTATTTTGGGTATGGGTTCAAGTACAGCAAATCAGGTTCACCGGTATGGTAATTTTGTTTTGCCCTAGGTACGGCTTGCATACAGTTGTACAAAAAATATGTATGGTTAAAAAAATAAATATTAGCAGTATCTAGCCTAATAAACAGGAATTACCCACATAGTAAAGAGAGAATAAACAAAAGAACCACATACTACTGCTGATAAATTGATAATGACAAATGTCATGATAAATATTATTTATTAAATCAAAATTAACATTCATCGTCATAATGCTCTTCATTGAGAGGGTACAGCATTAACATCAACATCATTATGCGGTTCATTAAAACCACAAGCATTTTCTTTTTTTATCAATAGTCAAGGTCAATTTGTGGAAAAAATTGGAAAAAAAAAATTAAAAGGTAAAAAGCCTGTGCGTACGCACTGGGCATACCCAGACCACCCTGGGCACCGGGCGTACCTGGGGCGAATTGAACCCATACCTGAACCGGGTACATGTCCCGGACAACTACTGGAGGGGGGATGGGGCAAGAGGGATGAACCGGCTACTTAGAATTAAACTACTTGTGTAATCAATTTAATTAACCAACTAATTACAAAATAAACATCACAAGGCACTGCCTTGTAAAAATGCATTAAAGATTTTCCTCAAAGATGGCCAACGTATATGCTTCAAAATCATATTAGAGGTGTTTTTATAATTAAGGCATGGAAATGAGAGCATGTACCATTGATGACCCACATCAAGTCTTCAAAAATAAATAACCACAAAGCTTAAGAATCAAAAAACATATTCTTACAAAAATCTGGTGAGTTTCTGAAGATATGGACATTTAACTTTTGCTTAGCTTCATCAGCCTTGCTTAAGCCCAAATTCTAGCTTTCTATACTTTTGCTGTACATTGTTATCAGTAACACAACTCTTGCCCAACCTTTCTGTCAATTAATTACATACTTGTATTTATAATCAAGGGATCTTTATGTAACAAGTACTTACCAACAACATCTTCAGATGGCACTTCTGCTGCATTTAGCATGCTTACAAGTTTCTTAACCTCCTCCAATGTTCCATTCTACAAGGCAGACTCAAATACAGAATATCAGAATGTTTCTTGATCTTTATAAAACCATAAAGTGAGATTAAAAAGGAAAAATAAGCATTTACCGTTATAACTAGGACCTCTCTTACTTTGCACTCCAAGTATATACAGTTTAAATCCAAAAGGTGGTATTATTTAAACAAACAATGAAATTTTATATAGATGAATGAGACATTTCCAAATTTTGCCATCTAAATCTGATTTCTCCCTAGTTATGCTATTGTTTCTACATTAATGCAGCATTTACCATTCCCAAAGATGGTGTCCCTCTGTCAAATTGTTTAATCAATAAATTGAGAACCATAGTCCAAAGGGCTTTGTTCCATGATCTTTCTTATGTTGGAAACTAGGAAAATGGATAATTTGTAATACATCTAACTCAATCATACTCTTAAATCAAGATATGCAAGCAACGGAAACAAGAATGAGAGAATTATTTCTATGCTAGATGGATGGTATACATGTTAGCTGCACAATTCATCGGCCATCTTCAGAATCCATACTCGCATCATTATTTGAAAAGATGGCAATATTATTAGGCAGCAATTTTTATAAGATTTTATAGTATACTTGCATCATTATTTGAATAGATGGCAATATTATTAGGCAGCAATTTTTATAAGATTTTATAGTATACTCGCATCATTAGTTGAAAAGATGGCAATATTATTGGGCAGCAATTTTTTATAAGATTTTATAGTTGTATTTTTACAACGTATATATATATATATATATATATATATTGTGTGTGTGTGTGTGTGTGTGTGAAGTTTTGTGGGCAAATTAAACTGGCACAAGGCAACTCCAGACGCACACCATCAGAATCATGTCCTAAAAAACTGAAACAATAAACTATGAAGCTTTGTGGGAGTTTTGAAAGTATATACATCATCATGTGATGTAAAATGGATGAAACAACTCAGGGCTAAGAAACTGATTCTTTAAGAGAGAAGGTAATTCTCAGGAATAGGATTCTTCAAATATCTGTCAAACAACTCAAAAAATGGGATCTCAGCTTGCAAATAATTTAACCAGAATGCTTTATTTGGAATCAAGTCTCAACCTCTTGCTCCTATAGATAGAGCATTCCATTTTATTATCATGGGCACCAAAAGGTACGTTTGGGCAACCAGCCACTTTGAACATCATTGCACAAGCTGACGGGTGTTGGTGAAATATTTGGTACTCCGGGCAAAATCAGATTTCACAATAGTGAAGGAGAAGAAAAGTCTCTCCTCTATTATGAGGGGAGGTTCCCTTTATTGAAAGCAACAAAAACTAATCTAAACATATTTACAAGTTGAATGGGGCGTTTGTTGTTGTGACATTCAACAGTAAAGAAAAATGGAAAAAGAGAAGACAAATAATCATGGGTGAACAACTAAACGCAGATTTCATTCAACCACGCAACAGAAGACAACTAAATAAAGTAACGCGTTTTATTGGCATCAAATGCAATTACTGCTTGGAACTATGAAGCATGCATTAACGTAAGAAAACATGTATTCATAAAGGAAAACAAGACGCAAAGTTCTGGAATTCCTTGGTTCTTGGTTAAAGATTGAACACAAAGTTTCAATCTTCTTCCTCTTCAAGATCCAATTCTCGCAGACATAAAAAAGCCCTTTTATAATAGCCATTTCTTGTATTTATAGCAAGAGGGAATGGGCCGACCCTTCACATTCAAAATGTCTCTTGGTATTCTATTTTTCATCTTATTCTATTTTTTGCAATTTTCAATTTTACAAAAAGGAAAATATGAATTTCCTGAAATAGAAGTTAAACAAAACTAAAAAGGAAAATTCGTAGACTCCACTAGGAAGTCTTCTTTTGTGTTGCAGCTAGTACTGAAGGACCTATGGAGGCAACGAAACTTCTAACATGTTCTCCACTTTGAGCAATTTTGAATTTCTTGAATCTTTGTATTGCCTCGGTGGCATCATTCCCTTTCGGAACTAATACGTGTTTATACCGTGTCAGCCACCTTTCTAAAGTTAGCAGTAATGTGTTTGGAACTTTCATTAATTCAATCAATTTGTAATGAAATTACTTAAATCATTCGCAACAATAAAATAATATATCGTAGAATTAGGAGTAGAATAAGTAAATCCACAACAACAATTGATGAAAGAGTAGAATACTTGAATATTATGACTGAGCCACTTTGAGGGGGCAACCTCCACAACAATGCAATAAGAACAAAATTCACAATATGATCCTCTAAAACTAACTACTACTTCCTATATATAGTCTACTTAGCCATAATTACTCTATAGGCCGACCTAATAAGAACATAGAGAAATGTGACAAGAATATGAAAGAGCTATGTGTGCCACAAGTGGGCCACACATATCCCTAGACATGCCATAGGATAAGGGTATAGCAAAATTGATTATTTATTTCTTCAATTGAAACATGAATTTCACTAATCGTGGACATGGAAGCTACACTGAAATTATTTTTCTTGAAGAGCTTTTTTTTTATTACTTTCTCGAATTGCTTCTTGACTTCATCCACAGTATGTAGGGTGGTCGCATCTTTTTTGAACAGATCACAATGTATCTCATCAATATTAAAGGTGATTGTTCTCTATTTTTCTTTCTCATAGCTAACTTGTTACTCTAGCTCTTTTATTGCCCTATTCAGAATCTCAATCTTTAGGAGGATGCACTAAGACCATTTGCATGAAGTATCATCCTCTGTTTTTTCAAATACTTTGGCCTTGACCAGTATTGATGTTTCAAAATCAATCATTTCGCGAATATTACCTTTGATGTTTTCCCATATCTTTAGCTCACGCTTGTGAGCTTTGATCTGTTGTTTCATATTGATAACCTCTGAATCAATGGTCATGAACAGCTTTGTCACCTCTTCGATATATTTCAGTCCGCTTGGCAATACTTCCTCCAACCTCCAAAGTCTTGCCATGTGAATTATACTTACTAATAGTATCAATAGCTTTTTTGCTTATAGCCGGCACTTGAGAAGGAGCATCAACTTGAGGTGTTGCAGGTGTATCAATCAAGTTGAGAAGGTAGTTGACATACCCTGCCAACTACTTTATTTGTTCGTGGAGTTGTCCTTGGGTGAGCTCATCTTGTTCTGACCTTTTGATTATTCTTTCTGTGGTCTCACACAGGTTGTGAATAACACTCTCCCTGGTTGCCTCTCTGAGTGATATCCTCTTAAGAGTATAGTCACTCACAGTCATCTATCTCTCCAATATCTTTCTCTACATTGGGCTCTAAAATTTCAATGCACTGAGTGCCAAAAGAATATGACACCAATCTGGAAGTGGTTTAAGCCTTTTTCAGAGGAGCCTTGAGAAGATCAGCTACTACGTCAAAATCTAGAAGATCTACTTCTACCACCCTCTTTCTTTTGTTGAGCATTGGTTGCATCCATTGGACATATCACTAAAAGCGGTTATTTGAGTTCCAATGGGAGGGGGTGTAGGTTGATTTGGAGGAGTAGCTTCTAGAAGTGGAGGGACACTTGGAGAGACTAAAGGGGATGGAGGGAGTATAATCTCAGCTTCCTTATCGGGTCCTTGTGGAATTGTTCCTTGAGTGGAGGCACAATATTGCTGCGTTGCATTGGGAATTAGGAAAGGGTTCACCAAGAACAACAAAAGAAGACTGAATCATCACAGTTTTCTTTGCCAATTTCTTCCTACCAACAATAAAATTTTCCTCACAGGTTTTTCCCAATTGCTTTCCTTGCTTACTTCATCATTACCATCCTCAAAACTCGAAGAACTAGGTGCTTCAGTCATCATGCTAGGGCTGCTCTTCTTTGGATTCAGTGCAGGAGTTTGCTTGGGAAAAGCTGAAATCTTTCTCTTTCTAGAACAACCTACTCCAATCACTTCGGCCAACTTCTTATCGAACCATTTTTTGGTTCTAGCCCATACTCTTTGGGTTATCTCATGTACATCTACTAGCTCTCTTACTGAGCAATTTATGATAGACAAGGGAGCAACGTACTCGGGGTCAATGAGATCAGTGATGTCATCAACCATGCCTTCAGGGACCCATTCATCTATGAATGTTTTGATTTGGTCAATGGTCGTTCAACTCCAATCTCTCCGAACTACCTTGTATTCATCCGAACAATTTGCCTAGCAGTCCTCCAAGTGAGGTACATGTTCATAAGCCAAACAGGTACCAAGGCATCTTTTTACATCTCTTTGTATCCACAAAAGATCTATTGGCATATGATCGAAGAGTGAATTGGGAGATGGCTAATTCAATTTCTTAAGCACTGACCGTTGTTTTACGTGTGAAGTGTCCCAATGTAATAATAGGAAACGAGACGCCCAAGACGTGTCTATCCCTACAGTGTTTGTGCACTGCACCAAATTATCTACATAGTTCTATCAATATGATCTTATAATTTGCTAGCCTCAGAAGTCTCAAAGGGTAACCTTCAAAACCACCAACCCTAATGTAGGTGAATTTCTGATACTGGAGGTAGTCGTTGCCATATTGGTTGATCAAGGTGGCAGCTTCATCTGATATTCTTCTGCCCCAATCTTCATTAAGAGATTGCACCACCCTCATTGTGAATGCATCGTTCACCCTGGTGAAGTGTTTATTGCTTTCTTCCAGAGTCAGCGAGGGAAAAAACTTGTTGGCTTGGGTGATAGGAGTGATACTTCCATGGTGTGAAAGTCTTGGATAGATCATCTAGGAAGCCAATGAATACACAAGGTAGGAAATCATGAAGAATTGTTTCATTGATTGCACATTTAGCAACCAGTGATGTAGGGAGCCACTGATCATCTCTCCCCAATCAATCAATCAATAAGTTGTTTGCCACAGCAGATGATGGCATGAACATCTAGGGGTAGAAACTTTTGGTGTCCTCATTACCTACTAGGTTCAAGTGAGTGGTCATATCTGAGAGCTCTTCTTGAAAATATGCTCTATAGAAATTCTTAGGCAATTTTAAGACTCCCTCTTTTATGCTTCAACCACAAATTATTGATAGCAGTAAAACACTTATTTGAATCTCTGTCCCAGTGTCTCTACCCTTTGGAAATGCTCATGCTAACAATGTCCTCAAGAACTGGAATCCTCAATGTCATTCCCATTGTTGTACCATCAACTTTGGCTATGAGAGCCACACCACTTGATTTGATTTCACGGGTTGATGGATCATAGTGAATCACACAAAAGAACACTAGATCAGACCATTGGACTAAAATAGGAAAACCTACTACTTGAGAGGCCACTTTCTGCAAGGCGAGCAGCCAAGGTGCTTAGATTTTTAGAATTTAGTCTACGATGAAATTCTTCCAGGTCCACATATCCAATTTGTGATTCAGCAATCTTGGGAATATCATTGTCCAATACCAACAAATGGCTAGTACCCCATATATTTGAACTTTGTGTTGTCAGACTCTAGGTATGTGAAAGTTACAAAGGTGAGGGAAAGGAGTCTGAGCGGATCACGTGGAGGAAATGCTAGTGTGGTTGAAATGAGTGGGTAGCAGTGATCATATGGTACATTTCTACAACTTCTAAAATATTCTCAGAATGGAGTTCTAACGAAGAAGGGAAAGCTCTATGAAAAGGGTGAATTACTAAAAGGGTACTACAAATTTCTCGAGGAATGCAAGAAAATTTGGGCAAAGTTTCACTAGGAAGGAGAGAATCAAGGGGCAAAATACCAAACCTTAAAACAAAACAGCGAGTGAAAATGAGTAAAAATGAGCCCCAAGAGGAATATATAGGCTCACAGACAGCTCGACGCGCAACAACCAACTGTTGGTGACCACACGTGCATCTTAGGACTGTCAACCAGCCTTCGCACATCTGCGTCCACGAGTCCACACATCCACGAGGGTGGATTGGTCGGCCCGCCGCATCCATCTGGAGCATGCAAACACACATCCGCAGATTCATGTTTGGTGCAATAACGGGGACAAGGGGGCCCAATTGGTCACGCTATCATGTCCCCTTTTTCAAATAAAGAAAAGAATAATTTAATAATAATGTTTTAAGTTGTTCCCCAATGACACTTTATGATAATAACTTAAAAGGGGCACTTAAGTCATTATTATTAATTGAGTGGGGTCAAAAGGCAGATTAATTAAAAGGCCAAATAAAAAAGTAATTATTGTTATGAAGAAAAAGGTGAATATTAAATTAAAATGTGATTATAATTACTTTAGAGTTAGGATGGATTAGCAAAAGTGAATTTTATAAAAGGACAAGAAGCGCAGTGAATTACATTATGATTGATTATTCACTTTTACCAATACCCGATAGAATTCCAGAATTCTTTCACTTTTGCTTGAGGAAGAAAACCTTCATTACAGCTGGATCAAAAGACGAAACCCCTCCAATCCACAGAGGTAATTTCTACTGAGATTGCAATTGAGCAAATCAACAAGGTATTTACAGAAAATCAGAAATCAAGGTTTTGCAAGGGTTTGAGCAAGAAACTCCAACTATTACAACACTCAAGGCTGCCGTATTATCAAGGGTTTACCCCTTATTGGCTGGCATCACTGTAGCAGCCCCTATTCGGGTTGTCATCAACCCTACTAATATTATCGATGTTGTTCTAACACTGTTGGGTGTAAATCATGGATTTCTAACGCTGACGTCATTGAGCAACATCACATATTAGGATCCCTATGGCCTGTCTTACCATCACATGTAGAGATCACAAGGTTTTTGGAGGGTTCAAGGGACTGTCATTGTCGCGTGAGCATCTGAACAGCCTAGCAAGGAATCACAAAATTTACTAGGCAAGGTTGGGGGATTGTTTGATAGTACAACGATGTCCAAAACTCAAATTTGTTATTCTAGGGTTTTGTTCCAATGTTGTACAAGTTACAGCACGCTGTCGTACTGTTCTACCAACTAGCAGGCTATCATATTGTTGTACCATCTAAATGAATAAATTTACAGACCTTCAAACTAGGGTTTGTAATTTTCATCTAAAAAATTCAATCTTTGCTTGTTTGTGATTAGCCTTTTTAAAATTACATTATTTTATCATTAGTGTATGAAATTTCTGAATTGAGTTGAATTTCAAAACAAATAAAAACAAGTTTCTAAATTCAGTAATTTATTTCTCAGAATTCAGTATTTTGTTTGAAAGGGACATTTTAGTGGTATCAGAGCCAAATTCTTGCTAGTTTGTTGGGAAAGTTAACATCTTTATGTAATATCACATGCATACCATTGGTATTAGTGGAAGAGAACTAAGATACTATCAAAGAGAAAAAAGAAAAGTTTAGCCACCAGAGATCGAAGAAAATATGGATGACAGAGAAAAGAGGATTCATTCGTATGAAATTAGTTATTTATATGAGACAATCTACATTATTTTATCATTAGTGTATGAAATTTTTAAGTTGAGTTGAATTTCAATATAAATATAAAAAAATTCCAAATTCAGTAATTTATTTTCCAAAATTCAGTATTTTGTTTGAAAGAGACATTTCAGTGGTATCAGAGCCAAATTCTTGCTAGCCTATTGGGAAAGTTGACATCTTTATGTACTATCACATGCATGCCATTAGTATTAGTGAAAGAGAACTAAGATATTATCAAAGAGAAAAAAAAAAAGTTTAGCCACCAGAGATCGAAGAAGAAAATATGGATGGTAGAGAAAAGAGGATTCCTTCTTATAAAATTAGTTATTTACATGAAACAATCAGCCAAGGTCAAGAGCATTTGGAAAAGACAATCCAAATGACTTTGAAAGAATCCATGTTAGAACTAGTCTAAGCTATGCAAGGTATTAACCCAAATAAAGCAAACCGAGGAGAAGCAAACTCATCCATGAGAGGGTTTCAATCACCCCCACCTTCTAAAACTTTTCATGCCAAATTCCTATAGAAAGAAGAGGATCATCTTGAAGTAGAGCCTCAACCACTTCATACAGGAAATGAGTTTATAGTATATCATACGGAATATGAAGGACTTGGCCTTGCAGTGCAACAAGCTCTCACTTTCAAAGAATTTTGTGATCTGAAAATGAAAAACAGCAACAAAAGAGGTAGGAGAAATCAGCCAGAACAGCCACGGAAAGATATACAACAGCGGTTTAGTAAGATTACCCTTCCTATTTATGATGGTTCAAACAAATGTTCAGCTAGATCTTGGTTGCAAAAGTTCGATACTTCTCATTGAATCCAATGTATGAGAGAGAAGCAATCAAATTTGCTACCCTTCACCTTGAAGGGGTGGGATATGAGTGGTGGAACCATGGCATGGTCACCCAAGGACACGGATCTATTTCTACATTGGAACAATTTAACCAAAAGATAACTGAAATGTTTAATAGGAAGTATCCAGAGATCCATTTCAAGGGGTTAGCCCAACTCAAACAAGAAAGAACAGTGGACAGTTGCATTGCTGATTTTCAGAGGTTATCCATGATGGTACCAAATGTAACTGAAAGAAGATTGGTAGTGTTATTTGTTGAAGGTTTGGCTGAACCTCTCAAGAGTTTAGTAAAAGCTTTTGACCCTTTGTCTCTTCAAGAGGCAATTAAGAGGGCATTAAATCTAGAAAAATCAGCTCCAAAAGGTAAATTTCTGCCTATAGGACAGCAAATGACAATTGTTAGGCAGCCAAAATCAGTACCTTGTGGACAGCGAGAGACATTAGTTGTTGAGCAGCAAAAGAAACCATTTCAGCCAAAAGGTTTCTCAACAAAAAGAGCTGCCAAAAGCAATTAAAAATATAGAAACAAGGAATAAACTCAGGGAGAAGATGTCGTTCTTCACTTGCAAGGATCCATGGGAGCCTGGTCACAAATGCCTTGGACGAGGTCAGAAACATTACATAGAGGTGTTATCAGATGATGAGTCAGAAACAAAAGAACTTGAACCTGAGAATAGGGAAGAAGGAGATAGTTCAGGAGGCACCCTTGCCACACTTATTTCAGTAGGCCCATATGCCACACTTTCTGGTGCACCCAGGTGTTACCCTTTTAGAATTCGTGGAGTTATGCATAGTCATAAACTCACAGTACTGGTTGATAGTGGGTCAACCCACAATTTCATAAATGAAGGACTGGCAACTATAAGAGGGTTGAAAACAGAGAACGTTGATGGGTTCAATGTTATTGTGGCTGATGGTTCTACTATTTTAATTTCCTTGCACTAAGAGGATTCAGTAGTTGAAGATTACACTTAGTAACCACGAGTTGTGCGATGTCTTCTATGTTGTGGAAATAGGAGAAACAAATATGGTTTTCGGGGTGTAGTGGTTACATTTCTTTGGAGAATTCACACAGAATTACCAAACCATGGAGCTGAAATTCAGATCTGATGGAAAGGAGGTTGTGCTTCGTGGTATGGCCAATGGAACGCCTATAGTTGTTACAGAAAACAAAATGGAGGGTGTCGCATTTGGTAGTACTCTCTCTAGATCAAAGTGGAATCACGATTTTGCCATCATGGATTCACTTATAGAGTTTGTTGGAGAAGCATCATTGGGTATTGGACCCCCAATTCTTCATTATATTAAAGAAGCGCAATAGAAGCTAACTACCTCACAAGGAGAACTAGAGGAGACAACAAGATTGGTTTGGGATCCCGATATTTGCAAGGCAGTTCAGGCATTGCTTGAGAGCAAGCAATCTTTGGGAAGGGCAAACTGTCATGTCCCCTTTTTCAAATAAAGAAAGGAATAATTTAATAATAATGTTTTAAATTGTTCCCCAACAACACTTTATGATAATAAATTGAAAGGGATACTTAAGCCATTATTATTAATTGAGTAGGGCCAAAATGCAGATTAATTAAAAGGCCAAATAAAAAAGTAATTATTATTATGAAAGAAAAGGTAAATATTAAATTAAAAAGTGATTATAATTACTTTAGGGTTAGAGTGGATTAGCAAAAGTGAATTTTATAAAAGAACAAGAGGGGCAGTGATTTTCATTATGATTGATTATTTACTTTTACCAATATCCGATAGAATTCCAGAATTCTTTAACTTCTACTTGAGGATGAAAACCTTTATTGCAGCTAGATCAGAGGACGAAACCCCTCCAACTCATAGAGGTAATTCCATACAACAATTACAATTGAGCAAAAAAACAAGGTACTTATAGGAAATCAGAAATCAAGGTTTTGCAAAGGCTTGAGCAAGAAACTCCAACTATTACAGCACTCAAGGCTGCCATGTTGTCACGGGTTTACCCCTTATTGGCTGGCATCAGTGTAGCAGCCCCTATTCTGGCTGGCATCAATCCTACTAACATTGTCACTGCTGTTCTACCACTGTTGGGTGTAAATCGTGGGTTTCCAAGGCTGGCATCATTCTTCTCCTTGGCCAGCGTCACATATTAGGATCCATATAGCCTGCCGTACCATCACATGCAGAGATCGCAGGGTCTTTTGAATGGTTCAAGGGACTGCCATTACCGTATGAGCATCTGAACATCCTAGTAGGGAATTGCAGAATTTACCAGGCAGCGTTTGGGGATTGTTTGACAGTACAGCAGTGTCCAAAACTCAAATTTGTTGTTCCAAGGCTTTGTTCCAATGCTGTACAAATTTTGGCAGGCTGCCGTACTGCTGTACCAGCTAAGCGAATAAATTTACAGACCTCCAAACTAGGGTTTGTAATTTTCATCTGGAAAATTCAGTCTTTGCTTGTTTGTGATTAGCCCTTTTAAAATTACGTTATTTTATCATTAGTGTATGGAATTTCTGAGTCGAGTTGAATTCCAAAATAAATAAAAAAGAATTTCCAAATTCAGTCATTTATTTTCCAGAATTCAGTATTTTGTTTGAAAGGGACATTTCACAAGCTCAACGCGCGCGGCGTGTCAGCGTGTCCCACACAGCCCAAAAGTCAGGGATTCCGGCCCTTGCGCTGCACAAGGCACAAAGACGTGCTCGAAGTGCTTAAACATCTTACACTTAGTTGCAAACTTTTTCCAAACTTTGAAATTTTTATCGATTTTTGGCACAAAGATCAAGATGTTGTTCACCGACTCAAAGGACAAACTTGTCTTGACAATTTTGGGAACAACAACGGGGACCAACATACAAAGTGAAGAGCTTCCCAGTTACTCTATTTCTGCAAAGAATGCCATGCAAACCGTTGACACTTCCATGTATAAGCCGTATTTCATTTTCTTGACATCTAATAAATTATAGACTAAAAGTTATTTGTGTTTAAAAAAGGCGCCTGTAGTGTTATTATTCAGAAGATAAAAGAACATGAAAAAATGACATTTACATAATTTTGAATTTTCAAGGTTGCCAAAGCCTGAAGGCCACCATGCAATTGGGGAGATGAAACAGCACCTCCCATGCACGTTTTGACAACATTTTTACTTTAACAAAAAAATGGCTATGAAAAGCATTCCATTGCATCATGGATTTGGATCTGTGGGAAACAAAATAGTTTTACCATGGATATTTTAGAGGAAACATATTAGAAAAAATCAGACTAACTTCCTTCTGTATGCATCAGGTAGTCCCATGAGATGTCACTAATATTTTCCAACATTTAATCTCCAGTATATTTTGTGCTTAATTTTTATTAAGACTCCTAATATGAAATGTCAATAATATTTTCTAACATTTTGTTTCCAGCATATTTTGTGGTGATTTTTTATAGGACTCCTAATTATCTGTCACTAGAAAATTTCATGCCCCATTAAACCACTCTACTGCAAAATAGTCCTAAATTTACTCACACAAATCTATAAGATACACTCCATGGGACCAAGAGATTATTTTTTAAGGTTAAACAAGCATTTTTTATAACCTAGAAAGAGCATGAAACACAAATCTAAACAAGCATAATAGCATGAAACGACTGAATCCTCATACTGCAGGCCAAAGAAGGATCAATGACTAAAAAGCTAGTTTCAAAATCTCTGAATAATAATATAATATTTATTAAGCCTCTTTTTCCACACACAAAAACATTTTTTTTACCATCATCCGATTCAATGTAATAGATAAAATCCCGCTGATGCGGATACCCATCAATATATGCTAAAGATAAAAGATCTTTTACGCAACCCCTCTTTTTCACAAGATGGCACACTATATAAAAGTCATATACTTGTGAATAACGATTGTATGTTCTACTTATTACATATGAACAAATAGAACTACGTTTGGCATCTCAAATCTTAGTTTGTTTAGCGCTTAATTTAGATATGAATAGTTCAATAAAACAAAAGATCTCCTTGCAGAGCCACTGACGCCTGGTTTTATATAAAGAGCACCATAGTGCCTAAATACCCCGGATATTACTTGTTCCGCTAACAGTCAACCCCGATGTTCATCCCATGCCTTTCTCTTCAGAGAAATGCAATGCAGGAAAGCTTAAAACTCCAATACATATAAAAGAAAAGGATTGGAAGATTTAAGCTTCCGGATGATTTCCCCGTTCATTTCATTTAAATAGAAATGCAAATTCTAAACATTTATAAGCTATACTCTGGAACATTCGTCGCAATTTTCCAGAGTAAAAACCGCAGCAAGCAATGCATTTTACGAACTCAGATCTCGAACATAAGATCTATATGATTTTTTTTTTTTAAAACAGACGTATCCATGATCCTGCTGAATTCAACAAACGCAAATAACTTCAAGTTTAGCGTTAAACTTACGCATTTCCAGTTGCCTCCAACGAAAAACTTTCGGGCCATGGTATCGGCAGGGATCGATCGCAGAGGCTCCTCGTAGAAACCAGAAACGATAAGGTTATCGAAGAGGTTTATTCGGCAGGAGTATATTTTCTTCGGGCCGGCTTAACAATTATAAAATTTGTTCTAGTTTTGTGTTAAAATCCGGGCCCACGTAGTCGGATGCTGCTGACGTGTGTATTATAGGGTGTACGAGGGAGGGACAGAAACAAATTAAGTTTTGAGTTAGGCAGGAGTGTTGGCAAGGTTTTATCAATTCTGTTTGTGAGAAGATAATATTTAATATGGTTGAGTGGTTTCAGAAAATCGTTGGGGTGGATGATGACTGTGGGGAGGAATGGATTCCGGACTTTATCCATTTTGAATTAATTTTGTTGGCTCATGGTTTTGGTGCCTTTGGTATATGCTTTGGTTTTGACAATGTTTGGTATTTAAATGGATCCAAGTCAAATGTGGAGCAAATTTATTCTTAAAGATGTAATTAAAATATAGGAATATGTTATTATTCTTCAAGGGTATTTTTTTAAAGTTCTTTTCGGGTTTTAAATAATAATTATAATTTATTGTTTCAATCAATTATAATATCTTTTTGTGTTTCGAAATATATTTAAATTTTAGAAAGATAAGATGTATATTTTTTAAATAATTAATACAAATATTATTATTTGTTAAAGAGTGATTGGTAGAAATATTTCCTATATTATTAGCATATTTCATGAGTTTTAATGTAGAGATTTTTTGGACAGCATATCCCTCTTAAATTAAAGTAGTAATGTATTATTTAATCTTATCAGCGATAATGTATGGATCGCAACAGCAGACAAGTGTCATCATGCATGGAACCGTTGTGTTTCATCACTATGCATAATGTGGTGAGATTGAGATTGGCAGTGGATACTCATGAACTGTCCTAACGATCATCTATGCATACCCTGGTTCTTGTCAATTGTTAGTTTTACACCAAAACAGAAGGTCATTTCACAAACAATGTTGTTTGGTTTCCAACCTTGAACCTATTTGATTTTCTTCATTTTTTTTTTGTTTTTTTTTTGTTTTAGCCCTATCTTGGCTCCTAAAGATGAGGCGATTCGGAGGCTTACTACACACCAGTTAAGTGATCTCGAGCATATCATATATTACCACAAGATTTTTGAGTATTAAACTGAGCACACCATTTATACTGTAGTGAGGTGGTTCAGAAAGTTGAAGTATGGTACTTTGTATATTTCTTCCAAGGTAATCTCTTTTACATCAATTAGTATTGCCATAAACTTTGTTTATGTTTCAATTTTAGCTTCAGCTTCACACTCCCTGTCACATGACTACAAATTATGTTGGGTGAATATTTTGTCACCAGCTAACTGATGAGCAAAATAGGTCTCTTCAACCACAACAAGGGAGATTGGTCGGCCAAATGTGCAGGTTTACCACATCAGAAGTGGACAAATCTCTCCTCTCATCAAGGGGAGGTTCCCTATTAAATATGAGGAGCTATATACTATGTATATAAGCAGAAAGTAACACTCAGGGGTAGGACAACACCATCCATCTCTCTTTTTTCAGAGATGATGTTCACAAACAAAGGAGAAAATCCTAGTTAAAACACTGAAGGCATTTCTCTTCTTTCAGAAGTGATCTTGCAAAAAATAGCAGGAGTTCTTTCAGGTAGTGACAAGTACTGGTAACGAAGGGCATAGTAACTAGCAGACTGAGATGTAGCACAAAGTTTTCACCTCGACTGCCCAAGAGTGAAATATGAAGAACAATGAGGGCACAAAGTCGTCCCAAGGTCTTTTACACAGAAACATAAAATAGACAAACACACTAAAGGCAGTTGTAGACAGCACAAAGTCTTTCCACAATTGGCTTCAGGACACCTCCCTGATTAATTCCACTAATTCTGCTTGTTAAATTGAATAAACAATAATACATTTAGGAAACAGACATAAGAACAATCTCTTAGAATGACACAAGCTATAACAGCATAAAGTTTGGAAGTAACTTGCTTTCTCATTCAAACAAAGAAATATGATGAACAATCTGAGCTCAAAGTCTCAGTAATCGCCTCTCAATTTGGCCAGATTTTCGCTTTTATCATGAAAAAGTCCCCTAAAATGACACCACAGATTACAATATATAGCAGCCAAGAAAGGCTTGGCGCTTTGTTCCATGGAACGGCCCGTGTTGCATTCAATGCCTTGAATGCATTTTTAGTTTTGTCAAAGAGCCCATGCTGGAACAGGGTGGTTGCCTTAACTGTGGTGTATTGATTCATCTCAAATGTCTTCTCCTAGGCCTGGGTCATCTGATATCTGTGCAGCTGTCCACTTCACCTTTACTCTAAGGGAGACAAACAGGCTGCGCCTTCAATGTTTGCAAGTTCAAATATCTACTTGGTGGACTGTTCCACCTACTGGAATAACTCCTGCACATATATTTATGGTCTTTCCCTCTTTATTATTGTAGTTTGAGCCCTTGGGCTATCTTTTCCCCCTTTTGCTGGCCTTTTCGGCTCCTTCTTTAGCTAGGCACTGAGTTTGCTTACAAGTTTCGCGCCACTATTGAAAATCAACAGATATTTCATTAGCTTGAATTTGACGTCTGCGGGGATGTCAAAGGTTCACTGTTTCAACGGTTCAGGTGGCCTCCTTGGTTCATCCGCTTGAACCTCCTCCTTGAACTGGTCTCTAGAATCCTCCACTTCTTTCTTTTGCTCGAAGCTTTCTTTGAACCATTGAACTCATTGAACCTGTGAACCATTTTGGTTCAAGGTTCCACGATTCATTCTTCTTTAAAAGCCTTTGTTTTCTCTAAGTCCTCTGAGCTTTGAAAGAGTCTGTAGAAATATGTCTGCAGAGTTCATAGAAACAAGTCCATAGAAATCATCCTGTGGAGTCTGTAGAAATGAGTCCGTAAAAATCAACCCGCGGAGTCTGTAGAAACGGGCCTGCAGAGTCTGTAGAAATCATCTCGTGGAGTCCGTATAAATGAGTCCATAGAATCAAGCTTGCAGAGTCCACAGAATCAAGCCTGCAAAGTCCGTAGAAATCAGACCTTAATGTCTTTGGAACTTCCCGAAGGGAAGGTGTCCCTTTGAGCCTTGAGAAGGTCCATTTTATGGTCGCTAAGAGCCCCCCGCAAGGGTACTTGTCCTTCGGGTGGCCTTTGGGCTTTTATTCCTTTCGAGGGTCTTCGGGCTCCAATTCATTTGGACAAAATGTCCGAAAGAATTCCTTCAGACAATTTGTCCAAAGGAAATCTTTCCTTGGCTTTGCCTGCTTTCCTTCGGGCTTTTTCTTTCGAGCAAATTCCTTCGAACTTTTTGTTTGAAAGAATTCGCCTCATCTTTCACCTTGAACAACTCTGAAGGAATTCCAACTTTTCCTACCTTGTTCATTTTTATGAATAAAATATCTTTGTCTGCTTTTGATCACTGCCCTCCTCAAAGGGCACTCAACTTTGGTTCACTGCCCTCCACAAGGGCACTTGGCCTTGGTTTTCGAGGGACTCCTTTGAACCATTTGATTGAACTGACCGATTGAACTAACTTTGGTTCAACAGTTCAGTCTTGTGTTTCGTTCATTCAATTGACTACTTGAACCAACCACTCGTTGAACCTTTGAAACATTGAACCCGTTGAACCTTTGAACCATTTTGGTTCAAGGTTCAATAGTTCAATGGTTCAAGCCTTCTTCTTTTCGTTAAGTGTTTTGAAGCCGTTAAACTTGCTGAAGTGGTTGAACTTTGAACTTTTGACGAAGCGCTTAACTCATTGAGTTTGTCGATGCCATTGAACCTTTTAACCCATTGAACCTTTGAACTCGTTAAACCATTTTGGTTCAAGGTTCAACAATTCATTCCTTTGTTTAAAGCTTGTCGATGAACTTTTGGTTGAACCTCGGCGTTGAACCAAGCTAAAAAATGCCTAAGTGTTGAGAACTTGTTCCTTAGAGAGAACTCCCCTGTTGAAGCCGTTGAACTTGTTGAACCTGCTAATCCCTTAACTGAAAAAGCTTGAATAATAAAGAATTTGAATGCTCAAAATAATTTTTTAGAAGGGAAGAAATAATTTTGGCGTGCAGGACCAAAATAGTTCATGTGTTGTCCCAAAAAGGAGTGATAGATTTTGGGAACAACAGCTGGCTCCAGTTGGGGAACTTCTTTCAGTTGAAAACTTGGAACTACTGAGGGGAGTAGAAACCAAAATCTCTAGTGCCTTTAAGTATGCCATTGGGCTACAGAGTCATGCTACCCAAAAAAGAAAGGCACAAAATATAAATGAAAATGAATAACACAAAACAAGCTAAAGCCTATACAAAAATTATACATATGTACAAGATGATCTTATTTGATACTTCAAGGATTGAAGTGCTTCAAATACCGCCCACTGTGAGATAATGAAAATGGTGTTCCGTCTTGATAAACCAGCAAGAAACCATTTTCTCCCCAGAATCGGTGATGGGTGAATGGAACTCTCCACCAGGAAGCACATTTTCTGTGTTCTCTCTTCTTGCCCCATGGCAAGACATGGTCTCCAATCTGAAAACCATAAATCCTTGCTCTCTTGGCTAAGAGTTCCTTTTCCTGACTTTGGCACACAGTAGTATGGTCCACTACCATAGCTTGTTGTTCTTTTGGTTTAGTCCAGCACATGATTTGATTGTCCCCTTCAGATACCCGCCAATGGTTAGCTTTATCAGGCACACTTGGTTGAAAGACCAGTTTGATAATGTACCCATTATCTTTGAAATTGGGGTGAGAAACCATGAAGGTTGCAGGGACAGCCAATGAATTTGCACGATGGTGAGGCTCTCTGGGCACTGCAAAAATATTGAAAGCTTCAAAAATTTCAAGGCAGTCCCATACTAGATTACGGTAATGGCACAATCTTTTGTTCTTAGTTTGACACAGGTTCCTTACGTGACAAACCATCAGTTCGGCATATCCTTTAGCATGGAGTTTAACACCTCTGTTTTGAGCTACCTTCAACCCGAGTAACAAAGATTCATACTCGGCAGTGTTGTTGGTGTTGTCAAACTATAACTTGTATGAAGAAGGAAAAATATCTCCTTGAGGAGATATCAACATAGTCACAGCTCCTGAACTGGTAGAGGAGCAGTTGCCATTGAATTCTAGAAACCATACCTCATCAAACACTGATTTTTCCTTGGATTCTTTTTCATTTGGAGGGGAGGATTCCTCTGCACTTATACTGCATTCTACCATCCTTTCTATTGTTCCGTCTATACTAATTTTCAGACTGTCAATTTTAGAAGTTTGATTAGCTGAAACATGAACATCCTTTGTGGTCAAGAAATAATTACCCATGCCTGAAGACTCAAATAAAATTTGAGCTTTAGGTGCTAATGTTTGAGTGACCACATATTTTGCTTCCTTCTCAAGGAGTAGCCTCTGCATAATGCCTTTGACAGGGATCCTCGCTTCAGACAGGTCCATGCTCAACTCGCCACCAACATCCTTGCAGAAATTTTGGCTAAGGAGGATGCCGTATGATGCTGAGATGTCGGCCACCAGAACAGTCATCTTGATTCTCTTGTCTAGGAATGCTGCAAATGCAAATTGGGTGTCCTTAATTTGTCCCAACAGTGGCACTTATTTGTTCTCCATGGAGAAACATCTCCCAAATGTCTTATTCAGTGTGAGACCAAGGGATTCAGCTACTTTGGCAGGCATGACATTGTCAGACGCACCTAAGTCTATGATGCAATTATTTAACTGATGTCCATTTATCAGTAGGGAGACATAAAATAGTTTAGTCCTTCCAAGAGTAGCGACAAGAGTAATGACAAGGCTATTCCTGGTGGATGTGTTCTTCGGAGGATCACAAGTTACCTTTAGAATTGCTTGTCCTACAGGGACGGCTTGGTTCTTCACACATTGAACCAACTTATCTAACTACTCAGGATTGGACTACAGAAATTCTAATTCAGACATTTGAATTTTGGTTTTCTTTATATGGTCAATTATGTTAAATGTCTGAAATAGACTAGGGAGAGAGAATGGGAGTTCATCATTTTAGTTTTTGGGAGGGAGAGGATTGGTCTATGAATTTGAAGTATAAGGTGTAGGGATGTTTGATGCACTTACCTTTATTGCAATCACTGGGTCATTTGGCTGGAAAGGCAAAGTGGTTCTCCACTTAGCAATTGAAATTATAAGTTGAGGTCATTCCTCTGTCTTTTCTTTATCAGCTTGCTGGGCTGACTAGTTCTTGGACCGCATGAACACAACATATGATCCCTCATCTGCTCTACCCTCATTTTTGGGTTCATCTTGGTAATTTAGGAAACTAATGTTGGAGTCACCAGCTAATTCTTCTTTTCATTATGTTAGGATATTAGAGTCATCTTCTGGGTTCAACTCAGGCTGGAAGGAGAAATCTGATTCTACTTCAAGATATCCAACTGTTGAATTGGTTGGAGGTGCTTCAATGGCAAGGTTCCCCCATGGGGGAGGAAGATGATTTATTTGCCCTTGATTTCTGACAGCATTGCCTTGATATGACTGATTGGGGAATGTCCTCCTTGGTACATCTCTATATGAAGGGGCAGTTAATATTCCCCGCACCATTTGCTTTCTAAGAGCTAGCAATTTGTTTGCCAACTTTTGCACCATTGAATCAGTAGTGGATGTAGGTGAGTATTCAGAAAATGAAGTGGATTTACCTCTACTAGGATCTCTCTTTATCTTTTCTGCCAAGATAAGGTCATATTCTACCTCAGTAGCCAAATCTTGAGCAGCAGCAAGGTCTATGTGGCCAGCCCGTCTCAGCAAAAAACTCATTTTAGGCAGCTGTGGGTTGATGAAGAAACATTTGAGGTTTTTAGGTGTTGGCTGAGCAATGGTAGAAATCTGGTTCCTCAGCTTGTCAAACTTGGCAATGAAGTCCCTCATAGGTTCATGAGGTTCCTTCTTCATCTGTGTGAAGTGGGCCAGCAAGGCATGTGCATCTTCTGCAAGCTTAAACCTTGCTTCGAATTTAGCTTTAAGAGTGTCTCAGTCAGTCACTAACTGAGCTTGCATATGGTAGAACCAATCTGTAGCAGCGCCTTGTAGTGTTTCCATAAACAGCCTAATTGATATGTCCTCATACTCCACGCCTATCACACCACAGGCTATACTGAAGGCAGTAATATGTTCATCAGGATGAACTTTTCCATCACTAAAGAACTTGGGGAAATTCTTCCTTGAACTATGTGGTAGCTCATGAAGAGGTGGAGTAAGATTGAGTGGACCAAAAGAGTTACCCTAGGGGCCTTGAACCGCCATGATTTGGTTATGTAAAAGTGAGATAACAAATATGGGTGGAGTATGTATAGGTAAAGCTCTGTTAAGAGTAGAAAAAGAAGCTCTGCCTTGTGTTGGTGACCTGGTATGGATAGGAGGAACACTCCTAGATCGTTGAACTTGAAGTTGTGGAGGGAACAAATCAAAGTTCCCCTGTTGTAACAACTCAAAAATAGGGTCAACAATAGAAGGACTGGCCGTCATGCCAAAAGCTTCAGAGTGATCTGGGTCCTCTTTCAGATCCCTATATGGCTAGCCACCGAAGCACCTGAGGTGATTCCCAGTCGGACACATGGCGAGTGCTGACCGCCTCTGGAGGCGTATCCCTGAGAAGGGATGTGGATCATGCCCACTAGCTTCTATGGGTCTCAACCTCGAGACCTAGCTTTGATACCAATAGAAGGACTGGCCATCACGCCAAAAGCGCCAGAGTGATCTGGGTCCTCCTCCAGATCCCTATATGGCCAGCCACTAAAGCACCCAAGGTGATTCCTGGTCGGACACGTGGTGAGCGTTGACTACCTCTGGAGGCATATCCCTAAGAAGGGATTTGGATCAATCATCACCTACTAAGTGGAGCTATATAATCATGCATGTGCCAATCAATGTTTGGACTATGTGTCCAATCCTTCTGAATATGTGGCTTAAGAATACAAAGGCTAGCTAGTCCTTTGGCTCCATCATTGCCTCGTGAAGTGAAGCTATAAACTGATACCGATATGAAATGTGTATCGAATGAGATGGTTCCTGAAGCCTATGAATGCTCTATAGTTTGATAATATTGGCATGGATAGTTGAATGTATGTTGGAAACTAGGCCACTCTTGGCTACTCCGAAATATGGAGATTAGCCTTGTATGAAAGCCACTCCAAAACTAGAAACTAGACTTATATGAAAGCCACTCGAGAATGTGGAGATTAGGCTTGTATGAAAGCTACTCTGAAATGATGCCAACCACCTGTAGATGGAATTAGGCATGCAACTACTAAGAATGCCTGGGTAATGTTGAAATCAAAAAGAAAAGAAAAGAAATTTGTCATGCACATTGCCCCCAATCATTGTTGTCTGAAACACGGATTCTGATCTAGAAGTTATACCAACTATTGTATCTAAAACTAAAAGTGAGAACCATCATGCCATGCATGATACCCCCTATATTTGGATTCTCTAAGCAAAAGTGTACTGAAAACTATTGATTTTGAACTGGTCTAAATGTGCAAAATTGTAGTTGAACCTACTTTTTTGCTTGCTTCTAGAAAATCTAATTTTTTTGATGTTTGGATAGGAGCACCGAAAATAGGACACGCTAGTGTCTGACACTATTGTCCATGTTTGACACTATTATCTTTTACTAAATCTAAAAACTATGCTGGAATCATCACTATTTTTTTGATTTGTTCGACCTAGTTTGACCTCTAATTACTGTTTTGAGTTGTTCTGGAAGCTAGATTTTACTGTAAGGAGTTCTGATCTCTGTGACAAAACCCTTGTTTGTTTCCCCCTCTTCTAAGGGTTGGAATGAAGACCTTATAATGACTACCTTTAGAATAAAGAGCTTTGTGAGTGTGTTATGCTACAAAGATACATGATATGACAATGATAATCGATGAGATATTTCAAGATATAGCATGGTTTGTATTGAGAGATTGTGAGATCAATAAGAGTATGCCTAGATAGATATAATAATGTAATGCAATTTATTGAACTAGAATTAGAATGAGATGTCTGGTTAGTTATTAGTTGTTTGTTGTCATGGAGGGATGGAGCATGATGTCCATCATAGCATCCAAGAAAGTAAGATAATGCATGATTAGGATCATGGCATTGTAAACAATCGAAAATCAATCAAGCAACAAGCACACAAGGCAAGAAGCAATAAACATACAAAATATAGCCAAGGGGCCAAGTAAACAAGGTACATGGGCACATGTCACTCAATCTAAAAATCAACCGTATAAGGCATGTTCAAATGCCACATACACATACAAGTGAAACAAGCAAGGTTGACGTGAAATCCATAATCACATAGAAGAGTAGAGACAAAGGACATTGGCAAATGTCCTAAAGCACACACAATAATAGAAGCAAAAGACATTGGCAAATGTCCTAAGGCACATATAGGAGAGAACAAGAATTGAGAAATGCAATCACATCAAGCTAATGCTAAGCAAGAAAAAAAAGCATGTAAAAAATGAAAATACAATCATGATCTAACTAGTCAAAGTAAGAATGTGAAGGTATGCAAGACATGTTAGTACAAGACTAGGTATATGCTAAGATATATATAAGTGTTATATACTAGTGAAATGTTGATAGAGTAATCTATGTAAACTAGTAAATAATGTGCATCATCATGATAACTAGAGTGTGTGGTGTAGGAATGACATAACCTAGATCATGTAGTCATGTATGAGATGCCCCTAGTGGGTATGTATATCGATGCGTGTCTCGAATGTAGAAGTAAGATGCCCCCTCAATGGGTAGAGTGAAGTAATCAAGGATCTAAAAGTCACTACACACACTCAAAGAAGATAAATTTAAACATTGTAATGTAGATAAATTGATAAACAATAGCATAGAACGTCAAATGTAAGTCTAACATGATAGTAGAAATGTAAAGCATGGAGAATGCATACAATTGAAATTTTTTGGTATTTTGAGTGATTTGAATGTTTTTAGATTTTTGATATATTTTAATGTTTTTATATTTTGAAATTTTGTATTATTTTTGGTGTTTTGAGTTGTTTGAATGTTTTTGTATTTTGAAAATAAGCTATGTATAATTAATCATAAAGAGACTATGTACAAGTAATTGAAAAGAGACTATGTACAAGCAAGTAAAAGGAAACTATGTACAAGTAAGGCTGAGAAGAGATGATACTAACCGATGAGTCTCATGGGAGACTCTCTATCATGGTGTCATGTATTGAACAAAGGAATCATGCGTGATTATGAAGCACGAAGGAATTGATGTGAATATGACTTTGAATATTTGTATTCATTGTAGATATCTCGGAAATCATAATAACTTGTATTATTCCACTCATCGTTATCATCGTGATTTTAAACCAATGGAATACTAGTGTTGACTTTTATTGTATCTGAATCTTTTCCTTCGATAAATCATGTTTGTGAATGATTTGCCTTAGGATGTTTAATAAATTCTAAACCTTGGTGAAAAACATTATCAATTGCTAAAATAGGAGTAATGATACCTTGAGCCTGCTTGCCTAACCCTTGACCTTGATAATCAAATTGTGGTAGATATTATTGACCAAACCCATACTGATTTAAAAGTTGAGCCTCATTTTTGAGAGGTAAATTTGCATCTTTTTTCATGTTTTACCTGTGATTGTGGTACTGTTTGTTGCCCTGATTTTGCTTTTTGATCCTTTTGTTGTTTTGAGTTATGCTTTGGTAACCACTTTTGTATTGTTTCTAAATTTGACCATTTGTGAATGTGTTCTTGTGTCACTATGGATTGATTGACTGTTTTACCTTGTATAAGGTTCTCATTAACAATTATCTGTTGTATATGTTTTTTTAATGCAAAACATGAATCTATGTGATGCCCATGCATTCTATGATATGCACAAAAATATCTGGATCTTCTCACTGGATGTAGAGGAGGTAGTTTGATCAACTTAAATTTAATAATTTCCCTTAGTACCTCACTAGAACTCTTTTTTAAACTTTGAATGCTTTTTGAATCATTAGTTGTAGAGTTACTTTATTGTGATTTCTTATTTTGATATGTAATGTTGCTTGCAACCAATTGACTAGGTGAAGGTGGATATACACGATTGACACTAGGATGCCTTTGAGGCTTTTGTATTAAAATCTGATTTTCCAATGTTGTGATATTTTCATGTAATAGCTAATTCTACATTTGTAAATCTAAAAACAAATTACGTGTACTGGTGATTTGATCCCTTAGAGTCTCACAAGTGCAAACCCTAATTGCTTCTAATTGAACATGTAAGCACATATGTTGAAGAGGTTTTGAAGAAGCTATAGGCTAAATATATGCATTAGGAATAATAGTGTGGGCTACCTCACCTTTTGGAAGGGTGATAACATGGACCTAGTTAGAGGGAAATTAGATATCACCCTCTTGGGGGAGCAGAAGAGAAGGAAATTCTTTCTCGTGCACAAGATATGACATTCAAACTTGACAGATGGTTGTTAGCATATGCAATGGATCCTCTAAGTATGTAAGAATTTTATTCTTGTTTGAATGACACGTAATAGAAAGATATCATGTAATGAGGTAATTAGAGTTATAAATTGTATAACAATATGTTTATAAAGAGCATTCCACATGAGAGATAACAAACGAGGGAGAAAGAGCATGAATTTGTGCATTAATGTAGAAAGAATTTTGACATGTGCTATGACATTTCTAATGTATTTAGCATGATAAACTTGAAAAAATTTCCATATCAGAGATATAAATCAAGGGATATAATGCATGAATTAATGTGTGAGTGCATAAGAAAGTTTGACATGTGTTGTGATATTTCTAATATGTCTACCAAAATAGAGTTGGAAATTATTCCGAGAGAGAGAGAGAGAGAGAGAGAGAGAGAGAGAGAGAGAGAGAGAGAGAGAGAGAGAGAGAGAGAGAGAGAGAGAGAGAGAGAGAGAGAGAGAGAGAGAGAGAGAATGCAAAAGAAATATTGAAATCTTGTGTATGTTTAGCAATAAATTTTGTAATATCATCCCTTATTATGAAAATTAAACATGAAAGGAAAAGAATGAAACTTTGCATTAACATATGGTCAACTTCATCATTCATATACATGATAGGACCAAGTATGGTCTCCTTATTTTTTTGCAAGAAATGTAAGAAAAAATTGTAAATAAGTGAGATCCATTTTTGAAATTTGATTTTAGGTGTAAGGTGATACCTTAAGAAGCAATGGGACCTAATATATGCAGCTAGGGTTTGAAAGATGATTAATTTGAAAATTACTATGAAAATTTGAAATTTAGAGTGAATTTCTGAGTTAGGTATGCAAGTAAAAAAATCAAAAAATTATTGGAAAATTTGTGATTTAAAGAGACCTAGTAAGAATAAATATTTTTGAAAATTACTATTGAATTTTAGAATTTAAGGTGAATTTATGATTTTAATATGCTAGTAAAAAATTAAAAAATTATTGAAAAATTAATGGTGTTGGGTGAATATTTTATCGTCAACTAACTGATGACAAAATGGGGATATCAACCACATCATAGGGAGATTTACACCATGAGAAGTGTGGGTTTACCAGATCTGGACGAGGTAAATCTCTCCTCTCATCAAGGGGAGGTTCCCTATTAAATATTTATACGCTGGATATATGTATATAATTAAGCAAAAAATAACACATGGGGGTGGTATAACAGCATCTACCTCTCTTTTTTCAGAGGTAATGTACAAAGAACAAAAGAGGGAAAATTCAGGCCTTAAGCTAACAACACTCCTCTTCTTTCAGGAATGATATTAAACAGAGAGCAAGAAATCACCTAAAGTAACAAAGTCCACAAGAATGCTCACGCAAGCACAAAGTCTTCCGTAGCTTCTTTCACCGATTCGCAACAAGTATAACCGTAGAGTAAAGTGAAGCACAAAGTCTTCACCTGAAACTACAAAAGATAACTGAATCTCAAAGGTAAACGCAGCACAAAATCTATCTTCTACCCTCTAAAAGCACCCTTAGATAATATAAACACACCCACTTTGCTTATTAAATCAAATGAATAAGATATTACCAGGAAAAAGGACATAAGAACTATTTCCTAAATAACACAGACAATCTCAACACAAAGTCTGAAATAACCTGCTTCTCATTCATTCAACAAAATATGATTTACAAATTTGAGCACAAAGTCTAAAAAGTTGCTTCAATTTCAGCAGAGTATTTGCTATTAATTTTTCCAAGATGATTTACAAATGAGGTCTCCACTATATATAGGGAGAAAATCGTCAAAAATAGAAAATAATAAAATATACAAAATATTTTGATCAAAGATGACTCATCTTTGACTTTTAGATATTTTTTTGAACTTTTTACACATAATTACATATTTCAAAACTGCATGCACTTTGCACAAAACAAAAGTGCATAAGGAGAGAAGAAAAAAGAAAAGAGAGAGAGAGAATCAGTTCTGGTCGCCATATTTCTTCAGATGAGCATCGTACATGGCGATAGATGCATGAATTCCTATGATGTATGGCGCAACTGCGTTCTTGGAGACAATTCTTGCTCTGATCAGTGCATCCTTCAATGCTGTGATGGCTTTAACTGAGCATCTAGAATGCTTTCCACTGAAGACATTGAGAAGGATTTTTCTTCAAAATCTCTTCGAATCATTTCCTTGAAACTCTAAATCATCTCTTCTGTTGGAAAGAACTGATTGTCTTTAGAGGTTAAGTCGCATGGTAGCTCTTCTAATTTATTTAGCAGGCTCAGGTCACTCTTCTCACTAGCTTCCTTGAAAGCTTTAAGATCATCAATTAAGTCCTTGAGTACCTGGATTTTGAAGACCAGTGACTCCTTGATCTCAACATAGGAGTCCTTGTTGGAGATGACACCGATAGATATCATGGTGCTCTTATTGAGATTTTTAATTTCCTTCCATCTGTCGAGATCTTTCTCCAAGCTATCAATCTCTTGAGAAATGAGGGAGACGAAGTCATCTACCTGTGTTTTTACCTTCTTCATTTTTCCTGTCTTTTTTGCTACTTCTATAAGCAGAAAAACTCCCTAAGTATGCATCTTTTTGATATAGTCCTCCAGGACTTTTCCTTTCAAATAAGTCTTTTCTGCTTTTTGAATGACTGAGTCATCCACGGAGAAGGCCTCTGGAGTTGCTGCTTCAGAAGGAAGAGTGAACCTTTTTATTACTGCCGTTAGCTGCTCTACTTTGGCCTTGTAATAATCCTTCATTTCCTTCTCCTGATCGAATTTCTGGACCACGATGTCCATAGCCAACTGAAGATCGCTTTTCACACCTTCGTGAGTAACTTTGCCAAGTTTAACACGAGAGATGGAATAGCTACTCATTTCGAAACCCTCAAGGGTTGCGTCTTGTGGAGGCTTGGCAATTTCCAAAAAATTTTGTCCCTTTTCTTCGACTAATTTGGAGAGGATTCTTGGCCTCTTCGGAGCCTTTGCTTTTACCAGCACTATCTTGCCAAAGTCAAACTCATCTGGGGAGATGGCCATCTTCTTTCTTTTTAGCATAAAAGCAGACATCCAAGGCGGGAGAGAAGTACCTATTGTGGCAATAGTTGTCTCTATTAGTGCTACTGTAGTAGCTTCCACACTGCTAGTGGTGACAGTAGTTGTAGTTAGAGTAACTGGCAAAACTGCACTAACTACTGATTTTGGCTCGGGTGCAGGGCTTGCTGGCAAGTTGAAGGAAGGAGACGATAGACTTGGAATGGATCCAAAAGAGTGAGGGAAACTTCCAAAAGGACCCTGAGGATCACCAAATACAACTCTGGAAGGAGAAGCAGCTTTGGAGGAGGGAACACTGATAGGAGAGATGGGAAAAGAGGGAACCACAGGAGACTGAGGGGAAGAAGGAGACATGCTCTTGCTCAGCTGTGCTTGTTCCTGTGAGAGTGGAGACCCAACACTTGGTTGCCCTGACGGTTGATCATCTTTCTCCATGGGCTGAGCTACCTGTGTTTGAGGGCTCTGTTCTTTGGTTCCTTTTGTTGCTGCTTCTGGCCCTTGTGCAGCCTTTGACTTCTTGGATACAAAGATGATCCTAGGCTTGTGAGGCCTAGAAGGAGAAGGGACATCACCTTTATTTTTGGTTTTGTTCTCTGCTTTCCTCTTTAATTTTGCCTGATATTCATCCTCTGAACTTGTAACAAATTCCCTCAGGGTGATTCCTTTGGCTGCTAACCAATCATTGGTGTTAGCCAGTATTGGTTCAAATCTATTTTTCAGAGAAGTCAGCTCCTTTTGAGACCACTAAACTAGAGGGAGAGGTGAACCAGCAACCTTCTCTGCAAGATACCTGCTATTTATGATGTTCCCATCATCGGTTAAATCAGAAGAGATCTCTACAAGCCTGAGATATTCAATCTACTCCAGTGTCAGCCTGTAATAGTCCATTTTCCTAATTTTCTCAGCCATCCTTAGGTCTACCCAAATATCTTCAATCATTGGTTCATGGGACTGAGTTTTCCTTTTGATCTTCTCCTTGACTCCCTTGTAGTCAAATTTTTCTCGTCTTTTAAATGGCTTGATAGTAACTATCTGCATTTTGATTTCCATGACTTTGGCTTTGGTTGATGTTGCAACATAATACCTGCCAATATCGATTAGAAACTTGAAACTTGGTCTCTTAAATTCCATCTGTCCAGTATGCACGACAATCAGTTGTCGACAAAGTTCCATTAGAACTAATTTATCTAAAGGGAACTTGAGAAGCATGTAGGGGTAGCCTTGGTGAAAGTCGACCCAAAGATAATAGAATGTGGGGAACTGGAGGAACATGCAGCCATAATCATTTACCACTACCCAGGTCTCATCTGATATTCTCTTATGCTTGAGCTGAGGATCGAAGAGACACAAAAACATGGCAAAGAAGGCATCATTTACTCTTTTGAAATAACGTGTTGACCCTTGGAGCGTCAACTGAGGATAATATGAGTAGACCGGGGTGGTCTTTCTATCTCCTGTTGTAGTCAATCCTAGGAAAAATCGCATTGTGGTAGCTATATAAACCAGATACGAAGTCATATAGAATTTGAAAGAAGTCTGTACTTTAGTTAACTGCTCGTGAAGGGCATTACTGATTTGCTCTCCCCAAAAGATGGTTCACTTGCCCTGAAGGATGATCTTGATGAATGGATACATCCATTCATGGAACTGTGAAGAAGACGGGAGACCCCATACTCTGTTGAGAAGGGTGATCAAGTCACCAACTTCCTCGACAAAATCGCTCCTTAGAAAGTTTTTTGGCCATTTGGAGAGGCTAGTCCTGGGGGTCTTCAGCCACTTATAGTTTATAACTTTCTTTTCCCTCTCAGGGTCTTTATCATACTCCTTTTGTGTGTTCTCGAAGTCGATTTGGGTTACTTCGGTGGCTGGAGGGCACATGAAAATTTTGTCGATGAATTCGGGGTCCAACCGAATCACCGTGTTATCGCTGATGTCTGAGACCGTTCTGGTCTCTTTGTTGTAGAAGTGCATGCATTGAAAGATGAACTCAGCATGATGCGCTGCTACCAGAAAGGCGGCCACCAAGTGGATGTTGCTCTCAACGATCCTCTTTATACCAGTGCTAGGATTTATCGCCTTTATTCGCGCCAGAAACTCAGCCATGTCTATGTGGCCGATCTCGATGTCGTGAATGTCGTCGACATTTGAGGAGACTGATGTGAGCAAGAAGACGCCCTGGTACTTATACTTCATGGTTTTTGCTTTCTTGGGAGATGCTTCCGTCATGGAGGATGATCTTGACCGGACGGGAGCAGAAGTGCAGGAGTTCGTTGAAGGTGCTGCAGTCATGATCACATATTAGAGGAGAGAGGATGAGAGGGAAAAAAGTGCAAATTAAGTGATATTGGTTACTGGAGGTCACTTAAATAGGCCAGGTCAGGAGAAAGAGCAAAAAATGAGAAAGAAAAAGAAGGAAAGGGACAACTTAGAAAAATTCCTCTGGGGTTAGAAAAATTTGGAGAAAAAATACAGGGGTGGCGAAAATCGCCACCCTTGCAAAAGCTTAAAAAAATGCAAGGGCGGCGAAAATCGCTGCCCCTGTATTTTTTACTTGAGAAATTATGTAGGGGCGGTGAAAATCGCCGCCTTGCATGCAGGGTTGAAAAATGCAGGGGCGGCGATTTTCGCCGCCCTTGCACGTAGGGTGGAAGAAGAAATGCGGGCTGCAAAAAATGCTGCCCGCATAAGTTTCTGATGGAAACCCATAGGCAAAGGGGGAGGGAAAAAGAAACAACATTCGTAGTGAGGAGAGGAGGGACGCGGGCGAAAAGAGAGAGAGAAAAAAATAAAGCAAAAACAACAGCAAACAACTTAACACTAAGCAAAAATCAGAAAAGAAAAAGAAATAAAAGCAAAAAATGAGACCTACCTGAGAAACCACGCACGCCACGAGGTTGAATCTGCCAAAATGCACTTTAACTTGTCAACTGGGTTGCTCAGGTGCAAGGGGCAAGAGGAGAAGAGGAAGCAATGAAGAGAAGAGAGGCTCAAATAGATTTAAATGGAGTGAAAATCAACCCCAACCACCCATTGCGCATGGCAATAAATGCCACACATAGAAATCGAGACGTGCAAGGGCGGCAAAATCTGCCACCCTTGTGTGTTTCGATTCATCCGAGTGCAAGGGTGGCAAAATTTGCCGCCCTTGCAGAAAAAGGTGCAGGGGCGACAAAATTTGCCGCCCTTGCACACAAAAAAAAAATACAGGGGCGGCAAAATTTATCGCTTTTGCACAAAAATGGAAGGAAATGCAAAGACTAACTCCAAAAGGAGAGTCTGGGAGAGAAAAAACTTGGCCGAGATGAGATTGTAACCACTTTCACGTTTCGAGGCCAAGATGACAACGAATTTGAAATTTGTCTCGAAAAATGAACTTAGAGAAACGAAAGATGAAACGAACAAGTTTTGTAGGGGTTGTTCTCAAAAATGAGCTAAGCTAATTTTGGAAACAACAGTTGGCTCCTGTTGGAGAACTTTCGCTGATCAAATTGATTAGCAGGAGTAGAAAAATGTCTACGGAGTCAGGCTAAAAATAAAAGAAAGAAACAGACAAAACATAAAAATTGTACATATATACAAATGAACTCATCTGAGCTTCAAGGATTGAATAGCTTAAGATGTTGTCTGCTGTGAGGTAGTGCAAATGGCATTCCATCTTGGTACTGTAGCAAGAAGCTAGCCTCACCACAGAGATGTCGAATGGTAAACGAGCCTCTTTAAAGGGAGTCAAATTTGCCATGCATCCCTTTTAGTTCTTGCCTCTTGTCCCATAACAAGACTTGATCTCTAACTTGAAATTTACGCACTCTAGCTCTCTTATCAAAAAGTGCCTTCACCCGATTCTGATGTTTTGTAATTTGATCTACTACCATAACTCGTTGTTCGTTTAGCTCGGTCAGACACATGATTCATTTGTCAACTGAGCTTTCGAAGGTTGAGTCTTCGATTGCTTTGGTTAATCTGAGTGTTGGTAGTTCAAGGGTGATTGGAATTTTTGCATTCAATCCATACAGAAGTTGGAAAGGTGACATACCTATAGCCCTTTTAGGTGTTATCGTGTCTGCCCATAAAGCATCATACAAGGCTTTGTGCCATGTTCTCTGATTATCATCCACCAACTTCTTGATAATCGTGACTAGGTTCTTGTTACTCGATTTTGCTTGGCCATTTCCTTGAGAAAAATAGTCTGAAGTGTGAGATAAGGTAATCCCATAATGAAAACAAAATTGAGTAATTTCATGTGATGAAAATAGGCTGCATTATCTGTTACGATCTTTAGTGGAACCCCAAACCGAGAGATAATATTTTCTTTAAGAAAGTTGCATACCACTTTAGACGTAGCATGCTTGGTTGGGATGGCCTCCACCCACTTAGTGAAATAATCTATTGCCGTAAGGACATAATCATGTCCGGCACTTGAAGATGGGTTGACCACTCTAATGAAGTCAATACTCCATTGCTGAAATGGTTCCTCGATCACAATTGGCTTTAGGGGCAGAGCAGGCAGCTTAGGCTTTCCAACGAATTGCTAACATAATTTACACCTATGCACCCATTTGTAGGCATCCTGGAATAGCGTGGGCTAATAGTACCTTGCTCGTAAAATTTTGTGCGCCATCACTAGTGCAGAGAAATGTCCTCCACAGGCCAAATTGTGAAAAGATTTTAAGAGTCTTTCTTGTTGAGCTTTGTCAACACAACGAAGAAATGCCCCGTCTAAGTTTCTCTTGTAAAGACCATTATTCCACAGAACATAACCAACTGCTTTCAATTTAATATTTCATTTCTCTTTAAAAGAAAGATGAGCGGGACACTCACCATATGTCAAAAAATGAGCAATGTCAGAATACCACTCATCAGTAGTGGTGACAAAGAGAACCATAGGCACGCCTTCGATCTTTACTTCATTTTCTGCTTTGCTTGGAATGTTGTTGGCGATCAACTGGCAGAGACCCCTTCCTCGTACGAGCTTGGTTGGTTTGATATCCAAATCAAACTCCTGAGTCTTGGCAATCCAGTTACCTCTCTTCGTACCAAACTCTTGCTGAGTCAAAATAGATTTCACTGTTGTATATGGTACGAGAACTTCAGTGTGAAAATTCAGGATATAAAATTTGAAATGCTTGACAGCTTTGACCACGGCGTATGCATGCTTCTCCATAAGAAAATATTTTAGCTCGTGATCTTTGAGTGGACAACTCATGAATGAGATAGGAGATTCTGCACCTTCTAGATTTTGTTGGACCATAATAGTCGATAGTGTATGCTCAGAAGCATAACTATATATTTTGAAACCTTTAGTATAATCTAGACAGACCAAGACTGGTGCATGGGCGATCGCTTCTTTAATCTCCTTGAACGCTGATTTATCCTCAGCGGTCCACCTGAACGTAGCATTGCCCTTCATCATGTTGACAATATGACGAGTTTTCTCAGCAAACTCAGGAATAAACCTTTTGAGAAAATTCACCCTTCCAAAGAAAGAGTGAACTGCGGTCTTGCTGGTAGGCAAAGTAAGCTCCTGGATGGACTTGACTCTTTCTAAATCAATTCTAATACCTTCTCAGGACATGATGTGTCTGAGTAGTTTTCCTTCAGTTACTCTGAAGATGGATTTTTTTAGGTTTAAAGAGATACCGTTTTGACGACAGCATTCCAGTACTTTTTGCAAATGGTGAACATGCTCAGAATGATATTTTGAAAATACCATCAGATCATCCAGGTATATTATAATGAATTTTTCCATCTCATCTTTGAAAGCAAAATCCATCGCCCTTTAAAAAGTGGCACCTGTGTTTATCAGACCAAAAGGCATCTTTCGGTAAGCGAATGTGCCCCAAGGCGTGGTGAACACTGTCTTATGTTGATCTGCTTTCCCAACTTCAACTTGATTGTACCTTGAAAAACCATCTAGCATTGATAACATTTTTGAACCTGTTACCATCTGCAGAACTTGATCCATGATGGGGAGAGGGTAATTATCTTTTAAAGACAACTGATTTAAGTTCTTGAAATCCACACAGATTCAAATTTTGCCATTTTTCTTTCTAACGGGTACTATGTTGGCAATCCATGTTGAGTGATGGATTGGAAAAATTATCCGAGCATCTAGCATCTTTTGTATTTCAGTTAAAATAGTACCTGAGATTTTTAGATTATACTGCCTAGATTTCTGCTTGTAAGGTACAGAGTTTGCCTTCAAAGGAATGTCATGGTGAACATCATTAGGCCTTAGTGATTTCAAATCATCATAGGAATAGGCCAATACATTCATGTATTGGTGAAGTAGACTGGCAAACTCAAATCTTTCCTTGAGAGTGCAGCATTTCTCAATATTTACCATCTTAAGATCACGTTTGGTTTTCAAGTTTATTTGATCAAAATCTTGGGAAAATTTTGAATCAGTTTGTTGTTGTTTGACAAACCTGTCATGGTCATCAAACAACTTCTCTAGGGAAACCAGACCTTTGGAAATCTTATTCTCTATGAGCTGTAGAAAATTTTCTTCTGTGTTCGCATGGGCCTCAGGGGCTGCCCCACACTCTCGGGGTTCACTACCTTCAAAACACAGTTGTTCAAAACTGTCCTTTTGCTCCAAGAAGGCGATGATTTGATCATCGTTGTTAAACACTTGCCAGTGGCCGGCATTATCTAGTACACTTGATCAAAAAATTAGCTCGATAGTATACTTATCTCCTCTAAAGTCTGGGTGAGAAACTAGAAGGGTGGCAGAGACAGCCAATGCATCCGCTCGGTCATTGAATTCCCTCGGAACGACAGAGATATAGAAGGCATCAAAATTTTCAATCTGATCTCGGACTAGGTTGCGATAGTGGCGCAACCTCTTATTCTTGGTCTGATAGAGGTTTTTCACCTGACAGACTATCAACTCAGCATCTCCTTTAGCATGGAGTTCGCTAATGCCCTGTAGTCCGAGCAACAAAAATTTGTATTCAACAGTGTTGTTGGTATTGTTGAACTGCAATTTGTAAGAAAAAGGAGTAACCTCTCTCTAAGGGGATACCAACACAACCCCAGCTCCCGAACCAGTAGCAGAGCAGCTATCATCAAATTCTAAGGTCCATACTTCATTAGATATTGCTTTTTCCACAAAAGCTTTTTCATTTCGAGGAAGGGGTTTTTTCACGCGTTCATTTCACTTTGGCACTTTACCCTTCACATTAGCTGAAACCAAATCTAAGTCATCACCCGTAGGAGTTTCATCAAATGCATCGTGGATCTCGACCGTAGACAAGAAATAGTTGCCCATGCCTGAAGACTCAAATAAAATTTGAGCTTCAGGTGCTGCAGAACGAGTAACTACATACCTGGCCTCTTTTTCAGGAAGCAACTTCTTCATGACGCCTTGAATTGGAATTCTCACTTTTGATAGATCCATGCTTAGCTCACCTCCAACATCTTTACAGAAATTTTGCCCAAGCAGGATGCCGTAAGACGCTGAAATATTGGCTACTAAAATCGTCATTTTTATCCACTTCTCTGGAAAAGCCGTGAAGGCATATTGAGCGTCTTTTATTTGACCAAGGAGAGGAACTTGCTAATTTTCCATGGAAAAACACCTCCCAAAAGTTTTGGTCAAAGTTAGGCCAAGAGAATCTACCACTTTTGTGGGCATGACATTATCTGAGGCTCCAGAGTCTATAATACAATTACTCAGTTTATAGCCATTTATAAGTAGAGAAACATAGAAAGGTTCTATTTTCCTGAGAGCGATGGGGGGAGTCACAACAAGATTGTTTGGGGCCGATTTATCTTTAGGGGGATCAAGAACAACTTTCAAGGAGTCTTGTTCTACAGGGACGGCTTTGTTTTTTACATATTCTGCTAACCTATCAAACTGTTCTGGATTAGCTCTTAAATATTCAACCTCTGTCATTTGAATTTTAGTCTTTCTAGCATGATCAATTATATAAAATAATTGAAAAGAACTTGTAACAGAGGAAGAGAGTCCATCATCAGGGACTTTAACAGGTGTAACACTGGTCTGAGTAGCAGAAGTGGAAGGTATCGAGTGATTGGGAGTACTTACTTTTTTATAAGTTACCTGATCTTTTGATTGTGGAGGCAATGGAGTCCCGCATTTAGCAATGGAAATCACTGGTTGGGGCTCTTCATCTGCCTTTCCTTTGTCAGTTTGTGAAGCTGACTGATTTTGAGATCTGGTGAAAACAACGTAAGCTCCATCCAAATCCTCCCCTTTACTTCCAGCTTCATCTTGGAAATCCAAGAAATTGATATTGGAGTCGCCAGCTAATTTTTCTTCCTGCTCGTCAAAGAGATTAGCATTTTCTTGTTGATCTAACTGTGGTTGAAAAGAGTTGTCGTGCTCAGCTTCCAAGTAGCCGACCGCTGAATTGGCAGGTGCTGCTTCAATGGCTAATCTCCCTAGATGGGGAGGTAGACGATTGGATTGCCCTTGGTTTTGGGCAGCATTACCCTGATATTGCTGATTCTAGAATGTTCTCTTTGGTGCATCTTGATAGGTAGGAGCAGACGTACCTTGAGCTATTTGCCTCTTCAAAGCTATCAGTTCGTTCGTTAATTTTTGCACCATAGGATCTGTAGTACCCGAAGAACTTTCGACAGATGAAGGGAGTTTATTTTTACTAGAGTCTTTTTGATCTTACCTGCCAAGATAAGATCATCTTCAATTTTGATAGCCAAACTTTGAGCCAAAGTTAGATCCATAGGGCCAGCTTGCCTTAACAAGAAACTTACTTCGAGAAGCTGCGAATTGATGAAAAACACTTGAGATTTTTTGGCGTGCTCTGAGCCACAGTTGGAATTCAGTTCTTCAACTTGTTGAATTTAGCTATAAAATCCCTCATGGATTCTTGGGATTCTTTCTTCAACTGTGTCAGCTGAGCCAACAAAGCGTGTGCATCCTCAACGGGTTTAAATCTAGCTTTGAATTTAGACTTGAGCGTATCCCAGTCTATTACTGACCTAGCCTGCAGGTGATAGAACTAATCCACAGCAGCACCTTGCAAAGTCTCTACAAAAAGTCTTACTACCACATCCTCAAATTCTACCCCAATTACACCGCATGCTATGGAGAAAGCAGTAATATGCTCGTCGGGATGAACCTTCCCATCACCAAAAAACTTAAGAAATTTTTTCCTAAAACTACGAGGTAGTTCATGCAAAGGTGGAGTCAAGTTAAGAGGACCAAAGAAATTACCCCACGGTCCTTGAGCCATTATGTTAGGAGGATTAAATGGTGGGATAATCAACCTTGGTGGAGTGTTTATAGGCAGGCAGCGATTAATAGCGAGAAAATACGTTCTACCTTGCGTTGGTGACCTGACAAGGCTAGAAGAAAAACTCCTAGACCGTTGAAGAGAAGTTGATGGAAGAAACAAATCAAAATTACTCTGTTGTGCCAACTCAAACACAAGGTCAACTACACCCTTAGATCTTTGACTTCTTGTGTAGCGTGGAGTTGCCAGATTTAAATAAAAATGAGACTGAAACTATTTCAAGTTGAAGCTTGGGGCTTCAAAATGCACGTTCGTATTCCAGCGGTTCTGATTTTGCAGACCAAATAATATAACAGAGGTAAATGGTAAGGCTATAATAATAATGGGTAAGACATGGAACGGAGTCGCTAGACTAAGCAATGGATAAGGGTAGGGACTGCTTCAATATGAAAATTGAGGTTTCAGACTGCACATTCAAATCCCTAGCAGAGTCGCCAAAAAATTGTTGGGTGAATATTTTGTCGTCAACTAACTGATGACAAAATGGGGATATCAGCTACAACATAGGGAGATTTACTCCACAAGAAGTGTGGGTTTACCAGATCTGGACGAGGTAAATCTCTCCTCTCATTAAGGGGAGGTTCCCTGTTAAATATTTATACGCTAGATATATGTATATAATTAAGCAGAAAATAACACATGGGGGTGGTATAACAACATCTACCTCTCTTTTTTTAGAAGTAATGTACAAAGAACAAAAGAGGGAAAATCTAGGCTTTAAGCTAACAACACTCCTCTTCTTTCAGGAATGATATTAAACAGAGAGCAAGAAATCACTTGAAATAACAAAGTCCACAAGAATGCTCACGCAAGCACAAAGTCTTTCGTAGCTTCTTTCACCGATTCGAAACAAGTACAACCGTAGAGTAAAGTGAAGCACAAAGTCTTCACCTGAAACTATAAAAGATAACTGAATTTCAAAGGTAAAAGTAGCATAAAGTCTATCTTCTACCCTCTAGAAGCGCCTTTAGATAATATAAACACACCCACTTTGCTTATTAAATCAGATGAATAAGATATTACCAGGAAAAAGGACATAAGAACTATTTCCTAAATAACACAGACAATCTCAACATAAAGTATGAAATAACTTGCTTCTCATTCATTCAACAAAATATGATTTACAAATTTGAGCACAAAGTCTCAAAAGTTGCTTCAATTTCAGTAGAGTATTTGCTATTAATTTTTTCAAGATGATTTACAAATAAGGTCTCCACTATATATAGGGAGAAAATCCTCAAAAATAGAAAATAATAAAATATACAAAATATCTTGGTCAAAGATGACTCATCTTTGACTTTTAGATATTTTTTTGAACTTTTTACATGTAATTACATATTTCAAAACTGCATGCACTTTGCACAAAATAGAAGTGCATAAGGAGAGAAAAAGAAAGAAAAGAGAGAGAGAGAATCAGTTTTGGCCACCAGATTTCTTCAGATGAGCATCGTACATGGTGATAGATGCATGAATTCCTATGATGTCTAGCACAACTGCGTTCTTGGAGATGATTCTTGCTTTGATCAGTGCGTCTTTCAATGCTGTGATGGCTTTAGCATGGCCAGTTAACCTATATTTCAGATTCTCCAAAGTTAACTGAGCATCTAGTATGCTGTCCACCAAAGACATTGAGAAGGATTTTTCTTCAAAATCTCTCTGAATTATTTCCTTAAAACTCTGAATCATCTCTTCTACTAGAAGGAACTGATTGTCCTTAGAGGTTAAGTCGCATGGCAGCTCTTCTAATTTATTTAGCAGGCTCAAGTCACTCTTCTCACTAGCTTCCTTGAAAGCTTTAAGATCATCAATTAAGTCCTTGAGTACCTGGATTCTGAAGACCAGTGACTCTTTGATCTCAACATAGGAGTCCTTGTTGGAGATGACACCGATAGATATCAGGGTGCTCTTTTTGAGATTTTTTATTTCCTTCCATCTGCCGAGATCTTTCTCTAAGCTAATATTGGTTCGAATCTTTTTCTCAGAGAAGTCAGCTCTTTCTAAGACCACTAAACTGGAGGGAGAGGTGAACCAACAACCTTCTCTGCCAGATATCTGCTATTTATGATGTTCCCATCATCGGTTAAACCAGAGGGGATCTCTGCAAGCCTGAGATATTCAATCTGCTCCAGTGTCAGCCTGCAATAGTCCATTTTCCTAATTTCCTCAGCCGTCCTCGGGTCTACCCAAATATCTTCAATCATTAGTTCATGGGATTGAGTTTTCCTTATGATCTTCTCCTTGACTCCCCTGTAGTCAATTTTTCTCATCTTTTAAATGGCTTGATAGTAACTATCTGCATTTCAATTTTCATGACCTTGGCTTTGGTTGATGTTGCAACAGAATACCTGCCAATCTTGATTGGAAACTTGAAACCTGGTCTCTTCAGTTCCATCTGTCTAGTATGCACAACAACCAGTTGTCGACAAAGTTCCATTAAAACTAATTTATCTGAAAGGAACTTGGGAAGCATGTAGGGGTAGCCTTGGTAAAAGCTGACCTGAAGATAATAGAATGTGGGGAACTAGAGGAACATGCAGCCATAATCATTTACCACTGCCCAGGCCTCATCTGATATTCTCTTCTGCTCAAGTTGAGGATCGAAGAGACACAAAAACATGGTAAAGAAGGTGTCATTTACTCTTTTGAAATGACGTGTTGACTCTTGGAGCATCAGCTGAGGATAATATGAGTAGATCGGGGTGGTCTTTCTATCTCCTATTGTAGTTAATCTCGAGAAAGATCACATTGTGGTAGCTATATAAACCAGGTACGAAGTCATATAGAATTTGAAGGAAGTTTGTACTTTGGTTAACTGCTCGTGAAGGGCATTGCTGATTTGCTCTCCCCAAAAGATGGTTTGCTTGCCTTGGAGGATGATCTTGATGAATGGATACATCCATTCATGGAACTGTGAACAAGACAAGAGACCCCGTACTCTGCTAAGAAGGGTGATCAAGTCACCAACTTCCTCGACAAAATTGCTCCTCAAAAAGTTCTTTAGCCATCTGGAGAGGTTGGTCCTGGGGGTCTTCAGCCAGTTGTAGTTTATAACTTTCTTTGCCCTCTCAAGGTCTTTATCATACTCTTTCTGTGCGTTTCTAAAGTCGATTTGGGTGACTTCGGTGGCTGGAGGGCACATGAAAACTTTGTCAATGAATTCGGGGTCCAATCGAATCATCGTGTTACTACTAGCGTCTGACATCGTTCTGGTCTCTTTGTTTTAGAAGTGTGCGCATTGAAGGATGAACTCAGCATGATGCGCTGCTAACGAAAAGGTGACCACCAGTTGGATGTTGCTCTCAATGATCCTCTTTATCTCAGTGCTGGGATTTGTCGCCTTTATTTGCGCCAGGAACTCGGCCATGTCTACGTGGCCAATCTCGGTGTCTCAAATGTCATCGACATTTGAGGAGACTGATGTGAGCGAGAAGAGGCCCTGGTACTTATACTTCATAGTTTTCACTTTTTTGGGAGATGCTTCCGTCATGGAGGATGATCTTGATCGGATGGAAGCAGAAGTGCAGGAGTTCGCTAAAGGTGCTGTAGTCATGATCACAGATCAGAGGAGAGAGGATGAGAGGAGAAAAAGCGCAAATTAAGTGATATTGGTTACTGGAGGTCACTTAAATAGGCCAGGTTAGGAGAAGGAGCAAAAAATGAGGAAGAAAAGGAAGGAAAGGGACAACTTGGAAAAATTTCTTCAGGGTTAAAAAAATCTGGAGGAAAAATATAGGTGCGGCAAAAATCACCGCCCTTGCAAAAGCTTAAAAAAATGCAGAGGTAGAAAAAATCACCGCCCCTATATTTTTCACTTGGAAAATTGTGTAGGGGTGACAAAAAATGTCGCCTTGCACGTAGGGTTGAAAAATGCAGGGGCGGCAATTTTTGCCGCTCTTGCACATAGGGTGGAGGAAACGTGCAGGGGCGGCAAAATTTGCCGCCCTTGCACATAGGGTGGAAGGAGAAATGCGGGTGGCAAAAAATGCCACCCACGTGAGTTTCTGATGGAAACCCATGGGCAAAGGTGGAGGGAAAAAGAAACAATGTCTGCGGCAAGGAGAGGAGGGACGCAGGAGGAAGGAGAGAGAGAGAAAAATAAAGCAAAAATAACAGCAAACAACTTAACACTAAGCAAAAACCAAAAAAAAAGAAATAAAAGCCAAAAATGAGACCTACCTAAGAAATTGCACGTGCCACGAGGTTGAATCTGCCAAAATGCACTTTAACTTGTCAACTGGGTTGCTCAAATGCAAGGGGCAAGAGGAGAGGAGGAAGCAATGAGGAGAAGAGAGGCTCAAATTGGTTTAAATGGGGTGAAAATCGACCCCAACCACCTGTCGTGCGTGACAATAAATGCCGTGCATGGAAATTGAGACATGCAAGGGTGGCAAAATCTGCCGCCCTTGCGTGTTTCGGTTCATCTGAGTGCAGGGGCAGAAAAATTTGCCGCCCTTGCAGGTCAAAGTGTAGGGGCGGAAAAATTTGCCACCCTTGCAGAAAAAGGTGCAGGGGCGGCAAAATTTGCCGCCCTTGCACATAAAAAAATGTAGGGGTGGCAAAATTTGCTGCCTTTGCACAAAAATGGAAGGAAATGCAAAGACTAACTCCGGAAGGAGAGTCTGGGGGAGGGAAAACTTGGCCGGGAAGAGATTGTAACCACTTTCATGTTTCGAGGCCAAGATGAGAACGAATTCAAAATCTATCTCAAAAAATGAACTTAGAGAAATGAAAGATGAAACAGACAAGTTTCGTAGAGGGTTGTTCCCAAAAACGAGCTAAGCTGATTTTGAAAACAACAAATGGGAAAATACTGGGACTTAGTATGGGCAATAAGGGTTTGAAAGATTTTTTTTTAAAATTATTATGAAAATTTAAAATTTAATGCTAATTTTTGATTTTATTATATATTTAAAAAATCAAAAAAATATGGGAAAAAATTAGTTAGAAATTTACCGTAGGGTTTTTAGAGTTTTTATGTGCAAATGAAGTAAGTCGAGTTCACCAAATGGTTTAACTGTTTTGAGGATAATTGGGGTTTTAATTCCTATTTAATTAAAAGTCTGAGTAAAGTAAACCAGTCAATAATTAACCTACTGATTTGTTAATTTTAATTATTGTTTAGACTTTTTAAAAATAACAAGTAAATAGAGAGAAATATAACTTAGCTTAGAACTATGTTGATCCGATTGAGATGAAGGCTGATATTGACTATGCAGGACTAGGATAATATTAGGAACCTAGATCTAGATTTTGTTTGGTGAAAGGACATGAGCACTAAAAATAGGACACTTTGGGGTTCAGTTTTATAGTCCTATTCCTACCACTATTGTCCAAACTAGTCATAAAGGTCTGAGCTTTGTGGGTTCTGTCCACCACTCTTGTATGACCTTGCCTATGAAATTTTGAAGTTTAACTCTCAACGGAGCTCTTTATATATCTGATTTATCTTCAATCCTAAATCTCTAATAATCTTGAATAGGACTTTGAGAAAAAAGGGGGGTTAGTGTGTGTAAGATGCACTGGACATGATTCACACCCTATGTGTGGGCACACTGCCTACATACCAATACTCTAAAGAGGGATTAAGCCATATGTAGTTCTCCCTTTGAAAGTTCTTAGTGCAATTGTGATATGAGAATGCAAGAAATGCTAAAACTATATATGCTTGAGGTGGCTAGATGTTGGTGTAAGGATTTCAATGAACTTGTAAGTTTATCGACTGGCTATATATAGAGAATAGGGAAGATTTGCTTGAATATTCTTACTTGTATTCTTGTTTGCTTAGTGATATTTTCCAAACCTTTCCAAATGATCTTTGAATGAGATTATATAGGTATCTATTGTTCATGGGTTAAATGCAATCGTGTTAGGCTGACATAATGAAGAGGAGGAATTAGGAAAAAATGGTAATCTGGGCTCAAAATGTGATTGGACAAGAGCACCAAAAAGGAGATACCCTAGGGTCCAACACTATAGTCCAAGTTAGGTGCTATTGTCTTGAGGGTACGGGATATAGGGGGATGGAATAAACATGAAAAAAGGGTCCCGACTAAGATAGAATGAGGTCTTGAAAGCCTACAGATGACTGAGAATCAATGAAAAGGTGTCTAGAAGGGTCATAAGAGCAAGTACAGGGAACTATGGGTTAGGTGTCATTAACCATGCTCAAGTTACCAATTTTTGCATTTTATATGACTATAGATTCCCTAAAATTTTGGAAGATGGTTAGCCACCTACCAGTTGGTGCAAGGTTTGCACTGTATCCTCTAGTTGGCTACACAAAAAACCCAAAGGCTTAACCGCTTGAAAAAAATATCATCTCACGCCTAGGTGGACATCATGTTAGCATGAATACTTTACTAATGGGATAGAGGCCCAACATTACCCTATATAAAATCTCTAGTCCACCCTTAGACTAAGTCGTCAAACTCTTGGGAGTACAAATCTTAGGTGGATTCTTTTGGAGTTCGACACCAAAGTCTTCAAATCCCTTAATAACTAACTTGATTTCTTGTACATCACTATTAATCTTGAAGGATGCAAAAATGAGCACAAGTACATATGTCTTATCCAACTCCTTACAAAAGGCTTCTACATTGGCTTTTGCCTTTACCACATTTTCATCTAATATCTCTCCTTGCTCATAGGCCTTAGTCTATAGAGTGTAGAAGAGTTCTTTCAAGGTTTGCTCCTAGTCCTTCATCATGTTATTGAGTGCGTTCACACTACCTATGATTTATAATTGCTCTTCCCTACTTGTGGAGTATACTTGACCCATCAGCTACTCCTCATCCTTCACCTACTTCAGGCACACGTCTATTACAAAGGCTTGGTTGGAGAAGATTAAGAAAATGGTGTTTGTTGCTTTCATGCCCTCCTTTAACTTTATGAAGAGGTCTTATACCTCTTGGAGTTTGTCAAAAAGATCCTTCTTTATCCTGATACTGGTGTCTTCCTCTTCTTTTTCTTGCACTAGCTCAGGTTGTAGTCTTAAGAGTATTTGCTCCACTAGTACACAAATCTTGTCAACCTTTGAAAGGCCTGAAGTGTTGATGCTTACTAAAAGAGATGGTTTGATGGCCTCCACACATTCATAAAGTTATTTTAACTTGAACCTATTAGCTTACACCTCATATTTGGCTTCCTGGAGGAATATCTCCCACTTCCTCACCTTGTTGTCATTGATGATGTTTTGGCGCATTATTTCTATGGTCATCCTTATTAGCACATTCCCCTATTGGACTAGGTTCATGGTGTGTGGGTCAATAAAAAGGGATTTCTACCCTTCTGTAGGATCTTCTAGGCTTAAATTAGTCTCTCTAGGTGCCTCAAATTGGGGCTTATCCTTATAGTTATCTAGCACAAATGAGAGCTATTTGTGTGACCTTGTAGTGACGGCTTGGGAGACATGGTTTCATACATGTAAAGATCTTCATCCCCTAGTTTTTCTATGCCATCTCCCTTATGTTCAACTCTCTATCATCCTTCTTGATGACATCCTTCTATGTTTATACTTCCTCCTCTTCACTGGTGCCACCACTCTCTTCGACGCTCTCCTCCGAAGATTCACTTGTTTGGTTCTTAGGGGTTGATTCATCAGACTTCTACCCCTCATCTGCTTCTTCATCCTAGGTTTTTCAATACTTACCTCCAATGTTATTCCTTTAGTTCCAGTGTCACCTTGTTGTTGGGGCTCCTCAACATTATCTATTTTTTGCTCCAAGGCACTAGTATCGCCTTCTTTGTGTTGAGACACCCCCTCACTACTTGGGTGTGCCTCTTGCACAACTTCTTCTGCTTGTCTGGTGGGGTCATTTGGTGCTTGTTGGACCACTTCTACTATTGGTCTTAAACCTGAGGGAACTTTTTGTGGCCCTTTTCTCTAATTTGGCCTTCTTCTATTCCTGGTCAAGTTTTTGCTTCTCTTCAAGCACTAAATCCCAATTGATATCTTCATTATTCAGTCCCATCTTCCTCCAAGCCGCTCTTTTCTCCTTAATGGTTTGAGGGTCCGTTTGGGAGCCCTCATCCCTAGGTGTCAGTGTCAATTTCCTTAATGGGCTCATTAACAAAGTAGTGTTAGATGTTAGGCTTTCCATTTCTTCTATTACTTGTAGTGCAATAGTCACACCACATTACAGGGTTTCCTAAATGTTCACAGCACCAAGCTACTCTTCACCTTCCCCTACTTGAAGGATATAGGTCCCTGCTTTGTCTTCTTTAGTCTCTTCCTCTATTATGGGTGTGAGGGTTGCTTTTCTGTCCATATTTTCAAGGGTTATACTATGGATCACTATAGGTCCCTTGGTCTTTTTCTTTGGCTTCTTGCTAAGAAGTACCCTCTTGCATGAATGTCATGCGCTTATTTAGAACAGGGGAAGCAATAAGTTCTTCAGAGGCTATTTTTAACTAGATGTTCTCTATGATCTCTTCTAACTTCTCACCCCATTTCTTTTTCAATGTGTTTTCCCACAGCTTCAATGCAACCTTCCCCTCATCATCAACTAAAAACGGGTGATCATCATCCTTTATAGGATATCTACCTTTCTTATGCGACTTCATCTCATAATAGAGGTTAAAGATCCTCCCATTTATTATTACCCTTTGGAAGGGATGGATGTCAAGCTTGTCGCTATCATCCTCCTTGTCTTTGGTGGCCTTGGCTCTAAAGTGCACAAATTAGCACCTCATCATTCTTCTATCACAATCCATGACCTTGGTCTAGATTTCAAGTTGTTGTGCATAGGGGGTTCTCATTAGGACCACCATGAAGTATTTGGCTAGTAATGCGTAAGGTAACCGAAGCTACCTTGACAAATTCCCATGTGTGAGTACTAGGTGTACCACACATAAGTGTTACATCATGACAAAGGTTATCATTCCCACTAGTTATTAAGGGAGTTCTTGCAGGATGTGTCACTCCTTCCCAAAGGCTTCTACATACCTTTCAACCCACCCTTGTACCCTAGTCTTATATTTTTATGAGAAAATGGGTAGAGATATGAAGTCATGGTACTTCATCGATAGTGACTCGTGGCTCGAAGGAAACACCCATAGGTGGTCATCATTACCATCTAGCACACCTATTTCTTCCATCACTATTAGGATTTGCTTGTACCCCTACCAAAAGGTTTCATACACTCGATGACACTCTTGCACATTCTTGATTATCTCCTATACGATGAACTTGGAGATGTTTAACCTTACTCATTGCGCCATGTGGTGGGTAATGCATAATAAGGTCTTACTAATATCAGACCACTGATCACCAGGGCAAAGTTTGGTATTATCAAGGTGTGTTTTTGCCCTTATGTTAGGGTCTTGAATGTCATTTGATGGGGAATGCAAACCCTGACGTGTAGTATCTTAGGAGCTTTGTGACCCTTTCTACCTCCACCTTATTTTCTATCATCTCTCATATGTTTGCTCATGTGTTAGGTATCCCTATGATTCTGCTAATAAGGCTCATAGAGATCCTCATGCACCACCTAACAAAGTATAACCAATTGCCATGTACTGATGAGAAGAGGAAATGCACCAAGTCTTATAGCTTGTCGAATCTCAATAATTTGAATAGTTATGTGGTACCCATGGTTTGTAATTTATCTCTAGTAGAGAAATCAAAGAGCACGGCACCTACCTTGGTCTTCTTCCCAGTGTCTATCATCCAATCCTTGTTCAACTATTGCTTGTTGCTACTTGTCCTATGGTTATAGTCCTTAAGCTTGTAAACATACGCAAAGGACAACCACTTCTCCCTACCATAGCCTATGGTGGATACTCCAACTTTCTAAAAATAAAATTTGTGCTCACAGTTAGATCTATCTATGTGATGCTTACTCCTTCCACCATTTATGCCTCAATTTTTTTGGTGGTTACTTCCCTCACCACCTGTGATTTCTTTGCATCTTTTTGTGCATGTGGTGGACTTGCGCTTAGCCATTTCTTTCCCATCTTGAACTTGCTACTATTGAAGCATGGCTAGTTGATTCTACCAAAGCTTGAAATTGTGCCTAACATGCTTTGTAGTCATGACAAATACAACTTTATGTTCAGCTATTAAGATTTTTGCACTGTTAATGATGGCTTGGTCATTATAATAAAATTTTGCTCCCCTGTTTCTTTATCAACTTCTCTCTACTCGCCTCCTTTTCTCCTTTGGGGAAAATGTAATATTTTTCATGTTCTTTCATTCTCACTTGTGGGGCTGTGGGGAACTTGGTCTCTCTCTGGTAGCACTTACAAGTTTTAATGGCTTCGGCTTCTGACTTTGTTCTAAACCCCTAAAAATGTCAGTAACCTTCCTTCCTCTACCATCTGCCCTTTTATACATTATTCTCAGCTACCACATTGATGATTGGTGATGTTTAGATTCTTGAAATCTATTAAACCTACAAAATCTGCTAAAATATGCTATCAACTACTCATTTATTATAGATATTTATTCTTCCTCCAATACAACATTAACTTTGATAACAGTTTATTTGATGAAGTGACTAGTGATTCAAACAGTCATTTCTTATCGACTATTGAGTGGGTGCCAACTATTTCAATGGTCATTATCTTACACTTTATTCAACTAGGCATTACCTCCACCATTCTCATGGTTACTTGGGTGCAATACTTCACATGTGTGTGATTCAACATCTTAGGTTCCATCTCTTGCTAGTGATGCACTTCCTTTCAAGCGTGCCTCTCTTTCTTGGTTGATTTCTCTATGCTTTACTATCTCTTGCATCAGCTTTCCTTACCCCATACAAATTCTCATGTTGGTCCTCCAACGCCTCATTATATCCTCTTGGTCTCTTATACATGAACATCTTGTGTGCCTTCCTTCATCAATCTTTACTTACAGTTCACTAATCCTAGAAAAATTCACACACACTTAGAAGTTTAGGTGTTTAGCCTTAGGCACTTAAATAGTGATCGGGCTCAACTCACTTAACTGGATTTATGTAGGTGTAAGCATTAGAAATTTTTGCCTACGGGCCTGAAAGAACTATGTTTATTCAAACAACTCAAAAGAAATAAACATAAAGAAAAGATTTGGCTTGCACCAAATTTTATTATGGTCATAAGATAAAATGATCAACTTTTGACCAAAAATCTAATGTTAAATGGCATGAACACTATCCGAGTGATGGTATAATTCAATATATTATTGTTAAAATGCCCAGGGAAAATTTTGACAATCAACATATGCAACTTGCATGCACCAGTCTCCAAGATGTTGTGGATGACATAAGGTCTCATCCACCTAATCTATAACTTACTTGGCAACCTAAGCTACTTAGAATCATATATCAATGCTAATGCACCTTCTATAAACACCTTGCACTTGATGTGTTTATCATTTCATACCTTTTATTGGGTCTTTTCTATTTGTTGGCTCCATTATGCTTGGGCGTGTGTTTCGTCTAGCCTCTCTAAATCTTCCAAGCATGTGTTTAAAGACTCTTAGTTATCTAATAGACCAATACATGTGATGCACAATGAGGGCATTTTAAATTCCATTGGTAAAATGGCCTCTATGCCAAACGTTAATTGGAATGGTGTAGCCTTATTTAGGTATTTGTATATTGTGTAATAGGCCCATCATACTACTGACACACGATCATCCCAATCCTTGCAACCAACATCGCATTTTTTTAAGGCATGTCCCCAATATTTTATTGAATGCCTCTACAGTGTCATTAGCTTGGGGGTGGTAAGGTGTCATTTTATGGTGTGCTACCATATATTTGGACAATAAGATCTAAACTATTTCATTGAGGAAATACGTGCTATGACCACTAGTCAAGCTAAGTGAGCATCCATATCGACTGATAATATTCTCCCAAATGAATCTTTCTACTATGGTGGATGTGTAATCCTTGGTTGGCATTACTTTAGCCCACTTGGTAAATTAATCTGTGGAAACCAAAATGTATCATGCACTTGTGCACCTTATAGTAGGAGTAATAGGCCCAATAAAATCAATGGTCCATTTTTAAAATGGCACTTGGGTAAGGATGGGGACCAGGTGCATCTCATCTTGGTAGTTTGGTTTTCCTATGCACTAGCATATGTCACATGCTTTAACATATTCTTTTGCATCATGAAATAGAGTTGGCCACCCCAAACCTGATTGTAGTATATTTCTTATCATGGCATCTCCAACATAATGGCCTCCATCAATTCCCTCATGCACCTCTTGCAATACTGAGTCACATTCATGCTATAAGACACATTAGTGCATGATTTCATCATGGCTCAACTTGTACAATTCCCCACCAATGAGTTAAAAAGGGGTAGCATGAATTAGAAGCTGGTTCTTCTCCTTAGTATTCATGGTTCGAGGCACAAATTTAGAGGTCATAAATTTGGTGATCTTTGTCAAGTCTTTTAGGATGTATTAGATCCTATAAAGTTGCACATCAGGCATATCATCTTCAATTAGTGCTACCACATTGATAGAGTTGATGCAAGATAGATGGTTTGGGCTTGAGTTTTTATTTCCTAGCTTTACTACAACAAAAAATTGGAATTTTTGAAACAAAATAATCCATCAAAAAATGTGCCCATGTAAAATAGGCTTGTTCACTAGGTACTTAAGTGCCTTATGATCAGTGAAGAAGATGAAGGGGGTTGTCGATAAATATTATTGAAACTTATATAGGGCATAGACCTTGACAAGTGCCTCGTGCTTAATTATGGTGTAATTTTGTTCTACCTTGGTTAGTTTTCTACTTGTAAAAGAAATATGATGATCTATTTTCCCTTCACCTAGTTGCACGAGAATGGCATCGATCATGGTACCAGAGGCATCAATGTGGACATGGAAGGGAGGTGTCTAGTCAGGAAATTATAATATTGGTACACTTGTTAGTTTGAGCTTTAGGGTCTCAAAAGCATCTTCCCACATTGCACCCTAATATAATGGGCCATCCTTCCATAAGAGCTCTTATAGTGGCATCACAATCCTGGCATATTTCCTTATGAACTTCCTATAATACCCATAATGCCCATGAAAGGCACAAATGTCTTTCTATGTTGATGATGTTTGAAGTTGAAGCATGATTACAATATTGGTAGGATCAATGAGTAGACCATCCTTGTAGATGATGTGCCTAAGCAATGGGCCAAATAATTGTTAAGTTGAGGAGCTAAAAGCATCACTGATGCAAATGGAGGAGGTTGCTGAGTTGCAGAGCAACCGACGTCGGTCTGATCAATCGATGTCAGTCATCTTCAGTGTACGCAGTAACCGACATCGGTTAGGGGTCGGCCGACATCAGTCAGACAGGAATCGATGTCGGTAACCTCTGTGTGTGTGCATTTGCATGCGCTTCTAGAACTGGTCTAATTTTAGATGGACAATTAGTTTGCATGTAAAAGACTAATTTTAGTCTTGAGTCTACATTTCTAATTATTGTAATTAGGAAGTCTAATTATTGTTTGCATGGGATCTATTTAAGAGACCCATGGGGCTATATTGTAATCAAGGACAAGGAAGAGATCCTTCCAATTGTAAGATCAGTTGATTTGCAGGTTGCACAAGATCAAGGGAGATCTACATGGTAAGTAAGATTAGTTGATTTGCAGGTGTGCAAGATTAGGGAGATCTACTTGGTGTACTTTGAATACTTGGTGTACTGGCAGTATTGTTACTGACTGGTGGAGGGTACAACTCTGTGTTTGAGTTGTGGTTGTAATTGGTTGTGTGAGAGAGAACCCTTGAGAGAGAATTACTGGTACGCCCAAGAGGTGTGGAAAGAGTGTGTTTTCTTCATTGTATTTCCTTCTAGAAGAGTATTAATACAAGATTGTATTGTCTCTCATATTCTGTGCTATTTTTGAATTCTAGTTACATTTTACTTCTGGTTTAATTTCGTGTTTAGTTGCTTATACAAGGTAATCAATTATGCTCCTAATCCTAACAAGTGGTATTAGAGCCTGGTTCGGAGCAGGTTAGTGTTTGTTGATTACAGGTCACTCACAGGGGTTTCTGTTTGAGTGGGAGTAAAGCAATGGTAGAAGAAAGTAAACTAAGAATGGAGAAATTCAATGGCAAGAATTATCAATTATGGAGGATGCAGATAGAATATTATCTGTATCAGAAAGATCTGTACTTACCGTTGGGTGGGGTTGCATGCAAACCCATAGATATGAAAGATGAAGAATGGAATGTTCTTGATCGAAAGGCTCTGGGATCTATAAGGTTGAGCCTAGCATCGTCTGTGATTTCCAACTTATCACAGGCTAAGACAACAATAGAGTTAATGGAATCTTTGGCAAATTTATATGAAAAACCCTCAGCTTCGACTAAGGTATTTCTTATAAAGCAATTATTTAATTTGTAAATGCTGGAAGGTGGATCGGTACATAGTCATCTTAGTGATTTCCATGGTTTGGTAAACTAGTTAATTTCAGTCAATATAGCTTTTGATGATGAAATTAAGGCTCTCTTAATCTTATGCTCTTTACCTGAAAGTTGGGGTAGTTTGGTAATGGCAGTTAGTAATACTGTGTCTGCTTCAAATATCTTGAAAGTTGATGATGTTGTTAGTGTAATCTTGAATGAAGAAATTCATAGGAAAAGCACAGGGAAATCATCAGGGAATGCTTTAAGTGTTGAAAGTAGGGGAAAGCAAAGAGAGAAGGTCGAGCAAGGGAAATCAAGGTCAAAGCTAGGCAGGAGATCCAGATCCAGGTATGGCAGTAAAATCTGCTAGAATTGTGAAAAGAAAGGGCATGTAAAGAAAGATTGTTGGTTGGTAAAAGATTAGCATGAAGGAAATGAAGAAGTAGATGTTGCAGGTATTGTTGCACAGGATGCTCTTGTATGTTCCTTGGATAAAGTGGAATCTTGGGTTTTAGATTTTGGTGCCTCTTTCCATGCAACCCCAAATAGAGAATTTTTTCATGAATATGTCCAAGGAGACTTTGGAAAGATTTATTTAGGGGATGGTAAGCCTTGTCAAATGGTTGGCAAAGGGAAAGTGCAGCTGAAATTGTAGACGAGCAACACATGGGTGTTGAAGGAGGTCATGCATGTCCCTGTCCTGAAGCGGAATTTGATTTCTATAGGAAAGTTGGGTGATGAGGGATGCACAGTAACTCTCACAACAGATTCTTGGAAAGTTTCCAAGGGTGCACTTGTTTTAGCAAGAGGTAAGAAAGTAGGTACTCTTTATCTATCTACTTGTATTACTGATTCTCCTTCTGGTTTATCTACTTCAGATGTAGATGCAAAGATGTGGCTCTATAGGCTTGGTCACATGAGTAAGAAGGGGATGCATGTTCTTGAGTCAAAAGGTAAGAGTTTAGATTCAAAAAACATAGATCAAGATTTCTATAAGCAACAGAAGAAAGTGAGGTTTCTTGAAACTGGGTCAACAAAGAAGGGAGCTTCTATTGGAGGATCACAGTGGTATGCTACAAGAAAGGATTGTGTTTATTACAGGAAGAAGAAATTTAATGTTTTTGACAAGAACAGGAAAGCCTTGGTTTTCAAGGAGAAGATGATGGACAAAGATCAACTCAAGGGGCTGAATAATTCTGAGTAGGGCAGTTTGGACAAGGTTATGATCCAAAGTGAGCTCGTGGGTAAAAATCACCACTCACAGGAAAACACAGTTATCAACGTCAATCAAGTGAGAACCAACATCGATCAAGTAGGTACCGACATCGGTCATGTGCAAACCAGAGTTGGTGGTGTCGAGCAGGTGGACACTAACGTCGGTCAAGGAAATGGCATCGGTGATCAGGAGGCAATGACATCGGTCGGGTGCAAACCAAGGTCGGCCAGAGGTGACTGACATTGGTCACTGTTAAAATAGATTTTGGGCAGACAATAAGCTATCAAGGAGTCTCAAATGCCCATGTGGAGGATTGAAAGGGTAAGTAAGCCTCAAATTTGTTATTCCCCTTATTGACACTACTTATTGCTCACTGATGGTCAAGAACCAGGAAGTTTTAAAGAGGCAGAGCAAGTAGAATCCAAGAAACAGTGGGAGCATGGCATGAATGAGGAAATTGATTCCTTGGGAAAGAACCAAATGGGAGATTTGGTAGAGTTGCCAGCCAAAAAGAAAGCACTGAAAGATGAATGGATTCTGAGGTTAAAGAAAGGAGAGAATGGACACGTGAGACAGAAGGCCAGGTTATACGGTCTTGAGCAGGCTGCAGGATAATGGTGTTTAAGGTTTGATAGGTGTATGACAAAGCATGGCTTTAGTCAATGTCAATGTGACCATTGTGTTTACTTTACTAGGTTGGATAATATTAGCTACATTATCCTGTTATTGTATGTGGTGTATATGCTTGTTGCAGGTTCACACATGCAGGAGATTATTGAGCTAAAGGTAAAGTTAGTTTAGAGGTATGCCATGAAGGATTTGGAAGTAGCAAAATTATTTGACATGAGTATTTCTAGAGACAGGGAAGATCATAGGTTGATGTTGTCTCAGGATGATTATGTGAATAAGGTAGTGGAGAGGTTTAATATGCAGGATGTAGAACCGGTTAGCACACCTATGGATGGACAGTTCACAGAACAGTGTCCCAAATCACATGATGAGGTTGAGTACATGTGTACTAGACTTGACATTGCCCAAGCAGTGGGAGTTGTCAGCAAGTTTGTGGCCAATTCGAGAAAGGAGCACTGGAAAGCAGTTCAATGGATTCTCAGGTATCTGAGATGGACCAGCAGCAGGTTAACATGCTATGCAAGGTCAAGCACTTCTCTACATGGGTATGTAGATTCGGATATGGTAGGTTACTTGGATGACAGGAGTAGCACCACAGGATATGTGGTGGTTGGTTTTCAAGATTGAACTTGAAGAGGGATACAAGCGAGGAAATAAAATTAGATGATGTATAGGTACATGTATAGATGCAACTATTTATTTCTAAGTGGGAGATTGTTAAGTTGTGGAGCTAAAAGCTTCACTGATGTAAATGGAGGTGGTTTCTAAGTTGTAGAGCAATCGATGTCAGTCTGATCAACCGATGTTGGTCATCTTCAGTGTACACAGTAACCGACATCGGTTAGGGGTCAGCCGACATTGGTGAGACAGGAACCGACGTCGGCAACCTGTGCGTGTGCGCGTTTGCATGCGCTTCCAGAATTGGTCTAATTTTAGATAGACAATTAGTTTGCATGTAAAAGACTAATTTTAGTCTTGAGTTTGCACTTCTAATTATTGTAATTAGGAAGTCTAATTATTGTTTGCATGGGATCTATTTAAGAGACCCATGGGGCTGTATTGTAATCAAGGACAAGGAAGAGATCCTTCCAATTGTAAGATCAGTTGATCTACAGGTTGTGCAAGATTAGGGGAGATCTACATGGTAAGTAAGATCAGTTGATTTACAAGTGTGCAAGATCAGGGAGATCTACTTGGAGTACTTTGAGTACTTGGTGTACTGGCAGTATTGTTACTGACTGGTGGAGGGTACAACTCTATGTTTGAGTTGTGGTTGTAATTGGTTGTGTGAGAGAGAACTCTTGAGGGAGAATTACTGGTATGCCCAAGAGGTGTGGGAAGAGTGTGTTTTCTTCATTGTATTTCCTTTTGGAAGAGTATTAATACAAGATTGTATTGTCTCTCATATTCTGTGCTATTTCTAAATTCTAGTTACATTTTACTTCTGGTTTAATTTCGTGTTTAGTTGCTTATACAAGGTAATCAATTGTGCTCCTAATCCTAACAATACTGTTACAAAGACACACTTCTTGAGATTCAAAGAAATTTGTAATTGCCTACACCTTTCAAACATTAGGTGCAAATTATCATAGTGATCCTTCACCAACCCATACACTGTCTAATCATCCAAGTATACTTAGAGGAACTTGTGAATGAAGTCTTTAAATACAATGATCACCACCCAGGAGAAAATGGTTGGCACATTATTCAACCCAAAGGGCATTATGTTTAAGTGAAACACCCTCATTCAATCATAAAGGTAGTTTTTGGCTTGTCCTCTTCCTCGATCTGGACTTGATGGTATCTTGAGAACCCATCAATAAATATGTATATCTCATAACCTATGATGCCATCCAATACTTCATCAATGAATGATGATGGAAAGGGGTCGGTCATGGAAGCAACATTCAATAGTCTATAGTCAACACAAATGTGAATATGCCCATCCTTTTTGATGTTGATGACCATGGGGCTAACCTATTCAGATTCCTACACAAGGTAGATGACCCATGTGGCTCGCATATCATCAATCTCAGTCTTGACCTTGGCACGATGATTTGGGTTCATCTCATAAGGCCACTTTCTAATGGGTCTTGTGTCGTTGATTAGTTTGATGCTCATCTTCTTAAGGGATGGGTGTGCACCTTTCATATCTTTATAATTTTGCAAAAAAAAGGTCTTGGAATTCTTTGAGGAGATAAACAATATGTGGCAGTTTTAATTTTAGACCAATAGGCACTTAATGTGGTGATTCTGGGTTCCTCCTTTAAATTAATATCTACCTTAGTAGTTATTAATGGTGCTTGATAGGGTTCATTCTTCCTCTAATGTGAATCCTTGACTTGTCTATTGCCTTTGGTTATTTTTACTTGAATATGGGCAGGGTCTTCTTCTTCTAGGGCACTATCCTCAACTTGGTGTACTAACTTCCTTTTACCTATCAAATTATTCTAGTTGCGTGCCTTCCATGTGTCATCATCTTCATCACTAGAGCCACTATTTAGAGTTTACTCTTCGAAGAAGGTTAGGAGCACTAACCCTTTTTTACCAAACATGTTTTTTAGGCACTCTTCCAATATAGTAGTGTCTTTAAACACTGACATTTGAACTACCTATAATGGCTTAATTAGTTTGAGATTTTGCAAAGAAAAAGAGAAGGTATGAACAAACCACTCCTTAAGGGCATCTTGGTCTGTTGTTTCATGATGCATCTCATTGACTACATACCATGCTTGCACCCAAGTCTTTAAGGATTTGTAGAAGGCGTGCACCCATAGATTTCTTGGCATATTTTCATCACAAATAATTTGTCTCTTTGCAAAGATGTATATGTGCTATGGGGTCAGAGTCGCTAGAGTATGCTAAAATGTCCAAGTCCTCATTGTTTTTTTCAAACCTAGTGCAAATAGATTCTTTTACATCCTACAAGGTTAGCAAGCTAAGCTTTTACATTGTCCACCAATGAATGACAATGTTCTTTAATGTATACACTAGTGCACTCATTCTATCCACCTTGTTTGGATGCATGACTCAAGATCATAGACATAGTCTTCCACACGATTACTTCCTTCATATATTTGAAGCACATCAAGTTTGCCCTTACCGAGGCAAAACACTCTATTTCCTCTTTTCTTGGTACAAGGGACCCATATTTTAGGAGTACAATCAATCTGTATCTAGCCTATTTTTACTAACTTTGGCACATTTACTCATACCAAGTAGCATTATCAACCAGTAGTCTCATATGCTTTGTCAACCCATCAATCACAAGCATCATCTGTGGTGTCTGAGGTTGACTATCCATCTTACCAAGAAAGGATTCTTTGATCATTTGGTTCTAGAGTCTCGATGCCTTACAATGTGATGTTATAGATATGGTTGATCTCATCCTTGATGTCCACACTCTTGATATAGGGGGGTCCTTGGTCATTTTAGAGAGGTATAACTACCCTCTCCTTTCCATTCTCAAAGGTCATGTATTGCTTTTTAAAGTGCATATCTACATTGTTTGCATAACACCATGGTCTTCCCAGAAGCGTCGAGTAGTTATTCTACTCTACTAACTCTATGACTTGAAAGTCAACATAGAATTTAGTGCTCATGATATCTACAACTACACTTTTTAAAAATTTGATAGGCTATGCCCGAGTCTTATTGGCCATGAAGAGTACATGAGGGGAAGGTTCAAGGTTGGTCTACCCATTTTATCCCAAGCAGTCTTGGTTAGTATGTTGACCTTGATACCTGTGTCCACAAAAACCTCATAGATAGACCATCCATCAATAATGGCATCCACCAAGAGTTTTTGGTCATATTCAACATTTTTTGTATGTCAAACTTCTTGCACCCTATCCATGCATGACATGGTGACCTTAACTTGCTTTTAACTTGCATGCTCTAGGAGCAAGTTCTTCAATAGGGGTAACATTCCTTCCATTTTCAAGAGGCAAAAGATCTTGGTTAATTATTGTACTTCAGCTTCTTGGCTATTTTGCTTCTTTCAAGAGGTGCTAGGCTACACTTTTAGGTGTTACACTAATTAGAGCTCCCTTTATAGGTTTTGGATAATGATTATAGCCTATTGTAATATGTCTTTTTAGTGTGTTAGGTCTATATACAATGCAGTTTTTAGTTTAGGCTATATTATGCGCTCACTTTGACCCTTATCCCCATACTCAATGCATAACTTAGGTACTAACACAATTGGTGGATGAGTGGTGAATCCACTACGAGTAGTTGCATGTACCTTGATTGCCTCTATGTGTGTAAGCTATGCCTTTGGGGTCTATTTTTCTATTTTTTGCTTGTGCTTGATCATTCATGTGCCCTTGTCTATGTCAGCATGTTGTAACAAAGGATAGTTCTAAACATCATGTGTTTCTCAACAAACTTCATAGCTTAGAAGCAAGGTGTGCACATTTCTTCATGGGCAATTAGTTCTATTATAGCCTTCTACTTTACAATCAATGCACCATAGTCCACTTCCAGCATCATGTAAAGAGTTGGTGATAAGTTTTTGGAGCTGGGAGGTCATAAATGCAATATACACCTCCATAAATGGAATAATCCTAGTGTCTACACTTCTTACTGCCTTGGATCTTAGCATGTCTTCAAGCACTTCTCAAGGGTCTATAAAATTCTTCATGGAAATCATTCTTTGAAATGGCACAAGTAACCCCCCAATGAACCACTATGCATGTTAGGAAGGGTGACTATCATATGGGTGCTTCGATAGGAGAGTTTTGAACCTTGCATCATACAAATACACACTCTCTTAGAGTCCTTGGGTAATCTCTTTTAGCATGATGATGCTATATTATTCAAACTCTGGGATGTCAAATTCCTTTAGGAATGTATCCTTCACGGTATCATAGTCAACCATGGCTTGATTGGGATCAAAATTTTTGTTGGGCACGATTGAGTAAAGTGGCTACAAACTGAGTAATCTTGCACTCTAACTGGGTTATGCCTCATGCATACTACTATAGTTCACACTTCAACACATGTTCTACAACATTTTCCATGTCGTGATACTCTGGGAGGTGCATAGTCATTTTGTAGTAGTTTTGTTGTGAGGGGCAACTAGTACTTAAGGCACTTATCCACCTAATACCTATCTTAGAGGCAGTCCTCTAATGCCTCCATCCATGAGGTTAGGCATTGGTCACATCATTACTACTAGCGTAGTTGATATCATTGGTGTTGTGCAACTTACTTATAACATCATACCACTTCTTGTCAGTTATTGCCTACCTTGTGTTGTTGACATTAGTTGAGTTGGTATGCTTGCATTCAAGTTCTATTTTGATGAACCAAAACCTAATGGTCTAAGGATAGTTGTGCTCACTTCCTTGTATGGAATTGTATGCACCTAAATCTGCTCACTTCATTTAATGTCACTAATACTACTATTAGTCGACACTAATTCTACTTATCTCATTTATTCTAATTAATTATTTCCTAATATCACCCCTCCTACTCATTTATCTAACATCCCCCTTCATTCTTCTTCCTCCACTAACTATAATCTTATCCCACTTCTTCATTAATTCTTCTAATCATCTCTTATTCCATCCTAATCTCTCTTATTTTATTATTTAAGAATTTCAAATTCCCATGGCCCACCTAATCACCTATTGAGCTTATCCCCAGGCTCTCCTATACCCATAATCCCTAATCACTCACCTAATCCCTATCTAATCCTGTACATAATCCTAATTAGTCCCTAATAGGATTCTAAAATCCTCTAATTCTAGAATCCTCTTTATTCTTACCCTCCCTCTCTAAAAGCCTCTAAATCTAGAGGCTTCTAGGGAATTTTTAATTCTTTTTAATTCTTCACCATAGATCTCCCCAAACCAACTTCAAATATCGTCCATTGATCTCTCCCTCCAAAATCTATTTAAACAACCTCCATCCTCTAATGGAGCTAACAAGAAATCAAGTGGGAAATCCATGTCCAACTAGTCATCTAATCCTTCATCAACAATCCTTGAATCATGCCATCATAATGTCCTAAATCTAAGTCTAAAGGTAATCCATATCCCAATCTTCTTTTATTTTAATATGTTTAATCATGGTGTGGATCACTTAGCTTTAGGATTATAATGTTATTTTGAATGGTTGAATTCATATATTGCATTAGGTTCTAATGGCTCTAGACTTTAACTAGATAGTTTGTTATTTGAGTTCTTTTAATTGCATAATTTAATCTATTAAAATCAAATTTCACCTGTAGGAATAATCCATTCAATCACAAAGTTACAATCCAATTCATGAATGTGCCTCTAGGGTCATGCAAGAATAGGTACTCTATTTCCTTTGGGCATGAATTAGTTGATATTGTGAACTCAAGTATGTATCTATTTAAATATCCTTGCCACCATTTATCCACCACTCTAGTCCAATTAACATACAAGGTCTCTAACCTCCCTAAGCGCTCTTTTATCCACTTATAACACTATTTGTAGCTTCCTCTTCTATGGGTTGAATATGCAGTCAACCAGCTATACACATGCTCAATTAACTCATACAAAAGACCTTGTAAAATGCATCATATAGGTTGTCCTAAACCCATTTTCTTGGATTTTGTCCTTTGTAGGTTGGATGCTTCAGTGAAAAGCTATCTTATACCTTTTGCAGTCAACTCTCGATGTTTTCAAGAGAAAGTTGATACATCATTCTGTCACATCATTACAACAACAAAATTTAACACAAGTTCAGAAACAAAACCAAAATGTTGTGAAAAGTCTAGGGTCTCAGTTTACTACAACCAGGTGAAAACATGGGATATTCCCTCTGTGCTCAACATTTAAACACTCATTTATGCTAGAATTAATCCACATAAGGCATAGGCCTTATGCACCCACTCGAAGCACAATTAAAAAGGAACTTGGGCCCGCACTGGGATAGTTGTGCCATGGCACGAGGTTTCAATTAGGGGACTTGAGTAATCCAATCAAAAACTTAAGATATATCCATAGGCTTAGGATTTTCCTAAATTAAACTTGGGGTCATATAGACACTTAAAGAGTCATAAGACTACTTTTACAAATACTAAATAGATGTAATTTAAATGGGGATTGGGTTATTGGTGTGGATCTATGCTCATCCTCCATATTATATGATGATGATGTCATGAAAAGTGTAGAGACTCTAGTAAAAAAGTGAACCAGTACAAAGCACAAACACTAATTAACATAATTTAATTAATAGTATGACCTCACAAAATTTCACATCCTAGTAGAAATATAAAAACACATGTAAACTAGACATAGTACATTTTAATGCAATAATAATCATCATTGTTCAAATTCCATAACAAAGTTTATATTCATATCATAATATTTAACAACTTAGAGGCTCATAAATGAGCTTATGCACATATAATTGGAGCCATTGTGGTCTCCATATTATTTCTAAGCCTTAAAAGCTGCCAAAGCAATGCTTACAAAGCAAGGTTTGGAAATCAATATACTAGAGCTTCATTATAGTCCTTTGTCTCTCCTCTTCTAGCTCGAGCTCCTTATATAAGCCTTCAGGAGCATCTTTGTTAGGGTGGAGGTTTACATATGGAGTGTTGAGATAGAACTCTATCATCATTCCCATCAAATCCATGACTCTATGAAATCCACATTTAACTTGACATGTCTCTTCAAATCTTAAATGATGCCCTAAAAATCTAGAATATGGTTAGCTGTCTACCAGTTGGTACAAGGTTTGCACTATATCTTCTAGCTGGCTACACAAAAAACCTAAAGTCTTAACCTCTTGATAAAAATATAATCTTGTGCCTAGGTGGATGTCATGTTGGAATGAATACTTTACTAACAAGATAGGGTCCCAATACACACAAACCAATATGTATAATTTTGAAGCCCTCTTCAGAGTATTGGCTATGTGGGCAACATCATTTGGTAGTAGGCTCATTGGGGTCAGCTCAATAATGTGTGCCCATTAACCCATTTTCCTTATAGTCACATTGAATATATAAATTTAGGGTTTTGCCATTTCACAAGGAGTGACTATCCATGACCCATATATGAATGTAATAGAGCAAAGATGAATCCAAACCTAGAAGCATCCAGGTGGTCACATCTTATTTCACCAGATATTTTATACAAGATACTATTGTCAAACTCAAACAATAACATTAATGTAATTATCTAGGGCTAATGCAATTGTCTAAATAGTTATAGGAACTAAATCCACAATCTAACAACTATTCTAAAACTATCTTCCTATCTACTTTTAGCTTATTCCAGATCTAGAACTATATTAACATCAAAACAAGCTAATTACTTATCTTCTTTGTCATTTCTATATCTAGCCTAGTTGCACTTTCCATATTTATATTATCTCAACATAATAAATTTAGTGTATGTTTATATCTAAGTTTAACATTTAATTGGTCTGTTATAGATAGATTATCACCCTTGTGCCATTTCATTTCTATATTTTTAACCCTAAGTTTAAAGTGAAATACATACCCACACCATTTCATTTTAGGGTTAAACATTTGGTGAACCCAATCTTTGAACACCAAACCCTAGGATAAATTATGATTTTTTTTATTGTTGTACTTTGTTACAAATTTTAAATTTTTCATTTGGTGAAGCAATGAAAAATGTTAGTGCAAAAACCCGATTCCAAATGGAAGATCAAGAAGCATTGGTTATTCATCTCAATAATAGCAAGAGTTTAATATATGCATTTGTGTATGTCATAAGAGATGAAATAAGTAAACAAGATAAAACTAAGGTTGTCTCACCTAATAATGATGAATCCTTAGAAGATATTATAAGTCAACCCACACCTATCAATCCACCTACATCTAATTGGGGCATAGATTATTGAGAATTATCCATGTTGTTGAGGCTTGGAATTGATGTTGGCATAGATTATTGATGCATATAACCTCTGCATGGGGACTTTAGTTATTGATTAGAGATGAGGAAGGGTCCTATCTAAGATCTCTAGGCATTAGTTTTGAAAATGAGGGGCAATCCTTTATGAATAATCGTTAACACTAGAAATAATGTTAACCTTCTCTAAAACCCTAATAATGACCCAATGTGAAATATCTTGTTAAAAAAAATCCAAAATGGTCTCAAATGACAAGAAAAACTATTGTATCATGTATTAAACTCTCCCAGGCACCTCCATGTGTGATTGAGTTGTCAAGTGTGTGAGTAAACCCTACATGAATGTGCTAGTTTCTCAAAGATTTATTGTAGTAGTCAGAGTTGACCAAGTCAAAGTATGAAAATAATTGGATGGAGAAGGTTGAGACTTGTATTTTATGTCCATGGTGGTTTATGGATAGGTTATAGCCCTCAAAAGTGCTATATTGGTCATCCAAGTTGGCTAGCTGCTAATAGGGCTAATGGTGGAAATAATAAAGAAACCCAGGCAGTGGTGAGAAGATGATTAGGGATGTGTTATCATGAAATAGGAATGAAACCAAGTGCATATAATTGTTTTTTAGGACTTTTAAGACATGATCATGTTTTGTATATGTTTTGGAGGTCAATGGTTATAGTTGAAAATTTGCTCACAAGATGATTTGTTTAGCTCAGTGAGGTTATAAGATTGGTCTGCAAGACTAATATTGCCATTTGACCATATTATATTAATATATAATAATGGTATAATGATCTCATAGGATAATATACATGCATCATAAGTCACTGAATATGTTTACATAGGTGTTGAAGGTCTTATTCATCTTGACTATGCTTTGAGGTAAACTGACAATTCTGGGTAAGCAAGTTGCAGTGATGGGTTTGAGGCTTTATGCCCTAAGTTGAAATATATAATGCAAATGGTGTTGTTTTTTTTGAATTGAAACTAGTGATCATGCTTTTGGAAATCTTGGAAGTTAGTGAAAGTGGTTGAAATGTTGAAGCCAAATGACTTGTCTGGTTCTGGTTTGATTATGTGTACTAAGGTTAAAAGATTGGTCTGCAAGACCAATATTTGACATTAAACCTTATGAATTTTGTATTTGAGAGTGGTATAGATATGTTATAGGATATTTTTAAAGTATCAGTGATCATGGGAAGTGTTCTTTTAGGTGTTGAAGATAAAGTTATTTATGACTAGATTTTGGAGTGTTCTGGCAGTTCTGAGTGAGTTATTTGTAAAGAAGTGTTTGGGTCCTTTTTCCCTGAGTTGTGAAGTCTAAATAATATGGTGATGACCCTAAGGTTATGGAATTTTTGTTCATGTGAATTATTATCATGATTTTTTAGTTAATCTATGTTTCATTCCTTGTAGTTCAAGACAAACTTTCTATAGGTTCATAGGCCTAACTGTGAACAGTATTAATGGTGTGTTTTAAGTGGTGATTAGAGCTAAAAAGTGTCATGGACATAAGATGAGATTAGTAGCAGTCCATTTGAGTGGCATATGAATTTTTCCTACTGTGTGTGTAGTTTTTAAGTGTTCCAAGGAGATCAAAACATAACATGTGTAGACACCTAAAATTGGCCACCAATGGCTTCATACCAGACTTTAGACCGATTTCTACCAACCATTGCAAATTAAGCCTAAAAATCACTAAAAATCCAAAATTCACTTGTACATCAATCATGAAATATCAAAATCTTATTAAGACATCCATAATTTGGGTATCTTGTTGTAAACAACAAAAACCTCTCATAGATTAATCTCCAATTGTTCCATGGCATTACAACATGCAATTTGGCCTATAGACCTATTAAGTGTGGCAAATGCACACTTAAATCAAATATTGAAATGATAAAAAGCCTAAAAATAATTAATTAACATGATAAACCTAATTAAATGCCTAGTTGAATTATCCATGAACAATTAATGAAATTCTAGAAAAAGAAATTCAAAAATCATGAATATCCTAGGAATTCATAATTACCTTTTTGTGAGTTGTCAAATATCCTAAAATATTTCACCCATGCCTATTAATTATAAATCATGAGTTTTTGACACCTTTAAACCGTAATGGGGTTAATTAACTCACTAAAGTTAGGTTTGAACCCCTTTCAAACTTAAACTACACCTTAATTCACCTTGAGTTGGGGTTAGTTCCTAAACCTATAAATACAAGCATTTGCCTCTTTATTTGGAGAGCTTGGATAGATTAAAATTATAATGTTGGTTTTATATCAGGATTGCATGACTATAGTGTTATAATTCTAAAATCACAAGACAAGCCACAAGCATAAGCCATACCAAGCCAAACAAACCATGGTGCCAAGGAGAGAAGGAGATAACCAAGCTCCATTGACATAGACTTCTTGAGCATAAGCTGAGCAAACCACACAAAAAATATTTTAGATCATTGAAGTAAGGTAAGGAATTTGGTATTATTTACATTTTAATTATGTTTTCCATTGGTTTTGTTCATTATGCTCCCCATATGATCTAGGCCTAGAGATGTTATGCTTGTTATTGTGTTTATTTCATTGTTTTATATGTAAACTAACACTTAATCTAACCTCCTCTCTTGAGTCAAATTCCTATAATCACAAATGGCATGCTTGATGGGACCCTAAGCACCCCACGTAGTAAAGAGATAAAGATACAACTCATAAATCATTGAATGAATGCTTGAATATCATCAAAATTAGAGTTTTATCTTTATTTTTGCCATATTTTTAAATTTTGAACTAACTCAGATCTACACAAAGACTGACATCGATCGGGCATAACTAACATCAGTTCTACCAAACCATCATTGATTATACTTAATCAAGATCAGTTCTAGGTGACTGTCATCAGTTAGATTATAGGGGAAAATATGGTTTAAAAATGTTGATTCTGAATATTTTTAGCATCCCTAATTGTGATTTCTTGGTTTTATTAGCTTTTATAGTCCCTATCTAATCATCTCCTTGTAGGTTTTGAAGAGTTTTTATTTAATTTTGAGCTAACTAATGTTTTTATCTTATGTTGGTTTTGCCTTTAGGTTCACAGGTGATCGACATTGGTCTTAATCAATCGATATTGGTTCTTTATAGCCATTGTTGGTTCTCTGTGAGACTAACCAACATTGGTTGCCATATAACTGGCATCAGTTAGTTCTGACCGACGTTGGTCTCTATGCTTTTATAATAGAAACCTGAGAGATATTTTTCCAAACATTGTTTGCTCATGATTGAAAGTGCTAACCATTGCAGGGCCAAGGTGTGATTGGAACACAAATTTGCAAGTTTAGGCTAATGAACATTTCATTTTGGGTGTTTAAATATAATTAACTAAGTTATTCACACTTCATTTTGGTGCTAAAACAAATTTGTTAAATCTTGAACATTTGACTTTAGCGCTTGACAAGAACCTAGAATTGCCAATGTTTTTAAACACTTCATTTTTGGTGCTTTAAAAGAATGTTTAAGTCTTGACCACTTCATTTTAGTGTTTAAAAATGAATTGTTAAGTATTGAATATTTGACTTTAGTGATTAAAATAGACACAAGTGGTTTCACTTAAGTTGTGTTGTGCAATTTCTTTAAAGCTTTTTTGCAAATCTAAGCCAAGGGGCCAAGTAAAGAACTTAATCAAACATTTCATTTGGTGCACAAATTGACAATCATTTAGATTTAACATTCATTGAAAGTGTTTTTTACTTGCTTGTGTGTTTTTTATGCAAAATGAAGAGTGTGTGTATGCTCTCCCACCGTCCTCTATAGGGAACTTGGGTGACTAAAAGTGCCTTTTCAGTTGTGATTTGTTCCTAGTCCAAGGCATGGAAAGAAATTTGTATAGGCTCTCCCCAAAACCCAAATGGTTTGGGTGATCTAAATGCAACCTTAAAGTCTTTTCACTTGGTCATTTATTTTCATGAAATTTGGCTTGTGGAGGGGAGGTCATTGCCTCTTCATGAGTTCTTTAGGGAAGTATTGACCCGAGGCTTCATATCTCCGTAGTGTTTCAACCCTGCTCCATGGTGGGGTATATAAATCAGGTTACACACACTACAAGAGTCAGGGGCTTGAGCGACTAACCTTTCCTTTCATAATGAAAACTTGAGTCAGGTCTAGTTAGCAAAGGGATTCCACTAAGTAGTCCATGAATGGAATCACTATGCAAAGGAATATAACCTTGTATAGTAAGTTAATGGATATGAACTCAATTGTCGCGATGCTTCTTTAGTGTTAATCACCCTTGGGATTAATCTAGATGTTCAAAAACTATAGTTTTAGTCAACTCCACTTGCCATACTTTCGCAATTTAGGGTTTATGATGATTTACTTAGTTATATCTGGTCTTTTTCCTTTATTGTTTGGTCTTTGAGTCTAATTGTTTTTTTGGTTTATGCCATGTTTAAACAAGTTATTTGTCCACATTACTCCTTTGTTTGAGAAGGCATCATGCTGGCTATTTTGTCACCACACCTTTGCCTTGAAAACTTTTGACAAACTTGTTTTTGTATGCCACTTGATTGAAATGAGTAACATTATGCTGCCCAAATCATTAGAAGTTTTATGCCTCGAGTCTTTGAAACAAACCATTTTTTACATATTTAGAGAGCATAATGCCGTTACGCTACTTAAATTTATTTCTAGACTTCTTTGCCTTGTGATAAATGCCATTTTTCAAATCCAATGCCACGTATGCCATTTTAAAATCTTTGTCTTATGCCATTATACAATTTGATTTTGTATATGTTATTGTTTGTTTGAAGATGCCTAGTTTCCTAAGTTGAGTTTTTAATTAACCTAGCCAAGTTCAAATTGAACATTGATTGATTTATGTTTATGTTTGGGTTAATTAGGGCTTAAACATCAATCTTTCTCTTTTGGATTTTGCAACTTAGGTGAATTCATTACCCAACTTTGAAAAATATTGCTTAGATCTTTGCCTAGTATCGTTATGTTGTTTAATTTTGTCTAGCTTGTTTGTTTAAAAGAGCCTAGTTTTCATTATTGTTTATGCCTTTTATTTGGGATAAAACAACCTCTCTCCATATGCCTTTTGCATCGTGCCTTATGCCAATTGACCAAGTTTATGTTTGAAGTTTGTATGCTGAGTCTATGCCAAAGTGTTCTAAGTTTGTTAGATTAAAATCTCACCTTTGTTTTAAGTCTAGCTTTTGACACCATGTTTGGCCAAAAGTCATAGCACATGCCTTTGTTTTGAGTCTATCTTTTGATGCTACATTTGGCCAAAATACCTAACAACTTTTATTTTCCTATATTATACCTATTTGGAACACTTTGTACCTAGAGTTTGGCATGTCAATCTTTATTGAACTATTCGACCTTTTTGTGTGTGAGACGTTTGACGTTGGACTATTTTATACTGAGTCTTAGCACATACCATTTTGGAGATACAACTCCCCTAGACCAAGTTAAGTTTGAACCTTTTTTCCTTTGGACATTATTTTTCAAAGTTTATAGAGCTCTAGGCCTTTTTGTGAAATGATTGTCATGGATCTGGATATGTCTCATTACACTTATGGTAGACATAGGTACGATCCAAATTATGATATAATAGTTGAAAAAATTAACCATTATCATTACCTATATGATGAAGAAGTGGTTTGTGAGATAGATCCATATCCTCCTTGCAATACTCAATCTAGGGAACAAATCCAAGTACTAGATTCAATAATACCTTATTTTGTTCAGTTGACATACAAAGTTCACCATCTAACCAATCATTATGTCTCATCCCCCACCTATACCATTAACCCTCCTTTAGATTGTGTGAGCCACCAAGCTCCAATGTGTCCAAGGAATGCTATTACCATTCTAGGACCTCATCTTTTGGCTTGTGTGAGTAACCAAGCTCCACCATGCCCTACCATTGCCATTATAGGACCTCATCCTTTGGCTTGTGTGAGAAACCAAGATCCATGATTCCCTACCATTTTTATTTTAAGACCTCATCCTTTGGCTTGAAAGAGCAACCAAACTCCACAATGCCTTACCATCACCATTCCAAGACCTCATCCTTTGACTTGTGAGAGTAATCAAACTCCACGATGCCCTATCATTTTCATTATAGGACCTCATCCTTTGGATTGTGTGAATAACCAAGCTCTATAATGCCTTACCATTTCTATATTAGGACCTCATCCTTTGGTTTGTGTGGGTAACCAAGTTCCACAATGCCCTATCATTACCATACTAGGACCTCATCTTTTGGCTTGTGCAAATAATCAAGCTCCATGATGCCCTACCATTTCTATTCAAAGACCTTATCCTTTAGCTTGTGAAATCAACCAACCGCCATAATGCCCTATCATTATCCAACCATCGATCATCCTTCATTTGTTGCTAACCATTCCCCACTTTAGAAAACCCTTGCCAATCATTGAGCCCCGACTAAGCCAATTAGTACCTCTCCAATTGAGTCAATCATTTGAAGACCAAGCTTTACTCAAAACTATTATTTTACAACTACTTATAAAACCAAAGCAAGAGAACCAACAAAGACATGATGGTTTTGTTGAACCAACCATTTATGACAAGTCAACCTGTGATGAATCAATTTTTAATTTTATACCATTGTCGAGGAGTCTCACTCTAACAAGCCAATCTTTATTGAGTCACTTCTTAATGATTATAATCACCTATAGGTAAATCATTACCTCAACCATATGCCTATTTTTTAAGAGCCTCCCTTTGACAAGCCAATCTCTAAGGAGTTGTCTCTTGACCTTTTTCCTATTGTGAGGAGTCTCACTTTGACAAACTAGCCTTTGTGGAGCCCATTATGCCATCACATGCCATTACCTGTCCAAAACCAAATAGTTAATAAGACATTATTGTAGCAGAATCCACACCACATGAAGAATCAGAATTAGAGTCAGGTTATATTTTTGAACTGACATCAGATTTAGCATCAGAAGAAGAATCAATGTCAGTATCAACATTGGATTTAGAGTCCCTTGAGTTGAAATTAGATTCAAAATTAGAATATGTTCATGGTTATTACAACATTGGTTACTCATGCCTTGTAGACCAGTTTGAATACATTTATGATCCTTCTATAGTTTTTGAGGATAATTAATTTAGATTCAACACAAGTTATCCTATCATATTCTATGAGGATTGTTTTGCCTCTCTTCATTCCATTACCATTTCACATGCCATTAACAGCAACCAACATAGCCATTGTATTAACATTCCATCTCCCACAAATGTCGATTGGGACCGATAGAATCACACCTTATTGAATTGCATCCATGATGACATATCAGTTAAAGAACATCAAGGATGCCAAGACCAAATTCATGCAGAGGAAGAATAATATCCTAGTATAACCTTTCCAAAGGCACTAGGGGATAATCAAAGTTTAAACTCAACATCTTCTAGTGAAATCTTTTTAGAGGTGATAGAAGACTATCAAAGTCAGAAAGTCAGAAGTCAATGTTCCTTAGTGAAACCTTTTTGGAAGTGCTAAAGAACAATTAAGACAACTTCATTGGTGAGAACCTCTTCAAAGCACCAATAACTGAGCACAATAGTCCTTCACTACTTGATAAAGACATTCTCAAAGATTAAATCAATATAGCTTCCAATATACAACATAATCAGATGGTAAGTACTCTCAGGCCCAAACAATAAGGAAATCTAGTGGTCTTATCGAGAGCATATTCATAAGTCTTTGGCCCTACGACATCCAAAGTTATGTCAAATCCAAAATTAGAAACATTATGTGTGCCTAAAAACCTTAATTTTCATTTTTTTCCCAATGATTATACATTCCATTATCATCCACCTATACATCACCAAATCAAACTTATCATCCACTATTTATCCACATTTACCATCCCTGGCTACACATTCCTTTGCAGAGGCTACAAAGATACCTTATCTCAACATTTGAAGGAAACAAAAATAATGACCAATGAAGACCACAACAACATCATTTGCATCCAAATCTATAGCCAGTTCTTGACAGAGTAACTATTCAAATACGGTGTGGGTTAGCAATTTACATGATTGATTATTCTAGTTGTCTCATTTGTTGATTAGGACGTGCATCTTCACATCAACATAAACACCAGAAACATTTACCTAGGAAAAAATCATTTACCATACCTAGGCCAAAAACATTAACCATTACATTACCATATCGTTGACATTGTTATATACCTTGCCTTTTCCATTTACCATACCTAGGCCAAAAGCATTTACCATGCCATTACCATGTCGTTGCCATTTGACATATACCTTGACATTTTCATTTTCCATTCTTCTTGTCATTGTTCCATAGCATTTCCATTTATCTCACCTTAACACTTGGGGGTAACCCTATTACCATTTTATCCAATCTTCATACCATCATATCATCTTCCTTATGACATACCCTATGCCATCCTACCATGCCATCCTTATTTTACCAAAGCCTATTTTTAGCCATTCTAGCCAACCCATTTTGATCTTGGTTCCTTTGGTTCTTCTCACACTTTTTGTGAGGGGATTATGATCCAATTTCAGTAGTTTCGAAATTATATGTTTAAATGATGGTCTATTAAAATAGTGTGATAGTGGGTCTAGCAAGTTATCTTTCATTCATGTTATACGAAGTGCGATTGATTATACCTGCCTATGGGTAAATTAGTAGTCCACCTTATGTTGCTAATTATAACTATCTATGGGAAAATTAGTATCACAAACCTATACCATTATTTCTTAATTATAACTATCTATGGGAAAATTAGGAACAACACCTTTTACCATGCATTGCCACATCACCTTACCATTACTAGTCTCATTTGCCTAGCCATTTTCCAGATTTGAGAACTTATTGTGACCTAGTCAGTTCTTCCCACCTTTTATGTGGATAAAACTACTATGACTTGAGGTCATTTTAGGACTATGTAGGCCATGTTTGATTCATTTTAAGGCCAGATTAGTTCCCCTTTACCATACACTCTCATAGTTTTACAAAAAACCTAAGGCAACACGCTCATCGTTTTGTGAGTTAGATCATTTAGTATCTCATAATTCCCAATAGGGTTGAGATACTTATAAAATTCAAAAAACATTCATAAAAATTCAAAATCCAAAAACATTTGTCCTGTCTAAGCCTAGTTAGTCATCCTCAATCTGCCCTAATGGGGCAAATCCATTGTTAGGATGATTTCTTTTGCTTTTATTTTTAGGCTTTTTGTGTGTATATTTTCTATTTATTTGTTTGTGTGTTTGTTTGATTTCCTATTTATTTACCTTATGCATTTTGTTTATTTGTTTACTTGCTTGTTTGTTTGATTTTAGTACCATTGCTTTGACTTAATCTATATATGTTCATTGGGTGATTCCTTGCACATTATTCTTGAGTCCATCCATATTCAAACGTCAACATTATCATCATAGTTTTTATCATTGATGCATTATTTTCAATTGTTTATTCGATCAGGAGTCAATCCTTATGCATATTTTGGCAAAGTTCTCATGGTGTTCTATCATGAGGCATACCATCATGTGTTACAACAAAACTTAGCTTAGGAAGTCTTATAAGTAATGGAGCTATAAAAGTTTCTCCTTAGTACCCTTGGTAAAGCCTCCCACCCACCTTGATCAAATCAACCCATTACCCTTTCTAGTTGTATCAATGCTAATATGGATGAACATCTTTACATTAGTAGGTACAAATGAATCACTCTATTGATCAATTCTTATTTTTTTATTCATTTCTTTCATCACTTTGTGCATCCTCATGTGTGTGGTTATTTTTAGCTTCTTCAGTCATTAGACCATCACATCTACATTTGTGCCTGCTAATCTTTAATCTGTACAATAGGTTATATCCTTGAGTTATGCTTGCCAATCTACCTTACTAGGGTATAATCTAACATCTTTATTCACTCTAGGTCATCTTAATGATTATAATAATCTATGAAAAAATCATTATTTTGACTCATCAAGTTTAACTAGGGCATATGATGTTGCCACTAATTATAATCACCTATTTGAAAATTAGTGTCTCAACTTTTGTTATTGATTATAACCACCTTTGGGTAAATAAGTACTTTTTAAATCAATGCATGCAAGCATTTTATCAATTGGATTAATCTTTCCCATGGGTTAATTCCATCCTTCTTCTTTCTTCTTTTTGAGGGACCATCCATCAACTAACGTGTTGGCCACTCCCTTGAAGGGGCATCATTATAGGCTTCCCAAACATTGTTTAGAGCTTATAATTCAGTCATCATCTTATTTTAGGCATACATGCCTTTATTTTTCATTTTTTGAGAAGACATTACTATGATTACAACTTGTAACATTGTCCTAAATAGGGGCAAACTGTAGACACCTAAAATTGGCCACCAATGGCTTCATACTAGACTTTAGACTGATTTCTACCAACTATTGCAAATTAAGGCTAGAAATCACTAAATGACCCAAATTTTCTTATGCATCACTCATAGAAGCTCATAACCATATTAAGACATCACTAATTGGGGTATCCTATCGTAAATAATAGAAACCTCTCATGGATTCATCTATAATTGTTCCACGTCATTACAATATACAATTTGGCCTATAGACCTAATAAGTAGAGCAAATGCACACTTAAATCAAATATTGAAATGATAAAAATCCTAAACATAATTAATTAAAATTTTAAACCTAATTAAATGCCTAGTTGAATTATCCATGAGCAATTAATGGTATTCTAAAAAAAGAAATTCAAAAATCAAGAATATCCTATGAATTCATATTTACCTTTTTGTGAGTTGTCAAATATCCTAAAATATCTCATCCATGCCTATTAATTGTAAATCATGAGGTTTTGACACATTTTTACCCTACTAGGGTTAATTAACTCACTAAGGTTAGGTTTTAACCCATTTCAAGCTTAAACTACACCTTAACTCACCTTGAGTTGGGGTTAGTTCTTAAACCTATAAATACAAACATTTACCTCTTCATTGGGAGAGCTTGTATAGAGTAAAGTTATAATACTAGTTTTATAGCAAGATTGCATGACTATAGTGTTATAATGCCAAAATCACAAGCCAAGCCACAAGCATAAACCATTCCAATCCAAATAAACCATGGTACGAAGGAGAGAAGGAAATACCAAGCTCTATTGCCACAAACTTCTTGAGTACAAGCTAAACAAGCCACATAACAAATATTTTAGAACATTCAAGGAAGGTAAGGAATTTAGTATTCTTTGAATTTTAGTTATGTGTTTCATTAGTTTTATTCATTAAACTCCCCCTATGATCTAGACCTAGATATGTTATGCTTGTTAGTGTGTTTATTTCATTGTTTTATATGAAAACTAACACTTGATCTAACCTCCTCTCTTGAGTCAAATTCCTATGATCGCAATGTGTACTAATGAAGGCCTAATTGAATTAGGTCTCCTTAAGGTGTAAAGAAAGATTTGATCCATTTGAGCTATAGTTGAACTAATGTAATTATTTGATTCATGTTTTTGGCATGTCCTAGGGCCTATTGTGTTGCAAATCTAAATGAATGAGTGTGTATGGCTGACCAAGAGGTGTATGAGTAAGAGACTAGTATAAAAACAAGGCCTAAAGGCCTAATTATCTAGTTAGAGAATGAAAAATAAAAAGCAAAGGACATAACACTTTGAAGAGATAAAGGAGGTCTTGCAAACCATCGTAAGGATGCAAAGAAACTATCATGAAGATATAATAGGGATCCTATAGATGAAGATCAAGGTCATATGACCTGATCAATCTTAAAGAGACCTAGATGATCAAAGAAGCTTGGAAGGAAGTTTGAGAGAGGTAGAAGAGAGAGAAGAACTAAAGATGGTGATAATCATCTATTATATGAGAAATAAGGTGTTATGAAGGTGATCAAAGGTCTTAGGTGGTTGAGTTGGTGCTAAGTCATCTAGCAGTTGGTGCTTCCTTGCAAGTTGGTGCTTGCTAAAGCTTAGCTGAGTTGGTGGTTATCTAGTTGGGGTTGGTGATCTATGTGGAGTTGGTGCTTCACTAAATTAATCTTTTGACCTATAGTACTATATTTTATTCATAAGGATCAGTGGGTTTTCTTTCCTTGAGGGTTTCCTGCTCATATGTATGTTTTGTTGTGTTATGCTCATATGAATGACTCTCTATGCATTGTTATATCTTTGTATTACTTTGATGGCTCAAGAAATGTTAAAGTATATGTGAAAGAAAATTTTAAGTGATTTATTCACCCCCCTCTCAGTCATTATGTTTCTAAAAATTGGTATTAGATCCTAGTCCTTTGAAACAAGTCTAACACCTTGACGATGATCCTAAGAAGCACAAGATGTCTTGTGATCAAAAGGAAGAAGACAACCTACATGTTGAAGAAGTTTACTATGATAGTGAAGAAGGAGAATCTAAAGTATACCTTGAAGCTAAGCTCATAAGTGCCCTTGATGATTTGAAACATCAAAATAAGACTTTCAAGGATCTTAAGAGTCAATTAGAAGGTGTCAACACAAGGTTTAGGTCAAAGGAAATTAAGTATGAAAAATTGAAAATAGAGCTATATTCCTTGAAGGTTGAGCATGAGAAACTCATATACAAGATGAATAGGATCAATAAAGAGCATGTGAAGTCATAACAAGCCAAGAGTACTAGTATTAAAAACTAATCAAGCAACTTAATGTTATAAGGGATAAGTTATCATGGAACCATGGGAAAAGGAGTAATCAATAAAGGGGTGAGCACATAAATGTTTTTTGCTACATATTTCACAATATAAGAGACATTTCAAGCTTCTAATATAATATACTTAGAAGGCCCTAAAGATTCAACTAGACATATGAAGCTTCTAGAATGCATGAGAAAGATCAAACATTGGTATGGAAGCCAAAGCAAGTTATGACTAATCATATTGAGCTCATGAGTCAAGATGGAATATTTAATAATGAGGAAAAAAACATTAAAAGTGATTCTATGCTAGCTCAGACTACCTTTCACATTTAAAATGAAGGCATGAAATGGTATATAGACAGTGGTTATTGAAGTCACATGATAGGAGAAAGAAAAAAGTTCATCTCATCAAAGAAGAATGTTGTAGGAATAGGGAGGTTTTGAGAAAATATAACTATCAATATAGTTGGAAAGGGTGTATTAAGTTTGGAAAATGGGAAAACTAAGACATAAAATTATCCGAGCAACATTTCAGGTGATAATTCAGGTGATGGTTCTACTCCAATTGATGATAGATCTTTGGGAGCCATAACTTTTGCACCGTAGCTCCAATCAACTCACCGTTTGAACCATTGGAAAGATAAGAACTAGGAGAATGTGGTGAGATGGAATAAAGCTCCACTTAATGTATTTTGATCTCCAAAAACCCAATGTAAGTGCCCTAAATTTCAATTTTAATAGTGAAGTCTAAAAATAGTAAGTTTCTAAAAATAGTAATTCCTCAAATTTTGTATTGTTGTAAATCATGGAAGTCAAACCACTTGATCTCCATCAAGATTGGTGACCTTACACATCCTCCTCCTACCTAAAAAATGTGTATAAATGAAGATGTAACTTGAAATGGAAATCAGACATCTCTTCTCAGAGATAAGCACATGTTTGGATCTACAAATTTTGATGAATAAGACATCTCTTCTCAGAGATAGCATTATTGTTATTGTGTTGTTCTTGTTTCTTGAATTATCTTTCAACCAAAGCTTCTAAGTTTTGGATTAGTGGTATCAAAGTGGTTTGTCTTTAGAGTGTATGATCCCAAGGATGAGGTCAAATTACAAAAAGCTTGGGTGTAAAATAGAACCAACAGACTATCCACCTATTCACTCAAAACAACCTCAAATAGTGGACAACACTGAGACATCTGATCCTTTCAAATAAATGGTGAATGAAGCCCTCCAACAATATTAAGTGCATATGATACAAAAATTCTCCCAAATTCTCCAACAAATTTCCATGGGAAATTCTGGCTCCTCATCTGCACCCCCACATCATTTTAGTGTCCTAACACCCTTCAAGGTTCAGGTGAATTTTGATATCCCTACATTTGAAGGCAAAATCAATGATGATGTATTAGAAATTTAGTTGGATCAATTGTCTTCATATATTTGGTAAATAAATTCACTAATAAAGAGAAGATCACTTTTGCTCTTTTAAAAGCATCATTGCATGTCAAAAATTGGTGGGAAGTGTACAAGAAGAGATTCAGTACAGATGATATTGGCCTTGAGGTGGAACCTACTTGGGATGATTTCATAGAAGATGTAAAGGAAGAATACTACCCTATTGGAGCATATGATGATCTATATATAGAGTGGCAAGAACTTCACCAAGGTAAGGAATAGTCTGTTCAAGATTAGACTAACATTTTTCATTATCTATCTGTAAGACTGGGCATCCAGGAAAGTGAGAAACATAAGGTTCTCAAATATCATGGTGGACTATAATGGTATATATGGGGGGGGATGGAACTCTTCAATTTGGAAACCCTCAGTGAGGCATACAAGTTCGTGGTAAAGATTGAGTAGAAGCATGGAAAAATGAATACAAAGAGTCAACCTTCAAAATGGAAAAGTGACAAAGGAGGTCAAACACAGGGCCAAAATGGGAAGCAAAAGGAAGGGAAGACTAAGAAATGGTGTGATTACCAAAAATATAAATGCACTCCAAAGAAGAATGTTGAGCCATCAATTCCTTGCTTTCTGAGTCACAATCATCAACATCTACATCTAATAATAATCTACCTGATACACAACCTACAGTGAAAGAGGATGAAGAAGAGATTGTAGAAGTTAAGCCTGATGCCATTGTTGCTTCATCACAAACCCATGAGGAGAGGCTAGATGATAAGGAAAGGTTGCTTCACTCTAAGTTATGGGTGAAAGGTAAGCCTTTGCATTTCATTCTTGATAGTGGGATTCAAAAGAATTTAATCTCTGTTAATGTTGTGAAAAGCCTAAATTTATCCATGAAGCCTAACCCAAATCCATACAGTATTGGATGGTTGAGTCCATGGAGAAACCTCCGTGTCATCCACCAATGTCTTCTCTCATATGCAATAAAACCTTTCCAAGATGAGGTCTTATGCGATGTGGTTAATTTGGATGTTTATGATGTACTCTTTGGTCATTCATTCATGTATGATCGACATGGAATCTATGAATCAAGAACTTGAAAGATCACCCTCACTCTTATAACACAGTGCTATAGGGTACTAGAGGTACCACCTTGTACATCTGTCTCTCTGATTAGTTCCAAGAAATTTGTTCTCATGGTGGTCAAGCCATAGGAATTCAAAAGGGTCAATGTTGCAACCATGACTACACAAAAAACACAACAACAGAAGCAAATAGATAACAAGTTGAAGAAGTTCATAGCCTTCCATCCACAGACTAATAGTTAGATAGAAATGGTGAACAATCAAGCCCTACATAGCTCCATAAAGCACAATCCATTCCAAGTATGCATCAGAAATCAAATCAAAACACAACTGCCAAACTTGATGACAAATATTGATGCAATGGGGACCATTGCTTATCAAGGATGGAGGAATGATCTAAGAAACATTTCAAGTGATAATTTGGGTGACGGTTCTACCCTAATTGATGATGGAACTTCTAGGAGCCATAACTTTTGCACCATAGCTCCAATCAACTCGGTGTTTGAACTGTTGGAAAGCTAAGAATGAGGAAAATGTAGTGAGATGGAATTGAGATCCAATTAGTAGATTTTGATCTCAAAAAACCCAATGGAAGTTTCCTAAATTTTAATTTTAGTAGTGCAATCTAAAAATAGTAAGTTTCTAAAAATAGTAATTCCTTGAATTCTGTATTATTGTAAATTATAGAAGTCAAACCACTTGATCTCCCTTGAGATTGGTGACCTTCCACATCCTCATACCTTAAAAATGTGTATAAATGAAGATGTAATCTAAAAGGGAAATTATACATCTCTTTTTAGAGATAAGCATATGTTTGGATCTACAAATTTTGATGAGTAAGAGCTCTCTTCTTAGAGATAACATTATTGTTATTATGTTGTTCTTATTTCTTGAATTATCTTTCAACCAAAGCTTCTGAGTTTTGGATCACAAAATGTGTTGATGTGAAAGGTTTGAAACATAACCTACTTAATTTAAGTCAAATGTGAAATCAATGACCCACACTAACCTTTCATGATATCGGGTGTGAGATAAGGAGAGCCAAATCAGGAAGGCTAATTGCCAATGTTAAGAGGACTGAGAACAATATATATGTCTTAAATGAGATCAAGAAGGAGAGATTTTTTTGATCAAGATGGATGAAATTTAGCTATGGAATAGAATGTTAGGTCACCTAAACTTTGACAATCTGGTCAAGATAAGCACTAAGAAGTCATGAAGAACATGCCTAAAATCACCAAACTTACAAACATACTTTACAAGGCATGTCAACATGGTAAGGATACTAGAAAAAGGTTTAAGTTCAAGGAGTACTCTACTAAAAGACCCTTAGAGTTAATACACACTTATTTATGTGGGCCTACAATATTTTGAAGCATTAAAAGAGATAGCTAATTTATGTTACTCATAGATGAATACGCTAGAATGACTTGGGTTGAATTCTTGAAAGAAAAGTTAGAAGCTCTTGACGAGTTAAAGGCATTCAAGGCTCTTTTTGAGAATGAGAAGAATGGGAAGATTAAGTGCCTAAGATCTGATAAAGGAGGAGAGTTTTATTCTAATGAGTTTGATGACTTATGTGAAGTTTATGGAATAAAGAGACAATTCTCAGTAGTTAGGACACCTCAGTAGAATGGGCTAGTGGAAAGAAAGAATAGGATAGTTCAAGAGATGGCTAAAACCATGCTCAATGATTTTATATTATCTGAAGGATATTGGAGAGAGGTAGTAAGTAATGTAGTCTACATTTTGAATAGAGGATAGATGAGGACTAATGGTAATAAGACTCCTTATGAACTATGGAGGGGTAGTCCTGCCAATATGGAACACTTTAGAGTGTTTGGGAACAAATGTTTCATCAAAAGAGACGATGAATACTTAGGAAAGTTCAATTATATATTTAATGAAGGTATATTCTTAGGATACTCATCAATGAGCTCAACCTATAGATGTTATAACAAGAGGCTACAAAAGATAGTGGAAAGCACCAATGTGAAGATTGATGAGACAAAGAAATCATACTCACAATCAAAGGTTCCTTTAGAGAATATAGAATTTAAGAATGAAGAGGAAACTATAGAGGTTGATGAGGAAGAAGAAGAAGTTGAGGAAAGATATGATTCAAAAGGCCCCTTAAGACAAATTCAAAGAGATCATTTTGAATTTCAAATCATCGGCAACAAGAATGCATGTATGCAAACAAGGAGAAGACTGGTAAGTAATCTAAATCAAGAGAATGTTACTCTTTTATCTAAGATTAAACCCAAGAGTCTTATAGAAGAAATAAAAGATAAATTTTAGATAGGTAATATGAATGAGGAGTTAGATCAAATAGAGAAGAATGAGACTTGGGAACTTGTTCCTAGGCCTAAAGACAAGAATGCCATTAATACAAAATAAATGTTTAGAAATAAGTTGAATGAACATAGAGAAGTCATTAGTAACAAAGCTATATTGGCATACAAGGGATATGCACAAGTTGAAGGGGTAGGCTTTGAGGAGACATTTTCACTAGTAGCAAGATTGGAGGCCATCAAATTGTTTAGCATATGTAGGATTCAAAATATTCAAGGTATACTAGATGGATGCCAAATTTGCCTTATTGAATGGGAATTTGGAAGAAGAGGCGTACATAGAATAACCTAGGAGGTTCTCACTGTCAGATGACAAGGACTATGCTTGAAAATTGAAAAAGTCTCTTTATGGTCTAAAGCAAACTCTTAGAACTCAGTATGTTAGGTTGGATAGGTATCTGTTGGATCAAGGATTCAAAAGAGAAGTTGTGGATAGTAATCCATACATAAATATATAAGAAGATCATCAATTGATAGTAGTTATCTATTTAGATGACATCATATTTGATGGAAATAATGAGAACTTAACCAAAGCCTTTGTAGAGGTGATGAAGAAAGAGTTTGAGATGTTCATGCTAGGAGAACTATCATTCTTTCTTAGGTTGCAAATCACTCAATATAAAAAAGGTATATTCATCTCACAAGCCAAGTACATAAGAGAGGTGTTGAAGAAGTTTGAGATGGAATATTACAAGGCAATCAATACACCCTGATCATAGGGTGTAAGTTGAACAAGGAAAATGAGTCTCTAAAGGTCAATTAGGCATCATATAGGTCAATGATTGGAAGTTTGTTATACACTACTACCTCTAGACCTAACATCATGTAAGCAGTAGTTATTGTGGGAAGGTTTCAAGTAGATCCAAAGGAGAATCAATTATAAGCATTTAAAAGGATACTCAGGTATCTCAAGGGGACTATGGAGTATGGGTTGTGGTATCCAAGAAGCAAGGAGTTCAATTTGATAGCCTATATAGATGCAGGTTAGGAATGAAGTATAGATGATAGGAATACTACTAATGGAGGAAATTTCTTCTTAAGTGGGTGCCTAGTTTCATGGATAAACAAGAAGAAACCATCAGTAGCATTATCCTCTTGTGAGGCTAAGTAAATTCTAGTAGCTTCATGTTGCAACCAAGTCCTATGGATGAGATAAAGCCTAAAAGACTACAAGGTGGAGTATGATGGTCCTAGCCCCATCTATTATGACAATAAAAGTGTTATAAGTGTCTCAAAGAACCTTGTCATGCACTTAGTGACCAATAAAATTCTATTAGGTATAATTTTTTAAGAGAGTAGGTAAGTAAACAAAGTGTTAGACTTGAATATGTTTCTACACAAGATCAAATTACAGATATTTTAACCAAACCACTTCCAAAGATAACATTTGAACACTTAAGATAAGAATTGGGTGTAATTCCTATCCCTATAAATCATTGAAGAAGCCAAGTACTTAGGGGGATCTAATCAGGTTCATTATCTCTAAGAGTAGGTAAGTTGTTCCAATAAGGTATGCATGGAGATAAGGGGAGCATGTTTGTATTACGTCTCATAAACTCATAGTCCTATGTGTTGAGTATTTTGATTGCAAGGAGTGTGATCCAAGGAGTTATAGACATCACTTTTTCATTTATGTTAAAGGGGGAGAAATACCAGAGTGGGGAGATAATAATGATTACTTTGTAGTGTATTTTTCCATCAATGACAAGGGGGAGATTGTTGAGCATTATTCCTGTTGTTGAGGCTTGGTATTGATGTTGTCATTGATGTCAAAGTTTTTTGAGAAGGCATGCATAGTAAATTTTGGTTAAGTAAGGACAAGCTTGTGAAATTGGTATTGTATGTTCATTTAAGTAAAGAGTAAATACCTTTCAGAAGTTTTTCAAGGACAATTGTCATGTTTCAAGTACTTGAAATGTTTAGTCATGGCACTAGTCATAACATGAAGAGATCTTGTGAGAAGGAATGAGTATGATAACTTGGTGAGATAGATGCACAAAGGCATAATAGGATATATGGGGTTTATTTAACATGTATATGAGGTATTAGAGCACTCATGAGATTCTTAGGGTGAGCCTATAGGGGTAGGACCTTTAGACCTAGTTTGCACCTAAACCACTTCCAAACCTTCCTTGAGCTAATGAGGTATAATAGTCTATTGTCAAGGCATGTAGAGGATGTATGGTTGTGTATAAGCACGAGAGAGGTTTATTGAGTATGTGAGAGTGGTATAGATCACATGAAAAGAGGCATGAAGATCAGTTTCAAGGCCTAATGTGATTTGCAAGTCAAAGCATAAAGAGCAAATAGGGAAAATGTGGCCTAATGAGGGGTCATGATCATTTTTCAAGAAAATATTGCATATGTGAGCATGGATATATGTATTATATATTTTTTAAATCATTTTCACAAATTTTGAGGTCATGGTTTGCAAGAAAAGGCATGAAAAGTGGTTTTGAGGTCTCTCGAGCACATAGAATGAAGGCATCAAAACTTGAGAAAGACTTTTAGGTGTTCATTGGCACGTGTAACCTCTACATGGGAACATAAGATATTAAGGAGATATGGGGAAGGGTTATAAATAATATCTCTAGGCAATAGTTTTAGAAATGAGGGATAGTCCTTTATGAATAATCATTAACACTAGAAACAAATGTTAACCCTCTCTAAAATGCTAACAATGATCCGATGTGAAAGACACTATTTAAAACAACCTAGAATGGTATGAAATAATAATAAAAAATATTGGATAATTTATTAAAATCTCCCAAACACCTCCAAGTGTGATTGAGTTGTTAGGTGTGTGAGTAAACCTTACAAGAAAGTGCTAGTTTCTCATAGATTTGCTATAGTAGTTAGAGTTGACCAAGTAAAAGTATTAAAATAATTGGATGGAGAAGGTTGAGAATTTTATTTTATGTACATGGTGGTTTTTTGACAGGTTATATCCCTTAAAATTGTTAAACCGATCATCCTAGTTGGCTAGTCGCTAACAGGCCTAATGGTGGAAACAATGAAGAAACCCATGCAACAATGAGAATATGATTAGGGATGTGTTGTCATGAAATAGGGATGAAACCAAGTGCATGGATATGTTTTTTAGGAATTTTAAGACATCATAATGTTTTTTAAATGTTTTTGAGGTCAATGGTTATAGTGAAAAAGTTGCTCATAAGATGACTTGTCTGGCTCAGTGAGGTCTATGTATAGTGAGGTTATGAGATTAGTCTACAAGACCAATATTTCCATTTGAACATATTATATTTATATATAATAATGGTATAATTATCTCATAAGATCATATACATGCATAAAAAGTGATTTAATATGTTTATATAGGTGTTGAAGGTCTTAGTCATCTTAACTATGCTTTGAGGTAAACTGGGAGTTCTAGGTAAGCAAGTTGCAGTGATGCGTTTGAGGCTCTATGCCCTAAGTTGAAATATCTAATTCAAATGGTGTTTTTTTTGTGAATTGAAATTAGTTATCATGATTTTTTAAATATTTTAAGTTAGTGAAAGTGGTTGAAATGTTGAAGCCAAAATGGCTTGTCTGGTACTGGTTTGACTGTGTACTGAGGTCAAAAGATTGGTTTGCAAGACCAATATTTGACATTAGACCTCATTAATTTTGTATTTGAGAGTGGTATATATATGTAAAATGATATTTTTAATGTATTATTTATCATGGTAAGTGTTCTTTTAGGTGTTAAAGATCAAGTTGTTTATGATTGGGTTTTGGAGTGTTCTGACAGATGTGAGCGAATTATTTGTAAAGAAGTATTTGAGTCCTTTTTCCCTAATTTGTGAAGTATAAATAATATGGTGATGAACATAAGGTCATGGAGTTTATGTTTATGTGAATTATTTCCATGATTGTTTACTTAATTTTTGTTTAATCTCCTGTAGTTCAAGATAGATTTTATGTAAGTTCACAGGCTTAACTATGAACAATACTAATGGCATGCTTCAAGTGGTGATTGGAGCTAAAAAGTGTCATGGAACTAAGATGAACTTAGAATTGGTATATTTGAGTGGAATATGATGTGTTACTACCATGTGTGAATTTTTTAAGTGTCCAAGGAGATCAAAGGGTAACATTTACTAATGAAGGCCTAATTGAATTAGGTCTCCTTAAGGCCTAAAGAAGGATTTGATCCATTTGAGATATGGATGACCTAATGTAATGATTTATTCATGTTATGTCATAAGGCATTTTTTTTATAAAAATATTAGTGGTCAAGTGTGTATGGACAACGAAGAGGTGTATGAGCAAGAGCCTAGTATAAGAAAAAGGCCTAATAAGCCTAATTGACTAGTTAGAGAATGAGCGAGAAAAAACAAAGAACATAACACTTTAAAGAGATGAAAGAGGTATTTTATACCATAAAAAGGGTGAAAATAAACTATCATGAAGATATAACAGGGATAATAAGGATGAAGATCAAGGTTATATGACCTAATCTGTCTTGAAGAGACCTAGATGAGCGAAAAAGCCTAGAAGGCAATTTGAGAGGGATAAAAGAGAGAAGAGTTGAAGATGGTGATAATCATCTATTGTATGAGAAATAAGGTGTTCTAAAGGTGATAAAAGGTTTCAGGTGGCTGAATTGGTGCTGATTCATCTAGGGGGTTGGTGCCTCTTTGTAATTTGGTGCTTGTTAAAGCCTAACTGAGTTGGTGCTTAGCTAGTTGGGGTTGGTACCCCATGTGGACTTGGTGCTTCATTTAATTGATATTTTAACTTATAGGACTATAGTCAATTCATAGATATTAGAGGGTTTTCTTCCCCTTGAGGTTTTCCCACTCATATGTGTGTTTTCTTGTGTTATGCTCATATGAATGACTCTTTATGCATTATTATATCTTTATATTGCTTTGATAGTTCAAGGAATGTTAAAGTACTTGTGAAAGAAAGTTTTAAGTGATTGATTCACTCCCCCTCTCAGTAATTATGTTTAAAACACATATTCTATTTTTAAACCTTTGTTCACTATTGATACATCTATTATGGACTTACCCATTATTTCAACATAAATATTAGTTTCAATGCCTATTACTACTCAAATCATATTTTTAGCCCCTTTGGTGATTACTCAACTTGCAATTATAACTCCTATTAGGCCTATAGTTCAATCATTTCTTCAAATTATAAAAACCTTGGAAGACTAGATTATAAACATTGAACAAAAAGTTTTAAAATCTTCTCATGCTATACATTTACAAGATGTGTTGTACAACCCTCTTGCACTTGAAATATCCTTGCACCCTTTATCAACTGATTTATTGCACCTAAGTTCACATTTTATGATGGTAAGGGTGATCCTGAACAACATTTTTGAACTTTTTATGTGGCATGCCTTGACTATGCTTCCAATGATAAAATTTTGACCAAATTATTCCCCATAAGTCTTAAGGATTGTGCTTTAAGGTGGTTTTATGATCTACCTCTCCAATCCATAAAAGGATTCAAACCTCTAGCATACTAGCTTTTAGAACTAATTTTCTATTAATATTTCCAAAAAAGTTTCCTATGCCTAAATTGTCAAAATAAACAAGGAACCAATGAACCTATCAATGGATATGTCTTGATATATAAGACAATACTAGCCAAAATGACCAATCATATGGTAGACAAAGGGTTATAAGACATATTCAAGCAAGGTTTTATTTCTCTTTTACATGAGTCTATTGTATTTAAGAGGTTTCAATATTTTGATGACTTATGCCATGTTGTATGGGACTGTGAAATGAAAATTATATCATTGAATAATCCCAAGTATATAACAAACACACCAACTACATTTACATTTAGTACAAAATTTATAATAAAACCAAGTTATAAGGTAAAACATCATGAGCGTACAAAAGAAACCACCACCACAGTAAAGACAATTGCACAATAGCCTAATTAGTTTATCTTATATAATGCACTAAGAAGATAATTTGCATGTTTACTTGAGTCCGCAACTTCATTATTCTCATGGCTACTAGATTGTCAACATATATCTCTCCCTCATCCTATTGAGATTGATATGAGTTGACCTCTACCCAAAGGGTATGTTGTGAATGACTATTATGGGTATTACCAAGGATCAAGACATTCTACGATTAGATGCTTTACCTTGAAGCACAAGATCCAAGATCTCATCGATGACCAAAAGATTTCATTCAAAGATACTTCAAAGGAATTAGGTTCATAACCTGGTGATCACCATAAATAAAAAATATTTTAAATTCCTTTGCAAGACCATTCTAAAAAGGAACAAGAAGTCCAAATGGAATATAATTCACATCCTCTTCCATCACATTATACACCCACTAGATAGGATTATTGGTACTTACGTGTGACATATACCTCCTATGGTTCAGAGACCTTATATTTCTTTTGATGACGATGAAATTAAGTATGGTGAATATGATTTTAATTCCATATTCATTTGATCATACCTTGATAAACACCCCATACATAGTATTATGATTGATAAAGGTGCAAGAAAAAATGTTTACACCATGACATTACTTACGCACTTGGGTTATATTCATTATGATTTACACCCATCTACCATATCAGTTAGAGCATTGGATGGGACCTCCTAGAAGGTTCTTGGTGAGATTGAATTACCTTTACAAGTTGGCCTACATATGTGGTTACTACCTTTTCAGTTATCCCTTTCACATATATCTTTGATATGTTATTTAGAAGACATTGGATAAACACTCTTCGAGTAATACCTTCTATAGTGCATGGGTGTGTCGAATACATTCATGCCAATTGGGTAATCACAGTTTCTAAAATTTCGTATGATCATCCTCTTGAATAGATTAAACTTATACCCAAACAACTAGTTATCAAGCCTACTAAGGCTAATCCACCACAAAAGGGTAAGCAATAGGCAATCCCCTTTTCTAGGCAACTGATACTTGAGAGACCATTACATCAAATACATATAGTGGATTTTACAGAATCCCAATCTTCTACCACACACTATATTTTGATATCCAGAACACCTACACATATTCCTCTTACTACTACTTCAAAGAAACAAATAAACACTCAATGATGGGTTCAAAAAACTCCTACTCCAATTAAATTTACTATTATTTAATGACCACTAAGTCTTATGCTAGATATATAGAGCACCATCAATACCATAGTGATAGATATTACACCTATATATGCTCCTTGGCCACGTACATGGGGTATTACCCCAGTTTCACAATGGGAAGATATCTATGATCATCACTTGGATAACATCATAATATGATATTTACTATCTCCAAAAATATCAAAAAAATTAAAATTAAAAACTCAAAAAAAAAAAACACTATCGACACTTACCTATTCTATTGGCTCCTTGGCATCCATATGTTACTTCCATATTGATGGACCACTGTAATATTCCTAATTAAAATATTATACTAACATTTATAATCCTTAGAAATCCATTTATGATAGTTATGGATTTTATACCTGAAATAATAATTTAGATAATAAATGAAATTACATCCAGAGTTTTCAAATCTCAAAAAATATAATGTAAATCCTCAAGGGCTTTCATCCTTGAGTTATTATGATGACAAGGGTATTCATCCTTGAAATCAAGGTACATAATTAAAGGATTTTGAAATTAAGATCAATTTTAAATCATGATACTTGTACAAGGTTATATATTTGAATGCATGATTGAATGATTCCTTCCATACCAATGGCTGATTATTGATAGCTTCAAAGCCTTTTATCAAAAGATGTAACTCTTTCAAGGGTGGAAACCTTTCATTAAAATAATTTTGATCACTAATTAATTAAATAAAAATCAATTAATATTATATTAATTATGGGTGCTCCTCTTAAACAAGTAATGACTATTGTTTTATTAATGGCCGTTGGTTTATTTTTGGCACTTCTTCTTATGGCAATTTGTAAGTTAATTATAGTGATCTTCTCCAAAGGCTACAAATTTAATTTCCTTTACCGTTGGCTACAATTCCTCTTTAAGACTTGTGGTTCCCATGACAGACTTATGATTTTATGATCACTGGGTTGAGGATATTATAAACCTTCCTTCCTTAAATTGCTTGTCCTCAAGCAATCGTAAATTGGGATGTTCAAGAATTACTGCTCCTTCCCATGTGACATCTTCAATTAGCAAATTTTACCAATGAACTAAATATTCTTTGATACTTTTATTTCTTAACCTCTTCTCACAGACCTCAAGGATGGATTCAGGTATTAAGATCGACTTGTCCTCTTCATATAATCGGGGTAGCTCTAAGAAGGGATAATATGTTGTCCAAGTGCCCTTTTTAGGCATGAAACATGGAAAGCATTATGTATTTGACTACATCCTGGTAATTCCAATTAATAAGCAACCTCTCCCACTCTCCTCATCACTTTATATGGGCCATAGAAATGTGGTTTGAGTTTATTATCTCCACTTTGCTTGATAGAGGACTACTTATAGGGATGTAATCACAAATATACCATGTTCCCTACTTCAAATTTCCTTTTCATTTTATGTTGATCTATATACAACTTTTATTGATCCTTTGCCTGCTGAAGATTGTCCTTAATAGTTCTAAGGATATCTTAACTTTATTGGATCAAGTCGTTAGCTCCTAGATATCTACTATCTTGAATGACTAAATCCACAAAAGACTTTGCATCATACCCATACAAAGCTTTGAAATGTGTCATTCCAATTGACATGTGATAAGAAGTATTATAGAAAAATTCTCCTAAGTGCAACCATTTGATCCATGCATTTTGTTACCCTAAAATATAATTCCTTAAATACCATTCAATCCACTTATTAATAGCTTCTATTTGAGGATGATAACGTCAATTTAGTTCCTGCTAGGTGAAAAAGTTCTTGCCAAAATGAACTCATAAATTTGCCATCTCTATCACTAACAATGTTCTTTGGCATCCCATATAGTTTGAAGATTTCTCTAAAAAATATTCCAGCTACCAAAGGGTTATCATACTTAGTGGGGAGTGTAAATAAATGAGCATACTTTGTCAAATGTTCAACAACTACATATAGGTAACTTTTCCCTTGAACCATGGGTAACCCAGTAACAAAATCCATTGAAATACCTTCCCATTTTTGAGTAGGAATGGGCAAAGGTTGCAATAATCCTGCTAAAAATTCACACTCTATTTTGTTTCGTTGGAAAATAGGACACTCTTGAATGTACTTTAGAACTTGAATTTTAAGTCCTTTATAAAAGAACATTGCTCTTACCTATTTATATATCTTAAAATAGCTTGGGTGGCCTGTCAATGGGCTATCATGAATAGTATTTAACATTTTATGCTTAATCTTTGATTTTGGTACCAAGAAGATCCTATTTTTATAAACAATGATACCTTCTACTACCTTGTATCCTTTGTGCCCAATCTTTCCCTCTAGATCAGATTAGTGAACTCATTTTTAACATACTCAACTATTATGTAAGCCTTCTAATCAACTATAATTATGGATATGGAACACAAAGATGGTTTTCTTGATAATGCATATGACACAATATTATTCTTTTATTTCATATACTCAATGTTTAAATAAAAGGCTTAGACCTTGCTCACCCATTTTCATTGTCTATCATTCAAATTTTTTTGACTTAAGAAAAATTTCATACTGTTATGATCCATTCTTACCACAAATTTTTCACATACTAGGTATTGGTTGAACTTGGTCAACACATACATGATTGCCAATATTTCTTTGTCATATATAGAGTACTTATTCTCATGTTCTTTAAGCTTCCTAATTTTAAATGCAATTGGATGACCTTGATGCATTAGAACAACACCTATTCCTTCACCTGATGTATCACATTCTTGCACAAAGGGTAATGAAAAGTTTGGTACAACCAAAATTGGACATGAACTCATTTCTTGTTTAAGTTTATCAAGTATTGATTGATCAATTTTAGACCAATAAAAAGCTCACCTTTTGTCAAATTAGTTAAAGGGATAACTATAGGAGAGAACCCTTTAATGGACCTCTGATAATAAGTGCATAATCCCCAAAACCCTCTCAATTGAGTCATGGTAGTAGGAGGGAGCCAATCTAATATGGCTCAAATATTTTCTTGATCAATGTGTACTCCCTATATATTTATGACATGCCCAAAGTATAACCAACATTCTGAATTTGCATTTAGACATTTTAGCAAAAAGGGATTATTGCTCTAATATTTGCATCACTATGTCTAAATGTTTCAAGTGCTTCTCCCATGATGTACTATATATCAATATATCATCGAATAAAACTAATACAAATTTTCTCAAATGTTTATTGAATATACATGATTCATGCAAGAATAAAAGGTGGTTGGAGCATTGGTCAATCCAAAAGGCATAACCAATAACTCAAAATGTCCATAATGACATCTAAATGTAGTTTTATAAACATCTTCTTCCCATACCTAGATTTGATGACATCTTATTTTTAAATCAAATTTGGAAAAGAAAATAACTCCATGGAGTTCATTGATTGGTTTATTAATTATGGGTATCATATATCTATTCTTAATGGTCTCCTTATTCAATTGTCAATAGTCTATGCACATTCTCAACTTGCCATCTTTCTTCTTGACTAAGACCATAGATGAAGCAAAAAGACTCAAACTCAGCCTAATATGCCGTATTTCCAACAATTCTTTCATAACCTTTTTAATTTCTTCTTTATAGATTTTGGGGTGGCTATAAGGTGTGATTATTATCAGCTTGGTATTGATTCTAACTCAATGATATGCTGAAACCCTCTATCTGTTGACAACTCATATGGGATATTCTTAAAAACCTTACCATGCTTATCAATTATAGGTTGAATGTATTCATGGTGTTTATGTTGTTTTGATTTTAATAAGCTCACATAACATTATGCTACCCATGAAACATGGAATTTCTTCAATGTCCTTTCCATCCTTTTAGTCGTAATCAATTGGGGAGGCCCATTAGCCTACCCTAAAGAACTAATTCTTTCCCATCTACTTTAAATTTCAATTCTGTGGTTTGATAGTTTTGAGTAAATTCCCACAAAGAATGTATCCATTGAACACCTAGTACCAAATTTGTTTTACTAATGCCTACTACATAGAAATCATCATTTATTTGATGTCTTCCCAATGTGATATGGAGTAGTGGAATTCTTTGAGTGTATGGAATGGTAAAACCATTAGTAACTGTCACCTTAAAACCTTTAAGTTATTCTATTTTTAAACCCATTTTTATTACTAGTCCCTCATCAATGAAATTATGGTTGACCCCACTATCAATCAATACAACGATTTTATGTCCTTGTAGGTTCCCCCTTACTCTAAAGGGATGGCATCTTAGATCCCCTAAAAAAGATGCAAGGGTACCCTCCAGTGTCTTTTCACCTCCTTTTGGTTCATGAACTATTTCTTTAGCTTCAACTTCTTCTTCATCAGGTTGATCATCTGACACAACTTTGATGTAATGGACTTGCCCCTTTTCCAAGTAATGGTGACCTGGTACCCAAGGTTCCTTAAAAATGAAGCATAGGTTTTTCCTCCTCGAATCATTTCTTGTTTTTATCTCCTTACCTAATTTAGGTGGATCTCTTGTTTGGAATCTATATGCAATAAAAAAATGCATCATGTCCATAAATAAATCCTAGATTAGATGGGATAGAGGACACCTACACTTCTGATCGGGGAGCATATAATTGTTAAGTGGGAGCATGACCAATGTGAGGATCCACTAGACCCGATTAGGGGATCACTTGTCACAACACACCATGTGAGGTAGGGTTTCAAAGCCTATAGTCTAATACTGTCACACAACCCTAAAAGAGTCCTATGATTTAATATTTCACTAATCTAATAACAAGAAAATTAAATCTAATCTAGTGCACACTAAAGTTTATGGCACAAAGTGGGGGTTAGAAATAAAAAAAATAAATGACTAAACTAAACATGTATAGAAGACATATACTCACGTCAATGTATACAAAATCCTAATACATGAAAGAGAAGAATACATATGCTCTATCTATCTACTCTTACAAAGGAGGAATAAAGTAAGGAATTCTTACCTTTGAAGATAAACCCATCGAGCCTCAATATCCCCCTTGGCCAAGGTGCTTTGTAAGATATTGTCACGGTAAGAATAACTAATATAAATCAGCTCTAGGCTACACAACATACCCAAGCATCCAAAATACTTATGCACAAGATGAGATCAGAGTTCAAAAGAAAGTATTGAACCCTAAAGCTTTATTCCCCAAGTATAATTGTCAATAGGTAGATGTTCATTCACACTTCTTCGCTTAATTATTTGCTCTTTTAAAATGGTGGGAAATGACATTGTATATATATTAGTATCTTACCCTAAAATCTTTCAGGAACATCAGCTATGCTAGGTTGACTTATTTGAATTAGCATGTTTTTTGGGCTAACTCTTTAGGTTTGTGCTAGGTTAGCCAAGAGGCCAAAAAACCAAAAGAGAGAAAAATTCTGGTGGGTTTTCTTTCTAGATCAGTGCTAAAGCCTCTTCCCAATAGGCTAGTGTGATGGCCCTATCACATGAGGGTCGAGTCTCATTTGCTCACCTGAAGCATGCAGTGAAAGATTGATTCCTAGAGACTTTAAAACATGACATGCATTTACTCATTTCCTATTAACCAAATATCATACTATAGTTTCTCAATAGATTATACTACCATTACTAGCAAAATATAAAAGAAAGGAACTCATGACTTCCTTTACTTAACTCATTTCAAAATTTAATACAATCCATTGCTCAAAATACCATATGATAAACATTGGATTCTTACTAAGCACTTATGGATTACAAAACAAAATGCTTTATATCCCTTCAAAGGTTCACACCAAAAATCCTCTCGTTGTGAATGTTTATAATAGGGGTTTTTATACTTGTTTTGCCCTATCCAAGTGTCAAGTTCCCAATCCAAAATGGACACATGGCACATAGACTCTCAACAGGTTAAGTGTCATGGCTCTTATAATTAATTATATCTATAGAATCAGGGTTTTATGCCCCTAGATGCCTGCTCTATGTTATACAATTATTTCCAAGTGTACTACTCCTCATGGGTTGTATAAGGCCTCTGATCGATGGGGTTGAAGTATCATATTTGATTTATTCTTCAAACTATTCCCACATTCCTCATGCTCTACTTCTCTCGCACTCCTTTAGTCTTTCACTTCTTGTTCTATATCCTCTATTCTTGGGTTCCTCATGTCATGTTCTCTTGACTATGTCTTCTCATGTTAGGTCTTCCATGTCATTGTCCATCTACATCCTTCAACTCTTGTACTACTAGTCTCGTGCCATGGTCCTCTTGTGTTATGTTAGTACTTATATGAAAATAGACAATGGTCCCTTTACGCTACTTACAAAAATTAAAATAAATACTTGGTCAAAATTAAGTAGCCAACATCACCCCATACTAAGCTTTTAGTCCATCCTAGACTAAGTTATACTGGTATCCTCAAGGAACTTAGGCCATTTCTACTTGAGTTCTTTCTTTAGCTCATCCCAATGGGATAAGGTGTTGAAAACTTTAGCAGTTATTTTCTCAATGGCATCCTTTATTGCTTTTATCTCCTCAGGTTGAATTGGAGTCTTGATCTTCTTTATCTATTCTTCCAGGGCTAAGCTAGCTTCCTTTTGGATGTTCTCTAATTTGAAGACCTCCTTGTCAACCTATCCTCAAAGTGTGGAAAAATTGGCATTTATTTATTTATGATGGTTATTAATGGCATCTTCCATCATTTACATATCCTTAAATGCTTTCATGCACTCAACATGGTCTTTTATTAATAGGGCTACATCTGCCGCTTGTTAACTCAAGACCTCCTTATTATTGAGCCAGACCTCTATTATTTTATTTAGGTGTGTATGCATGCAAAATACCATCTAAAATTAGGATTACCTCCCTGATCCAAAATTTAAAAGTTCTGATTGATAAATATTTCAATAGCATAGAAATAACATAGTAACAATGAATTCTCTGAGAAGAGATGTAGTATTACTCAAGATCACAATACAAATATATGCTTATATCTAGGAAGAGAGGTCTGTCTTCACATTTTGGATTACCTCTTCATTTATACAAATTTTGAAAGCATGGGGAGGATGTGGAAGGTCACCAATCTCGAGGGAGATGAATTGGTTCGACTTCCAAGATTTAAAACAATACAAAATTTGAGGAATTACTATTTTTATAAACTTACTATTTTTAGACTGCATTACTAAAATTGAAATTTGAGGCACTTATATTGGGTTTTCAAGGGTAAAACTTCATTGAGAAGATATCAATGCCCTCTCATGACATTCTCCTCATTCTTAGCTTTCCAATGGTTCAAACAACGAGTCAATTGGAGCTACGGTACAAAAGTTATGACTCCTGGAAGTTCCGTCATCAATTTGGGTGGAACTGTCACCCAAATTGTCGCTTAAATTGTTGCCCGTATCACTCTCTGACTCTTTCCAAAGTACTATTGATGCTTAAAATTGTGTTGTTTCCAACACCAACAATGGGAAGTTCAGGAATGTGGGACTTGTGACCTAGAATGACCTCTAGATTTTAAAGAAGCTGGCTCTTCTTTATCTCAAATGTGTAATGAGAAAATGGATAGAAATTAAACAAGAAGCACCAATGCAATGAAAGAAAATTTAACTATGGCAATGCACCTTAGTTTAATTTGATCCTCAATACTAAGCAGAGTGAAGCTATATTTAAGATTCAATTACATTGAAGAGCAAACTAGGCATGATCAATGTAAACGATGAAAACAATAGAATTAAAGGCTCATAACTTAGACTATTCTTGCAGTAACACAAAAAATATCAACAAAAGCACAAAATTCAGTCTTATTAATTTTCTAGTCACATAAAAGGCACAAAAACATGCACAGTTATACAGACTTTCTAAATCAAGAAAACAGAACAAAAGCAAATGATATTACTGGCCATAGTAATCAAAGGCTCACAACTTAGACAATTCTTGCAGTAACATAGAAAATATCAACAAAGGCACAGAACTTAGCCGTCTTATTAATTTTCCAATCATATAAAAGGCATAGAAACATGCATAGTTATACAAACTTTCTAAATCAAGAAAATAGAATAAAGGCAAATGATATTACTGGCCACAATAAGAAAGTCTAAAACTTCTTGATAACAATCTCTTGCAAAAAATTCTCTCTATCTTCTGATCCCTTTCTCCTCTTGATCCCTACACTCATATTTATAGCATCAGACTAGCTCTAGATTGCTCATACATTCCCAATTCAACTGTCTAACTGAACTGGAAGTGTTTAACAAAGATATTTTTTGGATCTGAAACGTTTAGTCTCCCTACAATTTCATTGGCTGAATTAGATACACATGATGCTTCTCAATATGAAACAAGGGAGGACACTCAGTGTGTTCTACTTACTCTACTTAAAAACTATCTCATTATTCAAGAGGCACTAGAAAATGACACTTGGTGGCTTCCACGGCACTCACAGAAGACACACAACACTTTCCATGTAACTTATACTCTTTATTGTGTCTTTGTATTGGGATTGCTCCATCTTGGACATCTGTCACAGTCCGTTGCTTCGAAACTTTAACAACTTAAAAAAAATGGGACCCACGACACTTCTTGCCTGAGCAACTTCAAAAGGGGAATGGGGATAGGTGGCACTTTTTTTTGATCTTTAACAAGTGACACGTGGTAGTTTCTACCTGTCTATAGAAGCTTTAGATACTTTTTGAGAAACCTGTGGAAGGTGACACGTGGCGATCTCCATGGGGCTCTAGCTATACTATAGAAACATTCAGGCCTCATTTTAGATTTACATAAACAGTGACACTTGGTGGCTTCCACTAACTTTAGAAACAAAACCCTAGGGCCCACCATAGTCTTTACTCAATCAGTGAAACAAAATGAAGAAACTACAGATGTCAACACTTGGCAGCTTCTGCTACTTTAGCTGGGGGCACATGGTAGCTTTCACTATTTTTAGAAAAACATATTGAAACCTTTTGTAGTTGCCACTTGGCACCTTCCACTTGATCCTAAGAGAAGCTTATTTAAATAAGCTTTTGAAATGCATAAGAAACATGAAGCGCAGATGTCGACACTTGTCGCACATTGCTAAACTACTACGAGACACGTGGCACATTCTGATACTTTTAGAAACAAAGTATAATGTGTCCTGGATGATGACACTTGGCATGTTTTGTGCAACTTTGATACTTAGACAAAAGTTAGGCAAAAATGAAACTCGTGCCCATACTATGTGTCAAAACTTCACTGCCTCGAAACTAAAATGTCCAGGGACAAAACTTAGAGCGCACAACTGAAACTCAAAATAAAATGTAGAGTACTTTTTACTCTATAGTTCTTGGCGACCTTGAAGACTTTTGAGCTTGCTCAAAAAGAATCCACAATCTCCTGCATGATCAAATGTGGCAACAATCACAACTTCATTAAGGCCGTCTGATAAACATACCACTCAACATCAGATAATCCTTACTTATTTTGCAATTTGTGAAAGGCTAAATCAAGGTTGATAATATCCTTGTGTGAAAAATTCTACAAAATATGAACTGCAGCCTTCAATTGAAATTCAAGCTGGGACATGGGCATCAAGACAGCTTCCACTTCAAGCACTGATGAATCATCCATTAAACCCTTGAAAACTGACTGATTACTTTGCCTGGCTAACAACAAAGGTTTAATCTCATCAACCATCAATACCATGTTGCTATTAGGAAAAGGAGAGGGAAGGCCCAATTTCACCAGATATTCAATATGTTGCTTCATGTCTTTGATTCCCTCTTTCACCACATCTAAAATCTCTTCACATTTAATTGCTGTAGAGTTGCAACTGAGAACTTTGTTCACCCTTTTGGTAGTAATCATTCTATCACCAATCCTTGCTACTAATAACATTCCATCAGTTGCATTGTATAGCTTTTGCAGCAGAATTTGAGAATAAAAAACTCTCAAAGAGACAGTGGACAGAGTGGCTTCAACTAAAGTTTCCACCTTTTCACATTATTTTTGTGCATTTAGCAAAAAGGTTAGAGAGGGTTTGAGCTGATTAATCTCCTCAAAGATTCTTTTCCATATTGACATATAAAGTTCCTTAACCAAATTCAAAACCCCTGCATTTTTGGCCTATTAGTCAACTCAAGTGTCAATTATTCTATCATTTGTCGCTCGGCTTGAAGTTGGGCCTGTATGGCAGTGGTATTGTTCTACTCATTCAGTAGCTTCTATTGAATTTGAGTGACCTATGGTAGGCTTTCCTCACATTTTTTTGTAATGTTGTGTTTTCTCACCTTAAGGCTGTCACTGCATCTTTCACCTGCATGAGCGCTTCTTTCAAAGAATCATTTTGGGCTTGAATAGCCTGATGAGTCTAAAAAGAAATAATATCTTGCAACTATTTATTAAGACTCTCTATTTCATTATTCTTGGTTTTGATCTCTGTAGTCAGACTGCTACAGTTTGCTTTCTCCTGAGCTAGATCAGCCTCCATCTTCTGTAGCTTCTTTGATACTTTCAAATAATCATTATCTACTACAGAAGTGGATTCATTTAGCAACTCAACCCTATCTTGTGGTCTTAAAAGGGACATATCTATAGCCATTACATTCATTGTATAATCTTCAAGCTGCATCTGCTCATTTGGTTGGACTACATTAGGTGACAAATGGGTCACTGTTAGTTACTGCTAGATTGGGTCAAAATGTGACCACATATGTGGTGTAGCTAGGGCTTTATTATCTTTGATCCTCTTTTTCTCCATTCGGGCTTCCCTAGCCTTCTTAGCAGCATCTGCTTGAGTTTGGAAGGTATAAGGAGAGGCAATGTGCCCACCCGCAAAAGGATAACCTTATGGCAAGCCATATGGAATTGTAGACACCACAAATGTGTCTACACCTTGGTTGTCTCCCCTTGTCCACCTCAAACCCCTATCCTAACCCTTGGTCCTAGTCCCCTCCATTCATTAAATTAAAATAACTTAAAACATTTTAATTTAGTGGCCCCCTTTCCACCTCACCCTTGCCACCTTGCCACCTTGGATCCTCCCTTGAATCCCTCCACCTTCCCCCTAGCATTTATTATGCCAAATATCCTCATTATCTTCCCCCCCATGCCCATTTAAGCACCCTCATGACCGTTCTTCCCACAATCCCTCGCCCGGCGGCGTGCAAGAATGCGAAGAGGCTATTTTTAGCCTCTGTCCCCATTCTGCCACTGCCGACGTCGGCGACCCTTCGGCCGACGTCGGTGAAACTGCCGGTGTCGGCAGCCTTCAATACCCCTTTTTGCATCCGTTGCAGCCCCTGGACCCTTGAGCTCGCAAACAGAATCCTCTCGGCGCTTTGGCATTCGACTCTCTTCTCTCTGGACCTCGTGCAACAACAGCAACAGAGGCAGGGACTCTAGATCAGGGATTTCCTCTTGCAACAAGTCTTCCGTGGCTCCAACAACAGCTCCTCCGTCCTTCAGTCAGTAAGCCAAAAGGCAAGCAATTTCATTGTTTTATTCCATTCTTTCATTTAGTCTCAGTTATCTATCTTATCTACTATCTTCTACTTGCTGTGTCCTTCCCCTGAGAGGCTAAAAAGCCTTCTCAGACCCTGTCCCCTGTCCATCTCCCTCTTTCCTGTCCCCCTTTTAATCTAGTCCCAGACAACTTCCTCGCCCCTCCTGCCAACAAAAGACCCTGCACAGGGCACCCAACCAGACCCAGAGCATTCTCCAAACCATCCAAGCACGTCCATAAACTCTGTCTCAGACCCATCCACGGACCAAAACCAAACCAGACCCGACCACAGGCCACAACCCCGACCGACGCCGGTCACTTCCCCAACCGACGTCGACAGGATAACCGATGTCGGTAGATCAGATAACCGACACCGGCAACATTTCTGACCTCGGCGACTGTCATCAGCCCGACTGCTCCTTTCAGGTAATCATTTGTCTTTTCTTTCCTTTCTAATTTGTTTATCACTTCTGTATTCTGGCATCCTATATTTTCTTGGTCTTTTATCTATCTGTTATCAGTGGGTTGACCTCCCTTGAGGAAGTTTTCACACTTCCGGGAACAAGCTTTCGCTTGGCAACCCACCGCCTATCCATCTAACATTTTCTTGTCCAAGTTCTTTTTCTTTGCAGGTGTCATTCCTCCACAGCCAAAGAGGGGTGCTCACAAACATCTGGATTACGGTGCACGATCTTCATCCAGGTACTTCACATGCCTTGTCCATTATCTCTTTAGTTTCTTCTCTCTCTTGAATCTGAAAAAGCAAATTTATAATAGAAACATTCTGGCACGCCCGGTGGGACCCTAGGTTCCTCCTGGGTTCCTTTTCTTCTTCATTCATTTAGGAGAATTAGGTTCTTACCTTTCCTCCTCCTTCTTTTCTTCTCAATGACACTATAAGCAGGAAATTAAAAAGAATCTTTCTTTTCTTTCTTGCACATTCTAGACTAGTCCAACGTCATACTCTCAACCCTTTCTCAAACTTGTCTTCATAACAAACATCACATTTCGACTTGGGCATTAAAAACACTTTGCATTCATTTCTGCTTGTGCTTGCATCTTCGTAGTCCACATCTAGTAACTTAGATGCATATTGAATAAATCGTAGACACTTGATGTTACACTACCAAACCACATGCACTAAAACGAACATAAAACTTACTTGAGACAAGGCCCGATTGGGATTTCATCCCCCAGGGGATACCTTACCCGTCCTGGTGACCCTACTTGGATTTCATCACCAAGGGGGAAGCTCACTCCGTTCTCTGGCAGAGGATAAACTCTAGGCGAGGTATATCTTGGCTAAGCGAGACCAGCTAACCACTGGAATCGTGAAGTGAGGGGAGCTTGCTCCTTAGCACCAGGCCACGTACCAGACCCTAGCACAGATTTTTGAGTACCTAAAACAAGACCCAAAACTAGCTCTAGACTGCTTCTTCTAGGACCTTCTTGATAGCCAATCTCCCCAAACATTCATCTAAGGCATAAGCCACAGCTTTCAAAGTTAATTCCTAGGATTTATCGCTTAGGCTTGTCTGTCTCTCTCTGTTTTCCTCTTCTCATCTGTTTGTTTGAGTGAGTGAGGACACTTTCTTCATTGTTTTTCCAAGAATCTTCAAATCTTTTGGTTCTCTGGAAAACACAGTCACCGGCATCGGTTCTTCCACCGACGTCGGCTTTCTCCTGTCACCGGCATTGGTTATACCACCGACGTCGGCTTCCCCTATTACCGGCATCGGTTATCTGACCGACGTCGGCCATATTTATTATCGACATTGGTTTTTCAACCGACGTCGGTCTCTATCACTGTCCTTTTTTTTAAAAACTAGCAGCCTAAAACCTATCCCTTCTCTGTCAAAGACTCCATCCTGGTTTTCTGAAACTGAACAACACAGTTCCTGAAACCTGAACCTTCTTTGCCTTACATAGTTTTGACTCGTAGCCAAGCCAAGGCTCTTGTCAAGCATGCCAGCCGCCAACAACTTCCGTCTACCCCATCCGTGACCGAGCCTACAATGGAGTTCAACTCGGAGACCGAAAGAACTCCTACCCGTCCAACCCCACCGCAGACTCCTATTGTCCAAGAAGGGGACCAAGATTTCGAATGATTCTTGGACCTCAATGTCAAGGCCTTGCAACATTATCTCGCGCATAGCCGAATGCGAGACTCCTTGGGCAATCCAAGCTACGGAATGCCAACCTCCCTTGCCGTAACTATGGCTGTATCGACAGCATCCATAGTCCAACCTTTGGACACTCAAGCCATCGCTTCGACCGCTGACCAGACTTTGACCAATCCTCCAGGTGTGGCCTTTCCTTCTATCATTGGGCCCACTTCCACCGGGGTTCTGGCCCCCTGTCAACCTCAACCCGCTCAACCGCTATCCACTCCTTTTCAGAACCTTGTCGTCTCTATTCCGCCTACCCTGGCCCCTATCAACACCAAGGTGGCTTCTTATCCATTAGCCCCTGTTACCACAGTCCAACCTCTCGTAGCAACATCGGGCCTAGCTATGCCTTCTACCCAACCACCTTTAGCCTCTTCATCTATCCCTACAACTAGTTACCCCTATGTTGTGCCTTTATAGGGGCAATCGACTACGTCATATGCCTCCCCTAGCCTCTTCCAAGCGCCCTACAACTTAGGGGGCACGCCACCCGTCAATCCGTCGGTAGACATCATCAAAATGCTGATGGACAAGATGACCAGTCTAGAGACCTCTGTCTCCAGCTTGCGCAATGCTCTCTCATACGAACAGATCTGCAATGAGCCCATTCATCCTTCTGTCCCAATCAGACCATATCCTAGCCAGTGGGAGCTTCTGAAGTTTTCTCGCTTTCAAAACAAGGAAGACCCACAGCAACACTTGCGGGCATTCAGACATGCCTGTTACCTCATCGGCCATGACGATGCGTTACTCTTACGCACGTTTCCTATGTCTCTCTCGGGTGCTGCGCTCGACTAGTACAGCTCCCTTCCCAGCCATTCTCTCTTCTCATTCACACAATTGGCTCAGCTCTTCCTCGATCACTTTTCCATCAACATAACCAAGAAGGTCTCAATCATGGACCTCTATTCTATCCGGCAATTCGAGGACGAGTCCATAGCTGACTTCATTGCTCGGTGGAGAGGCCTCATCAATCAACTCTCCTTTTCCTTACCCCAGGTCGAGTTTATTGAACTCTTTTCCCAAGCCTGCGCCAGACATATTTCTTCCACCCTGAGGGTTCAAACCTTCTGCACTTTTGACGAGGCCTTCACGATGGCCCACAAACTTGAGTTGCGTGCCATCGAGGAGAATAAAGTCAAGTTGCGGAGTAAGAATCCTAGCTCTAAGACCAATGACTCTTCTTCTGCTAAGCCATCATCATCCAATTCTAAATCCAAGGCTTCAGCTAATGCCGTGGTTGTTAGACCTTCATCTTCTTTGACCAATCAGCCTGAGCCATCCACATCTCAGAGTGCCACTCGCCAATTCCAGCAAAGATACGTACAACGACGGTATACTCCTCTCAGAGAATCATACGCGTCTGTGCTGGGAAAGCTTGTTAAATAGGGGGCCCTTAATCTCCCTCAAGCCTGACCTCCTCCACAATTCGATCCCTCACGCGCCATCCCCACGTGGTATAGGGAGCAAGACTTCTGTAGCTTCCACCGTGTTAAGGGCCATGACACGGAAAACTGCAAAAATTTTAAGAACATAATCCAAGATATGCTTGAAAAGGGGGATCTCATCTTAGACAATCCAAATGCACCTCCTAATCAGGCCATTGACATCTTCAAATAGCCATTTCCTAATCATCCACCAACCCAAAATAATGTCCAGACCTTAATTGACGACAATCATGAGCACAATATTTGAACAGTCAATACGGTCTCTCCCTTCGTCCCCAATCAACCTCAAGAGGTCAGTCCTTCAATCAGTCCATCACATGTGGATGAACCTCTCTCCCCGGCTGGTTCTCCATCGACCTCTCTCATCTTGGAGGACGTCTCGGCTTTACCAGCACCACCGGTCTCGCCATCCTCCTTTCTGCTGCCTATGGAGGACCCAACCCTTCCTACTCCTCAGCCGCAAGTGGAGGGCACCATCATCCCTGCCCTTTACCCGCTGGAGGAGCCTCGCTCCCTGGTCTCTTCTCCACCCGGGGAAGAACCTGTCTCCCCTTCATCTTCATCTAAATCTGTCATGACTTCACCACACCATGCGTCTAAGACCACTACACCCATCTCGTCTTCAACCTCGCAACCATCAACATCTTCTTCTCAGCCATTTTCTCGGTTAGTGGAGAAAATCGAGCTTCTCCCTCTGAGGAAAGTGACGCCTCAGGTGTTGTGGGAGCGTCTTAAAGCCCTTCAACATACCCGCCCCCTCTCATCACATGCTGCTAATCCTCCCAAGGCAGAATCTCGTCAGACTCTTGACAAAGACCATACTCTCAAACCTCAACCAAACCCATCAAAACCGAAACCTGCATCTATCTCGTCTAAGCCCATCAAATCATTTGGCATTCATCCTGTCTCCACCCTCACTCACCCGCAAGTGAAGGTGGACCTAGGCTAGACCTCGACCAGTAGCAGTCTTCCAACCAAATCAAAGAAGACTGCCAGACCACAGAAGCGAACGCCTCCTTCCCCATCACCATTACCATCCATTTTAGGCCCCCATCCTTCGACCTTGGCTAGCATCCTCCCCACTCCGGCCCCCAAACAAAACTCGTTGCCTCCTTTGCTTCCTCTGCCTACCTCCAGCCGTCCCTCTCTCAAAAAGGCGGTACCAATCACCAAGAAAGAGCCGTCTCTGTCTGGCACTGCACCATCAACCCATAATGTGGTACGAAAACCTCTTCTAACCTCACCTAAGCAAAAGTCACCAACCTCACGCATATCAACTGGCACGGACCCCTTAGTGGGCTCATACTCATTGATATTGCGCCAACTTCTACAGACCTCCAACATAACCCTTCCCCCCATCAAGCCTTTCCAACCTCTCAGGTCCAAGCCCTCCTGGTTCGACGACACGAAAATTTGCTTATATCATCGTACACCAAGACACGACACCGAGACTTGTTGTGCCCTCAAAGCCGTCATCCACCGCTATATAGAGAAGGACACTCTTCTCCTTGAGGACACTCTTGACCAGACCCCGACTCCTTCCCATCCAACCCCTTCTACCACGTCAACATCTCACCAGCAAGACACGACCCCTTCTTCACCTCCTATTTTCAAAATCAATGCTATTCGTATAACCACTAGGTCACAAAAAGACAAGGCAAAAGAAAAAGCTGCCATTCCTTGGACCTATCCCTTCGTCAAGCCACCTCTTGCGCCCAAGCCTAAAATTTCTATCCTTGGCGCATCCCAGCCTTCTTCGTCTTCCTCTTCTGGGCCAATTCACGACTCCATGTTGAAGCAGCTTCACCAGACACCTGTAAAGATGTCTCTTTATGACCTTATCCAAACCTCGCCTCAGCACCGACAAGCCCTCATCCAAGCCTTGCAGGCAGCGGAGGTCCAACCTGAGGACTCCCAACCACTCGCTGCCCTCATCCATTCTTTATCTCCTATCGCCTCCATCACATTCAGCGATTCTAAGATTCCCGCATCTAACACGGAAGATCAGGACGTTGCCCTCTTCATCACTGCCTATGTTGATCGAACATGCATTAAACGCGTTATGATCGATGGCGGCGCTAGCATCAACATTATCTCTACCCATGCCTTTGATCAGATGGCTCTTCCCAAGAATTGCATTTCCAAAACTGACGCGATCTTACGCTCTTTCAATGACACCACCTCCACGACCATTGGCACAGTCATCCTTCACATTCGCGTTGGTCCACGCACAGTCCCGGAGCTCTTTTATATCATCGAAGGAGAGTTTCAATACAACCTTCTACTGGGCTGACCTTGGATCCGTGCCATGGCCTGTATACCCTCCACCCTACACCGTTGTGTGAAGTTTGAGCATGACGGGCAAGTCCACACCATCTCCGCTGACCCTTCACCCTTCAAGACTTGCAACACAACCTACCATCCCAATGATGTTCTCATTCCCATCAAGCCGTCAACTCTGACACTGCCTCCATCTACGAAAGCTTCGACCAGTTCGCAATCGGCGGTCGCCCTCACCCCTCCCCTTCAAGCGCCGACCAAAGACCCCATGGAAGACATCTTCCAACGACTATCACTTGGGGAATATCGCTTGTTGACCCTAGACATGTTCCAAACTCCGCAAGAGTATGGACGCCTTCACCTCAGTCCCAATTACGACCATCAGATCGGGATGGTCGTGCCTTATGGTCCTCCTCACTTCCGAACCAACTTTGTCTATGGAGGGCTCAATCAAGCTCCTACCAATGACAATTCCCTCTCTTCACCCCAACCTTTCACATTTGATTTCTCGTTTCTTGGCAACCCCGCCTTTGCACACACTTACCTTCACAGGAGTGCATGGAAGGGTTTTGGTTTCGGACGTTATGAGTAGGGCTCCCATCAGCCCATCAAGCCGCTCAATGATCGCGATGTCAAGAAATGGTATGGCCTGGGATATCATGACCCCACTCAGGTTCCTTCCAACTTTTGTCTCGAGCCAACCATTGAACAATCTCCTCCAAACTCACCCATTTCTCCTTCGTCACCTACGGAGTCGGTGGTTTCCATCCCTCCTAGTTTTTTTTTCCATAAACACCATTCGCCTGGAACCCCTGACCTATCAGCTCAATGGGGTGTCCAGGTCTCTCCCTCTCATTTTTCCTAGCATGGTAGAGGATGAGTCGGCAACCATTCACATTGTCCACTGCGTTGACGATGATGCCATCCTTTCCTACATGGGTGCCGATGACTCTTTCATCCAGCGTTTCCTCCCTTCCAAGACCCAAGTTATGTTAAATGAATCCACCATTGACATCAACCTCCCTTCTTCTTCTGATGTTCCTCACATCTTAAAGATTGGCCAATCTTTAGACGCTCAAGAGCAGCTTGACTATGCCCAGTTCCTTTCCAACCATAGCAAGGCCTTTGCCTAGACTTACAGCGACATGCCTGGCATCGACCCCACTATTGCTACCCATAACATTGTCACCAAACCAGAGGCTAAGCCTGTTAGGCAAAAGCTTCGAAAGATGCATCTTCGCGTTGCGCTCCTTGTCAAAGAGGAGCTTTAGCGCCTTCTTTCTGTCTCCTTCATCCAACCCATCGATTATCCACAGTGGGTCTCTAACATCATCCCAATTACTAAAGCAACTGGGGGGATTCGGATCTGCACGGACTATCGCGACCTTAACTTAGCCTGTCCCAAAGACGACTTCCCTCTTCCTAACATTGACCAGCTTGTTGATCTCACGGCCGGCCATGAGATGCTATCTCTCATGGATGGGTTTTCAAGATACAATCAAATCCTGATCGCACCAAAACATCAGCACAAGACTACCTTTATCACCCCGTGGGGGACTTTTTGCTATCGAGTCATGCCTTTCGGCTTGAAAAATGCTGGTGCCACATATCAACGCGCCATGACCTACATTTTCCACGATCTCCTCCATAAAATCATGGAGGACTATGTGGATGACCTTCTCGGCAAGTCCAAACTTCGCCGCAACCACTTAACCATTCTCACAATCATCTTCTCTCGCCTTCTTCAATACAATGTCCGCCTTAACCCCAAGAAGTGTGTCTTTAGGGTCCTCTCAGGCAAGCTTCTCGGCTTCATCATTTCCTTCCGTGGTATCGAGATAGATCCCGCCAAGATCCGCGCTATCCTCGAAATGCCACCCCCAACCAATCTCAAGCAGCTTCGTAGTCTACAAGGGAAGCTCCAGTCCATTCGCCGTTTCATCTCGCAGCTTTCAGACCGCTGCCAACCTTTTCATCACCTCCTTAAGAAGGACGTCTCCTTTAAATGGGATAAGGACTATCAAGAGGCTTTTGAAGCCCTCAAAAGCTATCTGGTCTCTCCACCAGTCCTCATTCCACCTAAAGATGACCAACCCTTCTACCTTTATATCTCTGCCACCAACCATTCGTTAGGTGCCATGATCGCGCACCGAGACGAGCATCATCGTGAGCAAGCAGTTTACTACATCAGCTGAACACTGGTCGATTATGAAACTCGGTATACTCATACCGAGAAACTCTATTTGGCATTAGTCTTTTCTGCCACCAAGCTCCGCCACTATCTCCTCAACCACAAAACCTTTGTCGTCACTCACACTGACCCTCTCAAGTACATGCACTCCAAGCCATATCAGAATCAACGTATGGCTCGGTGGCTCATGCTGCTTGCTGAGTTTGACCTCGAATTCATCCAGCAAAAATTTATCAAGGGGCAAACCATCGCTGACCAATTGGCAGATGCCCCTCTTCCCGACAATCAACCTTCACAGTTTGAGTTCCCTGACGAGTCCATCGCTACCCTTTCCACCGATGACACCGTCTACCAAATGACCATGTTCTTTGACGGCTCCAAATGTCAACTCGGTGGGGGTGCGGGGGTCATCCTCATCCCACTCGAAGGGGAGCCCATGCCTCTATCTTTTAAGCTTGACTTTGATTGTACCAATAATATGGCTGAATACGAGGCCTTAATTTTGGGACTTCAGACTGCCCTTTCCCTCCACATCAAGTCTATCAACATCTTCAGCGACTCGCAACTCGTCGTTAATCAAATTAACAGTTCATATCTCTATAAAAATGAAGTTTTACAGAGGTATAAGAATCGTGCTGACCTTCTTTTGGCATCTTTTGACCATTACCTCTTGCAGACTGTTCCACGCTCTACGAACAAGTTTGCCGACACCATGGCTTCTCTTGCTTTGCATATCCCATCTTCATCATCGTCATCTCACCTTTTTATCACAGTGCATCATGTACCTTTGTCTTCATACATCTCTCCTCACATCGACCATATCAACACTATCGATTCTAGCCCACGAGATCACTGGTATAAGCAACTCGTGGACTACTTGTCTCTTTTTGTCACTCCTCCCAACCTCTCTAGCAATGCGCGGCGAGCTTTCATCAAGCGCATAGCTCGCTATACCATGCTAGGAGGTCTTCTCTATAAGCGAGGCTTCGACGGCCTCCTTTTTCGCTGTCTAACCTCCACTGAAGCTCCTCAAGCCATAAAGCAAGTCCACGATGGGATTTGTGGTGGACACTTCAGTGAAAACTCGGTTGCCAAGCGCATCCTTCGCCTGGGTTATTATTGGCCCACCCTTCATCAAGACTGTAGCGACTATGTTCGGCGCTGCATCAAGTGTCAGCAACACTCTAACCTGCTTCATCTCCCCAGCCACGCCTTGCAAGTCGCTCAGGATTTTTGGCCTTTCTCTCAGTGGGGCTTAGATCTCATCGGTGAGATAAACCCTCACTCGTCCCTTCATCATCAGTCCATCATCACTGCCACTGAGTATTTCACCAAGTGGGTGGAAGCCATTCCTCTTGTCTCCACAAAAGCCGACAAAATTGTCGACTTCATCAGCAACCACATCATCTGTCATTTCGGTGTCCCTCACAAAATCATCACCGACAACGGCAAGTCCTTCAAAAACAAGACTGTCTAAAAACTATGCGACTCATTTGGCATCAAAATCAGCTTTTCTTCGCCTTACTACCCACAAGCAAATGGGCAGGCTGAGGCTTCCAACAAAAATCTCACCAAAATTCTCATGAAGGTGGTCAACGATACAGGAAGGGATTGGCACATTCATATTCCCTTCGCTTTGTGGGCCTATCGCACTAGCATCCGAACTTCTACGGGTGCTACTCCCTTCTCCCTCATGTATGGAGCAGAGGCTGTCTTACCTCTCGAAGTATAGATCCTGTCTCTCTGCATCTCCCTGCATGACATTCTCTCCAACGATGACTTTCATCAAGATCGCTTAGCTCAACTTGAGTTACTCGACGAGCACTGTCTTGCTGCCCTCAATCATCTCCGTGTCTACCAAAGTCGCATAAAGCGGGCCTACGACAAAAATTTGCGAGAACGAGATTTCAACATCAGAGACCTCGTCCTCAAAGAGAATCAACACGTGACCAATATGGAGCGAAGTAAACGAGGCAAATTCACCCCCAATTGGCTTGGACCTTTTATCATCACGCACAAGTATGGGTCAGGGACTTATCGTCTGTCCTCCCTCGACGGACAGCCAGAACTTGAGCCTCTTAATGCGTTGCATCTTTGACCATTCTTCTGTTAGTCGAGTACTCGTCTACTCGACACGTAACTTGAGCTCGTCCCCTGAGCAATCCTCATCCTCTTAATCCTCATCCCTTTCAACCCTATTCCCCTTTAGCAAGTCCTCTACAACCCTTTTATGATGCATGCATGCTTTGCCCTAATGAAAGGGAGTCCTTGAACTTCTACAGTCTTGTCCATGACCCACAACAAAAAAAAAAAAAAATAAAAAAAAAATCAAACAATCAAAAAATCTATCAAGATGTCAAAATATAAACAAGGTCACAAAATCAAATCAAAAAGATAGACTGCTCCCTCGAAGGATAGCTGTACTATCATTGCTGTAGCTAATAGACTGATCCCTCGAAGGACAGCTATTCAAACATTATAAAGCAAAAATATAGACCACTCCCTCGAAGGATGGCTATGACTAAATCTTGCTACAGACAACAACCTTTCTTAGAAGCTTCCCGCATTGATCAGCTTCACAACATGACCACCAAAGCAAACAACATCATTATGTGGACTTCCCGCATCGATCAGTTCACCGTCAAAAAAAAAAAAAAAAAAAAAAAAAAACGGGTCATGGACTTGGCTTGTAGTTGTCTCAGGGTCTCCTATAAAAAGGGGCAAGGTTATTCCTGCTCTTAAACTGGGTTACCCTATCCACCTCCTATCACCTGCTCAGGGGACTTCGAGCTCACTTTAATGTCAAAGTGATTCGATTACCGTTCTAACACCACACTGGTCAACGACGTAATGCATGAACGGGGCTTTGGTTCTAATAACCCCTATCTATGCTTCCTTCCTGGTCCTTGTCAATGAAAGAGCAATTTGCCTTTCATCTTTTCTCTACACTTTGGTCACATTTAACCACATCAATTGTCGACTCATCTTTAACCAAGCCATTTTCATCATTTTCAGCTGACATCATCCTAGTCCATTTCACATAGTTTCTATGGACACCAATACACATGGAAATTACTGACCAGACCCAATTTATGTTAAGCATAAACCAATACTTGCTGAAGTATAAATAGACTTCCATTCATTTTTAGCATACATCCATCACGACTATGGAAACTTGCTAGAGATGAAAGCCTCTCGACCAATATGACATCAGTAGCATCATCTTACCCTCATCGTTTTGACACTTGACCACATCCAATCATTGATCAATCAGACCTTTTTGTCCGAACTACATTGGTCTAAGGCCCTATGACCAGGGCTATGTAGGCAGCACTCAGATACCACATCTTCTGAGGTTAGCTCGACCACCCCCGTTTGTTCATCTCTTTAATGGACAAACCTTCTCTTTTACGACTTTGACCAAGACCAATCAATCTCTCTGACCCTTCCTCCCTTTTAGGGAGAACTACATTGGCCTGAGGCCCTTCACACAAGGGCTATGTAGGCAACACTCAGATCACACCACGTCTTCTGAGGTTAGCTCGGCCACATCCTTTCGTCCATCCATCCACCTTGACCCATGACCATTGGAGATCATGCATATCTCCTTCGACCTTCGACTACTTCCAAGCCAATGTTGCCTTGGTTGTTTTTTGCGTGTGTGCTACCTCACGGCTGGTTAGCAGAATTGTCCGCAGACTATTTTTGACCCTTCACAAGTATAGGATCGCAAGCCGGTTGATCCCTACTACCTGTGACTTTTTCGTGTCTCTGAGAGCACTTCCTGACTCTGGGATACCTGGAACACGATGACCATTTGGAGTTTCAGCTTAGATTGAGTGACCCGATCAACAGACGACTAAATGCTGGGGCTCGGTTACTTCAATTTTGGCACTCCTTGACCGTCGACATGCGACAATTTGACCCGCCCATCCCGTGAAGTGGTATACGCGCAATCACGACTATTGCAGCATTTTCACTCACTCTCTTCTATCCATTTCTCTGTCAAATCGACACTCGATCTTCGATTCCCTTCTCTCGACTATCGCTTTGAGGGGGGAACACCTCATCCTTTTCCTAGGGCAACCAACTCCTGTTTTTGTCTTGCAGTTCGTCAAGAACAACCAACAAGACAAAAAGGGGCAAATGTAGACACCACAAATGTGTCTACACCTTGGTTCTCTCCCCTTGTCCACCTCAAACCCCTATCCTAACCCTTGGTCCTAGTCCCCTCCATTCATTAAATTAAAATAACTTAAAACATTTTAATTTAGTGTCCCCCTTTCCACCTCACCCTTGCCACCTTGCCACCTTGGATCCTCCCTTGAATCCCTCCACCTTCTCCCTAGCATTTATTATGCCAAATATCCTCATTATCTTCCCCCCCACGCCCATTTAAGCACCCTCATGACCGTTCTTCCCACAATCCCTCGCCCAGCGGCGTGCAAGAATGCGCAGAGGCTATTTTTAGCCTCTGTCCCCATTCTGCCACCGCTGATGTTGGTGACCCTTGGGCCGACGTCGGTGAAACTGTCGGCATCGACAGCCTTCAATACCCCTTTCTGCATCCGTTGCAGCCCCTGGACCCTTGAGCTCGCAAACAGAATCCTCTCGGCGCTTTGGCATTCGACTCTCTTCTCTCTGGACCTCGTGCAACAGCAGCAACAGAGGTAGGGACTCTAGATCAGGGATTTCCTCTTGCAACAAGTCTTCCGTGGCTCCAACAACAGCTCCTCTGTCCTTCAGTCAGTAAGCCAAAAGGTAAGCAATTTCATTGTTTTATTCCATTCTTTCATTTAGTCTCAGTTATCTATCCTATCTACTATCTTCTACTTGCTGTGTCCTTCCCCTGAGAGGCTAAAAAGCCTTCTCAGACCCTGTCCCCTGTCCATCTCCCTCTTTCCTGTCCCCCTTTTAATCTAGTCCCAGACAACTTCCTCGCCCCTCCTGCCAACAAAAGACCCTGCACAGGGCACCCAACCAGACCCAGAGCATTCTCCAAACCATCCAAGCACGTCCATAAACTTTGTCTCAGACCCATCCACGGACCAAAACCAAACCAGACCCGACCACAGGCCACAACCCCGACCGACGCCGGTCACTTCCCCAACCGACGTCGACAGGATAACCGATGTCGGTAGATCAGATAACTGACACCGGCAACATTTCTGACCTCAGCGACTGTCATCAGCCTGACTGCTCCTTTCAGGTAATCATTTGTCTTTTCTTTCCTTTCTAATTTGTTTATCACTTCTGTATTCTGGCATCCTATATTTTCTTGGTCTTTTATCTGTCTGTTATCAGTGGGTTGACCTCCCTTGAGGAAGTTTTCACACTTCCGGGAAAAAGCTTTCGCTTGGCAACCCACCGCCTATCCATCTAACATTTTCTTGTCCAAGTTCTTTTTCTTTGCAGGTGTCATTCCTCCACAGCCAAAGAGGGGTGCTCACAAACATCTGGATTACGGTGCGCGATCTTCATCCAGGTACTTCACATGCCTTGTCCATTATCTCTTTAGTTTCTTCTCTCTCTTGAATCTGAAAAAGCAAATTTAGAATAGAAACATTCTGGCACGCCTGGTGGGACCCTAGGTTCCTCCTGGGTTCCTTTTCTTCTTCATTCATTTAGGAGCATTAGGTTCTTACCTTTCCTCCTCCTTCTTTTCTTCTCAATGACACTATGTTGGCTAGGGGAAATATGAGGAGGTACTTTCTTTGGGATAGAGGGGGAAAAATGAGGCAATGATGTGGCCTGAGTATGAATAGATGGGGCAAAATGAGAAATGGACACAACAGAGGTGGCAGGGGATATTATTTGGCCAGATGGAATTGTCACCCCTATAGAAGAAGAGAGAGACTGAGAAGAAGAAGGAGAAACAACACGTACCTGAGGAGTTACCAATGTACTCAGTGATTGGTGCTGTGAGGGTTCTACCTCTTCCTCAGTATTAGGCTGAAGCTTTAGCCTCTTATGTTTAAATGGCATTTCTTCTTCTGGTGGTGCTTCCTTCTCTTCAACATTTACTATTGCCACTAGTGGTGTTTGTAAAAAACTAGGAACCCTAAAGGCTGACACTGATGGAGAAGTTTTGGGTGGTGAGGATAACACACTCTTTTGTTTTTCAACGGCACTGAGAGATTAAGGCCAAACAATTACAATGACTGTAGCTGAGGTTTGTCCTGAGGTCTGCAATGTATGACTGGATTCTGCTTTGGCTTCTAACTCTCCACCCTGTGTTTAAAAATTGCTTGTATCAAGGCTAGAGATAGGATATAGATGACATTCATCCTAGAGTTCCTCCCATTTCTCATCTGAATCCACATTTCTAAAAGAGTGAGTTGTCTCACAAATCTCTTGCCTATATTTCCAATAGGCTTCTATTTTCTCAGAGTTCCAGTCTTAATTCTTTAATGCTCTTCTTAAACCAGAAGTCATTGTGATTTTAGGATCAAAATCCCTTTACTTAACATAAAAAGTTTCCCAGGGTCTGTCCTCTTGAAGGGGCAAATCCATCAATTCTATATAAAAATTAGGAATATCTTCCCTAGGATTTCTTCTATTTTCCCAAAAAGGATGACCCTCATGCACAATTCTGGTAGCAACCTTATTATTCTTAACCCATGAAGCTATGAAACCATTTGGGTCATATCCCCATTTATCTTCAGTTAGAGAGAAACCCAGGAAGGCTAGCTTTCTCAACAACACGATTTCAACATCTCTGACCTTTAGGGCCATGTTGTTTGTTATCCATGGAACATCATACATTTTCTTCTTTTTCTTCCCAGTGCCATATTCATTATCCACCATGGACACTTGCCTAGTGATCTCTAGGAATGCTAACCTAAGGGTCAAAATCTTAGGTAGCAACATTGGTTCTCTACTAAAACCATGGACTCTAATAATAGTATGATGGGATCCAAAAAAGTAATCACAAGGAATAGTGCAATTGGTCATAAGGCCTGAGACGCTTAGAGTCAATCTATTTACAACTGGCTCTGGGCTTAGATGACAAAAAGCAGGGGCAACAAAAAGTTCCCAAAATTTGTATGGGTCACTAGTTTTAGACAAGATATGTGTCCATGCAGACACAAGAATGGTCCTATGTAGACCAAAGCTTGGGTCATACATATTTAGATGCATGTATTGGGAAAAGATGCCAGAGTTTTGATATAACATAAGGTGAAATAGATAAGAAGAATACCTGAAAATCCCTTTAGATTTTAACTGGGTGAGTTGTTCGACCATTGAATATGCAATTTGCTTAGAGAAATCCAACTGATATTCCTGAGACTTGTCAACAGTTTTCAATCTGAATAGAACGGCCATTTGTTCTTCATAGACAACTATATGCTCTTTCATTCCAAAAATGAAAGCCATCATGGAAAGTGCCTCTTGACTGGCTTGTGTAAATTATGCTCTTGCTATTGGCAGTGTCGGCACTATGGTATCATCATCGCCTAATTGCAATTCTAATTTCAAAAACCTCAATTGATTATTGATGTTTGCGCACATTTTTTGCATTTTGGCAATGGTGGGAAACGTGGCTGTCTTGTACATGATATATGGCCAACATGTCTCTGATAGTCTTTGGTGTAATTTGCATCATGAATGGACCTTGTTGTATGGTATTTGAGGGTGCATGAAAAAATTTAGAGCATATTTCAACTAGGTCAGGGCACAGATGTACACCTGGGACAATAAATTGTGCTAGTTGGGAATTCCATATCCTCATTGCGAATGTTTCGTATTGTCCATCATTGGCCCTTTGAATACACGTTTGATGTGCCCCTTCTCTTAGATTTTTGTAAGGCTTTTGAATAATTAGGTCCATGATTCCATCTACAAAATCTTTCACCTTTGCTGGGTCATTTGCATAACCAACTTCAGGGACTTTAGTCTGTGGATAGGTCTTTAAGGGTTGTGCAGGGGCTTAAGTGATGGGGAAATCAAGAACAACAAATAGCTCTGATTCCCACTTGTTAGGATCTTGCTCCTCACCAATGAGAGCAGAATATGATTACCTTGTATTAGTAACTAAACATGCAGAATTAATCGGAAGCAATAAGTAACTAGAATTCACAAATGACACAGAATATGAGAGACAACACAATATGTATTAATACTCATCCAGAAAAGAATACAATGAAGAGACGCCACACTCTTCCACACCTTTCAGGCTTCCCACACCAAGTGTACAGTAATTCTCTTCAAGAATTCACTCTCCTACCAAAAATGGTCCCAACACACAACTCAAACACAAAATTGGTGTTCACCTCCAACCAATCAGTAATAACCCTGCCAGTACACAAGTACTCAAAGTACTTCAAGTAGATCTCCCATAAGCTTGCAACAACCTGCAACTCAAATGATCTTATTTACACATGTAAAACTTCTCTTTGATCTTTCAACAACCTGCAGATCACCCTGTTCTTACAATTGGAAGGATCTACCTTGCCTTCCTCTATTGCTCTTTTGTGGAACTAGAAGGAGCTACACTTGCTCAACTCTAACTAGCACACTGGCTATCTAGCACACTTTACAATACATGCCAATGGGTCTATAAATAGATCCCATACTAAATAATAACTTAGACTCTTAATTTAGACATGCAGCTCAAGACCAAAAATAGCCTTTACATGCAAACACTCAGTTCAACAAACTAACTGTTCATGCAATGAACAGTTCTAAAACTGCACAGGCGACTAACGTCGGTCCCTGTCTGACTGGAGTTGACCAATGTTGGCTGACCTCCTACCGATGCCAGTTGCCCTCTGCATTGAATATGACTGATGTCGATTACACTGCCAATGTTGGTATCCTTGGAACTCAGCAACCTCCTCCATGTCTGCATAGTTGAAGCTTTTAGCTCCACAACCTAACAATCTCCCACTTGGAGATAAACAACTGCAACATTACCTGTACTTGTACACCATCTAGTTTGTTCCCTTGGCTCTGTATCCCTCTTCAAGATCACTCTTGAAGACCAACCACCACAAATCCTATGGTGCACCTCCTGTCATCCAAATCACCTGCCACATCCGCATCTAAAAACCCATGTAGAAAATAACTTGACCCTGCATAACATGTGCACCTGCTGCTGGTCCCTCTAAGAATCCACTGAACTGCCCTCCAGTGCTTCTTTCCTGGATTGGCTCCAAACTTGTGATAGCTCCCACTGCTTGGGAAATCTCAGGTCTAGTACATACCATGCACTTAACCTCATTATGTGAATCATGACACTATTCATAGAACTGTCCAACCATCAGTGTGCTTACTGGTTTCACACAATCATCTGGAGACAAAATCAACCTGTGACCTTCCATGTCTCTAGAACACACTCATGCCAAAGAATCTTGTTGCTCCTAGATTTCTCATGACACACCTCTGAACTAGCTTTACCTTTAGTTCAACAACTCCCTGTATGTGTAACCCTGCAACAAACACACAATATAGTAACATGATAATGTAGCTAATATTATCCAACTTGGTAAAGAGAAACACAATGGTCAAACCTCCATTGTCCTGCAACTAACACAAAACCATATACCCTGGCCTTTCATCTCACATGTCCATTCCCACTCTTCTTTATCCTAAATATCCATTCGTCTCTCAGTGCTTTCTTTCAGCTAGCAACTCCACCAAAAACTCCCGTTTGGTTCTTCTCCAAGGAATCACATCCTTCATCCATGCCAAGCTCCCACTATTTCCTGGATCTACCTACTCTGCTTCTTTAACAACTTCCTAGTTCTTGACCATCAGTGAGCAACAAGTAGTGTAAAGAAGGGAAATGATGAATTTAAGGCTTACTTACCCTTTAAATCCTCTATATGGGTGCTTGAGACTCCTTGACAGCTTGCTGTCTGCCCAAAATCCATCTCAGTGACCGATGCCGATCACATCTCAGTCTACACCCAACCGACATCGGTTCCATGCGATTATCTATCCTGAGTCACTGATGTCAGGTTGCACATAGAATATGTTGGTCCCTATCTGGATGCCGACGCTAGTTTTCTAACTGACGCCAATCTCTATGTTTTACTTGTGAGTGATGACTTCTACCCGCGAGCTCCTTTTGGATCAAACCCTTGTCCATATCAACCTTACTCTACTCAAAATTCTTTAACCCCTTACGTTGATCTTTATTTGTCACCTTCTTGAAAACCAAGACTTTCCTGTTCTTGTCATGAACATCAGATTTATCAAGAAACGTCACTTTCTTCTTTTGCATACAGAAATCTCGATCCATGCTTTTCAAATCCGAAAGCATACCCTTTGACTCAAGAACATGCATCCCCTTCTTATTCATGTGACGAAGCCTATTAAGCCACATCTTCAAATCTACAACTGAAGTAGATAAACCAGAAGGAGAATTAACAATACAAGTAGATAGATAAAGCGTACCTTCTTTCTTACCTCTTGCTACAACAAGTGCACCCTTGGTAACCTTCCAAGAGTCTGCTATGAGAGTTACTGTACAACCCTCATCACCTAACTTTCCAACAAAAATCAAATTCCACTCCAGGATTAGGACATGCATGACCTCCTTCAACACCCATGTGTTGCCCATCTGCAATTTTAGCTTCACTTTCCCTTTTCCAACCATCTGACAAGGCTTACCATCCCCTAAATAAATTTCTCCAAAGTCTCCCTGGACATACTCATGAAAAAATTCTCTATTTGGGGATGCATGAAAAGAGCCACCAGAATCTAAAACCCAAGATTCTACTTTATCTAAGGAACATACCAGAGCATCCTATGCAACATAATATGCAACATCTACTTCTTCATGTCCTTCATGCTGATCTTCATCTGACCTGCAATCTCTCTTTAGATGCCCTTGCTTTCCACACTTCCAGCAGGTTATTCTGCCATACCTGGACTTGGATCTCCTGCCTATCTTTGACCTTGATCTCCCATGCTCGATCTTCTCTCTTTGCCTTCCCCTGCTTTCCACACTCAAAGCATTTCATTATGATTCACCTGTGCTTTTCCTGCAAATTTCTTCATTCAAGATTACACTCACAATATCATCCACTTTTAAGATTTTTGAAGCAGACGCAGTATTACTAATTGCCATTACCAAACTCTTCCAACTTTTAGGTAATGAGCATAAGATTAAGATAGCCTTAATTTTATTATCAAAAATAATATTGAATAAACTTAACTGGTTTACCAAACCATGGAAATCACTAAGATGACTATGTACAGATCCACCTTCCAACATTTGCAAATTAAATAATTACTTCATAAGAAATACCTTATTCGAAGCTGAGGGTTTTTCATATAAATTTGTCAAAAATTCCATCAACTCTACCATTGTCTTAGCCTGTGATAAGTTGGAAATCACAGACGATGCAAGGCTCAACCTTATAAATCCTAGAGCCTTCCGATCAAGAACCTCCCATTCTTCAACCTTCATATCCAGGGGCTTACATGCAACCCCACCCAATGGTAAGTACAAATCTTTCAGATATAGATAATCTTCAATCTGTATCCTCCATAATTGATAGTTCTTTCCATTAAACTTCTCCATTTTTAGCTTACTTTCTTCTACCATTGCTATACTCCCACTCAAACAAAAACCCCTATGAGTAACCTGTAATCAACACACACTAACCAGATCCGAAACACCTGTTAGTAAACCCAACCAAAAGCTCTCATACCAGTTGATGGGGAAATCAAGAACAACAAACATCTCTGATTCCCACTTGTTAGGATCTTGCTCCTCACCAATGAGAGCACAATATGATTACCTTGTATTAGCAACTAAACATGCAGAATTAACCAGAAGCAATAAGTAACTAGAATTCACAAATAACACAGAATATGAGAGACAACACAATATATATTAATACTCATCCAGAAAAGAATACAATGAAGAGACGCCACACTCTTCCACACCTTTCAGGCTTCCCACACCAAGTGTACAGTAATTCTCTTCAAGAGTTCACTCTCCTACCAAAAATGGTCCCAACACACAACTCAAACACAGAATTGGTGTTCACCTCCAACCAGTCAGTAATAACCCTGCCAGTACACAAGTACTCAAAGTACTTCAAGTAGATTTCCCATAAGCTTGCAACAACCTGCAACTCAAATGATCTTACTTACACATGTAGAACTTCTCCTTGATCTTGCAACAACCTGCAGATCACCCTATTCTTACAATTGGAAGGATCTACCTTGCCTTCCTCTATTGCTCTTCTGTGGAACTAGAAGGAGCTACACTTGCTCAACTCTAACTAGCACACTGGTTATCTAGCACACTTTACAATACATGCTAATGGGTCTGTAAATAGATCTCATACTAAACAATAACTTAGACTCTTAATTTAGACATGCAGCTCAAGACCAAAAATAGCCTTTACATGCAAACACTCAGCTCAACAAACTAACTATTCGTGTAATGAATAGTTCTGGAACCGCATAGGCGATCGACATCGGTCCCTGTCTGACTAGAGTTGACCGACATCAACCGACCTCCTGCCGATGCCGGTTGCCCTCTACACTGAATATGATCGACGTCAGTTACACTGTCGACATCGGTATCCTTAGAACTCAGCAACCTCCTCCATGTCTGCATAGTTGAAGCTTTTAGCTCCACAACCTAACACGAAGCATATGATTTGCTTGTAAGAAACTTATCAATGGATTCATAAATACTAGACCCTTATTTCAAAGACTGTACTCCCTCCATATCTATATCTATACTTGGAAATAGTGAATTGTGGTAACAGGTATGGAGCTTTGTAATAGGGAAGGCACTTTCACTAAGCAGGTTTGCTATGAATTGAAAATACAAGTAATAGGGATTTTCTAGCAGACGCAAGAATATTTAAGACACTGTTAAGCTTTAACACTTGTTATGGGGTATTTAATGACCCATCAAGTCTTGAAAATGGCATTAAAACTAGATAACCATTGGTAAATCTTACCAAATATGCGTGGGACAGCGAGTCAGACACGTCACGAAAGTGGCTGCATAAGGGTACCTTGGGGAATGCTAGAGATTTGAGAGAGATTTTATGAATGCATGAGTTTAATTTTTTTGAAAAGACTCTAAGCCACAGCCACATGTTCAAAGAACACTTATTAAACAAGAAAAAGTGGGAAAGAAAAAGTGGGAAAACAGAGTAACAGGGAAAAGGAAACTATCTAACTATGATACAACTAACCAGGTATATTTGCCTACCTCTTGGATCAAAAGGAAAATTTATGAAGTCTCCATGGCAAGGAGACTTGTGGTGCTAGACAGGTGGCTGAATGGGATGGAGCTCTGGTGACTTGCTCTTCTTGCTTGCCACCTTGATTGGCCTGCATCCAAGTGGGTCAGAGTTAAACATGCTCCCAACATATACATAATCTTCTTGTTCTTGGAAGCTTGTCGAATGCTGGTTTTTCATGTTGTCATGTCTCATCAAAAAATCGATGGCTATTGGCTCATCACCATAAGCCCTTTGATATACATCATTGTTTAGCTTATCTCCTTCTGCCTCATGCTCAAGTTCCATTGCATGATCATCCTCCTTGATGATTTCAAAAATATCCTTTTTAGATTTACCAACCTCTTGAAAGGATAAGCCTAAAAGCTTGCAACAATTTTGCATATTTATTTGAGTCTCAATGCTACCTTCTTCATGCTTAGCCAACTCACAACCTCCTTGAAGAATAGTGTAACCTGTCCCAATGAATTCAAACAAGTCATTCAAAACATGATCAAGAAAGTGTCCATCATCCTCCTTGACGTCTTGCACGGTGACAAAAAGGTCAAAAATTATCTCTTCCTCATCAGAGATAGAGGCAAAAGCTTGTGACTTGTCCTCTGGTTCATCAAAGGGTGTACCTATGACGATCTCCTTCTCATCTACACTTTTGAAATTTGCCTAACTATACATGAACTGAGTACACTCCTCCTTACTTGCTTCCTCACATTATTCCTGTTTGAGAAGAGATGAAGTGGAAGACTGATGGTTATACATATGCGGGAGAGGAGGCAATCCTTGAGCTAGAATAAGATGATTTTCCTCTTTCCCTTTGGCTATTACTTTATCTATATCAGATGTGACTTGATAGCTCTCTTGGAGGGGTGTAGATGGGTGTGTTCAGATGTAGGATCTTCTGCTTGATCATCACCATGAGTAAGAGTAGCCTCGACTTCTTCAAGGCTTTAAGCAAAAATTTCCTCCTCCTCCCTTCTACCCCATGATTCCATTGTTTGTTTCCAACTCATGACCTTGGGTTTAGAACTTTTCTCTTGGGAAGAGTCAGCAATTTTGTCTTCTTCAAGATTCCAAGATGGTTCATAATTTTCACTCTTCCAACTCAGAATCTAGACATCATGTTGGGAGACTTGAGGATTGGTAGAAAAGGTATCTTTTGGCATAGGCTCCCCTCAAAGGTCTGCAAGCTCTATCTCTCTTTCACTAAGCAATCTCACCTTTGCCTCTAATTCCTCAATTTGCTTAGCTAGATTTTCTTGAAAGAGTCTTTCTTGGATCTCATAGGAATCATCATAGAAGTGGGGAGTGCATGAAGGCTACAATAAAAAACAAGAAGCTTCTTGAGGAAGGGTTAGAGGAATTTGAAAGGGACCAACCTCATTTTATACCTCACACTCTTGGACAATATCTTCCTCCTCCCTTCTACCCCATGATTCCATTGTTTGTTTCCAACTCATGACCTTGGGTTTAGAACTTTTCCCTTGGGAAGACGGGGCTACAAGGTGAAGGGGAAGTGAGGGTTTGGATTCCACTTCCCTTTGTGCCAACATAGACTGCTACTTTTGAAGATTTTCCAATTCAATTTGTTTATCAAGATTGGACTTAAACGCCAAATTTACTATTTCAAAACTTTCTTCAACATGATTGGGGAAAGGACCTTGATAGGCTCAACTTGGCTCATGAGCAGGGGCTATGTATGTCTGATATGAAACTTGGGGCAGCTAATATGCAGGTTGATAGACTTGGTAAGGCTACCTCTCATGAATACTCAGTTTCTCTTCCAAAGATGCAATCAAGCACTCACATCCAACATCTCATTTGTAAGCCTTGGCCAATTGACTCTTTCAATGGGAGTCCATTCACTCTTAACCAGGTCAAGTGCATTTCTTACTTGATGGATGACATGATCAGGGATTTATTGGCCACATTTCCTTCTGGTGTCAAGCTCTATTACATGCTTTTCATATCCCAGCAGTGCTTGTTTGAAGGTGGAAATGAGATTAGGTTGAGTATGAGATGTGACATATTGGGAAGATTGGGCATAAGACTGATATAGCTCATGACATCACTGAGACTGGTCATATTAGACCTGTGAAGGGAAAAACTCATAACCATATACATCTTTTTTGCTTGAGGCGATTCCATGAGAAAATTGAGCTTGGTCAAAAATCCATGAAGGAGCATAAGACCCATGGTTCTGAGTAAAGGAATTATACATACCAAATGGTGATTTCTTGATGGCTTTGATTCTTTCAAATAATCAATGACAACAACAAATTGAGATCTTATTACTGGTCCACAGCTCTGACTCCTTGTAGCTCTCTGGATACATCTTTCTTGAAAGAAACTTCAAAAAGCGTTTGTCCCACTGGGTGTGCCAAAAATTGTTGATGCTTAGAATTGTGCTGTTTCCAACACCAACAATGGGAAGTTTCAGGAATGTGGGACTTGCAACCTGAAATGACCTCCAAATTTTAAAGAAGCTGGCTCTTCTTTATCTCAAATGTGTAATGAGAAAAGGAATATAAATTAAACATGAAGCACTAATATAATGAAAGAAAACTTAACTATGGCGATGCGCCAGAGTTTAATTCGATCCTCAATACTAAGCACAATGAAGCTATATTTAAGATTCAATTACATTGAAGAGCAAACTAGGCATAATCAATGTAAAAGATGAAAACAATAGAATCAAAGGCTCACAACTTAGACTATTCTTGCAGTAACACATAAAATATCAACAAAGGCACATAACTTAGTCTTATTAATTTTCCAGTCACATAAAAGGCATAAAAACATGCACAGTTATACAAACTTTCTAAATCAAGAAAATAGATCAAAGGCAAATGATATTACTGGCCATAGCAATCAAAGGCTCACAACTTAAATGATTCTTGCAGTAACACATAAAATATCAGCAAAGGCACAAAACTCAGTCTTCTTATTAATTTTCTAGTCATATAAAAGGCACACAAACATGCACAGTTATACAAACTTTCTAAATCAAGAAAATAGTATAAAGGCTAATGATTTTACTGGCCACAGCAAGAAAGTATAAAAATTCTTGATAACAATCTCTCGTAGAAAATTCTCTCTATCTTTTAATCCCTGCACTCATATTTATAGCATTGGACTAGCTCTAGATTGCCTGCACGTTCCCAATCCAACTGTCTAACTGAACTCTAACTGAACTAGAAGTGTTTAACAAAGATATTTTTTGGATCTAAAATGTTTAGTCTCCCTACAATTTCATTTGCTAAATAAGATACACATGACACTTCTCACTGTGAAACAGGCGAGGACACTCAATGTGTTCCACTTACTCTACTTGAAAACTATCTCATTATTCAAGAGGCACTGGAAAATGACACTTGGTAGCTTCTGTGGCACTCACAAAAGACACATGACACTTTTTGTGTAACTTATACTTTTTACAATGTCTTTGTATTGGGATTGCTCTGTCTTTGACATCGGTCACAGTCCACTGCTTTGAAACTTTAACAACTTACAAAAAATGGGACCCACAACACTTCTTGCCTGAGCAGCTTCGAAAGGGGAATTGGGACAGGTGGCACTTTCTGTTGATCTTTAACAAGTGAGACATGGTAGCTTTTGCTATTTTTAGAAAAACATATTAAAACCTTCTGCAGTTTCCACTTGGCACCTTTCGCTTGATCCTGAGAGAAGCTTATTGAAATAAGCTTTTGAAACGCATAAGGAACATAAAACACAGATGTCGACACTTTTCACGCTCCACTAAAATACTACAAGACACATGGCACATTTTGATACGTTTAGAAACAAAGTATAATGTGTCTCGAATGATGACACTTGGCATGTTCCGTGTAACTTTGATACTTAGACAAAAGTTAGGCAAAAATGAAACTCGCATCCGCGCTGTGTCAAAACTTCATTGCCTTGAAACTGAAATGCATAGGGACAAAACTTGGAGTGCACAACTAAAACTCAAAATAAAATGTAGAGTATTTTTTACTCTACAAGTATTATGGCAGATATTTTTTGTAGTGGTGATCTACTCCAAAAGTTCTTAGGACTCATCTCTAGGTGTGAGATACTCTGTATTCTTTTTGAGAAAAAGCTCAACCAATGTATCTAATTTTCCTAGGGCATCCCCATCCAATGATACACCATCTACCAGTGTCGGCTCTTCAAAATTGTTTTGCAAAGGCTTAATACCTTTACCTTAGCCTCAGTGGTCTCTTAAAGTTGTTGCTTCAAAGAGGCGACTTCCTCAGCTAGCACCTGCCTTTTAACAAACACTTTATAATACATTTCCACTACCTTTGCATGTTTATTTTCAACCATGCACATGTTTGACTCTGAAAAAATATTTTTTCACATCACTTCCATGACAAGTTTCAAAAATATGGTGCTTGTCATTATTGGGGAGAGCTATTGTGGATCAAATTTCATGAGTTTCGATAGTCTTGATGTGTCTAGGATGGATAAAATGCAATCCAATAGAACATCAACTTGAGGCTCTTCATTATACATCTTCAAAAATAAGGATAATTACCTCCTTATTTATTGGGTCACATCATCAGGGTGGAAATGCTTCTAAAGATAGAGTTTCTATTTGTCTACGCCAAACTAGTATCATTCACGTAGATTAAATGACACTCTCTATGCTAGTTCCCCCTCAGCTGGCTCCTTTCCCTTTTATGGGTATTGTTTTATTTATCAATGGCTTTTGGTATCCATCCCATCCATTCTAATCCCTCCAGTATTCACTTGATCAATGGCTAGGACCTCTCACACAGGGGATGGAGTCTTCTCTAGATCAGATTCCAAATTATGTATCTTCTCCTGGGAGAGGTCTTTTTGGGGTATGTATTTTAGAGGGTAATGAGGCACTGACCTAGTGGTAGTCTTTGGAAAAGGTGGAGGTGGTCATGATGGTGGAGAAGGTGGGGGAGTTGGATGAAGAGAAGGTCAAGGTGAAGGTGGGGTAGGTGATTGGGAAGGAGTATTATGAGGTGAAGGTGATGCAGGTGGTGAACTATGAGATAGAGATGGGGATGATGATGGTGAAGACAAAGGGTGTAGTGACGGTGAAGTGAGAGGTGGTGAATGATGAACTAGCATGGAGGGCTACACCTCTACTATCCTCTACCAATTTTGGGGGCCTTATTGCCCACATATGCTGGTACTTGGCTCAGATGACCTTTTTCTCATTGGTACCTGGGGGATCCTCTCCTTAGGTTCCCTATCTTGAGGGTACTGGTTGGGGCATAACATATAAAATAGTTTGTGTACCTATTCTCCAACCAAGATATTCTTGATCTTCATACTAGTCATGCTTATTTCTCCCCTCTTTATATAGGCCTTTTTACCAAGATACACAAACATCTTTCAGAGGGTGTGGCACTCTGCATCAATCCATTTTGAATGTATATTGACTAGTTATACATCATAGATTCTATTTATGAAATCAATAAAGTAACATGTAAAGAAGGCATATGGAAGCTTAAGCCATGCTGAGAGCTCCCCCAAAAGATTCATCCGAATACATGCTAGGGAGAAATGCTTCTTCACAACAAATTTTGCTTGATCTTCTATTTGTGAGGGTAGATCCTTGAAAATGAGACATTCATTCCCAAAAAACCACCTTCATTCCATCAAACCAGTACTTCATCTTCAACTTGTATGTTGGAGTGATGTGCTGAGGGTAGGTGAAAGCTTTGTGTTGCTTAACGAGGGACTTATTAGTGGGAGGATACACCCACTTTAGAGATCCTGAATTGTAGTCAGGCACGCCAATTTCATCAAAAACCAATAATGACAAAATTGGCCACAAGGAAACCTGAACTTAGGTGTTGTATGCACCTTCTCTACATCTTCAACTATCTTTTGGGCAAAGTACAGGGCCTAGTTGTATTGTATTCCATGCACTACTTGGTTTACTATGTGAAGGTGGGCCATATCCATCTCCTTCCATCAGCCGGTTCCTCTGACCTTAGTGGAAATGATCCACATTGTGACTCTTAGGGTAGGATCCTATAGGTTTATGATGTGCATTACATGTCCCTAATTTTGATACATAAGCACAATGGTGGTATGTTGGGTTTCATCTATACCTGCCAAGTCATCTAATACATTGAACCCTAAGAATTGGAGTCCTATGACCTTACTTACCCTTTATGTGCTAATCTTCATGTTATACCCTACAAAGTTTATGTAATCCTCATGAATGCACAAGAGGAGGAACTGAACTACCTTGTAGGCTTTTCAAAATATGGTAGTTTGAAGAGTTGGAAAAGGCCAACTTTGTCCAACTAGTTCTTAATGGTCAAGTCATAAACCACTTGGTTTTGTGTGTTGGTGGTCTGAACTTGATAATCATTTTATAGCTACACCTCAATTCCTAATTAGTGGTGGTTGTAGTTAAATATGGTCATAGTTGTCACCTTAGAGACCTAGTTTTCCATGTGCAAGACTGACTTAGGTTATTGCATTTCTTCTATGTAAATGGTTTGATGGGGAGATGGTGGGGTAGTCTATGATGAGGATGCCTATGCTTACTTTCCATTTTTCACCATTTTAGCTTCTATCATGCTCTCACTCTGAAATTCCACGCATTGCTCTTATCTTGGTGTCTCTTCTAGGTCTTTCAAAGGCTCCTCCCTTATAAAAAACCACACTCCTCCCTCTCACCTCTCTCTTTTGGTATGGTTGATAGTTATTCAAGTATTTTTTCCTTTTTCTTTAGCTACATTACCCTCCATGGCACTTGAAGGTTAACCCTTGACCATCCCATGTTCCCAAATGAATATGTGGTGGCATTCAAATTTGCCACAACTATCAATCTTCATGCTTCAACAATGACATAACCTACAACCTGCAACTTTTACAAAGAATGACCTCAACCCACATCCACATGCATTTGCTCTTAACAATCTTCCTCCACTTGGAAATTCTCTTCATGTCTTTGATTATTTCTCAATCACTTTGTTCCACAATGAGATTGACTTTATCTCTAGTTTTTTGGTTCGTTAATCTCTTAAAAATTATAGCAAGATAAAGTGTAGAATGGCTTCAACTTGGTTATTTATATGTCCTTTGGCCAATCTACCTCATTAATTTCTTTCCTCTCCTTATCATTTCTGCCCATAAATGTGTATCTTCTAATGGTATTTGTACTTTAGATCTTACATCGAGCATTTAGTGTTCTAAAAAAATTGTCCCATCATTCCACTCACACATTTATTGTATGACTACCCTTATTGCATTAATGGTCCATTCCTTCTTGTGCCTTTCTTAGAAGTGGGTGACAACTATCCCACTTTTCTAGAGTAATAGAAACTAACTATCACACAAATGGTAGGAAACTATTTTATTAAATGACTCACGTGTCATTAATCACTTATGCACCCTGTACGATACTTGTGAATTTAAAACTTACGTGCCCACATGTCTTGTATTCATATGCATAATATCTTACCCCACACTAAAAAGGTTCGTGGTCCTCCAGAAAAAACATTTAAAGGACTAAATTTTTTAAAAAGTGAGTTGCGCACCTCAAGGGGAGTGATTTTTATTGAAAACAAAAAATCCTAATCTAATGGCCTTAAGCCATATTTGAAAAATAACACAAACTTAAATAGAATCATAATACAGTCAAAGATGACTCCCTTTATAGTGTCCTAGGAGGAATCAACCATCTATTCACTTTACCTAGCATGCACCGAGAGGTCAGATACTATGAATTATGAATGGTCGATCCCAATGAATGTAGAGCTTCTCAGGGTGGTGCACAAACTTAGAGTCATAGAGTAGAACTTTCATACTTAGGGTGAATTTTTTTTTCTTTAGATGGTGATCATGCCATGTTTTTTGTTTCCATTTCTCAACATCTTGATTCCAGTGAGTGAAGAATCAAGCCTCATCTAGTTTCATGAGTTCATTGAGCTGAGCTTTCAAAGATGTGTCATCATAAAGGTTTCCTCTATATGCTATTTAGAGAGATGGAATTAGGAAATTGACTGGCATGATTGCTTTCTTTCCATATACTAGGTTAAATGGTGTATTTTTATTGAGGCATTTGTATGTGGTTCAGTATGCCAATAGTACTGCAGATACCCTATCATCCCAATCAGTTCTACCAATATTGTAGATTTTGTCAAAGTGCTACCAAGGATCTTGTTAAAGGCTTCTATAGTTCCATTAGCCTGTGAGTGATATGGTGTTGTCATGTGATGCATAATCATGAATTCAGCCAACAGGATTCAAATTGTCTCATTCAAGAAGTGGGTTCCTTGGTCACTAGTGAAACTTAGAGGACATCTAAAGCATGTTATAATGTTTTCCTAGATGAATCATGTGATAGTCACTATTATATAGTCTTTGGTTGGCACTATCTCATCTCAGTGTGTTAAGTAGTCAGTTGCCACAATTATATACCATGAACCTATTCATCATCTTGTGGGAGTGATGGGCCCCACAAAGTCTATAACCCACTTTTTGAATGATTATTAAGAAGAATTTAGGTGTAATGGCATGACATCTCTTCTATTGGGTCTTCCCACTTGATGATAAATATCACATTGCCTTACATATGCCTTTGCATCTTTAAATAAAGTCAGCCAATGGATCCTAACAAGCAACATCTTACATGTGGTAGCCTCCCCAGTATAATGTCCTCTAACAATACCTTCATGGACTTCTCGTAATACCTCAAGGTGCTCATGTTGTATTACATAATGATGTAGTACTGTCATGGTCCATCTTGTATAGATCTCTTGTTATGAGTTGATAAGGTATGACGTAGACTGTAATTTGTTTCTTTTCTTTCAAGGTGAGAGAATTAGGTGCACAACCAGTATTGAGGAATGCCATAATATCCTCTAGTTCTTTAGGTACCCTAGCAACTTAGAAAATTTCTACATCAAGAAGGTTATCTTCTATACCATGTGGAGGTTCTCCATTTTCAATTTGAGATAGATGATCAGGTCCATAATTAGTTTTCCCAAGTTTGTACTATTACAAAAAACTAAAATTCTCGGAAAAGAACTATTCAATGACAAATTCTTCCATGGAAAACTAGCTTGTTGATGAGATACTTTAAAGCCTCATGGTTGGTGTAGAATACAAATGGTGTGGCTAGAAGGTACTACCTAAATTTTTGTAGCACATAAACCATAAATGAGGCTTCATGTTTAGTGGTGGTATAGTTCCTTTTGACTGATGTGAGTTTTTTGTTAGTGAAATAAATGGGATGGTCCAAATTTCCCTCTCCTGGTTATGTAAGTATTATGCCAGATACATCAACATGCACATGAAAGGGTTTTGTCCAATCCAAAAATTACAAGATAGGAGCAGTAGCTAGTCTTTCCTTGATCTGGGCAACAATTCGAGGTGACCATTCGGTGACAGTTAATTCCTCAAATTTTGTATTGTTTTCATTTTATATTGTCCTCGAGTGATTATGTCCTTGAGCGTTGTATTGTTTTAATGCTAGGATGTATGTCCTCGAGCGTTGTATTATTTTAATGTGAGTGTTGTATTGTTTTAATGCTGGGACATTAAATTGTAACCCATTAATTCCTTGAGCCACGCAATCTCTCGAGGTGGTCTTCAAAAATATGTATAAATGCATTATAACCTGAAAGGGGAAGGCAAACATCTCTTCTCAGAGATAAGCGTATGTTTTGTATTGTAGTTGTTAAGTAATACGATGTCTCTTCTTAGAGAATCCATTATTATTGTGTTATTTCTATGCTATTGAAATATTCGTCAACTAGAACTTTTTAGTTTTGGATCAGTGGTATCAGAGCAGTTTGTCTTGAGAGTGTATGTTCCCAAGGATGAGGTCAAGATACAGGAAACTTGGGTGGGAAGTGATAGAGCTTCCAAATGCTCCACCTGTGCACCCCAAATGACCTAAAATGGCAGATGACACCAAGACATCTGATCCTTTCAAGGAAATGCTGAATGAAGTCCTCCATTGGCAACAAGTGTAGATGTTCCAACAATTTGCTCAAATTCTTCAAACACTTTCGATGGGAAATTTTGGCTCCACGGCTACACATCTGGGCTCCTCACTGAGGGAGCTTCCTTTCAGTGCCCCAACACCCTTTAAGGTTCATGTAAATTTTGATATTCCCACTTTTGAAGGCAAAATCAATGCTGATGTAGTGGAAAATTGGTTAGATCAACTATCATCCTACTTCTTTGTAAATAAGTTCACCGATGGAGAAAAGATCACTTTTGTTCTTTTGAAATCATCATTGCCCATGAAAAACTGGTGGGAAGTGTACAAAAAGAGGTTCAATACATATATCATTGGCCTTGGGGTGGAACCCACCTGGGATGATTTTATAGAAGCAGTAAAAGAAGAATACTATCCCCTCGACGCGTATGATGATTTGTACATACAGTGGCAAAAACTTCACCAAGGTAAGGACCAATCTGTGCAAGATTACATAGACACTTTTCATTCTTTGTCTGCAAGACTGGACATTGAAGAAAGTGAGAAACATAAAACTCTCAAATATCGTGGTGGACTACAATGGTACATCCGGGGGGAAATATAACTCTTAAATTTGGAAACCCTCAGTGAGGCATATAAATTTGTAGTGAAGATTGAACAAAAGCATGGCAGGAAGAATATGAAGAGTCAACCTTCAAAATGGAAAAGTGACAAGGAAGGTTAAACACAAGGCCAAAATTGGAAGTAGAAGGATTTTTAGGATAAGAAATCCTAGAAGGGGAAGGCTGGAAAATGGTGTCATTATCACTCCAAAGAAGAATGTCAAGCTATCAAGTCACTGCTCTTTGAGTCACAATACTCGATGTCTACTACTCTGCCTCATACACAACCTACAGTCAAAGAGGATGAAGAAGAAATTGTAGATGTTGAGCCTGACACCATCATCACTTCATCACAAACCCGTGAAGAAAGACCAAATGACAAAGAAAGATTGTTTCACTCAAAATTATGGGTAAAAGGTAAGCCTCTACATTTCATTCTTGATAGCGGGAGTCAAAAGAATCTAATCTCGGCTAAAGTTGTGAAAAGTTTAGGTCTATCCATGAAGCCTCATCTAAAGCCATATAGTATTGGGTGGTTGAGCCTAGGGAGAGACCTTCCTATCACCCATTAGTGTCTTCTTTCATATGCTATAAAACCATTCCAGGATGAAGTCTTGTGTGATGTGGTCAATCTAGATGTTTGTGATGTCTTCCTTGGTCAACCGTTCATGTATGAGTGACATGGCATCTATGAATCTTAAACCTGAAGGATCACCCTCACTCTTGGAACATGGTGATATAGGATACCAGAGGTACCACCTCTCACATCTATTTCCCTGATCAGTGCTAAGCAATGCAAGAGATTGGTGGAGAAGACAAAGCAATTTATTCTCATGATGGTCAAACCACAGAGATCCAAGGAGGCTGATGTTGCAGTCTTAACTACACAATCAACACAACAACAAAAGTAGATAGGATGAATCACAGGTGAATATAATGACTTATTCAAGTCACCCACAGGTGTTCCACTACATTTCCAGGTAAAACATTCTATCGATTTAATCCCAGGATCACCTTTGCCTAACAGTCTTGTGTATCATAGATCAGTTTTGGAGAATGATGAGATAAAAAGATAGATTCAAGAATTGATCAAAAGGGGTCACATCAGGCCAAGCTCTTCACCTTATGGTAGCCCAATCATATTGGCACTGAAGAAAGATGGAACATGGAGGCTTTGCATTGACTACCGAGCCCTAAATAAAATCTCTGTGAGGAATCGCTACCCTCTCCCCATAATTGATGACCTGCTGGACTAGCTCCGTGGTGCAAAGTTCTTCACCAAAATTGATCTCAAATTTGGTTATCACCAAATTCCCATCGATCCCACTGATGTCTGGAAAACTGCATTCAAATCTAAGGAGGGGCTCTTTGAATGGTTGGTTATGCCTTTTGGCCTAACTAACGCACCTACAACCTTCATGAGGATGATGGATGACATCCTACGACCCTTCACCAACTCATTCATGGTTGTCTACTTAGATGACATTCTCATCTATAGCAAAACATGGGAAGAACATTTGCAACATGTCCATAAGGTGCTTCAAACTCTTCAGGAGCACAAGTTGTATGCAAATATTGACAAATGCACATTCAGAATGACAATAATTTAGTACCTCAGGTATGTTGTGAATGAGGAAGGGGTCCATGTCAATCCAGAAAAGATTTAGGTTATTCAAGAATGGCCCACACCAAGGACCCTCATAGAGCTTCGCAACTTTTTGGGCCTTGCAAATTTCTCTCGCAGGTTTGTTCATGGATTTTCACATGTTGCTTGGTCACTAGCCCAAGTGACTAAAGGAAGAGCTAAAGCTACATTTTAGTGGTGTGAAATAAAACAAAGGGCATTTGAGAATTTGAAGAATAGACTCTGCTTAGCCCTTATTCTTGCCTTTCTAGATTTGCATCAACCATTTGAGTTGATGATAGATGCATCTAAATATGCCATGGGAGCTATCATCATGCAACATGGCCATCTTATTGCATACCATAGTGAAACTTTCACTGATATAGTTAGGAAATATCCAACATATGATAATGAGCTCTATGCCATTGTATAAGCCTGCAAACACTGGAAACACTACATCTTGGGTAAAGAGACGGTCATCCACACTAACCATAGACCATTGGAATTCATCCAAATGCAAAGGAAACTACGAAATGAGAGGCACCCAAAGTGGGCCACGTATCTTCAACAAATCCACCCGATAATCAAACACAAAAAGGGGAGCTCAAATATAGCTATAGATTGCTTAATCCTCCCACCAATTATTGCACTCACAACAGTGCTTGACTTGTGCAGACATGAGACTGCCACTTGGGGTGCTCTGTATGAAGCAGATCCTACCTTTGCTGACACATATCAAGCACTCCAAAAAGGTGAACATGTTTCTGACTTCTATTTGCAAGATAATGTCCTCTGCCATATGGGGCACATCTATGTTCCTATTGCAGAACAACAAAAGATGATATGGGAAGCACACTTCAGTAGGATAGCTGGCCACTTTGGCATCGAAAAAACATTGGTAGTTCTTCAAAAACACTTCTACTAGCCCCATATGCACAAAGATGTGGAAAGATATCTCAAATATTACACCTCATGTGCAATCACCAAGCCAACAAATAAGAAGCAAGGATTTTACAAGCCATTACCAGAACCAATCAGGCCTTGGGAATCCATCTCAATGGATTTTCTCTTAGGTTTGCCCACTTTCAAACATGGCAAGGACTGTATTTTTGTGGTAGTTGATCATTTTTCAAAAATGGCTATTATGCTTGCTTATAAGAAAAATATGTCTACTGAGGAAACTGCTCAACTATATTTTAGTCATGTATGGCTCCATTTTGGTCTCCCCATGTCCATTGTCTTAGATCGAGATAGTATGTTCTTGAGCATCTTTTGGTCCACTCTATGGAAGATGATGGATACTAAGCTAATGAAGTCCACAGCCTTCCATCCACAGACTGATGGTCAGATTGAGGTGGTAAACTGCTTGATTATTCACATGATTCAGATGTATCACTCCAAACATCCATGCACATGGGATGAGGGACTTTCATTCATCCAACATGGATACAATCAAGACCTACACAACTCGACTAAGCACAATCCATTCCAAGTATGTTTTGGGTTCCAACCCATGGCACAAATTGATATAGCTATTCCATTCTCCACCATGGAATACATAGCTCATGAAAGCTCTGAGGTAGCAAAAGTGACCAAGTTTATTGAACACATGCAACATATCCAGAAGCAAGTTCACGACACCCTAGAGAAGATGAATGAAAAGTATAAGATACGCCATGACAAACATAGGATTACACACCATTTTTCTGTAGGTGACAAGGTTTGGTTATGGCTTCAGAAGGAATAGCTTGCAGGCCCACATAGAAAGATTTGGTCTCTATGATATGGTCCATACACCATCACCAAAAAAGTTATAGAAAATGCTTTTGAGTTGAACCTACCAGCCTACCTTGGTCTGCATCCAATATTCAAACCATATCACCCACCTCTATTGGATACTTCAGTTGTGGCAGAACAACTAGCCATTGATGAGCTTGATCCATAGAGTTTTGCTCCAGTAGAAGAGGATTAGATTGTGGATACTTGGATGAAGACAACAAGAGGATGCTCTATTCCACTGTATCGAGTGGTCAGAAGAGGCTAGCTTAGCCACCATGGTGAGTGGCTCATAGAGAATCAAATAAAGACATAGCTACCCCACCTGATGGGGAATCTTGATGCAATGGGGACCATTGCTTTTCAAGGAGGGAGGAATGATCTGGGTAACAATTTGAGGTGACCATTTGATGACAGTTATTTCCTCAAATTTTGTATTGTCCTCGAGTGATTATGTCCTCGAGCATTGTATTGTTTTAATGCTAGGATGTATGTCCTCAAGCGTTGTATTGTTTTAATGTGAGCGTTGTATTATTTTAATGCTGGGACATTAAATCATCAACCATTAATTCCTCGAGCCATGCAATCTCCTGAGGTGGTCTTCAAAAATATGTATAAATGCATTGTAACCCAAAAGGGGAAGGCAAACATCTCGTCTCAGAGATAAGCGTATGTTTTGTATTGCAGTTGTTAAGTAATACAATGTCTCTTCTCAGAGAATCCATTGTTATTGTGTTATTTCTGTGCTATTGAAATATTCAACCAAAACTTTTGAGTTTTGGATCATTCCTTTAGAGTTTCAAAAGCTATTTTATAGGAATTAGTCCATATAAATTATTTATTATGCTTTAATAGTTATTCTAGTAGTGATACAATCTTGGCATAACCTCGAATGAAATTCTTGTAATAGCCTATGTGTCCTAAGAATGAGTGCACCTCATGTTGAGTTTTTGGCACTAGCAGATGGAGAATGATAGAGACCTTAGCTAGATCTACTAAGAGTCCCTCTTACAAATGATATGCCCAAGGAGTACCCCAAAAGGTGTCACAAATAGGCATTTCTTTGAATTTAAGGACATTTGTAACACTCGACAGTGTTCAAGCATGAGCCTTAGATTAGCATAGTGGTCCTTGATCAGCCCGTATACCGTCTAGTCATCTAAGTAGACTTGGAGAAACTTATGGATAAAATATTTGGATGCCTCCATTACTACCCATGAGAATACCATCAGGGTATTATTCAACCTAAAAGGCATGATGGTATAGGTAAAAGAGTTCCATTTTGTAGTAAATGTGGTCTTGGAGAGGTCTTCCTTAGTTATCTGGATTTGGTGATACCCTGAGAACCCATCAATAAAGAAGTATATCTCACAACTGACAATACCTTCTAAGATTTCCTTAATGAAAGGTGTTGGGAAAGGATCGATGACACAAGATGCATAAAAAACATGATAATGTATACAAATATGAATACACCCATCCTTCTTGATAGTGATTATCATAGGGCTCACCCAGTCATATTCATCAATAGGAGTAATTACTCGAATGTGAAGCATGTTATTGATCTCTTCTTTCACACGTACTCAGAGGTTAAGGTTCATTTGATATGGGCATTTCTTCATAGGATGAGTGCCATCAATCAACTTTATATATGTCTTCATGAGAGAAGGGTGAACCCCTTTCATTTCACTATAGTTCCTTAGAAACACATCCTAATACTCTTTCAACATCTCAAATATTTGAAAAATTTCTATCTCAGTCCAATAATTTCTGATGGTTGCTACCTTAGGTTCTTGCTGTATGCCAATATTTAGTTGAAAAATTTGAATAGGCCCATGATGAAGATTGTCTATGGGGGATTTGGTATCCTGAATAGATCATGAGCCAATACTTATAGGAACATGTAGGTTGTTACTCAATGAATCAAATGGAGTGGATCCTTCTTTGTCTACTTGAAAGATGAGCTTCTACTTTCCTATGTAGATTTCTTCACAATGCTCTTCACTAGAGACTACAAGGGGTAAAAGAGTTGATTATCTAGGAACCTCATTAAATAAACCTAAGGGTTCCTTTAGTTACTGATGAATATGATGTAGGTGTTCTTCTACTAGACTCAGATCTCTAATTATTACTTCACATATGGTTTAAAGAGTAAGGTGCAGGTCCATCCTTAGTGAAGAGTAAGAAAGCATGGATGCCATATTTTCCTTTAGTAACTATTAGAACCTTTTTCCTATGTGCCTTCTTTCATGTATATACCAAGACCATGCCCAAGTGCGTAAGGTTCCATATAACGTATAGACCCATAGGTATTTTTGTAAAAATGTTTCATTAGCTCACCATATTGTTTCACACACCTCAAATGAGGTTCAAGTGTTTTTATGCCACTATAACTGAGTGTAGCTCTAATCTTATTATCATGGTGAAATCTATGATATAGAGTAGCTCACACTTGATCCCAATACAAAAGAATTATTTATGCATACGCCACCACCTAGTGGCGATGCCATAAAAAATGTGGTCTAATGATATCATCCATTCATTTTTAGTACCATATAACTCTTCAAGGCATTGGATGAAATCACACACCTCCATTTCTCTTTAGAACTATGGAGCTTCATTAATTCTTTCTAATAATGTTCCCTCCAATGGTCCTCGCATTGCTAAACCCATGAGGCACATAAATTTGTGATTCTTAAGAAGTTGGCATGGGATGTTTTCATCTCTGTTGAAGGTGTTGCACAATCTTTTGATGAGATCATAATCTCCATGGGCCCAATAGTTGCAGGCATTATTTGTTGTATCTAAGATAGATTGGTTATCCATCTAGTGAAGAATACCATCTGGTGTTGGATCATGTTGTTCATCATGTTGAGTAATCACATTATACATATTGTTGATGTCTTCATTAGCACTTATGGGTTCAATAAAGGTTGGTCCTTATGCTTGGTCTAAGGGTATTATCACACACTGATCAATATTTTCAAAGTTAATGTATCAATTTTTAAATCTTAAATATACATGATTTTCATAGCATTAGGGCCTTCCCAGTAAGGTTAGGTAATCATCAGCCTTTGCCAACTCCAAAAATTCAAAATATGCTTTGAAAGGAACCCCAAGTATTTCAATAGTGGCATTTTTAAGGACTCTGATAAAGTGTGCATGAGTCTTGTTTGCCATGAAGAAGACATGGGGTGAAGGTTGAAAAGCTAGACTAGGCATTTTCTACTAGACATATTTAGTGAGAACATTTACTTTAGTGTCAATATCTACTAGAATATCCTAGATTACCCATCCATTGATAACAACATTAACTAATATTTCTTCATATTTTGAGAAAGTGGAACTAGGACTTTCCTAACATTGAGCATGGTTTAAATATTAATCTTCACTTTGTCAACTTAGTTAAGTGTGGGTTTCATTTGGTAGGTGAGCTTGATCTTTAAACCAAGTACTAAGCTAGAGAATGATGTCTTCATCAAGCATGTGTTTGCATAGTTTCTAAAAACTATCCCACATTATTAGAGGTTTGGTTTCCCTTTGCACTGTGGTGTGCTATGTGACATCCCTGTCCTTAACATATTAAATTTTGCCTTAGAGCTCATGCAAAAGTGCCATTGTATCCTAAAAGACATCCTTTTGCTGAAGTGCATCAAGGTATTTCCTAGCCTGTGGTTCTTCCCAACATACCTTTTCAACCAGGTTGGGTGTAGATTGCATTTAGACCCCATTTTAAGTAGTAATATTAACTTGTTGTATAATAAGGATAGTTGGTCAAGCGTGCCATTATGGTTTGTCTCTATGGATCATACTAGTGCCTTTTTCATTTTGGTCCTTTGTGATGGCTGCATATAAATTTGGGCACTCTTCTAGTTGGTGGTCTTTTTTTTAGTAAACGCAGGTTAGGTATTCTAGGTAATCCTTCTAATAGTGGTATGGATAACCACACTTATAACAAGTCATTGGTGGAAACCTACCACCTCATCCTCATCCTCTTCCATGCCCATGATAGCCACCATTATCTTGGGAACCAACGACTGAGGCTTGGTACGTGGTGTGCACTTGAGCCTCATGAATATTAGTAATTAGACAAAAATCATTGGTGTCATGAGTATAAGCATCACAAATTTTAAAATACATAGATACTTTAGTGCTCATGGCCTATTGAAAAATTGGACAGTAGTGGATATCATGGTCATCATTATATATCTCACAAGTTTGCTTTAGGACTACATAAATCTTTTTACACAAGCAGTTGTTTCATGTGTGTGCTTCAGTTTCACAATCGATACACCAAACACCACTATGTGTCTCATGTGCATTATTTATTGATAATTTTTCAAGTTGAGAAGGCATGCATATTTGAGCCTCCATAAGGGGACTAATACTAGTATCCATACTTCCAACCGCTTCAACATGTAGTGTAGCCTTTAGAGCCTCTCATACGTTGGTGAAAGTTCTTTGTGACAAGGTTAATTAAAGAGGTAACAATAATCCCCCTAGAAACCATTGTGCATGTTGAGTAGGATTGATATCAGAGGACAAATTTAAAAGTAAGGTCTTGAACCACACATCATATTCTCTTACACTATCTATAAGTCCTTGCTTTATGTCTTTCAACACTGCTATACTCTGCTGCTCAAACTCAGGAATATCAAATTCATGTAGGAACACTAATTTGAGTTGGTCATAGTCAACCACTACTTGCTGAGAGTAAAATTTATGATACTATTTGTGTGCACATTTTAAGAGGGTGGTTGCAAACTATGTTTCCTTTTGCTCAGAGGTCATGATGCCATGCACCCTCCAAATCAGTTCACACTTATGAACATTCTCAGTTGTATTTTCCACCTCGCAATACTTAGGTAGGTGTAATTTCATTTCATAATAAACCATAGGTGGTTGAACAGATGATTTTTGAGAAGATCTAGTTATTGTTCTTTTAGTGGGTTCACTTCCTCTATTACCTCCTCCTAATCCTTCTCCAGTGCCTCCAGTAGCAGTACCCATGGGGAAAGGCATGGTGGAGGGTTGATTTCCTAGATTAGGGCCTATATTCTAGCCTTGGTCGGATCATCCAGGCATTCCAAGCTATTCCATGGACTTCTCTTGAAAATAAAAAGATGTAAATTCTAATTTATTGCCTAATGACCTAGTCTTAGTTTCCCTTATCTATTCAACTTCTAAATCTATACTATTTGTATGCCTATTCCTTATATGTACTCTATCCAACTCAAAGGCAAGAGGATGCACTATGGTGGTAGAGCCTAGTTGACTCATACTGGGTTCATCTCTAATAATCCATCTCATTTCTCCACAAGATAATAGTGGCAAAGGTTATGGCCCATAAGTGATGGATTCCTCATGCATGCCTGACTCCCTAAAGCTCTTCACAGTGTTCCTCGAGTGCTCCCAATCTCTTCCCATGCCACTAACACTCATGATCCTCTATTGGGCTTCATCATACTTCCATTTTTATAGCATTCACTGGATTGCTACCATGTTGAACCCATAATCATAAACCAACCACTAGTCTTTCCTCCAAATGTGTGGCTCATGCACATGAGATTTTAGTCTTTCATGGGTAATGTTTCCAATCCAAGATCAATAATTAGATTTTTAACCTTGAAATGAAATAATTAAAGATATCATCCCCTTGGTTCTCATATAAAATTAACCTTTGCTTCCTCAAGACATAAATATGTGGTCACGATTTATTCTAAGATGCAACTATTTTGAACACCTTTCCACCAGTAATCAACAACTCGTGTCTAAGAAACTTTTAGTCATGCTAAAATGCTTTGCTATTATAATATCCATGACTATCTTCATCCAAGGTTTTGGGATCATCCTTGAGCATATGCTAAAATTGATGAATGCAAAAGTATAGGGACCTCAGAAAAGAAAGTCTCATACAATGAGCTATAGATGTTTTGTTCTACCCACTATCACGTAAAATCTCCTAGTTCAAGATATGGAACCATAAAATTGTCTTCAACACTGGTAATCCATTATTCAATATTCTCTAATGTAATACACTCAAACATTTCCCATAATTGTGCTCTAATTACTTCATGTCCTAGCAACAAAACCAAAATGTTGAGTTTTATTTCTAAGTCAGTGCTGAATCCTCTTCCTAATAGGCTAGTGTGTTGGCCCTACACATGAGGGTCGAGTCTCATGTGCTCACCCAAAGCGTACAATGAAAGATAGATTCCTGAAGACTTTGAAACATGACATGTGTTTACTCATTTCTTATCAACCATATATCATACTATAGTTTGTCAACAGATTATACTACCATTACTAGCAAAATATAAAAGAAAGAAACTCATGACTTCCTTTACTTAACTTATTTCAATATTCAATATAGTCCATTGCTCATAATACCATATGATAAACATTGTATTCTTATTAAGCACTTATGGATTACAAGTTAAAATGCTTTATATCCCTTCAAAGGTTTACACCAAAAATCCTCTCCTTGTGAATGTTTATAATAGGGGTTTTTATACTTGTTTTGCCCTATCCAAGTGTCAAATTATGAATTAGAGACATGGTACATAGAATCTCAATAGGCTAAGTGTCATGGCTCTTAAAATTAAGTATTCTTATAAAATCATGCTTCTGTACCCCTAGATTCCTGCTCTATGTTATATAATTGTTTCCAAGTGTTATGTTCCTCACGGGTTGTACAAAGCCTCTGATCGATGGGGTTGAAGTGTCATATTTGATTTATTCTTCAAACTAATCTCACATTCTTAACACTCCACTTCCCTCACACTCCCTTAGTCTTCCACTTCTTATTTCAAATCCTCTATTCTCGGGTTCCTCATGCCACATTCTCTTGACTGGGTCTTCTCATGCTGGGTCTTTTATGCTATTGTCCTTCCACATACTTCAACTCTCACACTGCTAGTCTCACACCATGGTCCTCCCAGGTTATGGTTCTATCGCATCATGTCGGTACTTACATGAAAATGGACAATGGTCCCTCCATGTGGCTTTCCAAAATTAAAATAAATACTTGGTCAAAATTAAAGAGCCAACAAAGTCCCTAAACTATGACTGGTGAAGTTGGTTGACCTAGCATAACTAATAGGTCAAAAAGGTGCCAAGGCAAGAAATGAAGGATAAACCATAGAAAATGATAAGAATAGGTAGAACTCAGAAGAATAAGCTTGGGTTCATTAGTTTTAAGAAGCTAGAATTTGGATGGAAAGTGGTAAAAGGAACAACAATCTTACGAAGCACTGATGGTTTGCCCATCCCTTTCCTGGTGCACCCCTTAAGGCATGCACTTAGAGAGATTAAGACTTGACAGGTTCTTGCAAGATACAAAGTGTTAGTAATTAATAAAATTTTAAAAATATTATGTGTATACATATGCCCCAGTCGAAGCTCATCATGTATCATGTAAGTGCAACATGGGATGGTGCTTCAGAAGAAAACATCATAACACAAAATGCTGATGCTAAGTATGGTAAAATAAGTATCAAATAAGATAAATTAAATAATTGTATTGAGAAACATATACCTTTAACTTACCTTAGTGCCGTAGATAAAGAAGTAGACTGTAAGAAGTGTCCAATGTAGAGTACACTAGGTGAACCTATAGAAGTTAGTGCAAAAAATAGCCAAAAATCATTTTTTTTGGAAGATAGACATATGATAGTGGAAAATAATCTCTACGTAATCACAATTATAATGCACTTTATGGTTTGTAAAATGGATGAGAAAAAACAAATATATAAGCAAAACAAGGAATCTACCTAAAAATAAATGAAAGAATTGAGTTGCTGAAAAGCATTTTGAAATAGAGAAAAAGAGAATTCATTTGGCATTTTGAATTGTGAAAAATAGAAAAAAGAGCTCTAAGACCAGACCAAGCTAGGATGGTGAGGGAACGATAGGCTAGATGAGGACATCTAGTGCAGAAATAGGTGTATTATAGGTATGCAACTATGTATCTCAAACCAATATTGAATTAAGTGATTTTTTGATAAAATTTGTTTTTAAACATTTATATATGTCAAAATTGAACAAACTTAGATTCTAAGGGTAAAAAATAGGAAGATGGGAAATGGGTTGGAAGGGTTTAGGAAGAAAATGAGTAAATTACACATTTTGAGTAAAATGTACTAGGTCAACCAGGTCAACCTAATAGGTTGAAATAGGGCAAAATCCATATGGTTGACCCAGTAGGTATGGGTCGACCTAGTGTAATTTGCAAGCTAAAAATCTAGAATAGAGTGATAAACTAGTCTATAAGGGTTAGAATGAAAACTTAATACCAGGGAGGGTAAGATAAGAGGGTTGACTTAGAATTTAAAGTCAACTATGAAGAAAATAGAGAAATTTTGGTCAAACTAGGTTGACTAGGGAACCAAAATAAGCACAAAAAACATGTAGAAAGTTGAAAGAGGGCTAGAATGGCGCAAAATGACCAAAGGAGGATAAGAGGGACCAAACAAGCAAGAAATAGGATAAAATGGATAAAATGAATAAGGTAATAGCAATTAGGCTTGTTTTTAATTAAAACTATAAAAATGAGGTGTAAATAATGTATTATGATTATACATGACATGGAGGAACTAATACATCCTGTATTGTTTCTTGGTTATAAAGATGACCAAAATTTTGGAAGTTGGTGGATGTGTCTCAATTGTCACATTTTTTAGAGAGATTGACATATGGAGATCGAGCTAGACTAGTAGTCATAGGTCTAGGAGATATATTTGAGATGTGTAGGATCCCCCTCAACATTGACTTGTTAGTCATGTTATTGGGATGCTGGGATTGGTTGACTAACACCTTCAGATGTGAGGTGGATGAGGATGTGATAGAGGTGGGTATCACATTAGATGATGTCCATGCCATCATTAGGTTACCCATAATAGGAACATTTATGACCATAGGGATACCAAATAGCTTAGAGGAGAGGAGAGCCTTAACCATGTAGGCTACAGGCTCAGAGATGATATTGAGAGGATAGAGAGTTAGTATGGGTGATGTGTATAGGTCATAGATTTTGGACCTTTGAAAGGTGATGATAAACCTTGTGACACAATGAGTGTTCCATCAGAAGTCAGATAGTAAGTTACCACTATTTTTGGTAGCCTTGAGTAGGATGATAATAGAGGAGGTAGTACTATACGATCTAGTTTCTATCATCTGGGTCTAGCTCATATATGATCTATTCGAGATGCTAGTTAGAGGGAAAAAGACTATGGGATTAATCATACTACTAACAACATAAATATATGAGAGATTTACCATGTATTAATTAGTTGGGTTACCCCATGTGATCAATAATGGGTTACCTCAAGTGTGAATTTGGTGGGAGAACCAAGTAGCATGGGCCATGCCCCATGTGCTAGTGTTACTATCAATGAGATGTGAAGATATCATGTGGTAGTCATATGGGTATATAATAGCTACATGGGTGAATTGGCACATAGTTGCACTAGCACTAGAGATGAGAGAGGTGATTAGACACTATACATGGTGAATAGATCCACATTCGATGGCATGAGTGCCAGGATAGATGGGCCTACCTCATCTAATGACATCGATATTGATGCTTGACTAATGGGTGTGGCATGTGAGGGAGCCATGGGGGAAGAGAGGACTTGGACCATTGATAGTAAGGTTGATACTAAGGCCACATCAGGAGTGACCATGGACTGGTTAGGCATGATGAGTGGTAGAGGAGGAAGCAGAGATACCAAATGTACCACTACAAGCCCTATAACAAGACAAGCAATGACCATTGAGGACATGATGGTGATGGAGATAGGAGAGAGTGGAGACTATAGACATTTCAGATGATCTCATAGATGAGTTAGAGGAGATGATAGAGATACCATTTAGATAGAGGCTGAGACAAATATAAGCCACGACAACTATGTTTATGCTGAGGAGGTAATCTATCGAGGAGGTATTAGGAGGCTGTGTAGATGGAGAGACTGTGCTAGGTGATCATGTAGAGGATTACATCATAGGAGCTGAGATACATATAGGTATGAAGATGGTTAAATTATTTCTTAAGTTTTTATTTGGTAGTAGAGAGATATAGATAGATATTATAAGATATGACAATGGTCTAATATTCATTTGGTATGATTTTGTAGACATATTTGAGGATGATGAGGAGAGATGGGGGTCCCTAGTGAGGGGAGCACTCCATGATATCCTAGATGAGACCCTATAACCATACGACCCCATAACACTAGAGGATCTAAGTGTACCATCTACCCTAGTTCAAATAAGCTAGTTTAAATTAGCTAGTGAGGCAATATGGTAGATATAGGTGTAGAGAGAGAGGGTATAACCACCAACAGAGATGGGTATAGGAAGGAGATAGGCCTAGAAAGCCTTATAAAATAAGAGAGTTATGAATTTGGAGATAATGACATAGATGATGCAAACATATATAATGACGTAGACTTAGTTGATACAAACACATACAATGACCCAAGCTGAGTTGGTGTAGGCATAGGTGTAGATAGGATGCCTACAAGGACATATAGAGGGATTGAGATTTCATACTACCTCATTATAGCATACTGTTTAAAGGAGTTATACTGAGGCCTCAATAGGTAGTGTGGCTAGGCTAAGAAATAGACAGGGTGGAGCTCAACCCTAGTGTTTAGGCTTTGTATATGGTTGTATTTGATCAAAATCATGGTATATATATACATGATGTATCATTTTGGCTTATTGGTGTTGGTTGTGTATGTTATATTTATAATGGTTGTGTTTGTTCATTATGGTTGAGGTTGTGGATGCTTTAGATATATTTCTTTCTAGAACATGTATTTAGCTTTGTTGTATATGCTATAGGAAATATATGTGTTGTGGTTTCTTTTATAGCATTATGGAGTACACATGCATGGTTAAAGAGAAATAGGAAAAAAAAGACATGGAAAAATATAATCAATAAAAAATGTACTACACACTAGTTCAAGTTGGGAAATGTGTAATAACAAAAAATGACAAAGTATAAAAATCCAAGAAAATGGAAAACAAGATGGTAAAAGGGAATTTGTTTTTAAACCAATGTAAAAGATTTTTTAAGCAAATTAAAACAAGTAAAATCATACTAAATATCACGTTGGGAAGTATGACAAATAATGTAATAAAATGAAAGGTATGTAAAAGGGCACAAATGGTAATAAAAAATAAATCAAAATTAAGTCAATCAATTATACTATTTCACGATGGGAAGTACAAAAGAAAAACAAATTTTGCAAAGGTTTTGCCTTAAATTTATCATACTAATTCAATCTGGGAAGTATGAAAAATTCAAAAAATGGTTGTAATCTTACATGCACTTAGAAAATAAGATAATAAAAGGTGAAATAAAAATGAAGTAAGCATAAAACATAATAAGCATCAAGATAGGAAGCATGTCAATGATGTGTAACCGCATAATCAATGGAATATCATCTCTTATTTAACACATGTAATTTTAGATGGTGACTTGATTATTGGAAAATTTTATGAGGAGGGTCAGGTCCTATCCATAGTCTTACGTTGCAACTCACAAAATAAAAACCCAAGGGGTACTAAATCAAGATTGGTAAGTATAAGGATAAGGTAATGGTAAATCAAGGATGTGGGTCATAGGATGGAAAAGGTGGTAATTTGTGAGGGATGTTGGGTCATATCTGTAGTCTTACAAAGCAACTCACAAATGAAATCCCATGGAGAGTGATTAGTAAATAAAATAATATTTCTCAAGAAGAAATATGAAGGAAAAGAAATGAAAAAGGGAGTGTAAGAAGCAAGACTTAGGCATCTTATGAGAAGACCTTAAGAGGCAAGAGGCATATTAAGGACATGAAAAGACACTAAGTGACTAGTGGTCATCTATGTACAAAGGAAACCCACTCACTATAGACATAAATATTTGTAGGCAAATAGGTGTGCTAATAAGATCAACTCATGATGGTGGATTGGTACAATGAAAAAAATATCTGGCCCTACCTTCCCATGATGTGTTCCCTGCTCCTCAGGACCCCTTACATAATCATTGGTCTACTACGAAGATAAGGTACTTACATGAGAAAGTAGGTAGCACTAAAAGATTTTTTTATTCTCCTCTTCTAATCTACCGGCCTACCACACCCCAAAGTACCTCGACTCTATTATGAGGCCAATTGTGGAGTTTGAACTTTGACTAGAAGAGGGAGATGTGATTTGAATCATGTCTTTTAGTGTGATTAGACTTTTAAAAATATTCAATATTTTTGCCTTTTGATATCATTGCCTTTTTTTAAATGATTTGGCTTTTAAATTTATTTTAAAAGATTTTTTAAGATTCCTCCTCCATACAAATTTGTAATGACCAATCATGAGAGAGATAGTGATACACACTAATGAGTTGTAGGCTCAAGCTAAAGGAAGCTAAGTGACCCAAGACAAAAGACTAGCTAGAACACTTAGGCTTGACAATGAACTAAGCATGTTATCTCAAGTCCCAACCGTGTCTATGCTTAGTTTATGAAAAAAGGAAGAAGGGGAAAAGAGATCCAAAGGAGGACCGGTGAAAGGAAATAGTAATGATAAAGATTGCTTGCAAACTAATCACATGGTAAGAGGAAACAGTATTCAAAGGGAAGAGGGTAGATATAACCAAGTCACAATGATAACTATTTGTGAAAAATAAAAATAAGAAAGCAAACAATCATAAAGATAAGGGAAGAGTTTTGGGAAAAACTCTAAAGGAAAAAAAAGCAATGATAAGGGAAAAAATAGCAATGATAAGGAAAAGACAAGTATATGTGAAATGTAAAATGATAACATAAGCTAACTATAGTACAAAAATATGGAGAAACATGATATAAGATAAGAAAGAATTTGACACAGTGTCAAATGATATAATCAAAATAGAAATAAGATTAGAGCACATGTCCAATCCAAAGATAAATGAGGAAGCACCATGCATGTGCTCATAAATACTGGTAAATCTATCTAAACACATTATCCAATACATAAAATAAGTCTTTATAAAGTTGTAATTGAATTTCATCTAAGGTTTCATCAATCTTTATTAAATATTGGGTAAATACTTCTTTTTTGATCTCCTCAACTGAAAAAGTAAGAATACTCAAAGGATTGTGATGAGGAGGAAAGTTAGGCAAAGATAATTCAAGAGAATGTGTGGAAAGAGGATCTACAAGAGAAGAATGAATCTCAAGTGGAGAAGGATCCATGGGTGAAGGACTCATGGGTGGAGAAGGATCCACAAGTGAGGGAAGGTCCATAGGTGAAGGAATCATAGGTGGAGGCATAGAAGGTGGTGAAGGGACCACAAAAGCTGATGGAACCATATGAGGTGCAGCCATGGGAGAAGGAGGAGCCTTCTTATAGGAATGACCTATGGGAGGAATGGTAGAAGGTCTAGGGATGGCTATAAGGTGATCCTTAAGATGTTTTTGAAGAATGAGATAATGATTGGTGTGATATGTGCCCCATAGGTGCCATAGACAATATACCTCACCATACTTAGGTAAATATTCAAAAAGTACCTTTGGGAGAGGTATGACTTTATCTGATGATGGGGAAGAAGGATGCAAGGTATCAAGATATTGTCAAAACTTACAATAATGGGTGGAAGAGTGATTATCTATCCCATGGAAGTAATAGATACACTTGTGAGTGGTTTTAAGAGCACTTACAGAAGGGGGTGAAATAGGAACAAAAGTAGTTAAAGAGGACTCATCAACCCATTTGTTGGGAAAAGAAGCCATCTTAGGTACTAGAAGAAAACCATCATCAAGGGATGGTGATGATGGGGAAGGAGTGGAACTAGTCTCGATAGGAAGAGCACTAGGAAGAGAAGTAGGGAGAGGCTCAACAATAGTAGGAGAAGAAATAGGCTCAACTAGAGTGGAAAAAGGAACATGTTTAACTATAGATGACCCTACTGAAGGAGTGCAAAATTTGTAGAAGGTCTAAGGAGGACTGCCCTAGGTGTGGCAAAGTAATAAGGTCTAGTCATAACATGATCTGAGACCATGGTTTTAAGTGGTTCTTCAGAAATTGGAGGTATCGATGCCATCTCTACCATGTGATAAAGAGGAAAAATTCAAGAATCAACAACTACAAATGAAAGAGAATGATGAGATGCATGAAAATACTCAAGTAGAAAAGATCGATAATGAATGATCTCAGCATCATGAGCCTATATAAGGCTGCCTAAAAGAAGATCATCTAAAGAATAGCCATCATCATAATCTAGAGTATGAAGATCAATGACATAGGTTGGGATGACCTTATCATCAAAGGAAGCTTGGTGAATAAAGTGCCTAGTCTTGGTTAAGACTATGAGAATGCCATCATAAAGAGGCTTATGATAATGATGCTGTAAGGAAGCAAGAACCTGTGAGATGGGATAAGGTGAGAGATCAAAAGTTTTGATCTTTAAGTTAATCTTGTAAGGCTCATCATCATTAGAGTCTAAAAGGTTGGGAGGAATGTTACCAATGAGCTTAGGATGTCCATTGTATCCTTTGGTTGAGTTGATAGGAAAGTTGAGATGTTACGACTCATGAAATGGAACACTAGGCAAAGGTTTAAGAGTAGGAATCTTGAAGACACCATGATCTTAGAATTGTTCAAAATTTTAAGGGTTAGTATCTCCTTAAATCCTGTAAATGACTCCATTGTGAGGAAATTTTATGCATTAACAAGTAGAAGATGTGATAGATCACATATGATGAGTCCATGGCCTACCAAGTAAAATGTTATATGAAAGGGGAAAGCTGAAGATCATCACCTTCACACAAATGATGACAGGTGGGATAGTAATGGAAAGCCACACACCCCCTAAAGGAGGCATTTTTCTTCTATCATATCCTTGGCATGTGCTATGTGTAGACTTGAGATTACATTCAAAATATCTAAGAGTCTTAATGAAATTGAGATCAGTAACACATGTGCCACAACCTTCATCGATCAAGCCTTTCTTAACTTGGATATCACTGATTTGGATGCTAATAAATAATGGAGGATCATTTGTGTGAAGTAAAATCTCATCTAAAATCATAGATGTGAGAGGAAATTATAAAGAAAGAGAAGTGTCTATGGTTTCATCAATGTTAATGGACATCTCTTCACATTGCTGTAAGATACTATCCTTAAATCCAAATAAAGTAGCCTCTCATCCTGCTAGAGGAGGGCAAGGGATATTCATCTCGAATAAGAGTTGTATGAGGTAGTTTCCATGACGTGGAGATGTTCTCATGAGTTCAAGAAAAGGGATTTGGGATGAAATATTAGTAAGTTCCATGATGGGATCCCACTCATCATAACCCATAAGGAGATTATTAGATATAGGTGTGTAATGATTAAGGTCTTCAGAAGGTGGATCTAAAGAGTATTAAAACTTATGTTGATAAGAATGAGAAGGTTGAGAAGAAGGTTGTAAATCATTTGGTGATGAAGAAGTAGTTGGTTTAGATTGATCTTGAAGTTTGGAAGAAGTGTCAGTAAAAATTAGATTATCATCAGTATTAGAAGATGATGGGAGAGAAGTAGAAATAGAATGATATGTGTCATCCAAGGGGGAATCATAAATTAGATCATCAAAAGAAATAATATCTTCTTGCCCCAACTCATTTAAATGAGTTGGAGAAAAGTTTTGGATAATGTGATATATCTTATGGGAAGGAGCAATGCAAATAGGTTGTGGATCAATGAAATACACCACTCTTCACATATTAGTCATGCTAATCACAAACTCTTCAGAATTTAGTTCAACAATACTTTCTACGTTATTAGTGGAAGAAGTGGGCTTGTCTTAACTTTCTTGCATTAGTTGATGATTAGGCAAGGGGTATTTATAGATAACTAAATGAACATTTGCTTGATTTAAAGCTTGAGTTTTATCATGTGATTTATAGTCTTTGAAATCAACCTCATAGGCTTGTTTATGCTTATGAATAATATAATCCATGATCCAAATTTGGGCCAAGAAGAAAGTCCATGGCTAAATTGTGGAGCTGACAACAATTTTTGTGAGATTGATCCCAGCTAGCTTGAAACCAACAAAACTAATTATGATCATATCATGATTTCATAGTTTGAGTAGGGTTAAGCTCTTGAGGGAGAGGCCTAGGTAGATGTTTAAGAAATTTGATCAAGGATAAAGGATTATGTACATTAATATTATTTATTGAGAAATGAGAGTTGGTTCTGAAGAAGGGGTAGGAACAATAGCTTGAGCATTGTGAATGGTGTCATATGAATCAGGGGCAACATAATTGGTAATATTATAGTTTTTGTTCTTTACTAATAGGCAAGGGCCCATGGAAGGTTAGGGTGGCTCAAATTGATGCATGATTAAATATTGTCTTTTGGCTTGATTGATAGCTTCTTCCAAAGTAGGTGGAGAAAGGGTGCATACTCGATATTATAATTTAGTAAATAAAGCATTTGTAAAGAGATGAAATATATTATCATCTACCATGTTATGTTCATAGTTATTTGATAAAGTCTTCCATCACTTAACAAAGGCTTGGGTGGTTTCATTTTTATTTTATTTACAATTGATGAAATGGGCCAAAGTGTTCTCTGAAAGATCACTAGTTTGAAATTATTGAACTAAAGCATTTACTAAGTGCTCCAAACTAGTGATAGAGTGTGTTATAAGTTGATTGTACCAATCTAAGACATCACCCATGAGGGTTTTGGCTAAGAGTTTGGTAGTAAAAAAGGTATCTAACTTAACCCAATCCTTGTAAAGATTTCCAAATGTATTGAGGTAAAGAGTAGATTTGATTGATCCATTGTAAGAAATTGTAGGTGTTATACCTCCAATATTATTGTTAGCAATTTGGGTGGTAAGAGGTTCATTTTTTGTTGACTAATGGAGGTTGAGTAATGAGATTACTTTAATAATCTCAAAGAAGAGGAGGATGAACACTTTGGTTGTATGTGCCTTAAGTCATTGGTTGAGGATTGGATTGAAGATTAAAAAGGTGGTTTTGCATTCTCATCATTTGATTTGTATTATGAGCTTGGAATATGTTCATTTGATTGAGAGTTTGCAATAATATTTGATGAGTTTGATTAGTGTTATTAGAATAAGTAGTATTAGTATTTGTGTTGGTGTTAGTGGTTGAGTACCAATATTAGCATTGATATGAGCTTGAAAAGAGTTATGACAATTTGAAGCACTAGCGGAAAAATTTGACTGTGAAGAAAAATGTGGACTAGTAAATTATTGAGAAGAAGAAGCACTAGAAGCATGAGTGCCTCGGGTAGTAAATGATGAATTAGTGGAAGAATTAAGGATAATGGATCTTATGAGAGGCCCACTAGATGTAGAACCTACCATGTTAGTTTAGATAATAGGAATGAAGGTAGAAAAAGTTAAAGAAGAAGATTTTATAACATAAGGAGTCAAGATTGAAGGAAGAGGTTAAGAAGCAAAGAAATTGGTACCCCCAAATCCAATTTAGAAAGTGGGAGTAGGAGAATGAGGTTCTTCAACTTGATGGCTAATCATGAGGTTATAAATGGTGGAAGGACCCTTCCCTCTATGTTGAGGGAATTCTATGATAAAGAAAATCATTTTAGGAGTATATTCTAACTCAATCTGATCCTCTAAGAAAAGAGGAGGGTTTTGCTGCAAAGAGGTATGAGGAAGGGTCCCATAGTCCATCATGTAGGTTGCAATATGAACATTACTATTATTTACGAAAGGAGCCCTACTTTGTCTATGAGAGATCCTATTAGGATTAGTGAATTCCATCATGTTTGTTGATTGAACTTTAGTGTTATCACAAAATATAAAGTCCATGATGAAAGGAAAATAAGTAAGATGAGAAAGCAAAGAATCAAAAAGTGATTGAAATAGTACTAGGTTAACCTGGCCAACCTAGTGTAAAACAAGGACTGTAAAACTATATTGGGTCCACAATATCGACCTAGTTTAGTGAATAGTGAATAGAAGTAAGAGTTAAAAATGATATAAATAGTACTAGGTCAACCAGGTCAACCTCACACAATGTACAGGGGCTGAAAAGATACTAGGTTAATAGGGTCGACCTAACACAATAAATAGGGAAGAAAAGAAAAGCTGATAACAAGCTATGAATTAAAGCAAGATAACTAGAAGTAATGTAAGAAAGTAGTAAGTATTGAAAGGGAAACAAATAGTTAATTAAATTGATGTTAGTTAATCTAATTGATACACACAAAGCAAAATCTTACACTAATGCTGGCTGATGTAAGCTTTTGCACACATTATTGATTAAAGACCAAGCAAACAACTTGAAAGTAAAGATAACTACTTGGTCAACCTAGAATGTTGATTAGATTATTAAGAATGATTTTAAGTGTAAAGGGATATTGGCTATAAGTAAGGTACTAGATAATAATCTATGGATAGTTTTAGGTAAGTTTAGGATGAAAGAGATTGTACTGGTAATGATACAGGCTTGGTACTAGGGCCTACCCCCTCACTTTACACACTACAACAATAAGGGTAATGGGTGCTTAACCAAAATATTCCATTAACCATACTTTATACTTGACCAAAGCATTAAGTTAGATTCCCCCTTAGTGATGAAATCTATGTAGGTTGGCCTAGGTAGTCAAATGTTTAAATGCTTGTTGATGTTTATGTGATTTAGCCATGTGTGCAAAAAAATAGAAATAGTGCAACTAAGTGATTAATTGAAAATCCCTTAATTAGACTATGTGAGCTATTCTAGCATGCAAAAAACTAAAAATAAATATGTGATTAACATATATGGTTAATTCCAAATTTGAAACAAGGTATAGTTGAGAAACTATATGGACAATCATATAGAACATGGTCGAACCTATATTTTGGAAACAAAGTCTAAAAACGAACTAGGTCAGTCAGGTCAACCTATTTATTTCAAAAAACATAGAAAACAGAACTAGGTCCGTAAGGTTGACCTAGTTGACTGTGTAGAAACAGTTTTGAAGACTATAAAATATGAAAGGAAAGTACAAAAATAGAAAGATATAGAGAAATAGAAACTAACTTGAATGATTTAGAGATGAAAAGAACAAGATTTTTGATCAAGAACCTTAGAGAAAACTATCAAAACCCTATAAAATAGGTCAGGCTGATCGGCCAAGCAGTACAAAAACTTAAAAAAGTGCTGAAAATGCACTAGGTCAACTTGGTTGACCTAGTAGGTTGCACATGAAGTCTAAAAATTGGAAAAAACTTGCATTATGTTGAGCTAGTCAATCTAGTTATTTGGACAAAATTCTACAAGTTTTAAAACCTGTATTGGGTTGAGTTGGTCAAGCCAGTTACCTATTCTTATAAACCTACACACAAAGATAAATAAACTAAGTTGACAGGGTCGATCCAACACAATAAAGATATGATAAAAACAATGATGAATATAAATGAAATAAGTGAAAGAAATCTTGTAAGGGTTTGATTCACTTTGAGTTCGCTAGAATATATGCAATAAAAAATGCACAATGTCCATAAATCAATCCTAGATTGGATGGGATAGAGCACACCTACACTGACAATTAGGGAGCATACAATTTTTAAGTGGGATTATGACCAATGTGAGGCTCCACTAGACCTGATTAAGGGATCACTTGTGACAACACATTGTGCAAGGTAGGGTTCTAAAGCCTACAATCTAACATAATCACACAACCTTAAAAGAGTCCTATGTTTTATTATTTCATTAATCTAATAGAAAGAAAATTAAATCTAATATAATGTGAACCAAATATTGTGGCACAAAATGGGGGTTAGAAACAAAACTTATAAATAACTAAACTAAACTTGTATATAAGACATATACTCACGTCAATGTTTATGGAATCCTAATACATGGAAGAGAAAAATACATATGCTCCATCTATTTACTCTTACAAAAGAGGAATAAAGTTAAGAATAATTACCTTTGAAGATAAACCCACCAATCCTCGATCTCCCCCTTGGCCGAGGTGCTTCATAAGATATTGTCGTGGTATGTAATGACAACTAAGATAAATCATCTCTAGGCTACACAACCTAGACAAGCATCTAAAAGACTTATCCACAAGGTGAGATTAGAGCTCCAAAGAAAGTATTAAACCCTAAAGTTTTATTCCCTAAGTAGAATGGCCAATAGGTAGATGTTCATTTACACTTCTTCAATTAATTATTCAATCTTATCAAATGGTGGGAAATGACCTTTTATATATAGTAGTATCTTACCCTAAAATATTTTAGGAATGTCAACTGTGCTAGGTCAACCCAAATGACCTAGCATTTTTTTGAGGCTAACTCTGTAGGTTTGTGCTAGGTTAACCAAGAGGCCAACAAAACAAAATAGATAAAAAGTCCCTAAACTGTGCTAGGTCAAACTAGCACAATTGACATGTCAAAAGGGTGCTAAGGCAAGAAATGAAGGATAAAACATAGAAAATGATAGGAATAGGTATAACTAAGAATAATAAGCTTGGGTTCAATGGTTTCATGAAGCTAGAGTGTGAATGGAAAGTGGAAAAAGGAATGATAATCTTATGAAACACTGATGGTCTACCCACCCCTTTCCTGGTGCATCCCTTAAGGCATGTACTTAGAAAGGTTGAGGCTTGATAGGTTCCTACAAGATACAAAGTGTCAGTAATCAATAAAAGTTTAAAAATATTGTGTATACAAAATCCTCTTGATTGAAATGGTCTTTTATTTTATCCATATGGTGTTGTCCCTTACTATCCTGAAGGCATGGTCCATGGTCGTCCACTATTGGCTATTCTTGGTTGTATAAATGACACAATTTTATTTTTTGGTGTTGATGTCTCCAAATTTGATGCCTTTTGATTGATTATTGGAAGGATGAAGGATTAAAGGATTTGAATAAACCCTTGAGTGGTTCAATCAATCCTTCCATGAACAATACTAAAAGCCTCCTTTTAGTAATATCTGAAACCATCACAACGAGCCTTTGAAATTCAACCACATAGTCTTCCACATTACTAATTTATTTTAATAGTGCTAATTCTTGAAAATTAATTTTGGGGTCAATTCTATCGAATCTTTCAATCAACCTCCTAGTAAATTCATCATATGATTTAATAAGATCATGCCCTTATGTAATCCACCCATGATACCACTATTCATGAGTTTTTCCTTCAAGATGAAGGGTTATGAATTTCATCACTTCATCTTCCATAATAGGTTAGAGAGATAAGTAGCTATCCAATTATTTTATCCATGATCATGTTATGCATTTGTTAGAGCCATCAAAATTAGACAAAGTCAATTTACCCAATTCATGTTGAAGATCTCTTTTATTAAATTTGGTTTAGATTATTAAAGCTTAACACTCATAAATTTGCACAATAAAATCCAATACACACAAATATAGTTCATTTGGATATTTTATTCAGGATATTTTCAAATGAAAAAGTTTTACACATTTATAACACAATGAACTCCTATAAATGAGGAGTCAAGGCTATCATGAATCCCAAGAATCTCTCTTGTGATATCTCACACCTAGAATAGTTATGTGAGTTGTGAATGCAACTCACTCTCTATATAAACTATCACACTATATTATTAATGAGTTGTATGACAAATCATAATAATAATACAATACATTATCCATAATGTGATCATTAACTATGATTTCCTAACATTCCCCCCTTAGTGCAAATATGGTGAAAATGTTATTCTATACTGTAATTACTAACAAACTCAAATGATGGTTTTTCACTCAGCTAACCACCAACCTAAAAACAACCAAGATGGTTTTACACTCAGCTTACCAACAACCTAAAAAAAATGTATGGTTTTACACTCACTTTACCACCAACCTACAAACAAACAAGATGGTTTTACATTTTGTTAACCAACAACCATATACACATGATGTTACAACAAACTTTTAGTCCTCATCACTATTTTTACCTTGAGGGAAAATACAAAGATGCCCACTTATTATAATACTTGAACAAGTATGTATCATTTGTTCTTTATTTGTCAAAATTAGAAAACACAATTAAAAAATATGAACAAACATGCCACTAAAACACTATGAAGCCTCATCCCTAGTGGTTGACGAGAGGATGCCATTTGTCCTCCAACCTCTTTTGTCCTCCATTATCCTGTGAGTGAATCTTCTTACTCAGCACACGTGTCGATTAAGCTCATGTCATTTTTGATGACAAGACTCCCTCCCATAATTCAAATGTCATGTACAAGCAAAAATGTATCCTTAGAATAAATATTTTTATATTTTACAATTTTTGATAATGGACCCAAAAAAGACTTTGAATCTAAAATCTTTGATGAGTAAGACAAACTTCTTTGACACTTTGAGGTCTTTTGACATTTTCAAAATTTTGAAACCTATGACTATTTAGACTTAAACAAAACCAAACTATGATTATAAACTTTGATCATATGGATGTACAAATTTTAATTAACTTGACCAAATTAATAAATGTAATCCTAGACCTAAAAACAAACACTAATTAAATTTTGGTTTTAAAAGAAATAAAATAACGAACAAAAAACTAAGGATTTAAAGGACTTTGACAAGACTATGACTTGTGTCTTTAAACTGATAAAAAATATAAATTTATTTTAACTCATAAAGATCACTTAATAACATAATACTAAAATTGACTTAACATTTCCTATAATAATAAAGACCACTATACCATGTAAAAACTAAAATCATAATTTTTTCAAAACTGTGGGCAATATTAATGCAAACAAAATCTTTAATGATCTAAATTTCATTGAATGTCCACTGTAACAAAGTTCTGAGCATTGATTTGTTTGCTAAGGTGATTATATGGAGGGATATGCATTCTTTGAAAGCTTTTACCTTGTATACAAAGCAATAATGATACCTTATAACCAAAAAAATAGTTCACAAAGAATCTAAAGCTGGGTTTGTGCTTCAATCAACCACACATAAATGAAATTGTGAATGGAGGGAGTATCTATGCAATGCAAAGATGTCAATTTGAGCTCAAGGATAAATCATTCTATGATCAATGACAACTAATAGGAAGGTGACTCAATGTACTACTACAAATTGTATAATCTTGATGATATAGATCATGATTTGACTACATAAAGCAGAGATACAAACTATGATGCATGAACATGAATGTAAAAATTATTGCATAACAAATCAATTTGGAGATGTTATTGGTCTATAATGACAACACTCAACCATTAATCTTTGTTGAAGCTAGATATAACATTACACATTTAGATTTAATTGCAAAATTACCACACAATTCTGATAGGAACAAGCTCTCGACTGTCTAGATGGTTGAGATATAAAGTTTTATACATAGTCTAATAATGCCATGAATATTAAATCACAAAGTTGAGTTCAAGATCAAATAATTTAGATACAATTTAGGCCAATCATTTAATACAGAAAAATAACACACTCAATGCTAGACCTTTAAGCCACCTTGTCATGACAAGATCTTTTCTCTCCCTCAAACCAAGTACACATTCCATAGAAACAAATCATGAGTAGTGTGCAAAGGATGAGAAGAGAATTTCTCAAGTTACTCCCATCATGATCTAGAGCCTATTCTGATACCAGGTATTAAAATTGGTTTATATTATTAAAATTAAACACTCATAAATTTGCATAATAAAATCCCATACACATAAATATAATTCGATCAGATATTCTATTTGGGATATTTTCAAATGAGGAAGTGTTACAAATTTATAGCACAATGAACTCCTATAAATGAGGAGTCAATGCTATCTTAAATCCCAACAATCTCTCTTATGATATCTCACACCTAGAATAATTATGTGAGTTGTGACTACAACTTACTCACTATATAAACTATCACACTATATTATTAATGAGTTGTTTGACAAATCATAATAATATTACAAATAAATTAACTATAATATGAGCACTAACTATGATTTTCTAACATCTTTGAGTATTTTAGGGTCTATGCTCCATTTTGGTACCATTTCGCTTTCTTTTCATTGCCATGAAATTTGTGAGTGGTATTTCTCTCTGTATTTCATCTGAAAGGGATCGATATGCTTCAAAACTAGATGCAATGTCCTCTTCCAATGAATTTTGAGTATTTTCTTCCATAATAGATTCTTCTCTTGAAATAAATTTATGCTAAAAAGGTCTATTGAATAACTCATGGTGGTTTTTTGAGGGATTTGATTATTTCTAGTATTAGAATGGTTATTTTCACCATTTTGATATCTATGATTTGTCATAGATTACATTGTGAGAGCTAATTGAGTCATTATATTAGCCAATTATTCTTATCCTTAAATAAGCCTATCAATCCATTCATTATCTCAGTTCCTCTCTTCCACATTTTCCCTTTCTTATCCCTTTTTAGTTTCTTCCCTTTGTTGATTAGAACCCTTATTTTTATTTCTCAAATAATAACAGATCTCTTTATCGTCACCATGGATGAAGTTTTCCCCACATGATGGCAGGGCAAAAGCTTTGATACCACTGTAATATTCTTAATCAAAATATTATACTAACATTTGAAATCCATGGAAATCCATTTAAGATAATATAGATTTTATACTTGAAATAATGTTTAGTTGATAAAAGAAAATTATATTCAGAGTTTTTAGATCTCAAATAATATAATGTGAGTCCTCAAGGGGTTTCATCCTTGAGTTATTATGATGACAAGGATTTTTGTCCTTGAAATAGGGTTACACAATTAAGGGGTTTCATCCTTAAGAACATTTATAGAACATGATACTTGTACAAGGTTATATATTTGAATACATGATTGAATGATTCTTTCCATACCAATAGATGATTATTTATAGCTTCAAAGCCTTCCATCAAAAGATGTAACTCTTACAAGGGTGGTAACCTTTTGTTAAAAGAATTTTGATTACCAATTAATTAAATAAAAATTAATTAATATTATATTAATTATGAGCACTCCTCTTAAAAAATTAATGTCTATTGTTTTATTAATGATTGTTGGTTTAATTTTGGCACTTCCACTTATGGTGATTTGTAAGATAATTATAAAACTCTTCTTCAAAGGTTATGCTTTCAATTTACTTTCATCATTGGTTGCAATTCCTCTTTAAAACCTATGATTCCCATGACAAACTTGCAATTTTTTTTATCACTGGGTTGAGGATATTACAACCACATACTCAGTTACTCCTACATTCACATATGTGTCACACTTCTACATTGGGTGTGATACATGCATATATAAATACATGATACACTCCTATTTTGGATGTTGGGATTTCCCTCTACTCATGTCATACAGACATTGGGGGAATTTGCTTCTTTGATATTGATACACACAGGTTACATGATTCGATGATCACTCTATACTATCATGTTTGAGCTTACATATGTACTTACAGCGTATTATCCATGATTATATTTTACACAGGGCACTTCATATACTATACACTTGGAATATGTTTCTAACACATTAAATCCATGGGCCACTATGACAAGTTTATTTTGGTTACTTATGCTTTACTTTATGCACTTTCTTGAGTGTCTTGTCTTACTTGTTCAAGCACTTGAATATGTTCCTTTGCTTGCGACACCCATGCCTATGGATGCTTTCATTGACATTTGATTCATTTCATTATTTATGGTATGAATATTTGAATATGTTATTCTTGATTTTATGGACATTTGACTAAGTCGTGTCCCTTCAATTGTGCGATATTTGAACATGCCCCTTGCGGTCTCTTTGGACCATTACTTGTTCACTTACTTTTAAGTGTTCTTGTGTGTGTGTTTTTTTACTTATTGAGTTTGTATTGTTACTCTCTAGCTGTTTCCATGATATATCATGCATTTTAGGTCTACATGTGATCACATTGGTTCTATGCACTTTAATGATACATTTAGCTAAACATGTTACTTTTATATGCTACATGGTTACATTCACAAATTTTACAGTTATCTTACCCTTTTGAGGTGAAGTAACTCCTAGTTACTATTTTTCCCTCACCACAAAGGGGGAGAATATTAGTGGGGGCATGATTGAGAATCATGTTATCCACACTTGGCATAGTTCTCATGTTTAGTGGGGCATGTTTTGGAAGCATGTTCTCCACACTCATTCAATATTTGGTACTTCTATCAATTCATAGATTCATTAGGGGCATGTCATATGGGCATGGCTTCCAAACATTCACTATTTTTAGATTCAGTGGGGGCATGGTTTTGAAGTATGTTATCCATATTTATTTAGTATATGGTACTTATATCAAATCACAGATTTAGTGGGGGCATGCTTTGGAAGCATGTTCTTCATAGTTATTTAATATTCATCATCTTCAGTTTACAATGGGGGTATATTTTGGAAACATGTTCTCCACAATGGTACTTATATCAATTTTCATATTTATTTATATATAGTAGGGGCATGCTTTAGAAGCATGTCCCTCACATTTACACAGTTATCTGGATTGGCCAAAGCACATAGTTATATGATTCAAATTCATAGTTTTGGCATAATCCTATACATTATTACCATTTTTATACATAATTTCAACATGATACATATCTAAGGTGCATATGATATGCAACATGTGCCTAATATTAAAAAATCCAAATCAATTTTAGATTCTAAAACCATTACACATACTAATACCCTATGAAATTTTATAGTCCATATTGATCCAATCTACTGCATTAATTGGTTCACCTTTTGGTATGGTTGAGGTGATCAAATCACTCAATCTTGCCAATTTTTTAGGTTGGAATTGATTATCCAACCTCACTAGGTTATAAGTATCATTGGGTTACATGGTTGAGCTAATCTCAACTGCCACGTGGTAACTCACTTTTGCTTCAAAGTTGGGGGCATGTGCCTTCATATATATATCTCTCTCTATCTATCACTTTAGATATATGTAGTTTATATATATATATATATATATATATATATATCTTAATATCAATTTTAGGGAATTACAATGATACATCTTTTACAAAACAATTTTCCAATAGGCAAGGTGGTTACATCAACACATATGTGTACTCTTAAACCTCACTCTTTTATTTTTAGTCTATTTCAAGTACTTTTAACCCAGATTATATGCATTTTTTTTACACTATAACATGCTCTTGATTGCAAGTCAGTCACCAACAAAGTACTCAAATTTAACTCAAGCAAAGTTAAGGTGTGCATACATACCCAGGTACTTATTCATTTCCTTTAAAATAATAATTTCATTAATCTATATTAAAAGGGGGAAAATATAGATTATATGTTGTGAATATGTAACACCTTGGTCTTATACACTTTTTAAACTCAAATATTGGTTATTCCTCCTAGTTATACACTCTCTTTACTTCTATAAGCTTACATCTACTCTATTTTATGCTCCTTGGCCTATCTCTTAGTCTGAACAGTCTTATATTGATGACACATACACTCTATCTTGCTCAAAATTCTCAAAATGTATTTATCTTATACCTCTACAAGTTCTAATCATATACCTATTTTGTTACTCCTTGAACACTAACATCCAGGATAGATAATAGCATTGATGTTACTATCCTGCCTTGACATAAGTATCTATTGATTGAAAGTCATCCAATTTGTAAATGAAACATTTTTCAATGGTCAACTTAAGTGCTTTAATGTAAGTTATTCATCAAAAGGGATTTATATGGATACAAGATTAACCTTCATTCATTCCTCACCTATGAATACCTAGCGAAATACCAAAGATCATTCAAAAAGAATTCAATTGAGCAAAGCTTCCATATTTATTCCTATTTCCAAACCAATCATAGGGACCACATATATTCAAGTTTGAAGTACTAAAATATCATCCTAAGTGCTCAACTTACCAAGTTACAAACTAGGTCACTGTTATACTTTCTTTACACACATTACATGATTCACACACAAGCCAACATGTAGGGGAAAGCTACATTAGTCTGAGACCATTTTCAAAGTATTTGATATGTAGGCAATGTATTTTGATAGTGGGGTCATCAGGGTTAGCTCGATACTGTGTTTCTATTAACCCATTTTCCCTAAGGTCACATTAAAGAAGGAAATCTAAGGGTTTTCCATTTTACAAGGAATGACTTTCCATGAACCATATTTGAATGTACCAGAGTGAAGGTGAAGCCAAACCTAGAAACATTTAGGAGGTCACATCTTATTTTACCATATATTTTGTATATGACACTATCATTGAACTTAGATAGTAACATCGATGTAACCATCCAAGGTTGATACAACTAAGTAGATAGCTAGAGGTACTAGATCCAAAATCTGATAATTATTCTAGAACTATCTTCCTACCTACTTTTAGTGTGTTATAGATCCAAAACTACCTTAGCATTAAAACAAGCTAAATATTTCTCTTCTTTGTCATTTCTATATCTAATTTAGTTTCACTTTCCATATTTAGACTATCTTAATGTAATAAATTTAGTGTATGTTTATATCTGAGTTTAGCATGTAATTGGCCTACTATAGATTTGATTATCACCTTTGTGCCATTTTATTTCTATATTGCTAATGCTAATCCTAAAGTGAAATACATACCCACAACATTTCATTTTAGGGTTAAACAATGAGAAAATCACAATGGAATAAACACAAAAAATCATTTGGATAACTTAGCAAATATGAAAATGAATGGGAATTTTTTCTTCTCACGTAGAAATGAATATAAGAGCAAAAGCATAAAAAGAGCAAGGGATTATTAAAAATAGTAAAGTCTTTTCTCAAATGTGAGTGCATGTATATGGCATAATGTCTATTCCACAGATTTTACAATACAAAGCTTGTAAAGTCTAGATAGTATTGTTCAACCCTTTTAGATTTGATAGATAAGGGTTAAGGGGGTTAGAATAGTCTAATCAAATGGACAGATAAAACTACTATAAAATAGTCCAATTAAATTAATCCAAATAACACAATATACTGAATTTAGAAAATTATCAAATATAGAAAGTATAATGCCAATTCATATTATAATAATTACAACATAAAGAAGAGATAATACTTAGATTGTCTGTGTAGAAAAAGAAACAAAGAGGGTTAATACAATGTTAGTGAATAAAATCCAAAAACAAATTCAATAACTAACACTCTATGATTCTCCCTAGGGCAAGATAAAATTATTAGACAAGGAAATTAATAAGAGAAGACAAACAAAACATTTACCTTCCTTGAAGATCCCACTTAGCAACTATTTTTCAAATGCTTGTGCTTGGTTTGTGAAGTAGGAGTCTTTGTTAATGCACTTTGGTCATTCCAATGGCATCTTCCCTTATCCACCAATGGTTTTTGTCAACCAATATGAGTAAATAGTGAAGCTTTTAACATGATTGTGGATTATTTCTTTACACAATAAAGCTTGATAATTTTTCATGGAGGCCCTTGTATTTATAGTTTTCCTAAAATGATATCAATCATCCATCTGAAGATCAAGATGTGTGGTCTAAGATTGATTCAACTTTAGAGACTAAATGCAATTAATGTTACAATTAATATTTTGAAAGGAGTAATTAATAGGCATGGCTTGCACAAATCAGATATTTATGGCATTTATTAAGCATGGCTTGCATTCTTAACTTTATGTATGATGATGTCACCTTTTCAGATATTTGTTGAATTTTTATTTTCTAAAATTAGATATTTATTAATTTGATATGGATTTTTCACTTAAAAATTTAGTTGGATTTAATTAGTTAAGTGAATCTAATTATGCTTTTTACAAATCTTAAAATTTGATTATTTATCATGCAATATTATTCAAAAACATCAATTTTCTAGGTCACAATTTGACTGAAAATGAATTAAAAGAATCTAATGATTGAATATAAGGTAATGCCCCAATTAGGGACATATTGATGTGAATAAGGAATTACACATGACATGTGTAGATGAATCAGATCATTTATGTGGTTTTGGTCAAATTTATGTATTATTATGAGAAGTCATTTAGACTTCTAATTTTGACATGACAGTGGTGAGAATTGAGTGTCTACATTTTGATCCTATTTGAGAAGGTGTTGTGAGACACTAGGCACAATAATGTCTTTTCAAAGAATGAAAAAGTTGTTAAGAAGAAGTTATAAAACTTGGCCAAAAAACTAATTAGTGACCCATGATGCCCCCTTGAGAGGGTAGGTGAGAATGAATTACATGCATGGGCTCTCACAAAAGAGATTAAAGATATAAGGAGGAAATTAACCCATGGACGAGATTAATAAAATTGAGGTAATGTTAATACTCATTGGTTTCCAATGGTTTATGAAAATAAAAATAAATTAGCCCCAAGATAAGGGGAAGTGGGAAGGATACATCTCAAAACAAGCAACACACTTTGACTTGCCCCAAATAGGGTGAAAGTTTCTTACTTAGAATTAGAAGAAATATTAAATGAAGGAATTGGCCTCAAAAAGGGTGGTCATGGTTGATTTATAATAAAGGCCCCTAGAAGGGTGGATTTTGATCATTTGATTTAATGAGTTACCCTAGGAGGATCAAATTGATCATTGATCGATCTAAATGGTTTGTCTTAGTGGGGAATATTTTCATTATGAGAAATGATGATTAGGTATGTGATGAATAGTTGGGGTATAATAGACAATGAGATCTCTTGTTGCAACATTGTCGATTAACTTCCCACATCTATATTTTTTATATAACACCAAAATGGTATGCACCATGATATAAAAGACCATAACAACCAATTTGTAATGTGTATAAGGGCTGACTCCCAATCCAAGATAAATGGTAATTTCACACTAATGATTAAAACCATGATGGGAATGTCAGTGTATGTCAATGGATAAACTCAAGTATGACTGCATAATAGGAAGTACCATGATGATGACCCTATCAATGCCATGGACTGATTTGAGGTGACAATAAAAAAGATAAATAAATAAACATGCAACAAAATAAGTAAACATAAATTGAAATAAAAATAATAGAAAGTGTCCAATTAATCAAAGAAATGCACAAAGAACAATGAAAATGCCCTAAACATTTGTTTGGGAGACCCATGATGCCTTTTCGAGGGGGGAGCAAAAAAAATAATTTTGATGGGTGGGCCCTTAAACAAAAGAAATAAAAATGTATTTCCACATAATAGGCTAAAAATAAAGCAATTAGAATAAAATAAATCAAAAAACAGGTAAATGAAGTAAAAATGAACCTCTTAGGAAGAAAAAATGACCATAAATAGGTCCAGGGGCAAAAATTCAAAATTTTTACTATAAATTCACCCCTAGGGGATAAAAAATCATTTTTACCCTCCTCTATTGCAATTCAAATATCTAGTTTTTGTGCATGAGAGATGTAGAAAAATATGAATATCTCTCACCAAAGACACCTTGGGAAGCATGTTCGAGAGAACCAACAACCATTAGGGAGTGGGGCATTGGTAAGTACATTTTTTATTTTTCCAAATTCATATCTATGGCATTTATTAGGCTTATATGTAGATGAAAAAGTGTTTTATCCATTCTTAAAAAGATAAAAATGGTGAAATCATCAAAACAAATAGTGAGAATGCCACACAAACTATGATCTTGCACAGAAATTGGTGAGATCACCAAACTATATAAAAATTTCAAAATGATGAAATTGTATTATTATCATATAAGATTGCACCTATCTTGATCCTATAGCTTGTTGTGTAATTACCTAATGATACAATGGAAAAACCTCCAAATCCATGAGACCTTGGCAATTAGATGTTAATCTTCGAAGAAGGTCGACTTCCTTTCACTAAAACTGATGCAAACTGATAAGATACCAATTTTATGAAAATCTCGCTCTTTAGTGATTTTATATCATAAACTAGGGTTTTGATGGGGAAAAGGATTGAAGAATTAAAATTTTTAAAAAATTGAAAATATGGCGAGCAAATATTTTATAGTGGATTTTAATGCTTACTTGGTAAACATAATACAACAAAAAATATGTTGAATTTGTTTCAACACAGACTCATACAAACAAAAATTAGAGGTAGTATTTTATATTTTTTTTAGAAAAGGGAAAGAGATTTATTCCAAACAATATTTTCAAGAGGCTAAAATACCACAAATGAATTTCTTGAAACTGAAACAAAGAGACAAGGATTCCATAAATAATCAAATAACTTGCACATACACAGGGATCTCTCAAGACAATAAAGGAAAATCTTCAACTTTATTTCTCTCCAAAGGTTACAGCTTGTGGTAAATACATTCAAAATGTAAAAAATATAACTATAAATAAAAAGATAGATTGGGCTACGGGGTCTACCCAATTTTATAGAAAATATTTCCAAGATGAGATGTAGTTGTCCAACTTGAATGCCTAGTTAAAGAAGATCATGCAGATCTGAAATCTTCATGAAAAAGAGGTGAGTTCTTCTATTTATAGCATCTTGGATTTATGGAATGACTAAAAAATAGCATACACGAGTTGGGAGTTATCTTTGGCATAACATGGCATGGTTGAACTACAGATGTTGAGGTGGCACTAGAAGTGGTAGCTTAAAATTACTTTCATCTGAAAGTGGCTGAAAATAGCCTCTTCATGCAAAAAGAGGTGAGTTTTATTAGATTGATCAAGGAGTATTACATGTTCATCCCTAGTCATTTGGAAGTTTATCTTTGAATATATCCACCTTAATGAGTAATACTTAATTCAGACTCTATCTCTACTAGCATTAAACCCTGTAAACTTTGTTTATAACTTTTAAAATGTAACCATTATCTGAATCATTAAATAGTACACCTAGGACTTGCACTGATAGATCTTCTACATGATAGGGCATGAACATGACACTTGGAAGCTCCATGGGCTTCCTAAGCTCTTGACTTGTTGACTCTATAAGAGGGCTTGTAGATCGTTGATTTGTTTTTTGGGATCTAAAGATGTTGCCACTTGGCACTCTCATAGAGATTTTAAAAAATCCTTTGTCATTGTGCTTGATTATACACCATTAGATCCTTGTCATGTGAATTAATGTGCACCATCAGATCTTGGTGCTTGCCTCTTTGATCCTACACGAGATTGACATTTATCACTTCTAAATTTGCTCCTACAGACATAAATGAATAATGACTTAGCATATATATAATAAAGTGTAGGGGTGACACTTGGAAATTCTATAGGGATTATGGCCTTTTGTTTTGGTCATTTTGATCAGGGCAATTATTGTGGGGGAAATGTTACAGGACTTTTATATAGGGGGAATTATTTTGAACAAAATATCTGTAATAATTTTCCTAGAGACCCAATTCTCTTGGATAAAATGTCTGAAGTAATTATATTGAAGGGTCATTTTCATCAAATAAAATATTTGAGACATAAAGTCTGAAGGAATTGGTTGAAGGGCAAAATCTCTTAGATAAAATGTTCAAAGGAATGGTTTGTAGGGATGGTATCAAAAAAGGCTGAAGGAATGATGTCTCGAACAAAATCTCTGAAGGAATGGTTTCAGAGGGAAAAGGCCTGGGATAAACATCCCGAAGGATACTTTCAAAAGGTCAAAGGGTAGGTGGGTTAAGGCTAAAGGGTCATTTTGATCAGGTAAAAATTTAAAGGTTCTACTTCATATGATAAAGGCCCATGATAAAAATTCTGAAGGGTAAGTGCAAAAGGTCCAAAGGGTCTACTTTATGGCAAAATTTCCTGAAGGATCTACTTTGTAGGGTAAAATGCTCGAGATAAAAATCTTGAAGGGTAAGTCTAGAGGGAAAATAGGTTATAAGGTTCATTTCAAAAAACCCTGAAGGACAATTCTAAAAAGCTGAAAGGTCATTTTCAAAAATCTTGAAGGGAAGGGTCATCAAACAAAAGTATTGAAGGGTAACTCTGAAGGGCAAAAGGCCATTTCAAAAATGTTGAAGATGCAAAAATTTGAAGGGTAATTTCAGGAGGCAAAGGTTTTAATTTAAAGGCTGAAGGGTAATTTGGACTGTTTGAAGGATCTACTTTGTAGGAAAAAATGCTCAAGATAACAGTCTCAAAGGGTCAAATTCATAAGGAAAAAGGCCATTTCAAAAACCTGAAGGGTAAATGCAAAAAGAGAGAAGGGCAATTACAAAAATCCAAAGGGCAAGTCTATTTCATCAGGAAAAATGTTGTGGGAAAAATGGACTGGGTAAATTATTATGAGGAAAAAGTTGTGGGGAAAAGTTGCGAATAAAATGTCCAAGGCAATAAACCTTACAAGGACAAATGACTTCAGGGAAATTATTTTGGATAAAATGTTTGACACAATAAAGCTAATAAGGACAAGTAACTTTAGGGAAATTGTTTTGGACAAAATGTCTAATGCAATAATCTTGACAAGGATGAATGGATTTAGAAAAATTATTTTGGACAAAATATATGATGTAATAATCTTGAAGGCCAATTCTCATGAAACAAAAGTTTCAAAGACAAAAGACTGAAAAAGATAAACCCAAAAATAAAAAACTCGACAAATATAAATTGCATAAGTCTCAAGAGAATAAGTCTCAAAATAATTAGGCTAAAACATGAAAAACCTACATCAACCTGGACAAAATACTCAAAAAGAGTAAACTTGAATATCAAACCCACCAGACAAAATGTCTAATACAAAATGCTTGAATAAACTCTCTGAATTGCTTAAGTCTTGAACATCAACATAATTCAAAGAAACTCCCAAAAGTGCATTAATATAGTTAGCCAAAGAAATATATATAAACACCATTTTGCCAAAGTATGAAAAGCCAATAATCAATCTTTTCTCAGATTTTACATAATCATATAAAAGAAGGCTCAAAGTTAAGAACATAATCTAAAAAAAGTGGGTAAGGGGAATGCTCTGAGCTTTCAAGAACTCAGAACCTTAGTTAGCGATCCTTAGATCAATCATGAAATGTTCCACAAAAGAATACTTAAATCAGAAACATGAAAGAGACTCCTAAGTTAATTCACACAACATACTTGCCTTCTAATTTTTTGGATCTATGTGTGTCAAATGTGGAGTTTATTTAACCCTTGATGTGAGGAGTTATTCTAAGGCTTGATGAAGCTTTAGATTTCATTCTAGTGTCTATTAAAGCTTAAAAAACAAGGGAAGCTAGGCATCCATAGCCTCGATAGAGATACCTTGGGATCTTTTTCTTCTCTTTCCATTATTTTCTCTTAATCATGATGTATGATACATTGACCTTATTTCATCATGTGAGCCTTTTGGATTTCTTTTAGATTTTATTTTACTCTTTTTGAACTAATTCATTCTTTTCTTCTTTTCTTCTTTGATGGAAAAGAGAAGAGTTAGAACCCTAGTGAACAGGTATAATTATAAAACAAATCATTAACAGAACATCACTACTAGTTGTATCTATACCAAGAATTATCACTTTCAACAAGTATTTAATGTGATAAGTGCATTTAATCTAATAAAACAAGAAAACATTCTAAATTTTTATGAAGTACTTTGAGAGCAACTTCCACATGCCTGGTAAAAGTATTCAATTGTAACACTATATAGAATGGTTCATGATTACTTACCTTTATCCTGAAGACTCAAAACATAGAAATTCTCTCAATTTTGTGAAAAAATGGGGTCTCCCTTAAGATATCAGATGTAATGATATTTTTAGATAAAAATATCAACATTTTTGGCAACCTCTATGGGATGATTTCCTGCTAATCATTTTCAATCTAGTAGCCTTATCCATTGGGCATGGAGTCAACTTCTATTCTAAAAATTCTATCCTATGGAAGAACAATTAGGATTTGAATAGACACAAACAAAAAAAAATAGATAAACAAAATAGGAAAAATAACATAACCTAAAGAAACAAAAACTCCTAATGAGTTTGACCTGTGCAGAAGCACTTATTGAAACATAAACAACTAACCTATTATTTACAAAGTTTTAAATTTTTTGGAATGAGTTCCTACCTTAAAATCAAGCTTTAATGTATATCCCATTAAATGGGATTGGTAGTTTTTCTCCATCAAGCTTAGTGATCTAGAATGCATTCATTCCTTTGTACTACGTGACGATATATAGACCACTCCATATTACATCAAATTTGGTATGCCTACCTGGTTTTGCTTTATCCACATCCCACTTAAAAACTATGCCTCCTCCATTGAAGCTCCTTGTAGATGCCTTTTTATTGAAAGTATTCTTGGTTTGTGCCTGATTTGCTTCTAAGACTTTCATTGATTGATGCATGATTTCTTCAAGCTCCATGAGTTCAGCTAGTCTCACCGTCATTTCATCATTGTCAATCAGGTCCAATTGGTGATTGAGCTCCAGAGATGGAAGCTTAATTGATAGTGGTAATCAGGCCTCTCTTCCATATAATAACATGAAATGTGAGTTACCAATGGCTCTTTTTGGAGTAATCCTATCATCCCAAAGTGATGATTTCAACTTCATGTGCCATGTTCTTTGATTGTCCTCCATTATTCATTTGATAATTCTAATCAAGTTCTTGTTGGTTAGCTAAGCTAAGATATTACCTTGGGGGTAATAATTTGAAGAAGTGCTCAAGTACACATTATTATTAATATCCCATTTAATCACTTGAGTGTCCACAAATGCCTTAGCATTATCTGATATGATGGTGAGAGGAACACTAAACCTTGAAACTATACTATCCATGAATTCTAGAATAGATGCCTTAGTGGCATCTTTTAAAACAACTACTTCAGTCCATCATATAAACTAATCCATAATTGTGAGAACCCCTTTATGACCCATATTTAATGGTGGATTGATTAGATCGATGAAATCAAATTCCCATTGAGTAAATGGTTGATCAGCTTGAATTAGTCTGAGAGGAAGGGCTACTAGCCTTTGCTTACTAGTGAAGTAAGCACACTTTTCACAATTCCTTACCCATTTGTGGGCATCCTTGAATAATTTGGGCCAATAGTAGACTCCTCTCATTATCTTAATGGTCTTAGTCCTTGAAAAAAAATGTCCTCCTAATGGTCCATCATGAAATTGCTCAAACACTTTGGGAACTTGGTCATGCTCAATGCATCTTAACAAGACTCCATTCATCTCCTTTATAAATAAAATTCCATCAATAAGAACATAAATAATTGATTAGAGTAAAAAATACCTTTTTTTTGACTATTGGAAGTCATAGGGGTATTCACTAGTCTGTAAGAAATGAGTCATATCTTGAATCTAGCTATTGAAAGAAGGTGGATTATTTGACTGAGGTGTAGTTTAAGCATACATTGTATCAGATATTGGTTCAATAGTTTTGATGTCAATAGCTAGTTTTTCACATAATCCTTTTCCCCTTAAAAAATTCATGATCATGATATCCACATTGTACTCCATAACTTTGGTGATCCATCTTGCTCATTTTTCTTTTATCTCCCTACTCAACAAAAATTCTATGATGCTCTAGTGACTCACCATTATATGTACCTTATTATTGGAGAGCATATGCCTAAATTTATTGAGTGCTTTGATCATCACATATACTTGATTCTCAAAATAAATTAATTATCTTCGTAACCTTTCAAATATTGGCTGAAGTAATAAATGGGTTGTTCAAAATCTTATTGATTATGTTGAGTCAGAATGGTTGAGATGCTTCCTTCCCCTCTAAATGTGTAGAGAATAAAGTCTTTCTCATAGTTTGGGTTGACAAGGGTAGGAGCTTGGGAAATAACCTATTTTATATCCTTGAATATATATTTTCCCTCTTGAGTCCAGCTAAAAAGAGATCCCTTCTTTAGTATTGCAGTAAGGGATTTTACCAAAAAGATGAAATTTGGTGCAAATCTTCTCACAAAGTTGATCTTCCCAAGAAAGTTTTGTAGGCCCTTTTCATGACTTGGTAGTGCCAGTACAAATATGGATCTAACTCATTCAAGGTCTATTACAAGACCTTCTTTTGACACTATGTGTCCTAGTAGCTTCCCCTCGTGTACTATAAACACTCACTTCTTTGGGTTAAGGGAAACCCCAAATTCCCCACATTGTTCAAAATTTTTTCTCAAGTGGTCCAGGTTTGCATCAACATGCTTTGAATAGACAATAATATCATCTAGATATACTAAAATTATTTCATTTATCAGACCTTTGAATGTTATATCCATGCCTCTCTAAAAATTTTCCCTTGCATTTTATAGACTAAATGACATTTTATTGTATGTGTATGTGCCCCATTTGTTGTGAAGGCAATTTTAAACTGATTTGATTCTTGTACCATAATTTAGTTATAACCTAAATAACCATCTAAAAGAGAGAATATTTTAGATCTTGATATTGTTTATAGAATTTGTTCCATAGGGGGAAGAGGACAGTGATATTTCAATGATGCTTTGTTCAGGTCTCTAAAGTTCATGCAAAACCAAATTTCACCACTTTTTTCTAACAAGGACCAAATTCTCTACCGAAGAAGAGTATTTGATAGGAAATATTATATTATCCTCTATCAATTTAGAGTGATCTTTCTTCATCAAGGGTTCAATCTTTGGATTGATAGGTCTCTATTTCTATCTGACAAGCTTTGTATTTGGGTCCAACTCTATAGTGCGCTAAGCTAAAATTGGATCAAATCCTCTTAAATCATGATAAGTCCAAAATAAATTATCATCAAACTCTTGAGATAATTAAATAAAATCATGTTTCTCTTAAATATTACATACCTTGCCTATCTTGAGAGACTTTCCTTTTGAGATGATAATAGGTTCACAATATTATTCATTGACTATAATGTTCTTCTTTTCACCTTTTAGCTAGTCATCTGAATTGAAGATATTTTTTAGTGTAACAAGACCCATGGGCAACTTGTTCATTTTCAATTAAATAATATGATCACCATATTGGTCTTGTAGCCTTGGATAATTCTTATATGAAAACTTGGCCTCTTCTCTCAAAAAATTTACAATTTGCTTGTCATTGTCGAAGACTTGCCAATTAGTTATATTATCAGGGACAAAAAGTCTTAAAATAAGCCTCACATACTGGCTATTCTTCATCTTTATTTTGACTGGTAGGTTATACTAGGACCCCACTGAGGCCATGCAGAGATCTTTATTCTGTGCCCTTGGTATCACTTGAATATTCAAAGTGGTGAAATCTTCTAATAGGTCCCAAACCCTATGTTTATAAGAACTTTAAAAATTGTTTTTAGTTACACTTTTTGATCTAACTTGGTAAACAATAAACTATTGTCATTAAATATTTATAAAAGCTTGATTGCTCTATCTTTGGCCAATTGGAGGCCTCGAATCAAGGCTTTGTATTTTGCTACATTATTAGTACAACTGAATCAAAGTTTAAATGAGTAGAAGTAGATCTCCTTTTATGGGGAGATCAATACAATTCTCTCACCTACACCATTTCTGCTTCTTGAGCCATAAGAAAAAACTACCAATCCCTTGAAGATCTTTAGCTAGTTTAATTAAATTTAGGATAATTACATCTTTTTCATGAATGCAATATGTTCCTAACCCTATTTCCTATACGTAGTCATAAGGATCAAATTGTAGGGTTGATCCCCATTTATCCAAATGAGTGTCTATAATTTCATCTATAGGTATTACATTATCTTGATCCATTTCTTCCTCTTCTTGATCTTGTAATGTATAATTCATTTCTATGGGAGGAATAGGATTGTATGGTTCTATATGATAGTTTTTAATTGGCTCAACTCTAATGTTTATTATAGTTCTATATATCATTCTATGTAGCATGTGAGACCAATCTATAGATAGGTATCCTCCCATTTTTGTAGTGAAATCTCTTGAAAGATAAATAGCAAAGTAGGGGGGAAGGTCTATGACTGAAATGTCTTACATAATTGATAGGCTTGGGCAAGAATTAATAGTGAGGTTCAGTCCCTTTATAGTTCTTACTATTTGAACAATAGTCCCATCTAATTACATCACTCTTTTATTAACAGGGGTGTATTTTATTTCCAAAGCATCAGTTATTTTCTTGGGCATTACTGAACTACTAGCCCTTGAATCTACCATGTAATTGTGTACCAGATGCTTCCCTATTATAAGTGAAAGATAGAAGGGGGAGACTTACCATTTTTGCCCATTTTATTATTAGATTTAGGTTGACATAGATTTATTGTAGGTGTAGGCCCCTTGGCTAAAACCTTTTCTGATATCTAGAGATTCTCTAGAGCCTCTTGTAGTAAGTCCCTTTGTGCTGGTATATATAGTGCTTCCAACATAGTGATGTTTAGATTAGTCTTCTTCATTTGATTAACTATTCTAAAAGGGATATTACCAACCTCTATTGGTGATTTTATAGGGGATGCATCCTCTTTTATAAGATTTGGAGTGGGCACCTTTGCTTTGAATTGATTTGTAGGTACAAAGGGCAGCCTTTACACTATGTTGCTCTTTGTTGGTTCTGCTACAACTTTAGAAGTTAAAGCTTGCTCTACCTTAGGGGCTGATTAGCTTCTATTGCTATTTTTTTAGAATGTGTATTAGCTTCTATATGACCTCTACCATTGAAAAATGCTTCATCTTGGCTTATCCCATCGAAGTCATCCTCCTGCCAATTTAAAAGAGTTGCTTCACTTTGAGTAGGTTCTTATGTGGCTGCTTGTTAGAAAGTAGATTCTTATTGCTATCCTTGCATGATTGCTATGCCTTACACTATCAAGGCTTGATTGATTACACCATTGGGGTAAGTGTTTTGATTATAGGGATGATTTCAAGAATAACACCACTTGTACTCTTGAGCTAAATTATTTTGAATAGGGACAATGACTTTGGAAGCTCCTAGTGTCAGTAAAACACAAATGTTTGGAGGTCTTAGCTGTGAATTTTATCCCCATTACTCATTTTTGCCTTGATATGACTACTTATCTCCCTGGTATGGTTTCCTATCCCTTGATATGCAGGGTTAGATGGAAAAAAAAGTTTGTAGTTTTAGGCTTGCTACCTTTTCATTGCCACTAACTCATTTCCAAAACTCTCAAGTAATGACTTTACCGTATATAGATTATCCAAAGGTGTAGGAGTCAAATTAGGTGCCTTTATCATAGTGGGAATTGGAGCAAGTACAGGTGGAGAAATAGGGGATAGTTTTAGAAATAGAGGAATTGGTGCCTTGGTGCAATTTTCTCAACTTAGATTAAATAATTTTCTACCCTTATTGTAATATCATAAGCTACAAGAAGTGTGGTACCACCCATTGACTGAATCATCATAGCTATATTAGTGTTGAGGGATTTAAGTAATATAAGAAGGCATTATTTGCATTGGATTTGACCAAGACTAGGATCCTATTTCAAGTCTTCTAAAATGGTAATTAAAATTAATTATTTGTTCATGAGGAGCTCGTTGAATAGTAGTTAACTATTCAACCAAGTAAAAGTGGTCACTTTTGTCTTCAAAATAGGTACATAACATAGTGCCTAACTCATCCCAAACTTCAATTGAGCTAAGAACAAGGCCTCTGTACCATTATAAATCTTTACCCTTGAAAGAAGAGACTAAAAGTCTAATTGTAACATTGTCTTAGACCATGTTATGGATTGAATAGAGGTTAGCAATATCTTGTATGTGCTTTAAAGTAGTGGTAGAGGTTTTACCAATAAAATATGGTAGGCTTTTTAAGGCCAAGACTAATATGTCATCATGTTAGGCTAATCAAAGTGGACAAATTGTATTAAAATCTATGAAATTTAGATTTATAACCATTACTGGAGGTATAAAATTGATAAGAGTTACCACTTGGGATGGGAAAATAACTGTACGATATACCTTAGGCTAGGGTGATTACTTTTGATCTCTTTTTAGATGGAAATGATAATTCTAAAAAATCAGCCCTCTTACCTTTAGTAGATGATCTTGTTTGTTTGTTTGGCATACATCACCTTGAAATTGTGAGTCTGTAATCAAGTGGAGTCACCAGGTACTTTGATATTTGCATGAAAATCATACAATGCTTACTGAGAATAACACCAATCTCTGTGCAATTTTTGGGTCCCATCGAGCGTGACAAAAATTATTATCACATAGGATTACACCTGTCTTGATCCTATAGCTTGTTATGCAATTACCTAATGATATAATGGAAAAACCTCTAAAGCTATGAGACCTTGGCAATTTGATATTAATCTCTAGAGAATGCTGACTTCCTTTCACTAAATCTAAAGCAAACTGATAAGATACTAGTTTTATGGAAATCTCTCTCTCTAGTACTTTTGAATCCTAAACTAGGGTTTTGATGGGGAAAGGGTTGAAGAATTGAAATTTGTAGGAAACTAAAAATATGGTGATTGCACCAAATATTTTATAGTGGATTTTAAGGCTTTCTTGATAAACACAATAGATCAAAAAATATGTTGAATTTGTTTTAGCATAGACTCATACAAACATAAATTAGAGGTAGTATTTTAGCTATTTTTACAAAAGGGAAAGAGATATTTATTCCAAACAATATTTTCAAGAGGGTTAAATACCATAGATGAATTTATTGAAACTAAAACAAAGAGACAAGGATTCCAAAAATAATCAAATAACTTGCACACACACATGGATCTCTCAAGACAGTAAAGGCAAATCTTTAACTTTATTTCTCTCCAAAGGTTACAACTTGTAGTAAATACATTCAAAATATAAAAAATATAACTAAAAAGAAAAAGGTAGACTGGGCCATAGGGTCTACCCAATTTTATAAAAAATATCTCTAAGATGAGATGTAGTTGTCCAACTTGAATACCCAATTAAAGATCATGTAGATATGAAATATTCATGTAAAAGAGGCAAGTTTTTCTATTTATGACATCTTAGATTTATGGAATGGATAAAAAATGGCATGCATGAGTTGAGAGTGATCTTTGACATATCATGGTGTGGCTGAACTATAGATGTTGAGGTGGCATTAGAAGTTGTAGCTTAAGACTACTTTCATATAGAAGTGGCTAAAAATAGCCTCTTCATGCAAAAAGAGGTGAGTTTTATTGGCTTGACTGAGGAGTCTTGCATGTTCATCCCTAGTCATTTGGAAGTTTATCTTTAAATATATCTACCTCAATGAGCAATAATTAACTTAGATTCTATGTTTGCTAGCATCAAGCCCTGTAACTCTATTTATAACTTTAAAAATGTGATCATTGTTTGAATAATTGAAAATTCTACCTAGGACTCACATTGTTAGATCTTCTACATGATAGGGTATGAGCGTGACACTTGGAAGATCCACAGGCTTCCTGAGCTCTTGACTTATTAAATATGTGGGAGGGCTTATAGATCATTAATTTACTATTTGGGATCTCGATATGTTGCCACTTGGTACTCTCATATAGATTTTAAAAAAGCCTTTATCACTATTCTTGACTATGCACCATTAGATCCTTGGCACATGAATTAACATACACCATCAGATCTCGGTGCTTGACTATTTGACCCTACATAAGATTAACATCTGTCACTTTTGGATTCACTCCTACAAACATAATTGAACAATGACTTAGAATATATATATAAAATAAAGTGTAGGGGTATCACTTGGAAATTTCACAAGGATTGTGGGCTATTATTTCAATCATTTTGGTCGGGGCAATTGTCATAGAGGAAATGTTGTAGGACTTCTATGTGAGGGAATTATTTTAGACAAAATGTCTGCAAAACTTTTCTAAAAAACCCAATTCTCTTAGATAAAAAGTCCAAAGCAATTATTTTGAAGGGTCATTTTTGTTGGATAAAATGTTTGAGACATAAAGTTTGAAGAAATTGGTCGAAAGGGAAAATCTCTCAGACAAAATATCTAAAGGAATGGTTCACAAGGATGGTCTAAAAAAAGGTTGAAGGAATGATGTCTCAAACAAAATGTCCAAGGGAATGGTTTCAGAGGGCAAAGGCCCAGGACACACGTCTGTAAGGATAATTTAAAAAGGCGAAAGGGTACTTTCAAAAAGGCTAAAAGGTAGGTGGGTTAAGGCCGAAGGGTCATTCTGATCAGGAAAAAATTTGAAGGGTCTACTTCATAGGGCATATCATCCATGACAAAATCCCTGAAGGATTTACTCTATAGGATAAAGGCCCATGACAAAAATCCTGAAGGGTAAGTTTAAAAGGTCTGAAGGGTCTACTTTGTGGCAAAAATGCTTAAAGGATCTACTTCGTAGGGTAAAATGATTGAGACAAAAATCTTGAAGGGTAAGTCTAGAGGGCAAAGGGGTTAGAAGGTTCATTTCAAAAAAGATTAAAGGGAAATTCCAAAAAGTTGAAAGGTCATTTACAAAAATCTTAAAGGGCAGGGTCATCAAACAAAAGTCCTGAAGGGTAATTCTGAAGGGCAAAAGGCCATTTTAAAAAATCTGAAGAGCAATTTCAAAAAGGCCAAAGATACAAAAAGATGAAGGGAAATTCTAGGGGGTAAAGGGTTTACTTCAAAATACTGAAGGGTAATTTTGATTGTCTGAAGGATCTACTTCATAGGGAAAGATGCCTAGGACAAAAGTCTTAAAGGGTTAACTTTGTAAGGCAAAAGGCCATTTAAAAAACTTGAATCTCAAATGCAAAAGGGTGAAGGGAAATTATAAACATATGGAGGGCAAGTCTATTCCATTGGGTAAAATGTTACAGGGAAAATGGATTGGGTAAATTGTTGTGGGGAAAAGGTTGTGAAAAAAATGTTTGAGGTAATAAACTTGACAAAGACAAATGATTTTAGGGAAATTATTTTGAATAAAATGTCTGATGCAATAAACCTGAGAAGGACAAATGACTTTAGGGAAATTGTTTCAGATAAAATGTTTGATGCGAGAATCCAAACAAGGATGAATGGCTTCAAGGAAATTGTTTTGGACAAAATATTCAATACAATAATCCCAAAGATCAATTCTTGGGGAACAAAAGTTCTAAATATAAAATCCCAAGAAAGATAAACCCAAAATAAAAAACCTGACAAAGACAAATTGCATAAGTCTCAAGAGAATAGGTCCCAAAAGAATTAGGCTAAAAACATGAAAAACTTGCATCAACCTAGATAAAATACCCAAAAAGAGTAAATCTAAATATCAAACCTATTGGATAAAATGTCTAATACAAAATGATCAAATAAACTCTTTGAATTACTTAAGTCCTAAACATCTACATATTTCAAAGAAAATCTCAAAGTGCATTAATATAGTTAGCCTAGGAAATATATATAAAACACCATTTTTCCAAACAATGAAAAGTAAATAATTAGTCTTTTCTCATATTTTACATAATCATATAGAAGAAGGCTCAAAGTTAAGACCATAATCTAAAAAAAGTGGGTAAGGGGAATGTTCCTAAGTATTAAAGAACCCATAACCTTGGTTATTAGTCCTTAACTTTGATCCAAAACTTAGAAGTTTTGATTGATAGATATTTCAAGAACATGAAAATAACATAGTACCAATGAATTCTCTGAGAAGAGATGTTTTATTACTCAAGATCGCAATACAACTATATGCTTATCTCTGGGAAGAGATTTTTGATTTCCATTTTGAGTTAAATATTCATTTATACACATTTTGAGAGTAGGAGGATGTGGAAGGTCACCAATCTTGAGGGAGATTAAGTGGTTTGACTTCTATGATTTAAAACAATATATAATTCAAGGAATTACTTTTTTTAGAAACTTACTATTTTTAGACTGCATTACTAAAATTGAAATTTGGGGCACTTTCATTGGGGTTTAGAGGGTTAAAAACCATTAAGCAAAGCTTTGTGCCATATCACCATTTTCTCCTCATTCTTATCTTTCCAATGGTTCAAACAGGGAGTCAATTGAAGCTACAATGCAAAAGTTATGGCTCCCAAAAGTTTCATCATCAATTGGGGTAGAACCATCGCTTGAATTGTCATTTGAATTATTGCCTGAATCATTCCTCCCTCTTTGAGAAGTAATGGTCCCCATATCATAAATATTCCTCATCAAGTGTGGTATTTGTGTCTTAATTTTATTCTCTATAAGCTAGTCACCTTGGTGGCTAAGCTGGCCCCATTTAACTACATGATAAAGTGAAATAGAGCGTCCTCTTGTTATCTTCATCTAGGTGTCCACAATCTGATCTTCCTCCACTAGAGAAAAAATTTGTGGATCAAGCTCATTAATGTCTAATTGTTTTGCTATGAATAAAGTATCTAATAGAGGTGGATGATATGGTTTGATGAGCTTCATGTTGAATATTAGATGCAGACCAAGGTAGGTTGGTAGGTTCAACTCAAAAGCATTTTCTCCAACTTTTTTGGTGATGGTGTAGGGACCATATCATAGAGGGGAAATTTTTTTATGTGGGCCTACAAGTCATTTATTTTGAAGCTACAACTAAACCTTGTCACCCATAAAAAAATGGATTACAATCCTATGTTTGTCATGGTATCGCTTATACTTTTGATTCATCTTCTCCAAGATGTCATGAACTTGCTACTGGATGTGTTGCATTTGTTCAATGAACTTTATTGCTTTTGCTGCCTCAGATATTTCATGAGGTGTGTATTCCATGGTGGAGAATATAACGACTATATCAATTAGTTCCATGGGTTATAACTTGAAGCATACTTGGAATGGACTGTGCTTGGTCAAGCTGTGTAGGGCCTAATTATATTCATGTTGTATGAAAAGAAGCCCCTCATCTCATGTGCATGGATGTTTGGAGTGAAACATCTAAATCATGTGAAAAATCAAGTGGTTTACCACTTCTATCTAACCATCAGTCTGTGGACTTCATCAACTTGGTATCCATCATCTTCCATAGAGTGGACTAGAAGATGCTCAGGAACTGCTATCTCGATTTGAGATAATGGACTTGGGGAGACCAAAATGGAGCCATACATGACTAAAATATAGTTGAGCAGTTTCCTTAGTAGATATATTTGTCTTACAAGAAATCATGATAGCCATTTTTGAAAAATGATTAACTACAACAAAAATAAAGTTTGCCATGTTTTGAAGTAGGAAAACCTAAGAGAAAATCCATTGAGATAGATTCCCAAGTCCTGGTTGGTTCTGGCAATGGCATATACAATCCTTGCTTCTTATTTGTTGGCTTGGCTATCACACATGGGGTGTAATATTTGAGGTACCTTTCCACATAATTTCTCATATGGGGCCATTATAAGTGTTTTTAAAGAACTACCAATGTCTTTTCTTCACCAAAATTGATCTCAAATCTAGCTATCACAAAATTCCCATTGATCCCATTGATGTCTAGAAGACTGAATTCAAATCTAAGAAGGGGCTCTTCAAATGGTTGGTTATGACTTTTGGCTTAACTAACACACCTAAAACCTTCATGAGGATGATGGATGACATCTTGTGACCCTTCACCTACTCATTTTTGGTTGTCTACCTGGATGACATACTCATCTACAATAGAACATGGGAGGAACATCTGCAACATGTTCATAACATGCTTCAAACTCTTCAAGATCATAAGTTGTATGCAAATATTGACAAATGCACATTTAGGATGAAAAAAATTTAGTACCTAGGGTACATTGTGAATGAGTAAGGGGTCCATGTCGATCCAGAGAAGATTCGGGTTATTTAAGAATGGCCTACACTAAGGACCCTCATAGAACTTCATAGCTTCTTGGGTCTTGCAAATTTCTATCACAAGTTTGTTCTTGGATTCTCACATGTTTCTTGGCCACTAATCAATCATGAAGTGTGCCATATAATAATACTTAAATCATAAACATGAAAGATACTCCTAAGTTAATTCACACAACATACTTACCTTTTAATTTCTTAGATCTGTGTGTGTCAAATGTGTAGTTTATTTAACCGTTGCTGTGATGAGTTCTTCTAAGGCTTGATGAAGCTTTAAGTTTCATTCTAGTGTCTATTAAAGATTAAAAAACAAGGGAAGCTTAGGCATTGCTCTGCTACTAGCCAGGCATCCATAGCCCTAGTAGAGATACCTTGGGATCTTTTTCTTCTCTTTCTATTATTTTCTATTAATCATGATGCATGATACATTGACCTTATTTCATCGTGTGAGCATTTTATTTTATTTTGATCTTTTTGAACTTATTGGTTCTTTTATTCTTTATTTTATTCTTGAATAGAAAAGATAAGAGCTAGAACCCCAGTGAGCTGGTATAATTATAAAAAAATCATTACAAGAACATCCCTGCCAGCTACATCTATACCAAGAATTATCACTTCCAACAAGTATTTAATGTGATATGTGCATTTGTTTCAATAAAATAAGAAAAATTTCTAAATTTGTATGAAGTACTCTAAGAGCAAATTCCACATACCTAGTAAAGGTATTCAATTATGACACTATCTAGAATGGTTCATGATTACTTACCTTTATCTTAAAGACTCAAAACACAAAAATTCTCCCAATTTTGTGAATAAAGGGGTTCTCCCTTAGGATATCAAATGTAATTATATTTTTGAGATAAAAAAATCAACATGTATATTTTGTCAAAAATCACATAAAGTGTGGAGAGAAAAAATAATGGCTAAAACATGAGTCAAATAGTGGTATCACCACTCAAATGGTGAAATCACCTAACAAACAAAGAAGGTACAAAAATGGTGAATTCACTAGAAATAATGAGGTCATCTTATTAAATGATGGGAGTGACCTACATAATAACAAAGTCATAGAACCAAGAAGGAAAATAGTAGGATCTCCATGCAGATTAATGAAGAGTCTCTATAGAATGATGAAGTTAATAAGGGAAAATTGGTGAGGTTACTAAAAATGGCAAACAGTCCAGGAGAAAGGGGAAACTAGGATAGAAAAACAAAATTCTAAGTCCAAAACTAGAATAAAATGGTAAATTGATCAACATGAATAAAAATATACAAGTGAACGACTTGATTCTGTTTGGTTTATGAGATGTAGTAGTGAGTAGGAGTTGTGACAGTGCACGATCAATGGTCATGAATATTATGCCAACCCAAGATCATGATAGATGAGATAGTGGGGATCTTAGAGGTATTGGATTTATGGCATATAGCCTAACTACTAGTTATTCAAGCTGATCATGCATATTTATTAATTCTAGTTGATCATTGGCATTCCAATACTTCTACATTTAACCTACTTACTAGAGAGGCCACTATGACCTTAGAGGAGGTGCACAAGATATAATGAATGCCTATTCAAGTTTGATAGATCTATTAGATGTCAGAGGGTAAGATAATGGTATTAGAGGATCTTATTGGTGTGATGGATCTTATGATTCTAGAGGGATCTATTGATATTGATGCTTTAAAAGACCTAGCTTGGCCTCCAACAATTGTTTTAAGAGTAACACCACCTCCACCATAGGGTTTAGTACCCCAAGAGGTATTAATCCTGATGGATCTTGTCAATAACCTCTTCCTACCTAATAAGAGCATATGATTGTTTCATATTGGGATCATAGGATTGGTTAGAGATATGTTGGATTTCACCACTCAATTTTCATGAGTTCTCATGATATTGGCCCAGTTATAACATGAATTGTATATGATTACTTATCAAAAGGGCCATAGTATTGGACACATCACTCTATTCTAGGTCTGGGCCTAAGAACACACTGATATAGAATGACTAGTTGATCAATGGTTATAGAGTGGACCTGAGGATCCTCTGGCTTATGGTTGGTTCTAGATGGGAACAGAGCTATGAGCCCACTAAGGAGACTTGTATTTTTATAGGTGAGCCATTTATGAGATGGTAGATGGTGACTTCATTTGGTAGCCTTATATGGCAATATAGTTTGGCTCAATAAAGGATGGATTCATGACCACATATATGCTGGAAACATGTTATATTACAAGTCAACATGACTTCATCATGGAGAGGTATAGGCCTAATCATGTATAATGATAGTTTTCTTCTAGTAGGATGTGCCAAAGGGGCCCTAATTCTTTGCACATATCACATGAGAGATCAAAGAGTGGGGGATAACAATACTGAAAGCCCTAGATATTAATAGTTTTGATATGGTACATCCTATAGTATGAGCTTATATGGGTGGGGTTATATATGTCAGCATGATAGATGCCTATATAACATGATGGGTGGGATTTTGACCCATTTGACCAGGCAACATAAGAGAGTACACTAGAGGAAGGATGTAGGTTAAGCATAGGCACATGCATAAATACATAGACAAGTTCTCATATAATAGGTGATACCACAAGATATCCATTTATAAATTATTTAGGTTTTAGTGTAGTAGTTGGTGTAATAGGTTATTTAGATTCATGTGGAACATATAACACATTAGCCTTTACAACTCCCATTTGAACATGGTGGTGATGGGGATGGAGACATATATGGGAATGGGGATGGTGGATAGGGTCCTTAGGTAGATATAGAGATGGCTGAGGCAACATGCGGTGCCTCATGATAAGATATAAGTATAGGAGAGGTTGGGACCTCTAGGACAAGAGGTGGTATAGGTATAGGGGAGGCTAGGACCTCTGACACATGGAGATCAGTAGATGATAAAACACTTATTAATAGGCTATAGTGTGAGATCATAACACATTTATTAGATATTATAGTCCTAGAATAAGATGTGTTTGGGATACAAGCTAAGTTAGTTATTATAGACATCTAAAATTGGACACAACTTGTTTTTGATTGGAATTCAGATGGATTCCTACCAATCATTACAAATAAGCCTAGGAAATCACTAAACATCCCAAATCTACTTGTGCATCATTCATCAAATCTCACAATCATGTTGAGACATCCCTAATTGGGGTATTCTATCATATGTAATAATAACCTCTCATGGAGTCATTCCTATTCACCTTATGACATCACAACTATCAATTTGGACTATAAATCTATTAAGTGGAGCACATGAAAAAATATCAAATATTGAAATAGTTAAAGTGATAAAAAAATCAACTAACAAGCCAAAGAAGATTAAATGCCTAGTTTAATTATCCATTTGAAATTAATGAATATCTAAAATAGAAAATTCAAAAATTCTAAATTTTCAAGCCTTTCATCATTGCCTTGATGAGTTGTTAAACTCTTTGAAAATATCTTAACATATCTAATTTGAGATCCATGCCTAGTAATTACAAATCATAATTACTTGACAACTATTAACTCAACTGGAGTTAGTTTTAACTCACCTAAGTTTTGTTTGAACCCATTATAAGCCTAAACTTAACCTTAACTCACCTTGGGTGGGAGTTAATTCCTAAGGCTGTAAATACAAGGCCATACCCCTTTATTTCTAAGCTTAGATATTGGAGAGTTGTTATGTAGGATTTACTCCATGAGACTCAAACAAGTAGTGTTACAATGCCCAAATCTTAAGCCAAGTAACATCAAAGCCAAGGTGCCAAGGAGAGAAGGAGCCAAACAACCTCCATTGTCAAATACTTCTTGATGCACAAACTGAGTAAACCATTCAACAAGTCATTTGGGAGTTCCAAGGAAGGTAAAAGAGTTGTTTCTTTTATGTTTTTATTGTGCTTTCATTTAATTTTGTTACCTAAGCTCTCCCTAGTGTCTACGCTAGAGGTGTTAGGATTTTAGTGTGTTTATTTCATTTATTTTATGAGACTAACACAAGACTAACCTCCCTTCTATTATAAATTCATTGATCATATGTTGGTGCCTGATGGGACACATACCCCACAAAGTTGCTCCTAAGGCCTTTTAGATCACTCTTCTAATAATTTTTATGTAAAAATTTAAGCTTGATGATCAAAACAGGTGAAAATTGAAGGCAAAAGGACATTTTAATGGAAGTCATGAAGTTTCTCTATGCAGTCATGGTTTTGCTCTTTGGAATCATGATATTGTCACAATATTGCTACTCACACTGTTTCAATTTTGTCATAACTATTACATTTTTATGCCTAACTAGTAATGTTTTTGCTAACCATTTCATTCTTGCAAGTTAACTTGTGATATTATAATATTGTGAACTTGAAAGTCATGCTATCACAATAAGTTTTGTGAACTTGAAAGTCATGATATCACAATAAGTTTAGTGATATTTAATGAAGTTTAATGATATTTCATTAAACTGCTAGCAATTAGGCTAACCATTGTGTGCTAAGTTGTAATATCATGACTCTTAGAATAGTGATATTGCCTTTATCTTAGTGATTTTACACTTAGAGTAGTGATATTACTTTAAATGCTCTATTTTCATGCAAGTTGTGATTTATGCTAATAGTCATGGTTTTGAAAAGAGAATTCTGGTATTGCTCTATGTTTCTATAGTTTTTCATTGTGTGTAAAAAACCAAAAACCCAAGAGCAAGATTTGGGAAGTCATTTGTTCACCCACAATGTGATTTTAAGCACAAGGACTCCCTAACATGTTTTGCAAGACCCAAAGTCCACAAGGAGACATTTAAAACACTTATAACTTGCAAATTTCACATTTCAAATTGGTGTTTTAATAATTTTTTTACTTAAATTATTTTCATTTTATTTAAAGCTTTCAACAACAAATGCCAAGGGGCCCAAACTTCACAACACATTTCCTTTTGATGCAATAAAATGAAATTTCACATTAGATTAGATAATTGTTAAGCGTTTTTCATTTTATGCTTGTTTGTTGAAGTTATTTATTTTTAGAAAAATGAGTGATACATGTATGCTCTCCCCTATCCCCTTTAGGGAACTTGGGTTATCAAAAGCGCTCATTCTTTGCCTTTTTCGCTTTAGTCGAAAAGAGAGAAAAGAAAATTGCTAAAGCCCTCCCCAAATCCATATGGTTTGGGTGACCCCAAAATGACATAAAGTCTTTTCACTTGTCTTTGTTTTTATGCATTTTATTTTATGAGTAGGAGTTCATCATCTCCTCATGAATTATTTAGGGAAGCATTGATTTGGGAATTCATCTCCTGATTTCAACCTCACTCTATGGTGGGGTATATAAATTAAGGGTGACTCACTAGGATGCTTGTTTTGAGTGATTAAAATAAGCTTCATTATTGGTATGCAACCTCAAAAAGTATGGGCAACTAAGACATCACACTACACTAAACAAGTGACATATGTAGTAGTTGTGAAAAGGACAAGAAATTTTCACAACAAGCTAGTTGACATAGATCTAAATGATGTGATTGCATCTCTAGTGTTAGCCACACTTGGGACCATATATAAAAAAGCAAAAATTGATAGTTTAGAATAACCCCACTTACTATAGACATACTATTAATGTAGAGTGAGTAGCTCAAAGTTCCATGTCATAGTACAAAATCTTGAGAGAAGAGAGTGTCTAAAAACCCTATTTTTCATGCACTATTACTTTTTTGATTAACAATTAAAATCCTCTTAAGAGTGATTATATTGATGGGATTCAACAATACTATGCAACCTTGTCAGTTTTAGGATTTAAGATGTTACACTTAGGTGTTTATGTCAGTTTTAACTTTCCTTGCTTGGTTTTGAGTCAAACTATCTACTTTTGTTTACCGAACCATGTCCAAAATGAGTATTATGCTATACATTTGACACCATACCTTTGCCTTAGACAAACCTTTATGTGTGTCATTTAGTTGAAATGAGCATCGTTACATTACTCAATTCATTCAAAGTTATTATTTCTTAGAGTCTTGAAAAAAACATTTGCCACATATTTAGAGCATGATAACATCATTACGCCTCTCAAATTATTTTAAAGACTTGTTTCCTTATGTCTAAAATTCTAATTTCCAAACCAACTCCACATGTGCCTTTTGGATTTTTACCTAGTATCGTTATGCCACTCATTCTTGTCTAGCTTGTTGTCTATTTATAGAAGCCTAGTTTCCTAAATTGAGTTTGAAATTAGCCTTAACAAGTTCAAATCCAAACATTAATCAATTTATACCTATGCCTCATGTAATTTTGGCCTAGACATTGATTTTTCACTTTTGGGTTATGTAACTTAGGTTAATTCTTTATTCAATTTGAAAATTATTGTTTGTGGCTAAATTTTGGGGAAGTGGTTGATCTTCCATTTTCCTATTATTTCATGCCTTATACTAACTGACTAAGTTCATATTTAAATTTTAATGCCTAGTTTATGTCAAAGTGTTTCAAATTTGTTAGATTAAATCTCTTACCTTGTTTTGTTTAAAGTCTAGCTTTTGTGCCTTTTCTAAAAGACCTAGCAATACCTATTTTGAGCCTTCTCCAAAAGATCTAGCAATTTTTTTTTTCTTTAGATTAGAATTATTTAAAACTCTTTGTACCTAGAGTTTGGCATTCTAATTTTATTCATCCACTTGACCTTTTGTGTAATACATTTGATGTTAGACATTGACGTTAGACTATTTTATACCAAGTTGTAGCACATACCTTTTTGGAGATACAGCTCCACTTTTTAGACCAAGTTAGACCAAGTTCAAACCATTTGTCCTTAAGACATTATTTTCAAATTTTATAGAACTCTAAGCCTATTTTTGTAGAACATTCATCATCGATTTGAATATGTCTCACTATACTCATAACGGAGCCAAACACAATCTCAAATCCCATATATGATAATGTGGTCGCACAAGATGACTTTGTTCAAGACCCTTATGGTGATGATGTAGTTTTTGAGATGGATCCTTATTCTCCTTACAATACTCGATCTAGGGAATAAATCTAAGATCCTATAAATCACTATTTTGTCAACATGACTCCATACTTGAAGCAGGACTAAGAACAAATAGTGCAGTACCTTGATAACATACCTTCAGTTGTAGGCCAAGTTCAATAATAACCATATTATGTTATGATGCTATCAACATATAATATTTATTTGTTTGATCTTTACTTGCTTGCAAATAAGGATGAAGTTTTAATCATAACCATAGAGGTAGGGGCCATGTTTCTAGTAGACTTCCCCCCATGTTAATTTGCCTAGTCTAGGTAGAGTTCCTTTAACTATGCCTTATACTCAAACCATTGAGAAGGCCTCTTCTATCAATCCTCAAGTGCTCATGATGATGTCATATATAAACCCCAATATGCTTGTCATAAGAAAGGGTTTCATGGAGTACCATTTTATACAAATGTAGATATCATACCAAACCTATTTAAACTTAGTGCATAATTTTAATAACATGGCCATGTAAAATGCTGCACTCATAGAGTTATATCCTTTATAAAGTATTAATCAAATTAATAGGCTAATAAAATTTAGGGATAGACCCATTAGTTCAAATCACTTTAGTTGGAGACATGTTCAATGCCCCATCTATTGAAAAAGTGTCTATTGATTTTGCATAGACTAATGTGCCAAACATAGTGGATATCACATAAGTGTCATCCAATCCAGTCCAAAGTGGTTTAATTGCAAAAAAAACTAGTATATAAATAAATGTGCCTTAGTTAACACCATGATTTGTTCACAAAAATATGGGGTAAGAACTTCTACGTCCTAACCACAATAATCTACCTCTAATCCTCAACCAACTCCTTCTTCAAACACACAACCACAAGGACTAAGTAGTCAAATGCCAACTAGTGCCTTGCGTAAAAATGTGATGAGTGTTACTACACCTGAATATGATATGCCTAAAATTCCACAATAATAGGCACAATCCAATATACCAATGCAACAGAGGAAAAACATTTTGCCACCTCAACAGGGGGCAACAAATGTTCCATCTCATCAGGTAGTGATAAATATACCTTAATAGTTGTAGACTAAGATGCCTTTAAAATCAAAAAAATTATATAATCAATAAAATATGTCCATTTTTTAGTGATAAATTCCAAACCTAAAATAAACATTTACTTCACAAGTGTTTGCACAACCAAGAGGTACTACTGTCCAACAGGTACCAATCAAGGAATAATTGCCTTTCACTCCATACGTGCCATAAATTTAGTAACAACGCCTTGTTTCACAATAGGTTCCCCTTATTTAGTAAGGTTTGAATAGTCATCAACAAATCCCTACTCAACCATAATAGGGACAATACTTTACCCCAAGCCACATCCTTCCATCTCAACCATAATTCCCCCAAAACTAGGCCTATATACTGAATCCAAACCAAAATATTGCACTTCAACATGTGCAATTCCAACAATCACATCATAACTTATGAATGGATATTCCTAATCAGTTCCATAAACAAGCCAACATCCCATAACAAACCATGAATCCATTATACCCCAATCAAGTTAATCCACCTTCGACCACCTAGCCTCCACCTTAAGCCAATATTCTATCCAACTTTTTAGCATAAAAACTGTAACAAATGAAGGATACAATTACTACCATTGAAGTTGAGTAACAAGCCAATAAATTCAAATTAGATGACATATGTTATTTCCCCTTCAACATGAAGTCTCTATAGACACCATTTCCTTTAGGGTATGAACCACCAAAATTTGATAAATACAAGGGTAAAGGAGACCCTAAGGCCCATTTAACTGAATTCTTTGTTGCTTTCTAGCCAATGGCTTATAATGACATATACCTATTGATATTTTTGTCCTAAAAATGTCAAAATATCAAGTACCCTAAGGGAAACCCATTAATTTTTTTTAAAATGCCTTAAATTGACCCAAAACACCCATTTTCTTAAGCTTATAGAATTCAAAGATTAGACTACAATTTGCAGTTTACAAATTTACATATTGCTTCCTAGACTCCAGATCCTGCAAAGCATTAGCCAATAGAAATTGGAGATCTTATTAATTTCAATTTGTAAAATTGAAAATTATAGCCAAACCTTGATTCTCGCAAAGCATTAGCCAATGGAAACTAGAACCCCACTCACAATTTACAATTTGCAAAATTACAAATTGCAAGTGGAGTTTCACTTCCCACCAACCAAATACCTCATAAAAACTAGAACTCAAACTATAATTTGAAATTTTACAAATTGTAAATTGCAATTAGAGTTTCACTTCCCATGTAACACTCCAACTATAAACCAAAACTTAGAGAGGAATTTGAAATTTGTAAAATTATAAATTACAATCTAGGTTTTGCTTCTCACCAAGCACCTTCCCTATAGAGTTTGAAACCCCAAATGCAATTTGCAATTTAAAAAATTGTAAATTGTTTCATAGGTTCTACCTTCCCATTTTCAAAGGGTCAACTTAGGCTAGCCCATGAAATCCAAAGTTCAACATGCAATTAACAAATTGTAAAATTGTGAAATTACTTGTGGACTTCCCATCTCTACCAACCACCACTTTGGGGAATTAATTATACGAAACTGTAATTTATATAAATAGAATTAGGGTTTTATTAATTCATTATTTAAACTTACTAATCATTTTTGGAACTCCATGCCTCAATTTTTGACCCTGCAATTCATGACCTCGAGCCACACTTCAAATCTCACACCAAATGTGATGCCATTGACACCCTACATGATACTTCATTCCACCTCCTTACATTTTTAAGCCATCTTTCCTAAAATTTGAGCTTGTTTGAGTTATTTTCATTCTTTGTAATGCTATTTTTAGATTAAATTGAAATTACTAGGGTTTCATTACTTATTTAGGCATCATTAGGGGTTTAGGGTTTTCATCATGGTGTTTTAGAGGCTCCTTGTGTGTTTTATTTTCCCAAGAAGTCATCTTTTCCAAGGTTTTCCTCAAACACCTAGGGTTTGCCAAAATTTCATATAACCAGGTGAATATACTAGTAAATACTCTCAAAAATAGGCAAATATTCCTTATAAGATCCCTTCATAGTCCATATTGACTTTTGACCTATAATTTGCACATCCTATCTGCACCGAGGATATATACTTGTAGTTATAACTCCATAGTTCCACAGAGTTTTCTGTTACTTAGAATAACTCCAAGTTCCTCCAGAGTTTCCACTTAAAATTTGCACCTTGAATCTTTGTTAGAGATTTAAACCTACTTTTACAACTCCATTTTCCCACAAATGTTTCACCTACCCAAAATAAATCCATGTTCTATTGGAGCACTTGCATCTAGCACCGACATATCCTACCAAATTTGTAGTTGGTTTTCCCTCAACATTCTCTCTAGAATCCATGTCTAGGAAAGAGATTAAATTCAAGTCTAAAGGACCTAGTGTCACTCTCAGTCTAGAATCCAACACAATTGAGATTATAGACATAGACATAGGTTACATTGACCTAGGTGACATCTAGACCATGATCAATGATAAATTCAATAACAACTAGATCTAGAGCATTTATGACTCTAAATTTTTCCAAGAAATAGCTTTCCCCTTGATTGTATAAATCCTTGAGTTAGTACTTACACTAGCACAACATTATGATGTTAATAAGAGAGAGGTGATAAATGATGAAGGGGAAAGGATTCTAAATCTGGACCTAGATTTTATTGATTCCATGCTTATGATACCAAAATTTGATATTTATTTAGATATAACTCCAGAATCATCCAAAAAATTCTATCAAAACAAAAAAATTAGATGCCAAAGAGTAATCAACAAGCAGTGGCTAAGGATCTCTAAGGTTGTATCCACCAAATTTACTAAGACATTGGCAAGGATTTATTCTAATGATGAGGTAAGAGATATACTTATATTACTACATAGGATCACTAGTACCCCTGATGCAAAGAGCTTCTAAGATTAGATGTATCAATATATATGGGTCATCCATGAGAACTAAAAATACATCCATAGGGCACAACGCATCAGTAACTCCCTCCACAAGTAGTTGATGGAGGTACAAAGCATAAGGAAATTCTACATGACCTCATACCTAGTATATATATTAGCCAAATAAAGATCTTTCCCAAGGCTTAACATAGTGGCTAGTAAGGCAAATAAAGTGTTCAACTATTACCCTAACCTCACTCTTGAGGCAAGTAGGCAACACCTTATGAGATTCAATGATGCATTCATCTACTGAATCATAATAATGTTTGATAAGGAACTAGAGAGAAAGAGATTCTCTGATGCTAACACTATAGAGATTACCCAATGGGGTTCTTATTTCATCCAGTTCCCCACCTACTCCTACATCAAGGTATGCAAATTTAGTGGTTACCCTTACACCCTTTCAAGATATGTGAGTGATTGATCTAAAAATCAAAATTTTTGGCTGAGGAATATTTCAAGAACACAAATAATAATGCTATCTTTGAGAAGAGATGTTTTATTTCTCAAAATTGCAAATACAACATATGCCTATCTCTAAGAAGAGATGTCTATTTTCCTTTTCATGCTACATATCTATTTATACATATTTTTGAAGGTAGAAGGAGGATGTGGAAGGTCACCAATATCTAGGGAGATGAAATGGTTTGACTTCCATGAATTAAAACCACATAAAATTATAGAAATTACTATTTTTAGAAACTTACTATTTTTAGACTGCACTACTAAAATTGAAATTTGGGGCACTTGTATTTGTTTTTTAGGGTTCAAAACCCATTGAGTAAATCTTGTTTCATCTAACCATGTTCCCCTCATTTTTAGCTTTCCAATGATTCAAATGGGGAGTCAGATAGAGATATGGTGTAAAAGTTATGGCTCCTAGAAGTTCTGCCACCAATTGGAGTAGGACCATCACCTAAATTGTCACCTAAAGTGTTGCCCGAATCATCGCCTAAAGTTTTGTCTAGATCATTCTTCCTTCCTTGAGAATAAATCATCCTTATTATGTCAAGAGTCATCATCAAGTGTGGTAGTTGTGTCTTTATTTGATTCATTGTGAGCCACTCAGCTTGGTGGTTGATCTTTTTAGATGCCTCTCTTGACCATTGGAGCAAAACTTTTTAGATGCTCACCAATGTCTAATTATTCTGCTATAATTGAAGTGTTCAATAGAGGTGGATGATATGGAATGGCTACATCATTTTGTGTCATGGGTTGGAACTTGATGCATACTTGGAATGGATTGTGCTATGTGGAGCTGTGTAGGGCCCAATTGTTCACCATTTCTATTTGACCATTAGTATGTGGATGAAAGGCCATGAACTTCCTCAACTTGGTATTCATTTAATTTTGTTATTGTGTTGATTGTGTAGTCAGGGCTGCAACATCAGCCATTTTATATTTTTGTGGCTTGACCACCATGATAACAAATTTCTTAGTATTAGTCAAGGAGATAGTGTGGAAGGTGGTACCTCAGGTACCCTATAGTGCCAAATTTTAAGAGTGAGGGTGATCCTTTGGGTTCTTGATTCATAGATGCCATGTCGATCATACATGAATGACTAACTAAGGAGTACATTGAAAATATCTAGATTGACCACAGCACACAAGACCTCATCTTGGAAAGGTTTTATTGCATATGAAAGAAGACACTGGTGGGTGACACAGAGGTTTCTCCCTACACTCAAACATCCAATATTGTATGGATTTGGGTGAGGCTTCATGGACAGATTTAGACTTTTCACAACATTAGAAAATATTAAATTCTTTTGACTCCCACTATCAAAAATGAAATGCAAAGGCTGTCTTTTCACCCATAACTTAGAGTGAAATAACCTTTCCTTGTCATCTGGGTTTTCCTCATGGGTTTGTGATGAAGTAATGATGGCATTGAGCTCAACATATATAATATCTTCTTCATCCTCTTTGATTGTAGGGTGTGTATGAGGTAGAGTAATAGATGTTGAGGATTGTGACTCAAAAAGCAAGGATTTGATGGCTCAACATTCCTCTTTGGAGTGAGTTCCACTTTTGTGGTAATCATACCATTTCCTAGTCTTTCCCTTCTAGGGTTGCTTATATTTGAATTCCCTTTTCCATTTTGAAGGTTGACTCTTCATATTCTTTCTTTCATGCTTCTGCTCAATCTTCATCATCAACTTGTATGCTTCATTGAGGGTTTCCAAATTGAAAAGTTATATTTCTCCCTGTATATACCATTGTAGTCTACCACGGTATTGAGAACCTTATGTTTCTCACTTTCTTGGATGCCCAATCTCACAGACAAGGAATGAAAAATATTAGTGTAATCTTGAATAGACTATTCCTTACTTTGGCAAAGTTTTTGCCACTGTATATATAGATCATCATATACTCTAATGGGGTAATATTCTTCCTTTATAGCTTCTATGAAATCATTTCAGGTAGGTTTTATGTTAAGGCCAATATCATCCATACTAAACCTCTTCTTGTACAATTCTCACCAATTTTTGACAGGCAATGATGCTTTCAAAAGAGCAAAAGTGATCTTCTCTTCATCAGTGAATTTATTTATAGAAAAATAAGAAGATAACTAATCCAACCAATTTTCTACTACATCAACATTGATTTTTCCTTCAAATGTATGGATATCAAAATTCACCTAAACCTTGAAGGGTGTTGGGGCACTAAAAGGATGTAAGGGTGCACATGAGGAGCCAAAATTTCTCATCAAGATTTGTTGGAGAATTTGGGTGAATTGTTGTAGCATCTATGCTTACTATTATTGGAGGGCTTCATTCACCATTTCCTTGAAAGGATTAGATGTCTCAGTGTTATCCACCTTTTGAGGTTGTTTGGAGAAAACAGGTGGATAGTCTGCTGGATCATATATTTTTCACCCAAGCTTTCTATAGTCTGACCTCATCCTTGGGATCATACACTCTTAAGACAATGATTTGATACCACTGATCCAAAACTTGAAAGTCTTGGTTGAAAATTATTTCAAGAACACATAATAATGCTATCTCTGAGAAGAAATGTTTTATTACTCAAAATTGTAGATACAACATATGCCTATCTCTAGGAAGAGATGTCTATTTTCCTTTTTAGGCTACATATATATTTATACCTATTTTTGAAGGTAGAAGGAAGATGTGGAAGGTCACCAATCTCAAGGGAGATGAAATGGTTCAACTTTCATGAATTACAACCACACAAAATTTAAGAAATTACTATTTTTAAAAACTTACTATTTTAGACTACACTACTAAAATTGAAATTTGGGGCACTTATATTTGGTTTTTGGGGGTCAAAACCCACCAAGAAAAGCTCATTCTATCTCACAGTGTTTTCCTCATTCTTAAATTTCTAATGATTCAAATGTGGAGTTAAATGGAGCTATGGTGTAAAAGTTATGGCTCTCAAAAGTTTTACCGCCAATTGGGGTAGGACCATCACCCGAATTATCACCTAGATCATCGCATGAAGTGTTGTTTGGATCATTCCTCCCTCCTTGAGAATTAATGGTCCCCATTGGATCAAGAGTCATCATCAAGTGTGGTAATTTTGTCTTGATCTGATTCTCTATGAGCCACTCACCTTGGTGGCTAATCTTGCCTCTCTTGACCACTGGAACAAAAATCTGTAGATCAAGCTCACCAATGTCTAGTTGTTATACTATGACTAAAGTGTTTAATAGAGGTGGATGATATGGAATGGATACATCATTTGGTGTCATAGGTTGGAGCCTAATGCATACTTGGAATGGATTGTGGTTTATGGAGCTATGCAGATCTTGATTATTCACCATTTCTATCTAACCATCAGTCTATGGATGGAAGGCCATGAACTTCCTCAGCTTGGTATCCATTTGCTTCTATTTTTGCGTTGATTGTGTTGTTAGGGCTGTAACATCATCCCTTTTATATTTTTGTGACTTTCTCACCATGAGAATGAATTTCTTGGCACTAATCAAGGAGATATATGTGGAAGGTGGTACCTTGAGTACCCTATAGAACCATGTTCCAAGAGTGAAGGTGATATTTTAGGTTCTTGATTCATAGATGCCATGTCGATCATACATGAATGGCTAACTAAGGAGTATTTCATAAACATCCAGATTGACCACATCATACAAGACCTCATCTTGTAAAGGTTTTATTGCATATGAAAGAAGACACTGGTGGGTGGCATGGAGGTTTCTCCCTAGAATCAACCATCTAATACTATATGGCTTTGGGTGAGGCTTCATGAATAGATTTAGAATTTTCACAACATTATTAGAGATTAATCTTTTTGACTCCCACTATCACGAATGAAATGTAGAAGCTTACCTTTCACTTATAAATTAGAGTGAAACAACCTTTCCTTATCATTTGGCCTTTCCTCGTGGGTCTATGATGAAACAACAATGGCATTAGGCTCAACATCTACAATATCTTCTTCATCCTCTTTGATTTTAGGGTGTATATGAGGTAGAGCAGTAGATGTTAAGGATTGTGACTCAAAAAGTAGGGACTTGATGGCTTGACATTACTCTTTTGAGTGAGTTCCACTTTTGTGGTAATCACACCATTTCCTAATCTTTTCCTTCTAGGGTTGCTTATCTTGGAATTCCATTTTCCATTTCTAAGGATGACTCTTTGTATTATTTATTTCATGCTTTTGTTCAATCTTCACCACGAACTTGTATGCTTCACCAAGGGTTTCCAAATTAAAAATTTCCATTTCCCCCTATATGTACCATTGTAGTCCACCATGGTATTTTAGAACCTTGTGTTTCTCACTTCATTAGATGCCCAATCTCACAGATAGGGAATGAAAAATGTTAGTATAATCTTAAATAAACTATTCCTTACCTTGGAAAAGTTGTTACCACTATATATACAGATCATCATATACTCTAATGGGGAAATATTCTTCCTTTACAACTTCTATGAAATCCTTCTAGGTAGGTTTTGCCTCAAGGCCAATATCATCTATACTCAACCTCTTCTTTTACACTTCCCACTAATTTTTGATAGGTAATGATGCTTTCACAAGAGTAAAAGTGATCTTCTCTTCATTAGTGAATTTATTTACAGAAAAATAGGAAGATAATTGATCTAACCAATTTTCTACTACATCAACATTGATTTTGCCTTTAAATGTAGGGATATCAAAATTCACCTGAATCTTGAAGGGTGTTGGGGCACTAAAAATATTTGGGGGTATAGATGATGAGCTAAAATTTCCCATTGGGATTTGTTATAGAATTTGGGAGAATTATTTTAGTATCTATGATTATTACTACTAGAGGGCTTCATTCACCATTTTCTTGAAAGAATCAGATGTCTTAGTGTTGTCCACCATATGAGGTCATTTGGAGTGAATAGGTAGATAGTCTACTGGATCTTGTATTTTCCACCCAAGCCTTCTATAGTTTGACCTTATCCTCGAGATCATACACTCTTAAGATAAACCACTCTGATACCAATGATCCAAAAGTTAGAATTCTTTTTTGAAGAGTATTTTAAGAACACACAAACAATAGTGCTATCTCTGAGAAGAGATGTTATATTGCTTAAAATTGTAGATACAACATATGCCTATTTCTGGGAAGAGATGTCTATTTTCCTTCTTAGGATACATATCTATTTATAGCTATTTTTGAAGGTAGAAGGAGAATGTGGAAGGTCACCAATCTTGATGGAGATGAAATGGTTCAACTTCCATGAATTACAACCACACATAATTTAAGAAATTATTATTTTTAAAAACTTACTATTTTTAGACTGCACTACTAATATTAAAATTTGGGGCACTTTTATTTGTTTTTCAAGGGTCAAAAACCATAGAGAAAAGATTGTGCCATCTCATGGTGTTCCCCTCATTCTTAGCTTTCCAATGGTGCAAATGAATCTATGGTTCAAAAGTTAGGGTTCCTGGAAGTTCTGCCACTAATTAGGGTAGGACCATTGCCTGAATTATCACTTGAAGTGTTACCTAGATCATCCCTTGAAGTGTTATTCAGATCAATGATAAATGGACATTAATGGAGCTAGTGAGGTAACTAGTTGAGACTCATAAGCTATTATCTAGCAAACATAAGTTGGGAATTCATTTCCCCATCAATATAGGTAGATACACATGCCCCTCCCTAGGCAAATCTAACTATGTAGAGGAATAAATGACATAGATGACCCTGAGAGCTTTGGAGATGAGATCACTCTATGATGTCTTTGGAAGCATCACCAATACATTAGGAATCTCCACATATTCCCATGTCCCCTATATTAAATATTAATGGGAAGATTTGGATGATGAAGAGAAAGTTAAACTGAGGGACTACTCTAGAATGACCTTGGATCAGGTCAAAGCTTTCAACTTAGCACTAGTCCCTGAGGACTTGATGGATGATGATTCCATGGTAGACAAGGTCTACAATGATAGTAAGTTATACTTACAACCCTTTCCAATAATAATGTGGTCTATGCCTAAGTCTTTATCTCTAATAGATAGAACTACCTATGTAATAAATAGAACACTTAATTGGCTTAAGAGTAAAGGGTTCCAAGTGACCAAAGAGATAATAAGTATCAGTGAATAACTAATAAAACTCAAAGAAAAAGGAGTTCCCTCATTAGTAGAGGGTTCTAATGGTACAATGCAGAGCAACTGATAGGCCAATTATCTCCCGTAATCAAAATAAAAAATAAAGGCCAAGAAGGGACAATCAAATTGTCAGGGAGCATCAATAGACCAACCAATAATCATTTCATCTAAGGACACAGTTGTAGTTGAAGCAACCATAGCTTCAACCCCCATTTAATTAATAGTTACCACTCCCATTTTTGTAACACATCCCCCCTCTATATCTGTTATTACTATAAGTCCAACACCTCCTCCTCTTATCTCCACTCTTTCACCTTAAGTGACTCTAGCCTCCATTCCCACCAATTTACTTATGTTAATAAGTCCATTGCCAATAATTCAATCAAGTCAATTAGACACTTAGGTCTCCTTTTCATTAGATACTTAGGTTTTCATTCCAGTTCCTTCTCCCACAACTTCACTCCCTCCTTCCATAATTCCTTCCATTTCATTTACAATCCCTTCCATTCCACTTCTTTATCCCATAATTTTACTCCCTCCTTCCATAATTCCTTCCATTTCATTTATAATCCCTTCCATTCCATACCTATTAATCACCAACACTACACAACCATATTTAGTCACATATTCAATCATTCTAACTTTAATTCCACTAACCATCCTAACTCCTAGGATAACTACTACTTCATCTTCATCTACCTTCATCTTTCCTACTTTACCACCCTTGAGTGCCCCTATAAATTTGATTGACTCATTTAAGGCTTTGGATTCCATATTTCCACTAGTCCTTAAATTCCAATTCCCTATGTCTACTCCTCCATTGGTATCACTTCCACCTCCCACACCCCCAATAGACACATCCATTTCTATTTCCCCTACCTCTTCCACTTCCATAGTAACCCTTACAAGAGATTAAGATAAGGATCAAGTCCTTGATGTAAATGTGGACCTTTAACCCATAGATGGGGAGGAAATTACAAAGACATCTTTTGATCAATCAGTGGCAATATCAATACAAAATACAATACTTGTCACCATGCCCACTAGTGCAACATCTTCATCTATAGACTCTCAAGTGACAATTTCAGTACAATAGGATGCTACCCCTAGTTGGTTAGCATAGACGATGGGGAAGAAATGAAAGCAAATGGTGTCTTCAAGTACATTGGATTTTGGTCTTTTGGATATACACAAGAAATCCAAGATAACTCCCCATACCATTTCAAGGATATTGTATGACTCAATAGGGGAAAGGTATGTAGAGATTGTAGTCCCTTCACCAGATAAACATAAATAAGATCTAGTAATGGGGGACTATCAGGTATTGAAAGTTCACATTTGACATCTTACGAGAGAAGGGTTGAAACATGACATTCAATCTAACATTAAATCTTTCTTTGAGTAAATAGATAGTGACAAGGTCACTAAGGACAAGCTCAAAAATAAGGTTGAACAACTAACAACTGCATTAAAGAAATTTGTCGAGCTTAATGATCAACCAGCATAACCTGTCACTTAGATCATAGATCAAGAAACACTTTACATAGTGATAAAAATTAGTAGCATGGGAAGGGTCACCAAGGAATGGGTATAATATCTCAACTCAAAAGGTAACAAAGTTATTGATATGAGAATTATGCAACTCTAAGGGAGAGAAGGGTCACACTGAGAGAACATATAAATAAGTATCAAGAAGAGGTAGAGATATTGAATCTTTTCTATCCCAAATTGATAGTGGTGGACTCGACTGACATGGACATCCTCTTTGTAGAAAAAATATTGAAAAATGATGGAGAGTAAGAGGAATTAAATAGAGTGGCTCAATTATAAATAAAGATACAAATAGTTCTAATAAAGCTAAAGTTGTATATGATAAGACCATTGATGTGATGTATGACATTGAAGAATTGTTGAATAAATTTTCATGTCATCCAATAGATTATCAAGATCAGGTCCTCTTTGTAGAGGAAGTTTAGAATAAATTAAAATAGGTGATTGAAGGAGAATTGACAAGAGATATAATCCTCACTTTGATCTCTATCCACTGTTTCATTAAGTACCATAACACATTAGATAAAATGGTAAAAGAGACTCAAGGATATAAAGTTTTGAGAACAGAACTCTTTGATATAGCAGCATATTGTGATATAACCAACCTCTACTCTTTTGGACTAGATGAAGACAGAGTCTTGGATATTTTCAAGGGTTTTGATGCAAACATTGAGAAAACATAGGCCAACAAGGATAAAGAGTCAACATAAGTGTTGGATATAGATTAATTATTTCTATCAAAAGCATTCTTGTATATGTTATTTTCATTGTTGTAAAAATATTATAAATTTGAAAAAACATAACTTGTAGATTGCAAGTATCTTTTTGACAACTCTTTTTGAGAAAGAGCCATGTGTAATTTACACTTTCTATTTTGATAGATTGAAAGTTGTAAAAATGAAACTTGCAAATTACACTTTTCATTTTGATAATTTTAGTTTGCTTAAGTTGTAAAAGCACATATTGTAAAATGCAATTCCATTTTTGACAAAATGGTATGACTTGAAAGTTATAAAAGTCTCACTTGAAAATTACAAATTAGGGTTTAAAAAAAAAGTAACTTGAGTTATTTTTAGTTATCTTTTGTTCAAATTATTGAGTTTCACTTTAGCACCCCCATTGCATGAAGATGATGATGTAGCTGAACTAGAGAAGAAAAAAGGCATTGAATGAAGATTTATAAGTTCCCTTCATGACTCCAATAGCTAAAGATCATACCTAGTTATTGCATGTGTTTTTACCAACTTGTTCACCATGCCATGGACACCATAACAATTGAAGATTATGCCTCTTTTCATGGAGATTCCATATTTTCATGTTCTTATAGTATTCATTAGATTTCATTATTAATTGCATCTCTTTTATGAGATATTTTGTATAAATATGGGAAAAATGGCATAGCCCATTTATCTTTTTGCTGCTAGATTATTATTCTACTTTTTAAATAACTCTTCTACATGTAACCTGAAGAATGAGAATAAATTGAAGATTTGCCTTTTTTATATGAGAAATAACTATGTATGCAAGGTTATTTGAATATTTGTGGATGTTTTAATTCTTATTTCAGTCACAAAATTTCATTTATGGTATTTTATACCCTTTTGGCATATTGTTTGATTAAAAATAAAAGAATCTTGTCTCTTGTATGAAAAATATTAGTTATTGCCTTTAATTTCCCATTTGCATGAGTTTTTGATCCTATAAATTTCAATATATTTTACATTATATTGTGTTCATTCAATCAAGCATTAAAATCCACTACAAAATATTTGGTGTAATCACTATTTTTAGTTTTACAATTCTTAAAACCCTTTTCCTAGTCAAACCCTAGTTTAGGAGCAAGAACACTAAAGGGGAAAAATTTATATAAACTAGTCATTTATTAGTTGCACAAAATTTAGTGAAAGGAAACCAACCTTTTTCAGAGGTTCACCTAAATTCACCAAGGTCCTAGAACTTAGAGGTGATCCCATTATATCATTAGATTTTTGCACAACGAGCTATGCCATTCAACAATGGGTGTAAAATCTATGTGATAACAATACCTCCTACTTTTATTTACTTAGAGTATAGCATGATAGACTTTGGAGTGGTTTCTAATTTTTTTAAATAACTCAGTATCTAATTTTGATGACCTTTCAAACAAGTTTGTGTAACATTTCTCTTACAATCTTGAACATGAGATTTCATTGGTAGATTTGACTCAGACCAAGTATAAAGCCAGTGAAAGATTCATTAGTTATCTAAAATAATGGAGAGAACTTGCTAACCACTTCACTCATATCTTACCAAACAAATAACTAGCCACTACATTTACCAAAAATTTACACAATGAGATATCTTATCATCTGGAGTTGCAGTGTGCATATACTTTCAAGGAGATCATCGATAAAGGTTTGCTAATCAAAAAGGCCATTATTAATAAAGGGATCATTAAGCTTACCTCATCAAATCAAATTCAGAGTTAAAACTAGAGCACAAGATAAAATTAAAACAAAAACCAAGTTTAAGTGCAAGTGTCAGTACCAACCCAAGCCAATAATTATGAAAAATCCAAGTAATTCAATCACAATAAAAATGTTTTTTGAAATAGAGTAACTGAGTCATGACATGTACAAATGGTGAAAATACCATTTTATTAATCAACACTACAAATTCAAATTAATCCTTATAAACAACCCATTCAATAAGTGCAACCTTCATAATAACCTAGACCAACTCAATAAATACAATAACCATTACCTTTGCAAACCCCTCCTCCAAGGAGAAATGTGCCTACTCATCGAGTATTTAGTGACCTTGGAGAACCTATTGAAGTCATGTTTTGAAAATTAACCACAACTAATTTAATTATTTGGCTAATACTGAAGCATTATCTTGAGGTCATTCTTTATCCAGACTAGTACCAAGAAAATGAGTTCTATGAATACCATCATGTTCATAGACATAATCTACATCATTGTGTGTATATCAAACATATCATTAAGAATATGTTGGAAAATAGAGAGATTACATTAGATAATAGACCTTTTACATCCAATTAGAACCTAGACATCTACCAAAATCCTTTTCCATAACATAACAAACCAACAATAACAACAAAGGCCAAAACAATAATAATAATAATATCAATAGCCATGACATCAATAATAATTTTAGCAACAACAATAATAACATCAACCAAATGGATAGAACCAAGGCCAAAATGATACCAATAACCAATAGACTTACCATGCAATTGCACACGACTATAAAAAAATTATAGGTCATCTTGCAGGAGGTCATATTCCCACCAACACCATCAATCTGAGACCAAGTGATAATAGAACATGACCATTGCTATATAATTCCAATCTAATAACCTATGCTAGTGATCCTTCCTTGTCTTGGGACCGCATACAAACATATCAACAAGCATGGATTACTAATTTTGGACCTTATACTAATAACTCATTATTACCCCATGACCACACATATGTACATTGACAATTGAAACTTATCCTATCCGTCCCCTCTCTACCATCATTTTCTAGCAATAATTAAAATAATTTGCTAGGATCTCCATATCAGTGAATAGTCATGGTGAAGTGATCATGTGAGTCAAGCAAGCACACATCACATATCAAAAAGGAATTGAATTCATCAAATGAGAATATTGTATAAAGAGATTAGATTCAAGAATGAAGATGAATTGTTTATACAAAGAGATGAAGTTCACAACTCTCATAACTCTCAAAGTTGTCATAGCTCACAACTACGAAACTCAAACAATCCATAATACACAGAAGAGAAATAACTCTCTATCTCTTTGAATGATGAATACAAAGGGAGAAAGGTGTATATATAGGTTAGAGAGGGAAATAAACCAAATATTCTAGTGAATGTGGTACTAATCTTTCTAAGTAACTAACATGACCTCTAGAACCCTAAGCAATCTAATGCAACTATATAGGAAAAACCCAGTGGGAAAATGCTTACACCAATAATAATGGTCTCATATCTAATCTTAATTATGTAATAACAACTCATCTATTGAAGATTACTATTCTTGACCAATAACCATCTACCAATAAACCCTTCCAACCCACCATTACAGCTAGGAACAAGCCATATATCACCTTGAAGAAAAATATGTTCGACATTATGAAACAAGTTAGAAGATGCCCACATAAATCTCCATATTGGATTTGTTGTGTACATATACCATTCACAAGAACATCTTAATGAAGTTTTTATGCCAATCCTAAGTTCCTAATAACATAAGCCCAGATAAATTCCAAGCTCTAGTTGGAAATCTAGCCCCAAGCCAACAATTAATATTTGACCAAAGCAATATGTCATCACTTGGCCCTCTTGAAAAAAATCCATTATACATCAAAGTTGTCATAACATAGCACAAAGTGAAGCTTGTCCTCATAGACAATGGATCAGGCCTAAATATTATGTCTCTAAAGCTCATTAAGCATCTCAAATACACAATAGCTGATCTCTAGCCAAAAATGATCACTGTCAAGGCCTATGATAATAAAGAGTGGGAATCACAAGGTGCCATTAGCTTTCCAGTTATCATTGGGCCCTTGACCCAAGATACATTATGTCATGTGTTAGACTTAAAACTATCATATAATTTGCTTTTGGGTAGACCTTGAATCCATGATATTCATGCAATCCCATCAACTTTACACTAGTGTCTCAAGTTCTCTCACTTAGGTATGGAGGTCACTATCAATGGATATTTGCATCCATATGAACATTGAAAACATTTGGAGGCTAAGTAAGAAAGCTATAACTATTGTTTTGGCTTAGATTAGGTTCCTAAAAATGACAAGGGGAAAGAAATTATTTTTTATTTTCCTAAGGTCAATTGCATCGACCTAGATAGCCTTAATTCATCTTCCCATATGCCACCTCCTAACTTGTCCAATCATTTTACCATCTCAGCCAATGGCCTAGGAGAATATTTGAATCATGATACATTCCACATTTCCAAGCTTCTGTAGAACCCCAAGTCTTATGGAAGACCTAAATCGAAGCCACCTTACATAGAATGACAATAGAAGGGAAAGGGAAAACTGCATAGTCTAGCTCCTATAATTTTCACATTGGCCATTGGCTAAGAATAGGACCCACTTAAAAATGATGAATCCTAGTTTTATAATGACGAATTGACCTATTATTACAAAAATACCAAATACCCCATTCCTAATTGGATCATGAAGAATCAAGCATCTGAAGGAGGAGACCTCAAGCCAAACCAACAAGGAACACTTGAGCCAATCTTTATAACATGGTATAAAGGAACCTATGGTCTCAAATTTAAACCGCTTGAGGGTAACCCCATGTATCTTATTTGAATTCCAATGCCAATGACTAGTGACAATGATATTGAAAATTAAGTAGAGCCCAATCATAAACTTTATGAAGACCTGACCAATACCAATCTATTTTATACCTATGCCATTTGTACTCTTACTTTAGTTAATAAACATAATCTGCTTCCTCTATATCATATTCAACTTATATCTTGGAACCAACAAGAATCCACAGTGCCTATAAAAAAGTTTGAGAATGATGAGGCCTTTTTTAATTTTATAATCCTAAGAGATAAGGTTATGTTGGGAGACCACAAACAAGATTTCTAAATCAAACTAGATACTATAGCCTATTTTAGAGAAAAAGTGAACACCCTTAGCCATACATAATTAAATAAAATATTGAGGTCTTAAAATTAAAACCTCTTTGAAGCACTTTTAGACCAAGGAAAAAGTAAAGAGAAAGGCCAGTCTTCTAGTGAAAACCTATTTCAGGCTCCATTAGAAGGGGGTGTTCACCTTTCCCCAAACATAGCTCAAGAGACCAAAAATGAATAACTTACTTATGGGGTCGAGTTAAATTCTAAAGAACAACATACCTTTGACAAAATCATCCAAGAGTTTCTAATACTATTTGTAACTTAGCCATCCCTACCATTGGGAGATTTCAATTCATCTTGCCTAGGAGAACTTGAATATCCAATCCAAATAGAGGACTTTGTCATTATAGGACAATTCAAATATTTTCCAACTATTTTAGAGGATGGTTTTACCCTTCTTATAGAAGATACTACAGAAGTCAACATCAGACTCTAGATGACCTGAAATGGATCAAATTAGGCACATCCCTCATTAAGGAGGAAAGTAACATCATTATATCCCTTTTGATGGAATTTGTGGATATCTTTGCTTGGGCCTATTCTAACATGCTAGGTTTGGAACTCACCTTGGCCATATACCACCTTATTATACATCCTAATGTCAAACATGTGAAATATAAATTATGTAAGATGCATCCTCATATTACTGTATTAGTAAAGAAAGAGTTAAAAAAGCTCTTAAAAGTGAGATGTATTCAATCGATCAACTACTTAGAGTGAATCTTGAATGTTGTACCAGTTAGCAAGAAGCTCTAAGGAAACAAAATCTATACTAATTTTAGAGATATAAATAAGGCTTACCCCAAGGATGAATTTCCTTTACCAAACATTGACATGATAGTTGACTCTAGAGTGGGGTATGAAATTCTTTCACTAATGGATGGATTTTCAGGATACAACTAGATTCAAATTATGCCATAAGACTGACATAAAACAACATTCACCATTTCATGGGAAATGTTTTGCTATCAAGTTATTCCATTTGGTCTCAAGAATATAGGGGCCACATACCAAAGAGCCATGACTATCATTTCATGACATGATACATGCCATTGATAAAGATTATGTTGATGACATATTGGGTAAATCAAAGACCAGGGATGATCAACTAGTTGTAGTATGAAAGATATTTGAGAGGCTTCATGAGTATAAAGCTAAACTCAATCCTAAGAAATGTGTGTTTGGAGTTACTTCAAGAAAGTTGCTAGGATTCATTGTCTCCTATCAAGGCATTGAAGTTTATTTATCCAAAGTACAAACCATTACAAAGATGCCACCACCTTCTAATTTGAATTATCTCTACAATTTGTAGGGCAAGATTCAGTCTATTAGATGCTTCATATCTTAGTTATCCGATAAATTCCATCCATTTATAGATTGAAGAAGGGTGTCACATTTCATTGGGATGATGAATGCCAAAAAGATTTTAGCATCTAAAGGACTATCTTGCTAATCTATTTATTTTGTAACCACCTATGCTAGGAAAGCCATTCCTAATGTACCTATCTACCATAGAGAAAGCCTTGGAGGCACTTCTAGCTCAGCATGGTGATAATGGAAAAAAAATATCGTATACTATTTAAATCATACACTAGTTGTGTATGAATACAACTATACACCCATTAAAAAAGCTTATTTAGATATGGTCTTTACAACATAGAAACTATGACATCACATGTTAAATAATAAAACCATAGTTATTTCCAAAGTAAATCTGCTCAAGTATCTATTATCCAAAACAACTATACAAGGCTGCATCGCTAAATGGATAATGCTTCTAAGTGAGATCGATATCAAATACGTCAACTAAAAATCCATCAAGGGACAAGTACTTACAAATTAGCTTGTTGAAGCTCCCCTTGTAGATACCAATTCACTAACCTTTCAATTCCTAGATGAGTCCATTATGATAATCATTGAAATGCTTCTTGAAGAGAAGCACTTGAATCTATATTTTGATGGATCATTTACAACACATGGATGGGGGGTAAGACTATTATTTATTATACCATAGGGGGATTTTATCCCTAAATAATTTTATATCAACTTTTATTATACTAACAACATGGCTGAATATGAATCACTCATTGTAGGGCTTTATCAGGTAGTACAATTGAATATTTAACATCTCAAGGTTTATGGTGATTCTCAATTAATCATCAATCAGGTTATAAACTACTTTTAGACCAAAGATGATAAGTTGGTACCATATAAGGCCATGATTGACACTCTCAAACAATAGATTGCTAATGTATAGTTTGAACATATACCAAGGGCCAGTAACAGAACAATAGATGCCATGGCCACTATTGATGCTTTGATTCATCATCCAGACAAGGCAAAAGAATATCAATTCCTTGTTGAAAATCTTATAGTGTCAGCTCATGAACCTTCAACCATCACAATGATATGTGATATTGTTGGTCCCAACTCTATATGGTATTCAAACCTTTTTACCTACCTTAATGATCACATTATGCCACTAGAACTATCTTGAAAATAACAAAAGGCCTTTACCCACCAAGCCTCATGTTATACCTTACTTAGACTTACCACTATAAATATAATGAAACTCTAATTCAATGTTTAAATTTGATAGAATCAACATTAGCATTATGAGAAGTTCATGAAAGAGCATGTGGATCCTACATAAGTGGCTCTATCCTAGCTAAAAATCTCCTATGTATTGGGTATTATTGGCCAACTATGGATGCAAATGCAATTTTATATGTTTAAAAGTGCAAGAAATGTCAAAGTCATGCCAATCTGATTCATGCCTTGGCTAAAACTCTAAAACTGGTACTTACACCATGACCATTTAATACATGGGGCCTTGAGATCATTAGGAAGATTAACCCAACCTCATTTAATGGCCATAAACACATCCTTACTACTATTGAATATTTTAATAAGTGGGTTAAAGTTACACCCCTCACTTATGTGATTGGAAAATAGATTTCCAAATTCATCTTTAACCATCTCATCTACCACTATGGCATATAATCTGACATTATATCAGATAATGGTATATTATTTAAGAACAAAGATGTCAAAATGTTGTGTGCCAAGTACAACATTACTCAACATTTTTCTATCACATATTATCCACAAGGTAATGACCAAGCATAAGCATCCAACAAAAACATTGTAAACATCCTTAAAAATATTGTCGGATGTGATTGGTACCTCCAAATATTTCATTCTCTATGGGCCTACTACATTAATTACCATACCCTAACATGAGCCACTCCATATTCCCTAGTTTATGGCACTGAGTCCATTCTTCCCATTGAGGTTGAGTTACCCTCTTTGTGCATCTCATTGAAGTATGTCCTAGATGAGGAAGATTATCGAGTAGCTCGCTTGTAAGAGCTAGAGTTACTTGATGAAAAATGCATGGTCACTGTCAATAGCCTTTAAGCATACCAAAACTGACTCTATGGCCATTAGAATTAGTAGGTCAAACATCAAGAGTTAGAGCTTTATGATCTTGTTCTCAAATAAAACCAACAAAATACCATGACCTAGAAGAAGCATAAGGATAAGTTTAAACCCAACTAGATAGGCACACACATCATTGTTGAAAATTATGGTTCTAGAGCATGTAGGCTCACTACACTAGATGTAGATGAATTTGATGAGTCAATGAACATCATACACCTTAAGCATTACTTCACTTAGAGACTTGACATATTGTCTATGAGGCCCATTTCCATTATACCAAAATATTGACATTCTTCCTTGTACCATACCATATACCATTATACCATACCTTTCCTATTGACTAGAGTTATTTTTACCCTCCCTGCCCAACCCCTTTGACCTTGGTTTTGTTCCATTGGCTCTTCAAATGCCTTCAACGAGGGGATTCAAATCAAGTTTCAATTGTTGATTCAGTATTCTAGATAGAAGCCATATTTTAGAACAATATGATAGTGGTTTGGTAGTTTCATCCTTTATTTATTATTTCATTTCATTTTGAGTGCTACTAATTATAACCTCCTTTGGGCAAATCAAAGCCCTGTTATCATGTTACTAATTATAACCACCTTTGGGAATATAGTATCATTGACCCATGCCATTGTGTCCCAATTATAATTTTCTCTAGGAAAATTAGGAATAACACCTTTTATCATGCCTTAAAGTACCACCTTTTCATTCCTATGATGTACCATGCCATTTGCCTTCTTTGCCTATTTTGTGAACTTGCTGCTAACTAGTTATATTCCTCTAATGTAAGGCATAAATAAAATGACTTGAGGCCCTAATGGGGATATGTAGGCAATGATTGATTCATTTTGAGGTTATCTCAATCACCCTTTACCATGCTCTTACCATTTGAGTTAAATTTTTTAGTATCTCATCATTCTTGAATGAGTTCAGATAATTTGAAAACTCCAAAAACATGTGGAAAACAATCTAGAAAATCCTAAAAACCACCAACTTGACCACTTATTTACCTTAAGGATTTTGGGATCCCTAGCTATACCATAAAAAACCACTTGTCATTTAGTTTCCCCATACTTACTAGCCTAGCATCTCATGCTCACATCATTTTTCCATTCCATTCTATTATTCCTCTACAACATCCATCATGTTTTCTTGATCATCATTTTATTCTATCCCATTTCTTGGGAGAATTATATTTGGCCTAAAGTTTATGTTAGACCTTGTGTCCATGAAACTATGTAGGCATCATCCACTTGTCTAGTACATCTGAAGGCAAATCAACTATCCCCTTCTTTTTCTTCTATTCCCCCATTTTATTTGTTTGTTTCATTGTCTCTTATAGCCTAGGGGCAATGATCATTATCTTATTTTTTCTCTATTTATGATAATATTGTGATTAACCATTATTTGTGTTTGTTTTATGTTTATTTTGTTTTCTCTTAATTTCTTGGTGTATTTTTATTTATTTTCTTGTTTGCCTAGTTGTTTATTTTTTGTTGTTCCTTGACTTAGTACATTTTGCATTCATTGGGTGATTCCTTGTGCACTATACTTAAGTCCATCCATATTCATATGTAACTAGTGTCATCATGGTTTTTATCATTGGTATATTGATTTCAACTATTTATTAGATCGTGTGTGAATCCTTATACATATTTTGTCTATGTTATCATGTTGTTTTATACCATGCTGCCTATAATCATGTGCTACAACAAAAATCAACATCAAAAATATTATAAAACAATGAGGCTGCGATACTTCTCCTTGGTACCTGACAAATTCTTGATAGAAACAAATCATTCCCATACAAAAAGTAATTAATTCACAAAAGAATTTTAAACTTTTTATTAGTTAAGATGTCTATCTTTATACTTACATGTTACCTAAATTCATCTTTATCCTTTGTACTGACTTACTCTTACTATGTGAGTACATATTCAGTATGTAAGCCCCCTATTCCAATTTACCATCATACTCCCATCATTTTTCCAATGATTATAACCACCTTTGGGCAAATCATTGTGTATCATCCCACCCACAGAGCTAATGATTATAGTTTCCTTTAGGCAAATCGTTATGTTTTGATCTATCTGGAGGTTAATGATTATAACTACCTTTGGGAAAATCATTATCCTTTTTATGCCCAATTGGGGCACATTTTCATTGTGATAATGCTTATAACTACCTTTAGGCAAACTATGATCTCTATTTACCCAATTGGGGCATATTTTTATCCTACCAAAGATTATAGCCACCTGTGGACAAATCATTATTTTCCCTTTTAATGATTATAATTGCCTTTGCGAAAACTATTATCTTGTTAGCTTTATCCTATTTTTCAATGATTATAACCACCTATAGGCAAATCATTATTTATATTTTTATCTTACTATGCCAATGATTATAACTGCATGTGAGCAAATCATCCTATTTATCTGCCCAATCAGGACAACTCATCTTGCCATTGCTTATAACTACCTATGGGAAAATTAGTTTTTTCTACTTCATTTTACCTTTTAGTCCGATCACTTTATTTATTTTGAGGGACCGAATGTCGACCTTATTTATCAATCGCTCCCTAAAAAGGGTATCTATGGCTCACCCATTGCCATTGAAGTCTTAGGCATACAAGACTTTTTCATTATTTGAGAAGATGTTACTATGCCTATAACTTGAAATGCCTTCCCAAATAGGGAAAAATTTTAGACACTTAAAACTGGCCATAATTGGTTTCCGACCAAACTTTAGATGGATTCCTACGAACCATTATAAAATAAGCCTAAAAAATCACTATATGTTCCAAATTTGCTTGTGCATAATTCACCAAAGCTCATAATTATGTTGAGAGATCCCTAATTGAGGTATTCTATTATATGCAACAATAACCTCTCATGGATTCATCCCTAATTACCTTACAACATCATAACTATCAATTTGACCTATGGACCTATTAAGTGGGGCACATGAACAAATATCAAATCTTGAAAGAGCTAAAATTCTAATCAAAATAAATTAACAAGTTAAACAAGATTAAATGCTTAGTTGAATTATCTATTTTTAATTAATAAATATAAAAAAAAGGAAATTCAAAAATACAAAATATTTAGGCCTTTCATCATTTCCTTTATAAGTTGTCAAGCTCTTTGAAAATATCCTAAAATATCTAATTTGAAATCCATGCCTAGTGATTGGAAATTATAATTACTTGACAACTATTAACTTAACTAGAGTTAGTTTTAAGTCACCTAAGTTTAATTTGAACCCATTATAAGCCTAAACTCAACCTAAATCACCTTGGGTGTGAGTTAATTCTTAAGGCTATAAATACAAGGCCATACCCATTTATTTTAGGCTTGGATATTGTACAATTATTATGCAAGATTTGATCCATGAGACTCATATAAGTATTGTTACCATGCCCAAATATTAAGCCAAACAACATCAAATCGAAGGTTTCAAGGAGATAAGGATCCAAAAAACCTCCATTGTCAAAGACTTCTTGATGCACAATCCAAGCAAGCCATTCAACAAGCCATTTGGGAGCTCCAAGGAAGGTAAAAGAGTTGTCTATTTTATGTTTTTATTGTGTTTTTATTCAGTTTTTTTTACCTAAGCTCTCCCTAGTGTCTAGGTTAGAGGTGTTAGGATTTTAATGTGTTAATTTCTTTTATTTTATGAGACTAACATAAGACTAGTCTTCCCTCTATTGTAAATTCCTTGATCACATTTATAACCCAAGAAGTAACCACCAAGCTATAAGGCATCATTACAACCTAATATTCAGAGATCATTGCATTGAGAGGGTAGGTTTACTAACTCACAAGTGTTTAAACTCAATTTATGGGGGTTAAGGCACATTTGATAATGTGGGATGAAGAGATAGCTATAGTCATAAGTGAATAGGATAAAGATCATGCAAAACCATTGGTGATGTTTAGAGGCTCTATGGGGAGTTGGATGAGGCTCAATAGGTGGTATCAGATCAGGGGATGTCTAGGGAACTAACTAATTTGATCATGGCCAAGGATGATGCCTTATAAATGAAGGATAATGTCCTATATATGAAGGATGAGATTACATATTATCACAATTTATACAAGGCCATGGTTCTTGTAGGGGATAGGGTACCCACCTATAAAGAGTATTCATAGAGCCAATATATTAGTAGGACATTTAGGTCTTGACACACTATAGCCGTAGAGTGATCCATCACACAGTTCAATCCATAATAGATAGTGATGGGTCCATTGCCACTACAACCACCGCCATCACCAACATCAAGTACATGATAAAGCTTTGATTAGAGTCCTCCTAGAGATGGGGCAAGCTAGAGTTTATATTGTATCTTATAGTTTCACATTTTTGTTAATATATGAGATGTATATATTCTCTTGATGTATACATTTTTAATTTTGAAATATGACATTCATTTTGGCTCATGAATATTATATATGGAATCTTAATATTCTTTTTGATGCTCTATGTTTTTGTCCCACTATGATGTTAGATGTAGATATGTTGATTAAAATATTGATATTGATGTATATTTGTTTGACATGATTATATTATCTATATTTCTATTTCATTTATCACTTGTGTTTATCTCATGGATGTCCATGAAATATGAGTAGGTGGTATATGCCTACTTTAGGAGATGCATGCCCTTAAGTAATATGTTGTGTTTATGTTATACGATGTCATTATGATCATGTATTAGATAGGTGGATAGTTCATTCAGAAAAGTCTCCCAAATTCACATTGCTATGTACAATCTTGAGTACTTAGTTTTTAATTTTGAAAATGAGATTATGCATCATAAGTATAAATAACCTATAATAACATTATATGTCAATTGAACATGGATCTATTCAAATTCAAATATTTACAACTCAAGATAATGATAAAATATCAAAACCTAAGTTAAAAACATAGCACATTTAAACATAAAACACAAAATAGAAAAATAAAAGAGTTAAAATACAAGATGTAAATGACTTAAATACAAGATATAAAATATCAAGGCTTAAGTGTAAAACATAATGTAGTAGATACAGACAAACAATAAAAAATAGTTTAAACATAAAATGTAACCAACTTAAAATCAATACATTAATCATTAAGAGTTAAGTGAAAACAAAATGATCTTAAACACAAACAAAAAATTAAACAAAATAAACAAATTGTAATCACCTAAAAGTGGTATTTGAGTGCTAAGAGTGCTACTTGGGACAACCTATTCCTATCTTATCCCTAGAGCTATCCTAGAGCCTTTTATCACACTTTTATAGCCTTTATGTAGACCACAAACATCTCTATTCAATGAAAACATAGTCTTATACCTTCATTTCTAGATCTGAGCCCCTCATGTCCAACAACCTACCGACTGAACATTAGCACAACATTAAAGACACTAGAGCCACATGGCACTAGTGTCACCAAAATGACACTAATGTCCTTTGTCCTAACTCTCTTGAATGGATATATTTTAAAAAGTTAAACCCTCCTAAGGTCAGCCTAAACACATTTTATTATCTATACAGACTACATAACACTATAAATACATTAATTTTAGACCTCTATCTAGGAGATGGAAAATAGATGCAAAAGACCTATTCAAACACAAAATAAACTAATAAAAATCAAGGTTATTAAACCCTATTTGACTCTACTTTTGCATACTACCATCTCCAACTTCTCGAAGCTCAAATTTTATAAATTTCCAATCTCAATCACACTCAGGGCATTTAAGACCATTATCATTCTAGCATAACTTGCAATTTCACCAACACTTAGGTGGGGAGAACTACATTAGGCTTCATCCCTCCTCAAATTATTGGTATGTAGGTAACTCTATTCACAACAAGGTGTTGAGGATGTCCATCCTATCCTATAAATGAACACACATTTTCAGCTCATGTCTTACTTGTAAGGAGGAATAGGGTTTGCATCATAAATCAACTATTATGGGCACAATACAAAATTTTAGACATTGTTCATACATGAACAAAACCCTAAAACATAGGTGTCGATGCACCCAATATTTAGGAGTAGTCCTGCATAAAAGACACTAGTGCCATTTTTAAGACACTAGAGCCACATGGTGTTACTATCAAAGTATGGTGCTACTATCTAGGAGAGACTGTGACATAGGGATTTGATTAATGACATTTAGACCTGTTCATATCTCAATTTTTAGTACGTAGATATTTTGCATCATGTGTTTTCCAGATAATTATTTATTTACACATATTTATTACTATTTTTAGAAATTCAAAGCAAGTCAAAATTTGTAACAAATTAATGGTTATTTATTTCATATTATTCCACTGATTTAAACTACTCAACCCTTTAATCAAGCATATAATTTGTATTAGTAAAAAACTAAAAGGTTAAAACATTTGGTGAACCTGACTTAATTCAAATATTGCTTAAAATCTAAGTTCTACATAGGATTTACATTCTCCCAATTTTGTGCACTAAATTAGGGTTACAAACTTCTATTTTTCTAATTTTTTTGGCATAACCTAGCTCATTTAATCAATCCCACATTAGCATTTAATTTATTTAATGTAATTAATTTTTTGAAAAAACAACCCTAATTCAAAACCCTAACTCTAGATAACCTAGGGTTTACATTTATAGAACTCAAATTTTAGATCCATATATCTTCTGATTTGTATTTCATATAATAATGATCATAATGGTAGAAAAAATTAATCACTTTTTGTTGCAAAGTTTAATACTTTCATTTGCATGCTTGTTCCCTTAAATTCAGAATGAATTTAGAAAAGACATAAACACATGTATAGATGATGCTTTATATCAATTGAAATATATGTCATATCTCATAGCATGTTATATTTATTCTATATGGAATTCCATTAAAAAACCTATACACACAGAGGATTTAGCACACATGCTAACAACTATGTTTCGAGTTTCAATGTCATATCTTATGCACATGAAAGAGTTTCCTTCTCCTCTTCATCTCCATGAGGGTGATAGCTACTTTCCCTATAACTAAGTCCACACTATCATTTCTCCATGAGATGAAGCAACCTATACCAATGCCACTATTCCCCATACTCAGCCTATTCACATTTCTTCCCTATAGGGTGTGTGCCTACATGTTCAATAAAAAAACTAGGGTTTACACTTGTGAGATTCTATGTGATCAAATTATAAGTACGAGAAAGATAATTACAAGTTAAAAAAATTAGAATCAACTATTACATTGGAAAATCAATTAACAAGACAAAGGCCTCTACGACACAATAGTGTAAATCATGTATTTGAATATTCACCTAGTAAATTTATGGCAAACAATGTTACATATAAAAACATGAAATCACAATAAAGTACATATACAACTAGTGATTCAAAAATCATTCAAAGATTAAATAAGAGTTCAATTGAGGAACTAAAGGAAATGATTAAACTTAAGTTGATCAACCTACCTCCTTTATACCCAGCGAGGAGATCCAAATAGTTTTGTGCATATCATAGAATGCATAAGTACCACACCGATTCATGTTTAGCATTGAAAAAGAAAATACAACAAATAATGGATATACATGACTCATATAAAGACACTTCATCTAAAAAACATACAATGACACATTTAAAAATTCAAAAAGGGTCAAATTTATAAATAATACAAAAATGGCTACCAAAGCATAAATCATAAAAACAAAAAAAGGTTCACAAAACATAATCAGAGAAAGAAATAATAAAACAAACACATGTAAAGCAAGCAAATGTACCTCTCCAAAATGAGGCTTAACATTCAAAATGGTATGATTTTGGTCACAAATATATAAAATAATTTTATTATCATGGGCAAGGTTTGGGTAAGCAGGCCCAAGGCATCACTACTCCCATTCTAGCAATTGATAATTTTGGTCAACAAGGTTTGGGGTTTATTAAACATCCTAAGGTAAATCATTCACAGATACAAATTTTAAAGGAAAAACATACAAATACACATTCATTGTTACAAAAAGATTCAGAACTTAAGTTGTAAAGATAAAATCATGCTAAGTCAATAAGCATTCCCAATGAAGGCTTTCTAGCAAAAGAGCCTCCACAACACCATATGTCTAGAATAAGCATAGTTTTAAAGGGCAAAATCATAATCAGTATGCCAAAACACAATTTATATAGGTTAAATACATAGTATGAGGTAATTCCCTCTAGCATATTATAGGTTATTATGCTTATGATGATGTACAATACTTAGATTCCTATTGCAACAAAATTCAACTACAACATAACATTCACACTACACATGAGATTACCGTTATTATTTTTGACTTAGGCCATAGTTATAGTGAGTAGATTATGTGACTCATAAGTTAGTATGGTTTTTATTTTCTTGTACATACTTTCCCTCTTTTTTTTGCTCCTTTACATAGTTTATTTTCATTTGCTGGTACATAGCTTATATCCAAAAAATGCAAAAATAATAAAACATGCCAAAACATAAAAACATTCAAATATTACTTAGAAAACACAAAAATTAGACATTGTATGCATTATTATGTTTACTCTTGTTATATTTTCTAGACACCACATGTGCTAGCTATCTTAGTATAGTCAATTTTATCATACATACATGCTTCACTTATTCTTGTTAAGTGCTTGCAGATTGCATACAACACTCAGGTCTACTACATTGATCCAGACTTGCTATCATCTACCCATTGAGGGCATATACACTAATTCAATATTATTCATTTGATACATCTTCCCACTTAAGGGCATCTTATACATAGTTTCTATTACTAGTTTCTATCCTTACATTCTAGTTTTCACATTGATATATCTTGATATTGATCATTACTAATCATACTCATATTTTTTACTGACTATCACTAGTTTATACTTAACACATGTACATCCTAGCTCTTACGTATATTTATACTATGTTCATACATGCTTTTATTTATAGCTTTCCTAGTTGAGACTTGATTTTATTCTCTATGCTTCTTCAATTCAAGGGCATTTGAATATGCCTTCATCTTTGTTCTTACACCACTTCCATTTATGTATGCCTTAGACATGTGCCCATGTCCCTTATGTGTGTTTTCTTAATTATATATGCAAATATTTGAATGTGTCTTTTTATGTGGATCTAAGCCAACTTACTTATTGTTTGCGTATGTGAACATTTGAATATGTCCTTGTATGTCTTCTTTTCTCAAATTTAGTGACATGTGCCCATGTCCCTTATATTGTGGACCTTTGGCCTACTTTGTGTGCCTCATGGGTTATGTATGTATGATTTATTGTATGCATCATGGCCAAGAAATTTGTCTTTGCTTGTTACACACACTAGTTCTCAATGCCATGAGGGACCTCATGCATCTACCTTTCCTACTTGGGTGCTGTGATGGACATCATGCCCCATCCTCATCAATAACTACTTAGATTTGTTGTTATACACATTGATTACATATATCTTGAGACCCTTGTGCAATTATATACACAACACACATCTTACATTACATACTTATGCTTAGATTCTATTATGCTTCAATGTTATGTTTGCACATTATATTGAATTATCATGCAATTATGATATATGCTCCAACTAACACATTCTACAGAGCTATTTATTTTGAGGATAGTTATTGCACATCTCAACAACTACCCTTAAAAGAGGGGGTATTCAGAGGGGTTTGTCATAGAGATCAGGGTTCTATATTGCATTGACACAACATTTTTTAGCACACAAGCTTAGTTTTAAAAAAATTAGACATCGGTAAACACAAGAAAAGATAATGAATAAAAAAGTAGTTCAGTGAGTTAGATTTCAAATTAGATAGACATTGGCAACTAGATAGGGACAATAACACCACATGATGCTACTATCTAAGACATGGTGTTACTATCTAATATCTCTCGTTTCAAAGTAGTTTAGATTAACTAGAATAATACATAAAGTATAGTATAGGGTTGCACAAATATAACTATAGGTTTGATAGTTATGCTCAAAGCTTAGATTCACACTACTTCAACTTAGATTCATATTAGTTACTCAGATTGTGTTCATCATGCATGACATGATCATTCCCATATTTAGTTAAGATACTTAGATATAATTATTAAAACTTAGTCTAAAATCAATATACTTAGATATCAGATTAGGGGCATGTGCACAACATATTATTCTTATATGCTCAATTACACACAAGTTGATTAGATGGCATGGATAATTCCATGTCATTTTTTATGTTTTATACACTTAACATCATATTCCAATTTGTCACCAATTTCATGCCTTACTCTATGTATAGTGATTGGCATTCTTGAGTGGCCTAGAGCCACCTAATGTACCTAAGTGGCTACGAAGCCAACATACACAGTTATATACACCTAGTTAGATACTTTCAACACTTTATATAGTTTAGTTTTAGATGCATCTACTACACATGGGTGGGAAATGATGGAGTCATATCCTAATTGAGTTGTTGAGCCACCCACATGAGAGGGTTAGACACACTATAAATTCAATTAAAGCTATTCACAAGTCATGATCCACCAAATAGGGGTGGGTAATGATGGACTCAAAATTAGATTAAGTTCTTGAGATACCTACACATGAGGATTGAGCAAGTTATCAGCTCAGTCCAAAATATTCAATGATTTGATATATATATATATATATATATATATATATATGCACACACACATGTTATCACCATGTTCATGCATTGGTTTACTTACCTGATGAGGTGTATTCATTTATTTCCTCTTTCCCATTCCTTTACATAGATTTACTTATTACTTATTTATTCAACACAGTCTCTTGCTTTTGATATCTCTTAAGTAAGGACTGATTTATGCACATTTTATTGTAGGTTATGTTTCACATACATAGACCCAATTTCACATACTCAAACTTAGCTACACAGACTTTACTTCTTAGATAAGTCTAGGTACACTTATTTTTCCTTTATACTAGTCATTTCTCTTTGCTACATTTCTAACATAAAGGGGGTAAAATGTAATCAATAAAATTGGTATTTGAGTGCTAAGATTTTTACTTGAAATAACCTATTCCTAACTTATCCATAGACATATCTTAGAGCCTTTTATCACACTTTTCTAACCTTTATACAAACCACAGGCATCCCTAGTCAACTAAAACATAGTCTTAGACCTTCATTTCTAGATCTTAGCCCCGCATGCCCAACAACCTCCCAGATGGACATTAGCACCACATTAAGGACACTAGAATCACATGGTGATAGTGTCCCCAAAATGGTGCTGATGTCTTTTGTCCTAACTCTCTTAAATGCATATATTTTCAAAAGTTAAATCCTCTTAAGCCTAACCTAAGCACATTTTATTATCCACACAAGTATAAAAAACTATAAATACATGACTTTTAAGTATCTATCTAGGATATTGAAAATAGATAATTATTAATCCCTATTTTCCCTAATTTTACATACTACCATCTACAACTGCCCCAAGTCTATATTTTTTAGATTTTCAATCTCAACTACACTCAGAGCAATCAAGACAACTATCATTCTAACATCACTTGCACTTGTACCAACATTTAGGGAAGGATAACTACATCGGGCTTGATCCCTCCTCAGAGTATTGGTATGTAGGCAAATCTCTTTTAAGTGGGGTGTTGAGGATGTCTAGTCTATCCTACTAATAAACACATATTTTTAACTCATGCCTTACTTGTAAGGAGGATTAGGGTTTACATCATAAATCAACTATTATAAGTATAATATAGAGTTTCAAACTTCGTACATGTAGGAACAAACCCTGAAACATAGGCACAGGGGCATCTAAAATTTAAGATTAGCCCTACACAAAGGAAACTATCACCATTTTCAAGACACTAGAGCCACATTGTGCTATTATCTAAGAGAGGATCTCACACAATGATCTAGTTGATGACATTCAAACCTATTTATATCTCAATTTTCAACACTCAGATCTTTCATGTTAGGTATTTTTTAGATAATTTTTTATTTACACATATTTAGTACTATTTTTAGAAAGTCAAAGCAAGTCAAAATCTATAACAAATCAATGGTTATTTATTTCATATTATTTCGTTGATTTAGACTACTCAATACTTTAATCAAACATATGATTTATATTAATAAAACTCTAAAAGGTTAAAAAACAAACAAACTATTGTGTACCGAGACACCCAAGCTTTAAAAAGATTAGGACCTTGAGATTTTAGCTAAAATTGTTTTCACATGCTAATTGATTATACATTGAAAGTTATATATTTATTTTAATTTAATTCAAATTTAAAAGGAATTCTAATATATTTTAAAACATGTTGTAGGTGCAATGGAATGTCAATTATAGTAAAAAAGATGCTTAATACATCAAAATAATGTTCAATGTTGAATAGAGAGATTGGTTTTGTTTGGAGAAAAAATTGTGCTTGTACTATTTTTCAAAAATGACTGATCAACACATTTTGGTGCACTATTTTAGAGATCAAATCAAACTAAATTGAGCTTAAAAAATTCATGAAGAAATCCAAATGTTAGAGTACCATAATGGATTAATATTTTTAGTCACATGAGTTTATAGAAAAAGTATATGGCCACACTAATCACCTTACCAGACATATTTGATAGTTTTCATACTTAGCCAATTTTCAGTCACAGTTGCCAAAATAGGCTATCAACACTATTTCATGATGAATTTAGTATAATAAAAAAAAATTAAATGAGGCTAAATTTTTTCATACATAAATCCAAATATAATTAGAACACAATGATTCAATATTTGTAATAAAATAAATTTTCAATCAAAAGTCATGGCTCCACAAAATCAACATATCAAGCAGATTTGACAATTTCTATACTTAGCCAAATAAATTGTTCTAATCTAGATAATATTATTTGAGATAAATAATATTATTTAAGGCTAAAAATATTTATTTAAAATTATAAAATCTTATCTGAAGCTCATTCAAATTTAGAGGAACAAGTCAACTAAAATTATTTTTAAGTGGATATTGATTGTAAAAAAAAATAGAGCATGCAATTTGGATGAAAATTCTATGCAAGATTTTATTTATTTTACTAGGATTAAATTAGAATTATAGTTCACTCTTCATATGAACCATGCATTAGTTATTTTACACTAAGCTTTGTTATTAATAATTTGTATTGACCTCATTATTTTGGGAGGAGAATTTTTGCTATTCAGATTAATAGAAATTTTAGAGAAGTTCTGCTTGACTTGATCTTTATGTAAAAATATTGATTCTTCTCCAATTCTATCTAATGAAGGTGTTATTTTTTTGGTTTCTTTTTAATCAGTAATTTAAAGTGTATAATAGCTATAGAGAATTTATTTTTTAATCGTTGATATAAATTGATTTAAGATGTGTAGTAGCTACTGGATAATTAATATGTATTATTGATTATATGCAATTAGATTGACTATTTCAATTTTTTGAGTGTGTAAATTTTTTTTCTTTGATATAGTTTTCTGTGTGTGTAACAACTACCTTAGATACCTCTGTGATCTAAGTTTTAATATTTTGATTAAGGGTGTGCAATAACTATCCTAAAAGACATAACTTTTAGTTGAGATCTTTGAGTTTTGTATATCTTATTCCCTCAGACTGTCTAACTGTGTTTGTGTGTGCGAAAAAACTACTAATAGCAAGCATTAGTTTCCAAAACACTTGTGCACAAAGAAACAACCCTGGAAGTAATCCATTGAGACCATAGAGCCTCCCATTTTTACTCTACCATTCCCTCTTTTTTTATGAGATCTTATTACTTTAATATAACATCACTGTAAATATATGTTCTTAAATGTTAATTTAATCACTTGAGTGAATTTATCTTGATGAGATGCAGGTCACATGTAACTATTCCACCACTTGGTTAATTTAAAAAATATATACCTACAAGTCATGCCTTAGAGTGGAGTTCATCTCCATTGAGATCTTAAAATGGTTGAGGTTACCTTGTTGTTTGTGGTGTGGATGAAAACTACATCAATATATTATTGGTGCTAAAAGGAGGGTATCTTGTTATTAATTTTCATTTAATGTATCATTTTATTTTATTTGCTTGTTAAAATCTAAAAATCTAAAAAAATTATAATATTTAAAAAATTAAAAATTAAAAATATTTTGGCTTGGTGAATCACCCATAAACATTTCAAGTCTTCAACATGATTTACCAGATGATCTATTTATATTTCTTCCTAATTTTTAAAATAATGGAAAAATAACTAATGAAGAACATCTTACTACTTATAAATTTGCTTTGAATATTTTGAATGTAAAATTTGAGGATGTATCTTGTAGATTATTTCCTTTTACTTTAGAGGAAGAAGCTTATGATTGGTTTTAATACATTCAACCTAATTCTATTGCTAGTATCAAGAGTTTTAAGAATCTATTTTTTTTCAATTTAGACATGTTTTAGATTCATTAACCTCCATTTTTATGAGAATGTTTAAAAAAGTACTTTGGTTTTAGTTTTTGCAAAATCTATTTTGGTGGATAATCAGTTATCTTTCAAAAATAAAGAAGAAATTTCAAATGATGATGAATACATAGAAATTGAAAATCTAGAAGAGCATAACAAACACATGTAAGATCAATTAAAAGAAGATGTTTGTTTATCAGATGATTCAGATCTCAAAGAATTGGTATTTATTGAAGCTCTTTCTCCAAACATCATATTCACCAAAGTTCAGGGAAATAAATCGCTTGTTTATGTTTGGTAAGACTTTGAGGTAAATCTTTCAAATACCAATATTTAATCTAATTTTGGAATTAATAAAGATAATTAATTAGAATGCATGTATGCATATTATTTTTGGTTTAAAAGATAGAAATTAAAATAATTATTTAAGGAATACAAAGATGTTTTTGCATATTTGAAGACTTTAAATGGAAGAAGCCTGCTTGTACCAAAGAGTGGGAGATATTCTACAAAAAGTTTCCAAACCCACCCTCTCAATTTTATTTGAATTTTTTTTAAGATTAGAGTAGATTATTATTATTATTATTATTATTATTATTATTATTATTATTATTATTATTATTATTATTATTATTATTTTAGTTTACTTTTCTTCTTAGTTGATTAGTTTAGTAAATAAGGTCATCATGACCATTCATCTAATTCAATTTTTTTTTACAGTTGACAATTGTTCACACTTATGGATATTTATGAGTTGCTCATAAGGTATTTAGAACTTAAAATCAAGGTATGTGTCATAATTAAATTCACATTTTATTTGAATGGAATAAGCTTATTAGATTATTGAAAATTGAATTGATATTTTCATGTAAATTTTAGAAAGACTTATCATTTTAAATGATTAATTGCACATTAACATGTTAAAACTTAGATAAAAAATAATAAACATTGAGATGGATGCACACTTGTAGGGATGTATTGATAAAAATAAGTTTTTTATACCTACATGAAGCCAGAAGTGATTCCCAACCTTTCTTCTATTTGTGCTTAAAAAAAAGAAAGAAAAAAAAAAGAAATAGATCAAAATCATAAATTTATGAAAGAAAAGTGATTCAAGTAAATTATATCGGGGATATGAAAACCTTATTTGAAATAGAGTAATGATTAGAATGGAATAAGAGGCATCTCTATTAGAACTATGAATGCCTAGCTGGCAGCAAAGTAATACCCAAACTTTCTTTATTATTATTATAAAATAAATAAATCAAAATGAAACCTATAGTATTAATCCAAACCTTTGTCAAAAATCTTATTAAAAAGGGAAATCATATTCACAAAATCACACATAATCTGAAACTTGAGAAAGGTTAGTATGTTGCATGATTATGTTTAAATTTCTTTCGATTCTCTATTTTGCTTATTTCTTTCTTATAAAGTTTATATTTTTTATGAAATTTAAATCAAAAATTTTAAGTTCTCAAATACTCAAGAGTATTTCCCCACTGAATCATCATTTGTTGTGTACCAACACACCCAAGCTTTCAAAAGCTTAGGACCTTGAGATTTTAGCTAAAATTGTTTTCCCATGCCAATTGATTATACATTGATAACTATATATATATATTTTAATTCAATTTAAATTTAAAAGGAATTACAATATGTTTTTAATTTTTTTTTAGGTGTAATGAAATGTATAATACAAAACAAATGCTCAATATATCAAAATAATGTTCAGTGTTGAACAAAGAGATCAACTTTGTTTGGAGGAACAATTGTGCTTGTACTATTTTTCAAAAATCACTGATTGACACTTTTTGGTGCACTATTTTAGAGATCAAATAAAACTATATTAAGCTTAATTTTTTTATAAAGAAAGCCAAATGTTAGAGGAACACAATGGTTTAATATTTTTAGTCACATGAGTTTTCAAAAAAAAGATATGGCCACATAAAATCACCCCATCAAGTAGATTTAACAGTTTTCATACTTAACCAATTTTCATCACAATGGTTTAATATTTTTAGTCACATGAGTTTTCATAAAAAAGATATGGCCACATAAAATCACCCCATCAAGCAGATTTGACAATTTTCATACTTAACCAATTTCTGTCACAATGGTCAAAACAAGCTATCAATGCTATTTCATGATGAATTTAGTATAATAAAATCAAATTATATGAGGATAAAATTTTGCATACAAAAATACAAATGTAAGGAGAACACAGTGGTTCAATATTCACAGTAAAATAATTTTTCAATCAAAAGTTATGGCTCCACAAAAACAACATATCAGGTAGATTTGGTAATTCTGTACTTAATGAAATAAATTATTTCAACCTAGATAATATTATTTGACATAAATAATATTATTTAAGGATATAAATATTTATTTAAAATTATAAAAACTTACCTAAATCTCATGAAATTTGGAGGAACAAGTCAACTAAAGTTATTTTTAAGTGGATATTAATTGTAAAAAAATAAAAATAAAGCATGCAATTTGGATAAAAATATCATGCAAGCTTTTATTTATTTTAGTGGGGTAAAATTAGAACTATAGTTCGCTCTTCATGTGAACTATGCATTAGTGGTTGTTGTCCACTTAGCTTTGTTATTAATAATTTATATTAAGCTCATTATTTTGGGAGGAGAATTGTGGTTATTCAAGTTTATAGAAAATTCAGAGAAGTTCTGTTTGACTTGATCTTTATGTGAAAATATTGATTCTTCCCCAATTCTATGTAATGGAGGTTTTATTTTCATGATTTTTTTAATTCAGTAATTCAAAGTTTGTAATAGCTATGGATAATTCCTTTTTGTTATCATTGATATAAGTTGATTTAAGATGTGCAACAACTTTTGGATAATTAGCAAGTATTATTGATTGTATGCAATTAGGTTGACTGTTATAATTTTCTAAGTGTGTTGAATTGTTTTATCTAAAATAATTTTTTATGTGTGTGAAAAAATTACCTTACATACCTCTTTGATATGATTTATAATCTTTTGAGTAAGGGTGTGCAATAGTTATCCTAAAAGAAGCAACTTTCAATTAAAATCTTTGAGATTCTTACAACTTATTCCCTCATACTACCTAATTGTGTTTGTTTATGTGTGTGTAAAAGCGATTGGAAGTAAGAATTGGTTTCTAAAACACTTGTCCATAAAGAAACGAACCCTATAATTAATCCATTGAGACCATAGAGCCTCCCTTTTTTTCCTTACCATTCCCTCTTTTTTATGTGTTTTTAATGAAATCTTAGTATTTTAATATAACATCACTATAAATATATGTTCTTAGATATTAATTTAATCACTTAAGTGAATTTACCTTGATGAGATGCAGGTCACATGAAACTATTCTAGCACTTGGTTAATCTAAAAACTGTATACCTACAACTCATACCCTACAGTGGAGTTCATCTTCATTGAAATCTTAAAATGTTAGAGGTTACCTCGTTGTCTATGGTGTGCATAAAAACCTCATCAACAAAAAATATAAATAAAATAAATGAACATGAAATAAAATAGAAAAATAAAGATGTTATCAATAATTTTTGCATATGTAAATAATAAGGCATTACACTATTGATATTGTGTTTCACGGTTAAGGGGATAATGAATCATTTATTGTAAAATGGGGAATAAAAGAAGAGGGAAAGGGTGGTCGAGCTGACTCCAAATACCCCAATGCAACTAGATGTTGCCTACATAGTCCTATAAACTTTAGGTCAAATCTAGTTCTCTAATGGATATGGAATAGAAGAAAAGTGATGACAAGTAGGTATATAATGATAGAGATGAAATAAGAAAGGCATACTCAAAAAATGACAAGAATGTTAGGAAAAAGTTTTTTTTAAAATGGTGAGAGTTTTAGAGAACAAAAATAAAAAGTAGAGAGCACCAACTTCAAATACACAATGCCCACTGACATGTTCACAAAATGGTGAGAGTGTAAGGGAATTGAAATGAAGAATGAGATTGGTTGAGCTACCTTGAGATGCCCCATACATCTAAACACTGCCTACATAGTCTATGTGGACCTCAAGCTGATGTAGTTCTTTTATAGTTGGAAAGATACTAGTAATGTGGATTTGAAATGAAGCAAACTAGAAAATGGGTTTCATCTCATAAAATTTTTGGGCTTTATATCTTTCATGGAAATTATAAGTCAATTTTCATGATTTTATGATTTTTAGGGCTTTTCCTAAATTGTTTCAATGTTTTTGGTTTTTTGAGAATAAGGAAAATAAGGTAATATGTTTAAATGTACAATGAACCAGATAGAAAAAGATACTCATCCTTAGGTAGAGGCTCAAACAATAACTAAAATAGTTGCAATGATAATTACCATGAAATAACAACAAAATCTAAGGCACTGAGGGATACTACGTAACAACAAGATTGGAAAAGAAATGACACATAATGGGAAAATAAATGTTAGGAGAAGCAATTTAGAGAAAGTTTGCAAAGAACTATTAAGTAGGTAACACCTTTGTTGACATACCTCAAAACACTTATTTGTAAAGAAGCTATTGATGTTGATCATTTTGAAGTGCCTTTAGAACAATAGTCATTGAATCTACCTATAACACTTGTTCATAATCAGGATCATGATCGATAATAGGAATGGCATAGAAAAGAATAAAGAATGGTCTAGGGAATTATACAATAAGAGAATGAAGGTGAAATAGGTGGCCCCAAGCAAGGGTTCTTATAGATAATGGTTCATTTTTTATTAAACATAGTATCATTTCAAATGCATTATATTCATGGGTTCTTTGAGATCTTACCCATCTGGTGTAGCTAGTCTATACACCCCAAAACCATAATTTATAATAATAACAAAGGGCCCAATTGAGTTGGCTTCAAACTTACCCTTATTATTGCATTTGGCATTGGTGTTATTTTTATTCTATTTTAGCACCAGATCACCAATATCAAATTCTTTGTAGAGAATATCTTGGTTTTAGCTACAACACAATCAATTTTTATAGACTCATAAATGGTCCAATGATGCTTGTCATTTCTCATCCAAAAGCTCCAACTCTTACAAACTGGCCACTCTATATTATTCATCATCAATGATATTCTATAGAGAAATGTGTAGAGAGGATAACTTGATCTTGATAAGAATAATGGCTTCAAAACCAAAAATTAGGGAATAGGATGTAACACTTATAGGTGTGTGGGTACTGGTATGTTAAGCCCATAAGACTAAGAACAATTGTAGATGCTAATCATGACCAACATCATTAAGAATCTTCTTCAGAATTTTAAAAATGGTCTTATTTTATGCCTCGACTTGGCCATTACCTTGAGTGTAAAAGGATGTAATCCTTATGTTTGATTTTGAATTTGAAACAAAGGGCATTGACATCTTTGTTTTTTAATGGGCCACAATTATCAGTGATAATGGTGGAGGGAATGCCATCGTGACATATAAGATGGTAATGAATAAAAATGGTAAATTGTTTGTTAATTATATATTTGAAGGGAATGGCTTTTATCCACTTGGTAAAGTAGTCTATGGTAGTGTATATATGTTTGTGGCCATTCGAGGAAGTAGGGTTTACTTTCCCTACTCGATCATGTCCCCAAGTAGAAAATAACCATGGTGTAGTGATTGATTGGAGTGATAAAGAAGGATCATGAACCAAATCACTATGTTGTTAATTTAACATCACACTTCTTGACATGATAGTAAGCATCTATCTTCATTATGGGCTAGTAATATATTTGAAGGAGTTTCTTGGCAAGGACCAAACCACTAGTGTGGGCCCCATAAGTTCTTTTGTGTACATTGTTTAATACTAATTTATATTTTCTTGAAGATAAATAATGAAGTAGTGTTCCATCATAACCCCTATGATAGAACATATTTATGAGTAAGTTATATTGGGTAATTTTATGGATGAAGGCCTTATGTTGGTTTTGTGATAGGTCTAATGGAAGAATGTAGTCATGAAGGTAGTTATAAAGGTCTTAATACTAAAGGATATCAGGACTAGTAATATCACATACCATTTTTGAATCTAGTTATTCATGTTCTGGTTAAATAAGGTTCTTAATGGGAAATTGATACTCTTTAACACTGGTGACCACTACTATCATGGATCTAATAGTTTCCATTACATCTTTTGATTTGTTATTGGCCCTTGGTATTTGTGTAAACTAAAAATCTTCAAAATGTGACTTGAGCTTGTCTACCATACTCTTTTAAGGTACAAAATTCTCATCCTTTATTTGGTACTAGTATATAGCATGATTAATGATTAAATTAAAATCCACATATACAATTAACTATTGAATATTTCATTGTATGGTGAGGTAAAGTCCTAAAAAGAGTACTTTGTCCTCGGCCATGTTGCTAGTGTAATGGAAACCAATATGGAATGCTTTGAGAATGAGATGTCATTATGGTGTAATGAACAAGATAACATCCCTAGATCCATGGGATGTCAATGAGCCATCAAAATATAACATCCACTATTTGGACTAAATAATTATTACTTTCAGAGTTAGAATTGACTCATTTGTGAAATCAAAGCCGAGTGGTTGTGTTTTTAATATAGGGGATTAAACAAGTTGATATGAAAGAATTTGTCCCTTAATAGATTTTTGGTTATGATATTCCACATCAAATTCACTTAGAAAAATCACCCATTTGGCCATCCATGTGACCTGTCAAAGTGGCTTTAGATAATAAATACTTGAGTGGATCAATCTTGGCGATGACTATGGTATTATTATTAAGCATGTAGTGACTCAAATTTTGGGAGGCAAACACCATTATTAAACATGCCTTTTCAACTAGTGTATAGTTATTCTCATATGTTATGAGTGTTCTAATCAAGTAATATACTACGTGCTCTTTGCCCTATTCATCATACTGAGCCAAAAGTGCCCCTATGGCATGCTTTATTATAGATATGTAGAGTAACAATGGTCTTCCTAATGTAGGTGGCAGAAGTATTGATGGGTTGGCCATGTAATTCTTTAATAATTTAAAGGCCTATTGGCAATTAGCATCCTATTAAAATGCTAAACCTTTCTTTCAAAGGTGAGTAAAAGGGTGGCATATGTTTGCCAATTAGGAAAAAAGGGTGAATAGACTGAATTTTGCCTTGAAGACTGCAAAGCTATTTAAGATTATAAGGAGGCATTTCCATAATATCCTTGACCTTATCAGGATCAATTTCAATGCATCAACATTACATAATGAATCTTAGAAATTTTTTCAAAGTGACATCGAAGATACACTTCTTTGGATTGAGATGCACCTTGTAGTCATGAAGTCTCTCAAAGATTATCTGTTGAATGTCAGGATAGCCTACACATGACATAGATTTAATAATGATGTCATTATCATATTCCTCTATAATGTTGTGTATTATGTTATGGAATATTTCAATCATGGAACATTGATAGGTTGCCCTAGTATTCTTCAAGATGAATGACATGACTTGATAACAAAATGTTCCTCACAAAATGGTGAAGCTGTCTTATGTTAGTCCTTAGGTGAAATATTTATTTGGTTGTATCTTGAGAAGCTGTTCATGAGGGATAACATATTTTAGCTTGTTGTTGAGTTTACAATCATGTCAGTGTTTGGTAAAGGGAAATCATCCTTAGGATAGGACTTGTTATTATCTCTAAAGTTTGTGAACAAGTGAATTCCCTAAGGATTTTTGCTACTTGGCATAATATTTGATATCAATTATGAATACAATGGTCAAATGAATCATGCTTCTAATAAATTTAATATCTCTTTCTTAATAAGTATAGTAATGTGTGGATGCATTTTCCATAGCTTCTACTTGATTATCTTAGCATTTGAATGAACAATAAGTTGATTCACCACTAGAGATGGGTCTAACCCTAACATGTTAGAATAGGACCAAAAAAATATATCAATGAAGTCCTTAAGGATAGTAATAATAAACTCACACTCATTAGCAGTGAAGGATGCATTGTATAGACTCCTAAATCTGGCCACCAATAACCTCTAATCAGGGTTCTGGCTAATTTCCACCAAAATGCACAATTTGGCCTAAAAACACTAAAACACACTAAATGATGTGAAACTGATATATTCAAATACTAATTTTGGCTAGGGTATCCCTAAATGAGGCAATGTAATTTATGGGCCAGCTAACTTTGATCAAATCATTCTAGTCAAAATGCCAATTTTGCACCTAGGTACTCTAGAGTGCTCTTTCCTATCAAAACTTTTACACAAGATGCATGCCTTTGTTATTTATTATTAGTAACATCCTAAATGGGATAATGGATCTAATGCATCTAACATTACCTTCCAATTCCAATCCATTCAAAATTTGGACCAATAACAAGGCATTATGATTAATTTGAGTAATTTGTGCACAAAGTGCTTAAACATGCTTAAGAGTTAATTAACCCAAATCAAGGCATAATTAATAATTCCATCAAAACTTGTTGAAAATTTGTTTTGGAAATGAATATTGAATATCTACATCATCAGGTGACCTCATTTCTTGGGAAGACATCCCTAGGCCATAAATGCCATAAATATCAGGATTCATGCCTCCCATGCCTCATCAAAGCCCTCCATGCATCTTAATTGCTCCTCTATCACAAATATTAATGAGCCTATTTATCAAATTTAATTGTATAATTGGATTAATATTTAGCCATAAATCTCAATCTTGAGATGGATGGTTTAGGTTGATTACAAACATTTACAAAAATCTATAAATAAGAGGCCTTACCACATGAATTTTAACACATGATTATGTAAAGATATAATGCAGGATTGGTTCCAAAAGCTTCATAAAAAATAGTGTTACCATGCCAAATTGATTCAAAGCCAATCCAAGCCAAGCCACAAGCCAAAGGTGCCAAGGAGAGATGGAGGTAGCCAAGCTTCCATTGCTAAGGACTTCATGAGCCCAAAGTCGAGCAAGCCACTATTATAAAGGCATTTGGAGCATCCAAGGAAGGTAAAAGAATTCTTATTTTTTTCCTTAATTTTTAGTTGTGTTTATAGTTAGTTTTTTTTTATTAATCTTACTCTAGTAACTAGCCATGAAGATGTTAGCTTAGTGTGTTTTTTATTTGGTTTCATTCACTAACACCATACTAATATCCTCTTCTTAGTCAAATTCCTAGTTCATATAATGGCATGCCCGGTCAGACTAGATGCATCCCACACATGAAGAAGATCATTATGCAACTTTAAAATCTTAATTTAAATAATTAAAACTCTTACTATTTGATTTTATAACTTTATTTTTCCATTTTTCTTTATCATGGGTTTACACGGTAACCATCATCGATTAGTAAAACCATCACCAGTTGGCATAACCATCGTCGGTCACTATTGGTATAATAGTTTTTGGTTAGATAACCATCATTAGATAGTAAATGTAACCATCATTAGTTATATAACTGAAATCAGTCACTATGTTTTTCTTAAAAACAAAAACTCGAGAGCTAATAGGCCATTTTAAAATGCTTGGTTTGGGGTTATACAGACTCCATTTTGGATGATTATTTTTTTAAAATGACATATTTTCTCCTAAATTTTTAGAATTTGACATTAGTTTAGTTTAAAGTTTCATAGAGTTTTCACAAATTTTTAAAAATCTATTTAAAATGTTTCTAATCTAACATATTTGCTTTTAGGGTGATGCCTTAAGGGTAGACAGGTGACTAACGGACTTGGAACTTGTTAAAACATGCTATTAAGACATCTTTGAAATGAATTTAAAATGAGATAAGAAAATTATTTTGGTGCTTAATGTAACCTTTAGGTTCTTAAGTAAATTTTTAGCATTAGTTTTTAAAGTTCACAATCTTAAGACTAAGGGGTCAAATGAACACCACCAAATCTTTCATTTGGGCTTAAAATTGAACACACTTGTCAATTCTTGTTTTCAATATTTGTTTAATTAAAAATTGTTTAGAAAAGAGAAGGTCTGTGCATGTATGATATTCCATTTGTCCCCTTTACGGAACCTTTGAAATCAAAAGGTCCATTCTTATTGCAAAAATCCTAGTCGATGGCTTAAAAAGAATGTCGTCTAAAGCACTCCCCAAAAACTCATCAAAGTTTGGGTGACCTTGAAAATGACCCTAAAGTATTTCTATTAGTCTTTTATTTCATGAAAAATTGGCTTTTGAGGGGGATGTCATTACCTCCTATGAGTTCTTTAGGGAAGCTTTGACCTAGGGTTTCACATCTCAACATTGACTTTACTTACTCCTTTGGAGTTGCACATGGGACGTATCTGCATTTGGACATCACACTACATTGAGTGAACAATAGGATGTAGTGGTTGTAAAAAGGAATAGACCTTTTTAAAACTAGATAATGCCACAGTCACCCAATTTTTGTGCTTGTCTTTTGAATCATTTGATGTGAAAGTCATTATGCAATCGATTCCCCTAGAGATGTTCGAAACTTGATAGTTTAGTCAACCCCACATTGCCATACCCTTTCTAGGATTTGGATGATTATACTTAGTGTATTTTGATCATTTATCTTATTTGGTATACTTTGAGACTAAAACTTATTTTTTTTTCATAAAGCCATGTCAAAACTACTTTGTTTATATGTCATTCTTTGTCTAAAGAGGCATTATGCTGGCCATTTTACACCACACTTATGCCTTGATATTTTTGTTAAACTTGTTTATGTGTGTTTAATTTGAGTTACAAAGGGTAGTGTTATGCTACCCATCTCATATCAAACCATTTTTTCTTTTGAGTCTTTGAAACATAACATAGATCACATCATTCGAGCATGCTTATGCTATTAGGCTGCTCAATTTAGTTAAAGTTTTGTTTCACCTTGTGCCAAAAACCATTTGTTTCAAACCATGTCATGTCTACCATTTGGACCTTTGTCTTATGCCATCATGCTATCCAATCTTGTCTAGCTTGTTTGGCCAAATCCTATTTTTCAACGTTGAGTTTTCAATTAGCCTTGTCAAATTTGGATTTAAACATTGATTGATTTTTGTTTAGGCCTTAATTCATAGGGTTAATACATAGATATTTCTCTTTTATGTTGCTTAATTTCAATTAATTGATTACCCAAATTTAAAAACTATTGATGGTTTATTTTTTTAATGTTTATCCTCATCAATTTTGTGCCTTTATTTGAGAAAAAATAGCCTTTCTCAAGGAGCCTTTTGTCTTATGCCTTATGCCAACTGATCATGTTTATGTTTGATTTCATTTGCCAAGTCTATGTCAAAGTTGTTTTCAAACTTATTAGATTAAATTCACATCAATCCTTTATTTCAAGTCTAGATTTTGACATTGTTTGGCCAAAAGTCCTAGCATATGCCTGTTTGTTTGAGCCTAGATTTTGACTCTGCATTTGGAAAAAAGACCTAGAAACTCAGCTTTTCCCTTTCCTAGTTTATAACTTGCTTGAAAAACTTTGACATAGGCTTTCAACATGGTAGTTTTTATTCAGACACTTGACCTTTTATGTATATGACATTTAACATTAGACATTTGATGTTAAGCTATTTTATGCCAAGTTTTCACATAAATCATTTTAGAGATACAACTCCACTTTTTGACCAAGTTAGACCAACCTTGAACCATTTGTCCTTTGAACATAGTTTTTTAGAGTTTATAGCACTCTAAGCCTTTTTATTTTAGAGCTTTAATCATTTGCATGGATATGTCTCGCTACACTTATGGTGGATTCACATACAATCCAACTTATGATAGAATGGCCACACAAAATCCCACTAGGAACCCCTATAGAGAAAGATTTTCTAAGGAGTTTTATTATTATCCCTATAATACTCCATATGGGGAATATAGTTAAATTCCACAAAATCCAAATTAACACCTTGATTGGTATGAAGAGGCTTGTAAGGAGGAATTTGAAGACCCAACTACAGATAATGTTATTTGGGATATGGATCCATACCCTCTTTGCAATAATCAATACATGGAACATAGTCAAGAATTAGATTATGAGCCAACTCACGACTGGGATGATATGGTTTATGAGGAAGACTTGGATGTTTTGGCTTATGAAAGTAATTAGGATCCCCCACATCATACCATTTCGATTCCAAGACTAAAACATCATACCATTTCCATTTTAGGACTTAGTCCTTTAGCTTGTGCAGGTAATCAAGCCCAAAATGCCCTATCATTACCATTTTAGGACTTCATCCTTTAGCTCATGCGATCAATCATACTCCTTAATGACCTATCATTATCCAACCATAAGTCATTACTCATTAGTGCCAATCCCATCCAAACCTCAACCGATCCCATCCTTTGAAGACCAAGCTATGTTCAAAATTGGTATCTTCCAACTCATTAGAAACCAAGGCCAAAATAACCAATCAATCCAAGATATTTTTATTGAACCAACCATTTGTGATAAGTCAAACTATGATGAATTGCCTATTGATCCTATACTAGTTGTCGAGGAGTCTCACTCTAATGAGCTAGTCTTTGCTGAGTCACTTCTTAATGATTATAAACACCTTTGGGAAAATCATTACCTCAACCATATGCTTATTTTTTAAGAGCCTCCTATTGACAAGCCAGTCTCTGAGGAGTTGTCTCTTGACCTTTTTTCCATTTTAGAAGAGACCCATTCTAACAAACTAGTATTTATGGAGCCCATTATGCCATCACAGGTTATTGCTTATCTAAAACCAGACATTCAACAAGACATTATTATAATATAATACCCATAAAATGAAGAATTAAAGTTAGAGTTAGGTTATATTATTGAACTAACATTATATTTAGCATTAGAATCAACATCAACATTAGTCTCAACATCAGATTCAAAAGAAGAATATGTTTATGGCTGTTAAAACATTGGTTACGTATGCCTTGTAGATTAATTTTAATAAATTTATGATCCTTTTATGGTTTTTGAGGATGAGTAATTTAGCTTCAAAAAAATTTACCCTAGTATCTTCTACAAAGATTATGCAACCTCTCCCCATTCCATTACCATTCCATAGGCCATTGCCATCAACCAAAATATCCATATCATTGACATTTCATCTCTCACAAGTGTTGATTAGGATCGATAGAATCACACTTTGTTGAACTTCATCCATGGTGACATAGTAGTTAAATAAGAGTAATGAGGCCAAGAACACATTCATATAGTAGATGAACACTCTCCTAGTGAAACATTTTTGGAAGTGCTAGGGGACAATCAAAGTTAGAACTCAACAACTTCTAGTGAAAGTTTTTCAAAAATGTTAGAATACAATCAAAGTCAAAAGTCAACATTCTTTAGTGAAAAATTCTTAGAGGAACTACAAGACAATCAAGATAAATTCATTGGTGAAAACCTCATTTAAGCACCAATAGCTGAGCACAAAAGTTATTCACTACTTGATGAAGACAAAATCAAATATCAAATCAAAATAGCTTCCTATCTACAACCTAATCAAATGTTAGCTACTCTCAAGGTCAAACAATAGAAAAATATGATGGTCCTATTGAGAGAATAAGTCTTTGGCCTCACCATAACCAAAGTTATGTTGAATCTAGCATCAACAACATTACATATGACTGAATGTCTTGATCTTCATTTATTTCCCAACCATTCTACATTCTATTATCATCAACCATTCCATTTCACAATCAAACCTACCATGCATTATTTATCCCTATTTACCATCTATGGTCATAATTTCCTTTGTAGAGGCTACAAAGATACTTTGTCTTGACACTTGAAGGAATCAGAATCAATGACCAAAGAAGAACACAACAACATTTTTGACATCCAAATCTGTAGGTCATTTTTGATAGAGTAGCTATTTAGACAAGTTGTGGGATAGAAATTAACATGATCACATATTTTGTTTGTATCATTTATTGACTAAGATGTGCATCTCCCCATTAGCAAGAAAAATAGAATAAAAAACCACACCCAGGCCAAAAACATGTACCATACCATTTCATTTTCCATATGCCATTGATCATTGCTACATATCCTTGTGCCATTGTCACATATTCCGACCATTTACCCCATGACTTGGGGGAAACACTCTTACCATTTTATCAAACCATCATTATCCTTAGAAAGACCATGTCATCTAAACATTCCATTCCTATCTAGACCAAAGCCTATTTTTAATCATCCTATCCAATCCTTTTTTAATCTTGGTTACTTTGGTTCTTCCTACACTTTTTGTCAGGGGATTGTGATCAAGTTTCAACAATCAATCCAAATTATGTTTACAATGATAGTGTATGAAAGTAGTGTGATAGTTAATCTGGCAAGATATCTTTCATCTTATCAAGTTTGTTTATGTGAGCCTGATTATAATCACCTATGGGCAAATCAATGTTTCACCAGTCTTGCTACTAATTATAACCACGTATGGGAAACTTAGTATCATTAACCTATGCTTTTGTATCCTAATTATAACTACCTATGGGAAAACTAGGGGAAACACTTGTTTATCATGCATTACCACATCACCTTGCCATTACTATTTTTATATGAGTAGCCATTTGCCATATTTGAGAACTTGTTGGGACCTAGCTATTTTTTCCCTACCTTTTGTGTAGATGGAATTACTATGACTTGAGGTCATTTTAAAACTATGTGGGTCATTCTCAATTCATGTTGAGGTCACCTCAGCCCTCCTTTCCAAACACTCTCACCATTTTGTGAGCAACCTAAGTCAAACACTCTCACCATTTTGCAAGCATGTATTTTGTCATTTTCTAATGAGTTAAGATACCTCAAAATGCCGAAAACATTCATAATATTTCAAAATCCAAAAATATTTGTCCTATCTAAGCCTAGTTAGTTATCCTTGATCTACCTTACTAGGGCATGGTCATTGTTAGGATGATTTCTTTTGCTTTTGTTTTTAGGCTTTCTATTTGTTTGTTTATTTGTTTATTTTTCTATTTGTTTGTTTGTTTATTCACTTGCCTGCTTATTTTCTTTTAGCACTATTGCCTTGACTCAGTCTATATGCATTCATTAGGTGATTCCTTGAGCACATTATTCTTGAGTCTATCCATATTCATACGTAAACATTGTCATCATGGTTTTTATCATTGGTGCATTGTTTTTGAGTGTTTATTGGACATTGAGAGTTAGTCCTTATGCATATTTTGGCCAAGTCTTCATGGTGTTCTATCATGATGCCTACCATCACATGCTATGACAAAAATTAGCTTCAATAAGGTCTACAATCAATGGAATCATAGAAGTTTCTCCTTGGCACCTTGGCAAAACCTTCCATCCCACCCTTGATCAAATTAACCCATTAGCCATTCTAGTTGTATCATTGCTAAATAGGATGAGCATCTCCTTGTTAGCATGTACAACTAAATAATTTCTAAGGATCAAAATTATTCATCTATTCATCTCTTTAATCACTTTTCACCCACTCATCTTTAATCTATATTCTAGGTTATATCCTTGAGTTATGCTTGCTAATCATTCATAACTAGGGCACCATCAATTTTAGCCAATCTAGGTCTACTTACTGATTATAACCACCTATGGGTAAATCATTATTTTGACCTTTATTCCTGATTATAACCATCTTTGGGAAAATCAATATCTTTTTTACATTAATGCATGCAAGCATTTTCTTATTTGGATTAATCTCAACCATAGGTTAATTTCACCTTTCTTCTTATTTCTTTTCGAGGGGCATCCATCAACAAATGTAATGGCCACTCCCTAGAGGGGGCATCATCACAAGCTTCCCAAAAACCATTTAGAGCTTTGTTCTTCAACCATCATCTTCTCTTTGGCATAAAAACCATCTCTCATTATTTGAGAAGATATTGCTTTTCCTATAGTTTGCAACATCTTACCAAATAGGGGCAAACTATAGACACCTAAATCTGGCCACTAATAACCTCTAATTAGGCTTTTGGCTAATTTCCATCAAAATGCACAATATAGCTTAAAAACACTAAAACACACTAAATGATACAAAAATGATATATTCAAATGCCAATTTTGGCCAAGCTATCCCTAAATGAGGTAGTTTAATTTATGGGCTAGCTAACTTTGATTAGATCATTCTAAGTCAAAATGCCAATTTTGCACCTAGGTACTCTAGATTTCTCTTTCCTATCAAAAATTTTGTGTAAGATGCATGCCTTTATTATTTATTATCAGTAACATCCTAAATGGGATAGTAGATGCAGTGCATTTGACATTGCCTTCCAATTCCAATCTAGTCAAATTTTGGACCAATAACAAGGCATTCTGACCAATTTGAGTAATTTGTGCACAAAGTGCTTAAACATGCTTAAGAGATAATTAACCCAAATCAAGGCATAATTAATAATTCCATTGAAACTTGTTGAATAATTTGTTTTGGAAATGAATATTAAATATCTGCATCATTATGTGACATCATTTCTTGGGAAGACATCCCTAGGCCATAAATGTCACAAATATTAGGATTCATGCCTCGCATGCCTCATCAAAGCGCTCTCTGTCTCTTAATTGCTCCTCTATCCCAAATATTGATGAGCCTATTTATCAATTTTAATTTCATAATTGGATTAATCCTTAGCCACACATCTCAATCCTGAGATGGATGATTTAGGTTGATTCTAGACATTTGCAAAAATCTATAAATAAGAGGCCTTACCACATGAATTTTAACCCATGATTATGCAAAGTTATAATATAGGATTGGTTACAAAGGCTTCATACAAACTAGTGTTACCATGCAAAATTAATTCCAAGCCAAGCCAAGCCACAAGCCAAAGGTGCCAAAGAGAGATGGAGGTATCCAAGATTCCACTGCCAAGGACTTCATGAGCACAAAGCTGAGCAAGCCACTACTACAAAGGCATTTGGAACATCCAAGGAAGGTGAAGGAATTTTTATTATTTTTCTTTACTTTTTAGTTGTGTTTGTCATTAGTTTTTGTTACTAATCTCACTCTAGTAACTAGGCATGAAGATGTTAGCTTAGTGTGTTTTTGATTTGGTTTCATTCACTAACACCCTACTATTCTCCTCTTCTTATTCAAATTCCTAGTTCACATGCCAAAGTAAATTATCTTGGGATCATCATAGGTCCCAGTGTTTACCTCCATGGTATCTTCTACAAGGAATGTAGAACCATCTTCAAGAATAATAGGTACATGTGGAAACTAGTCCTATTTTGTTGCTTGTGAGCCATAGGGCTCACCCATGTAGGAAGAATATGAATCTTCTATTTTTAATAGTGGCCAATTGATAAATTGCTTAGGAAAATCCTATACTAGTTATGAAAAAATTATGTGTTCTTCCTCATCGATATCAGACCCAATAAAAAATGCTTAGACTAGGGGAAATTGAACTTCTTGAGGAGATGAGTGAACTTTCCCATCCAAAGATGCCTAAAATAGGATTTCACCTATGGACTTGTCTTTATGTTTACTTTTTTATTAATCTAAAGGCACCTCAAAGAGTTTTTTACTTTAATATCTTGATGTTTTATTTTGTTTATAACCAAGGAAGTTTGGATGCTCTCTAAAGTAGGTAATGTATGTAAAGGGAAATATAACATAATCTACAAATCAATCCTAGCTCAAAGAAGATAGATCCTACTTACACTTTTGATTTGGGATACATTACTTGTACTACTTCTACTTACTAAAGAGAGGAACAAAGTTAGAGATACTTACCTAGAAGATGAACTCATCGAGACTCAATCTCTCCCTTGGCCAAAGGTTCTTCATAAGAGGTTATTTTGGTTTGTAAGGATTACTAAGAAAGTCCAAAACATCCAAGACTTCTCCACAAGTGAAGATTCTTATTCAAGTAAAAACCCTAAGCTAAGACTCCTTAAGTAGAATGGTGGAAGAGAAGATTGTAAAGAAGTGTAAATGAATAATAACTCTTCCTTACTCTCTAAGAATGGAAAAATTGATGTGTTTATATAGGTGAATCTAACCCTAAACCCTTTCCAAAGTTTTAGATGATAAAGTCAACCCGATCAACCTAGTATCATAATTGAAAAAAATAAACTAGGTTATGGACTAGGTTAACTAGGGGTCGACCTAGTCCCTAATAAGCTTTATCAATAAAAATACAATGTCAATATGGTTGACATAGTCATGTAAACTACCAAAAAGGGGTTTAAGTTAGGGAAAGGGATAATGAAGGTGTTAAATGACTAAACATAGGTGAAAAATAGGAGGCAAATCTAAGAGGAATGGTTTTAGAAACTATTTGGATTGATATCAAGTGGTAAAAAGGGATAACAATCCTACAAAGCACCAATGGTCTACCCACCCCTTTCTTGGTACACCCTTTAGGACATGCACTCAAAGAGATTGAGACTCGATGGGTTCCTACAAGATAGAAAGCATTAGTATTTAATAAAATTTGAAAATATTATGTGTATACATGTGTCCCACTCTAAGCTCATCATGTGTTACTCAGGTGCAATAGGGGATGGTGCTTCGAGGAAGAATATAGTAACACACAATACTAAGGCTAAAAAAGGTAGTATTTTAAAGAAAAAATAACTAAAAGTAAATGACTCAAATAGAAATAACTAAAATATAAAATGCATGTGTACTTTGATTTACATTTATTACTAGATGGTTGTTTACTATGTTTTTAGTTTTGATTATGGAGAGTGCAGAGACTACTTTCGACAAAACCAAGAATACAAAACTAAAGAACAAAAACAAACAAACATAGGAAATCCAAGATAACTGGTGCCATGTGGAAGGGATGTACCTAGAAATTTGGCAAGCTGGGGTGACAAGTGATATGTTATACCAAATGACCAAGTCAAAATTTTATAGTAAATTGGGTAGCTAAAAACCTAAGGCTACTAAAGACCAAAAAACTCAAACATGGTAATCAAACATCAATGTAAAAGCAATAAAAATCCTTACTCAAATAAAGATAGGCAAGCAAAAATGGTAAAATAAAATTGATGAGTGAGAAGTAACAATCCTTACTCACTTATCAATGGAAAAATGTGCATAAAAGGGAAAACAACATTGGGGAGTGAGAAGTAACAAGCTAACCTCACTCGATAATGGAAAAAGTACATGAAATTAGAAACAAACTCAGGTGTCCAACAAAAAGGGGTTGTACAATAATCACAACTGGTAAAATAAATCATGGCATATGTAGAAATGTAGAGTCATTGTGTAAAGAAAGCAATCCATAGTTTCTCAAACATGTTTTATTCTAAGGATAGATGAAACTAAAACAAAGTAGTGCTAGCATGTTTTTTAAGATGTGAAGAAGAAGGCAATAGAGAAGAGGGAAAATAGATTTAGAATCACACATGCATGTTAAGGGGGAAATTAAATGGGTGGAGGGGAGAATGAAATAAAATCTAAGGTAGAGGAACTCATTATCAAAGTCAAGACACTAAAATTAGGTTTGTCAACACAAGAAGACTTTTAAACTTAAAGACTTTGAAGAACATTGCTTAGCCACACAAGTCTTAGGTTAACAAAAGAAGTATGTAGATCATCCCATAAAGGATATATGCATGGAAATTAAAATGGACCTATCTTCTCACAATGTGTTCCCCATTCCTCAGGACCCCTTATAGAGCCATTAATTTATTGTGAATATTGGGTATTGTTGATGTAGTTTTTATGCATAATACATTTGATGAGGTAACCTTTAACATTTTAGGATCTCAATGGAAGTAAAATCCAATTTAGGGCATGAGTTGTAGGTATGTGGTTTGTTCAACCTATTGATGGAATAGTGGTAAAGTATGTAGGTTGTTGATGAGGTTTTTATATGGAGGTGTGGTTCTTACAAGAAGGTGATCTCCTAGGTGAGTTGGATGGGTGACTAGCTTCTAATATAAGGTGGGTAAATCATTATAACAAACACAAAAGGAGGGTAAGGTAGGGTATAAAATAAATATTAGTGATTTTTGAAGTAATCACTTCTATGGATGGGTTTTGAATGGACCTATTTTTTTATATCAAAACTAGTACCTATTGTTAGAAGCAAGCGCACACGTGTAAACATATATAGCTATAGGATCTAAGGAATAAAGGCATAGGGAGTCCAATGGCTTCAAAAAAAGGCTGCCCCTATCAAAGTATCTTTTACACACCCTTCATCTAGGGATTATGACTCATACCAATAGATTATCTAAGGTAGTTGTGGCACACACTTAGAAGATTACACCAAGCAAGCACAAATAAACATTCAAAAATATATCTCAATACAACTTAACTTTCTCAATGAATAATTTACTAACCCAATGATAGCTATTGCACATATGAGATTCATATGTTAATCAAGAAAATCAAGAATCTACTTGTAGTGTTGAGCATAATAAAGATTAATTGAAACAACATCCATTGAAAATAACAATTAACAACATCATATGGGAAAGAAATACCTAAAATAATTCACTTGATGACCAAAATTATCTTCTTTGTTTTTTTCTATTTCAAAATTTTTGACCCCTTATTTAAGGGTGATATAATAGTATTTATAGATCTTGGGGAGGGATTGCCTCATCCTCTAAGTCTTTGCATGATCTTTACATGGGGTGGTTGTAACATGTAGTTCTAACTATAGTCTGAAATTGAATGGGAGCTATAAATAGGAGGAATTGACTTTAAAATATAATTCAATACATGCATGTACAAAAGAATGAGTTAATTATTACAAGGACTACTAGAAAACTAAAGCTATGTTGTGTGGAGTGATACATGTGTTTTAGTTGGAGTAGAAGATGAAAGAGTGGTCCCATTGGTAGAAACTTATTTCTTCTTCACTTCATTTCCCTTGTAAATCTTTTCTACCACATCATGCTACTACCGAATAATTTCTAAGTTAGGTAATGAAGGTTGGTGGAGTCTCTTGGTTTTCTCGAGAAGATTTACATGCTCATCTTTAGTAAGTTAGAATTTACTTCTAAATATCTCCACTTTAGTCACCTTTGTTCTTACTTTGTTTATCTTTATTTCAATATTCTCCATCACCAAACCCTGAATGCTCCCTTTGAAATTATCGATTGCCTCCTGAACAATGTTATCAAAATTGATTCTACTAATTAGCCTCCCCATAGAATATTTTACCTTAGATAAGTTCAAATCATTCAAAATTTGAAGGAGTTAGACTTTGAGTGACTGATAATTTAGAGTCATATCCACAGCCACCTTTAACCATTCCTTGACCTCTTCATGCCTAATGACTACTAAATTTAAGGCATTAGATGCCTCAAATGTAGTCATCAGGTCAAGGTGTTTATATAATGAGTTGCCTATACAGCTGGATATCATTTTAAGCTTTATGTTATCCTAGGCTAGAGAGATACAAAGCTGATTGGCCAAGCTCGTTTGAGGTACCATCTTGGCCTTTATGAATGATATATCCTCAAAGGAGTGGTAGCATTTTTAAGTGGCCTCCCTCACCTTAGCCTCTATACTTATAGGGAAATGAATGATATTTGATCATTCCTTTAGCTACTCAGTTTATGCCCATAGTTCTTGCACTTCTTCCTTAAGTTCCTAATGAGATAATTCCATCCCTTCATGAATAAATACCACCACATCCTTGTGCGCTTGAGCCAAGTCATATATTTTATTCAAAAATAGATTCTCTTAGCTACTTATTCTACCTCTTTATGAGAGAGGACACTGGCTATCACTCTTTAAGGATGATACTAGCTCCTTGGTCATCTTCAATATTTCTCTTCTTGACCTTTTGGATGGAGCTAGTAGGAGGATTAAACAGGGTAGTCATAGAAGGTAGTTCAGTTATCTTATAAATGGGCCTATTCTAAGCTTGTTGCCTTAATTTCATGGCCCAAAATGGGACATTTACAAGTGCATTAGAGGTTGTGATGATAACTTATTTCTTTGACTCTTCCTTCTCTTCTTTATTTTGCCTCTTAACTAGCCTAGTTAGTACATTTGGTAGGGAAGGCCATATAATTTTTGACCAATCCACTCCTCCAATTTGAGGAAGTGGATGGACTACCATAAGATGTGGATTTATTTTCTTTCCCTTTCTTGTGATGGTAACCATGGTTTCCTTAGTAGAAGTGCGAGTGGGGAGTTGAAGGGAAAGTTGTGTGGATTGAATGTGCAATTAAGGTGTGGCCAAAGTGGTCTGCACCTTCTTAGATGCTTTCTTATTTATATGAAGTCTCAAAACAACAATACCAGTAGGCACATAAGGGTGGTCATGGGAAAGGATATAGTGGAGTTTGTGGAGGGGTCAATGGAAGGAGTGGATAAGGTGGAGGGGACTTCCATAGAGGAGATAGGTGTATCAATAATATAAATTTAAGCCCAAAGAGAGGTAGGGAGATTTGAGGTACCTTGAAGTTTCAATTTGATGGGGGAATCCTAAAGACTAAGGGATTTCACTTCCTTCAATTGGGTCTCTTCATTTGAATCCTTAGCCCAGTATTAAATGGTTGTTTCCTCTCTCTATGGTTACAACTTAGGAGGTGAGATAGGTGACCTTATAGATACTTATGTCATTAGACTACCTATGGGGGTCCTTGGTTTTCTAACATAAACCAAGGGAACCATCCCTCAAGTAAGAGAGTCATGGGAGGAAGGGACTATTATAGACTAAGCAGGGCTACCCCAATTGATGAAACATGAGGAACATTGGGGGTAGCCATAGATGTTGGAGTGGTGTAAACACCATACCTATCTTATTTATCTAAGTCTAAACTAATAGAGTCACCTTCAAATCCTCCTCTTCTTACAATTGATCTCCTATTTGACTATTTTTAGCTTACTTCCAAAGGGGGTTCCTTAGAAGAAGAAGCTCCCTGTTCATAAGTCTACCCAATCTAAAAGTTTGAATTTTTCCACCCTTTAAAAAGGGATCTTCGCTTGTCCAATTACTTGGTGGAGATACTGGGCTTTCCCTGGATCATACTTAAATGATCCTCTTACAAACTAGCTATTTTATCCCATTTTAATACTTCCTCATCAGTTACAAGATTTAGAAAAAAAAATCATAACCATACGGTTGGTGGTAGTAGGGGATGTTGAGTCCCTAAATATGTTGTTGGATACACCCATGAGGATCCCAATATCTATGAAGTATTGTGGGGAAACTGTATCAGTTTCATTTTACTATAACATCACCAAGATACTTCTTCATTATATATGTTATTCTACAAATGATGACAAGACTCCCAAAGGAGAAGGGTTTTTTTTAATCTTGCCAAGTATTCCTCTATGTTATTCTTCAACTAGAAAGCTATCTCTTGCTCTGATAACTTGTTAGGCACATTCTATGGAAGGCATAAGGGCACCAACTTGTTTCCCCAAACCAAAATGATGGTGATGTCTAGATATAGGAAGTAATCACCCTTCCCAGCCAAGCTCTTTGCAATATTTCTCCCAATATGTGGCATCAAGGAGCCATAAATGGTATACCATATTTGAGGTTACACATCCTCACAAATTCTGACCATGTTATTCTAATAAGCATAGATGTGCATGAATTAGTAATGGTTACATATTCAATTCTTGATATAATTTGTGTTTGGGGACCATAAATGACCTAGGAATTTATAACATGTACCCATAACTACGTCAACTAGGTATGACATCACATGAAAGTCCCCTTAGGATGTCTATCCTTGTGCAAAATTTTCTCCCCTTAGCCTAAAGCTAATTATTTCTACCAAGGCATAAGAAACATCATGTGTTAACATCATATGAAGTAAAGGTACCCAATCTAAGTTTACAAAATGAATGGAGGGCATACCATATAATCCATCTAGAAGAGCCATACCTATGAAAATACCCATCTTGAATTTGTTGATAGGTAATGATCCACTTAACTTCTTTCCTTTTTATGCCATGGTTTCATTGGGTAGTAACCATGATTACAGTGCTCCCTAGAGTGAGTTCTCTTTATTGAATTATACTAGGGTGTGCTTGTCAAAGTAGGCATATGGTATAGTAAGAGATAAATACCTTTGAAACTAATCCCCAAAGATGCACACAACTATTGTATCATTGTGAGCATGAAATAAATATGCATCTTATGATATTTTGCCTACAAAGAATAAATATTTGAGAAGGTTGATGCACGACATGACCTCTTGTTTAGTAGAAGAAAAATGTATCCTTTGGAATTTAAAAGCCAAAAATTCTTTGACAAACAACTTGTTTGCCAGCATTGTTTCATCATCTATAGAAAAAGCATCTGCTAAATCTATAGCATCCCATAGTTGTGAGTAATTCTGATATTGGTTGTTGAATACCTCTACATTGAACATAGTGTCCTTAAACTCTATGGGATCCTTAATCAAGAACTCAAAGGGAGGATTAGTTCCCCATGATGACCTATATTAGGACATCATGGATATACGTTCATGCTTTCTTTTCTCAATATTCTACTAGTTGTGTGTACTTGTATACCAATGTGATCAAGCTAGCTCTAGCTTACTTGCAGTCTGTTATATGTTCCTTTGAAATAGAAACTAAGGATCTTGTGTACCACTGGGAATCAAAGATTCTTTGATCATAAGATATATTGAGTGAAAATGATGACTCAAATGGATTCATATCACCTATATAAGATCCTACATTAAATATTAGTTCATGCAATATAAATGTGCAATGTTAACTTTACTACTTTCAATTAAAATTAGTCACCTCACGTTGGTAGGGTCTTTATTTAACATTAATAAGAAACACTTTACCCTTGTTTAGATGGAAATAATGCATGGTTAAAATTAAAGGTACTCAGATAGTCATTGGGGGAAAAAATGTTTGGGTGAACATTGGTGGATTATTTCTTTTGGTGATTTGTTTAGGATGAAGCATCCAGGACAATTTCTTTGAGGAAATACTCCACCATGGTGAGAAATACAAAACAATAATTATAAAAAGGCTAAAAAAATAATTTTGAAAGATTAAATTTCATAGTTAATAACATTTTAAAATTCCCTAAAGGGTACTTTTGATCTGAAGGGATCACTTCATAGGGCACTTTGGTCTTTGACACAAGTCTTGAAGGATCTACTTCAAAATCCTTGAAGGGGTATTCTATACAATTAAAGGGGAATTTCAAAAGTTTTTAAGGGTAAGTGGTCACACTAAAGGTTAATTTACATAAGTCTAAAGGATACTTCTAGGGAGTGAGAAGAGGGTAGGTACCCCATAGGAATTCTTTCAGAGATTGTGTATCAGAAATAGGCTTGAAAAAAAAGTTTTGAAGGATAAGGTAAGGGTATGGAACAAAGTTCCAAAAGAAGGGGATGAAGGGAATTTCTAAAATTCATAAAGGGTAATATGTATCCTTAAGGGAAATTTTAAGGATCCTGAAGGGTAGCTTTGAAAAAATACAAGGGGTGGGTTACAGGATTTCTAAAAGGGAAACATCTTTCTGAAGAATCCCTTCAGAGATTGTGTATTAGACAAGAATGTCCAAAACAAAAGTTCCAAATAAATGACTAAAGGGTATTAAAGGGGTAGTTTGAAGGGTAATTACAAATGTTTCAAAATGCCAATGGTATTTTTTTAAGGACCTAAAGGGTATGTGCCCTTTGAGATAAGGCCAAAGGGGAGTGGAAGGGCCAAATAAGGAAAGGCCAAAAGGCTAACTAGGAAGGTTTTGAAGGGTCTGTGGGAAAGACTTCAAAGGATATACTTCATAAAAATGAGTGTCTAAAGGTTATAATTCAAAAAATCCCAAAATGGTAAGTCTAAGTCCATAAATATATGCAGTATTAATGCTATCATACCAAAATACAAGACCAAATTTCTCAAAAAGAAGTGGGTCCCCATTTCCTATGAAAGAGGGGGTTGTTCGGTGTGATAAATGGTGACTCATAAAGGGGAGTGCTCTTGATTATTCAATAATATAGAAATATATCTTGAAATAATGAATTAATCCTGAAGTATGCCACTAGATAATGTTTAAATCAGAAACATGAAGGAGACTCCTAAGTAGATTTACATGACATACTTGCTTTCAAATTTCTTGGATCTCTATGTGTCAGAAATGAGATTCATTTAAACCTAGTTGTTATGATTTTTTCTATGGTTTTAGGTCTCTTTCTATTATCAAATATAACTTAAATCAACAAGGGAGGCTTAGGCATTGCTTTGTTATCAACCAGACATCCATAGCCCCAATAGAGGTACATTGGGTTCCTTTTCTTCTCTCTTCATTATTTACTCTTTTAATTGATCATGATGCGTGGCACATTAACCTTATTTCATCATCATCATTTTTATTTTGGAGGAGAAATGGGACCTTGGTGAGTTTGTAAATTTTTTAGATAAATGATTACTAGGACGTCCCTGCCAGACAAATCTAGACCTAGAATTATCATTTCCAATAGGTTTTAGGTGATAAGTGTGTTTGGTCCATTAAAATAGGAAAACTTTCTAAATTCACATAAAAACACTCTAAGAGAAACTTTTAAATGCCTAATAAAGGTATTTAACTATGACATCATTCAAAATAATGCATAATTACTTACATTTTTCCCAATAGTCAAAGAAAATTAGGGATACACACTGTTGTTCCCAAAATTTGTCACTCATTTTTGGGACAACATATGAACTATTTTGGTCCTACAGGCCAAAATTCCCTCTTCCCTTCTCAAAAATTATTCTAGGCATTCAAATTCTCCATTTTTCAAGCTTTTTTAGCTAATGGACTTCGCAGGCTCATTTCTACGGACTCCACAGGCTCATTTCTATGGAGTCCACAGGCTAATTTCTATGGACTCTGTAGGCTCATTTATATGGACTCTAAAGGCTCGTTTCTATGGACTCCATAGGTTCATTTTTATAGACTCTGTAGGAAAGGAACAAGTTTCCAACACTTAGGCAATGTTAAGATAGGTTCAACACCTTGGTTCAACCAAAAATGTGCATTGGTAAGCTTCAAACAAAGGAATGAATCGTTGAACCTTGAACCAAAATGGTTCAAAGGGTTTAAAGGTTCAACAGGTTCAAAGAGTTCAATGACATCAACAATCTTAAAGATGTTAAGTGCTTTAGTAAAGTTCATAGTTCAACCACTTCAGCAAGTTCAATGGCTTCAAAGGACTTAATGAAAAGAAGAAGGCTTGAACCGTTGAACCTTGAACCAAAATGGTTCAAAGGTTCAATGAGTTCAACAGTTCAAAGGTTCATCGAGTGGTTGGTTCAACCTGGTTGGTTCAAGTGGTCAATTGAATGAGTGGAACACAAGATTGAATCATTGAATTGTTGAACCAAAGTTGGTTCAATCAGTCAGTTTAATCAGCCGGTTCAAAGGAGTGCCCCAAACCCCAAAGGCCAAAGTACCCTTGTAGAGGGCAGTGAACCAAAGGCGAGTGCCCTTGCAGAGGGCAGGTGATGAGCAAAATGGACCATTGCAGAAAGTTGAAAGGGTAAGGTTTTCTTCAAAAAAGTGAACAAGGTAGAAAATTTGGAATTCCTTTGGATTTATTCAGAGCGAAGGAATTCCTTCGGACTTTTGTCCGAAGGAATTCACCCAAAAGACAAAGGGAATAAGCGGCCAAGGCAAGGGAATATTTCTTTTGGACAAAATGTTCAAAGGAATTCCTTCAAACATTTTATCTAAAGGAATTAAAGCTGTAGAACCCTGAAGACTGCCTGAAGGCCACTCAAAGGACCTTGAAAGGGTAGGTACCCTTGCGGGGGACTCTTGGCCAAAGCTAAAGGGATACCTCCCCATTGGGAAGGATCAAACAAGAAAGCTAAAGGAATTGCCAAGGAAGGTGATGGGCCTGAAGATGTCAAGATTAAGCATCATGAACTAGCCATTAGGATCTAGATGTCTGATGACACATCAAATTTGGGGTAATAAACTAGATATTGATCTTTAAAGGTTTGAGCATGGTCCTGAATGCATTCAAAATCCTTAAGGCCAAAAGGAAGAACCACAAAGAGAAAAGTGCAATGAGCTAGCAAAGCTGGGAATATAGCCTCGAGAGCTCAAAACTAGGAAGAAACAAAGTTGGAAAAAGACAAAACTTAAAAACAAACTCAGTGACCAGCTAAAGAGGGAGACAAAAGAGCTAGCAGAAAGGGAAAAGATAGCTTGAGAGCTCAAATTTCAATAGGAAAGAGGGAAGACTAGAAATATCTATGTAGGAGTTATTTTGGTAGGTAAAACAGTTCATCAAGTAGGTATTTGAGATTGAAAACATTAAAGGGTGTGGTCTATTTTTCTCCCATGAAGTAAAGGCGAGGTGGATAGTTGCGTAGATATTTGGTGAAAGACCAGATGACCTAGGCCCAAGAGAAGACATTTGAGATGAATTAACATGCCACAGTTAAGGCAGCTGCCCTATTCCAGCATAGTACCTTGACAAAACTAAAAATGCATTCAAGGCATTGAATGTAGCATGGGCCATTCTATGGAACAAAGTGCCAAGCCTTTCTTCGCTGCTATATATTGTAAACTCCTTTTTTATGTAAGAGAGATATTTTGATTATAGAAGTGAAACTCTACCAAAATTGAGAGGTGATTACTGAGACTTTGAGCTCAGATTGTTCATCATATTTCTTTGCTTGAATGAGAAAGCAAGTTACTTTCAAAATTTGTGCTATTATAGCTTGTGTCATTTAGGGGATTGTTCTTATGTCTATTTTCTAAATGTGTTCTTGTCCATTTTAATGAAATAAGCAGAACTAGTGGAAGTAATCAGGAAGGTGTCCTAAAGCCAACTGTGGAGAGACTTTGTGATTCCATAATTGTTTTTAGTGTGTTTGTCTATTTTCTATTTCTATGTAAAGGACCTTGGGATGACTTTGTGCCCTCATTGTCCTTCGTATCTCACTCTTGGGCAGTTGAGGTGGAGACTTTGTGCTACACTTCATTCTGTTGGTTACTACACCCTTTGTTACCAGTTATTGGTCACTACCTGAAAGAACTCCCACTATTTCCTGCAAGACCACTTCTGAAAGAAGAGAAGTGCCTTCAATGTCTTCACCTAGATTTCTCCTTTGTTTGTGAGCATCATCTCTAAAAAAGGAGAGATGGATGGTGTTGTCCTACCCTTGAGTATTATTTTCTACATATATATATATATATATATATATATATATATATATATATATATATATATATATATATATATATATATATATATATATATATATATATATATATATAGCTCTTCATAGTTATAAGGGAACCTCCCCTTGATGAGAGGAGAGATTTGTCCCCTTTTGATGTGGTAAAACTACACATCTGGCTAACCAATCTCCCTTGCTGTGGTTGATATGACCTATTTTGCTCATCAGTAAGCTGGTGACAAAATATTCACCCAACACACACCATTTGTGAGTTGGTCTAAAATGACACAACTTCCAATTCCCCCTTTTCATAGGTTGTAAGCATCTGACGGTTTGAATTTCAAATTGGTCACAACAAAATGAACAAAACTATGGTTATTTAGGAAAACAAAAAATAACTAATCTAGAAAAATGCCAAAATCTAATCTAGGAAAAAAAAAATAAGAAAGATTAGTCTAGAAATCATGAAATCTAATCTAATCCTAATATAAACCTATTTTGACGACCCTTAATTGGTAATATCCATAGATGGAATAGCCTTTAAGTAATAATTTAGAAACTTCCCATTTACTGGATATGTCAATTCATTGTCTTGGAGGCCTTTCAGTTAGAATGCATTATTGCCTATGATTTCTAAAATCTAATAAGGTCTGATCCATAACAGGGTAAATTTGTCATGTTGTCCTTTGTTTTCATGGGATTTATCCCATAGTAGCATTAGGTCCAAAATTTTGAATGCTTTAACTTTATCCCTTTTATCAAACCACCATTTGACTAGGTCTTGATGTTTACTAAACATCTGTAATGCCTCATTCTAGGAATCTTCCATCTCAACTATAAACTCATCTTTAACACTAGGTTTCATGTAATCTTGAATGAATTGATAAGTGGGCAATTTCAATATGATAGGGAAAACATGCCTACATCTATACACTAGCAAAAAAGGTGAGGCATTAAGAGATTGCTTGTACCTTGTCTATTTTTCCCAAAGAGCATACTTTAATAAATTGTGCCATTCTCTAGGTTTATCTCTTATAGATTTCTTGATTGCTTCAATAATTTTTTTATTCGTTGACTCTGTTAACCCATTACCCTAAGAGTAATGGTTTGAAACTAGCTTAATAATGATCTAATTATCGTATTCCCACTCAATAAACTTTGTTGATATGAAATCAAGTCTATTATCATAGACAAGAGCAATGGGTTTGCCAAATCAATTTGTTATATGTTCTTCCAAAAAATGAATTATATCTTGTGCCCTACAATGTTTATTAGCGATAGCTTCAGTCCATCTAGTATGATAGTATGTAGTTATGAGTACAAATTTATGGCCAATTGAAGAATTTGGGTTGATTACATCGATGAATTCTAAACCCCATTGGGTAAATGGCCTTCCTTCAATAACTAGCTATAGTGGCATGGCTGGGTGTACTTCCCTTTTAACAAGAGTTTGACATTTATGGTAGTTTCTAACATGTGTGTGAGAATCTTTGAAAATTGTAGGCCAATAATAACCCAACCTAAAGATGTTGTGAGCTATGGTGTTTCCCAAAGGATGGCCACTACCTATCTTTTGATGCAAATTCTCTAGGATCTCTGTAGCTTCTCTTGTAAACACACATCTAATATAGATTCATTCATAGTTTCTTCTATATAGGATTCCTTTTTTAATCATGTACTGATCAGTCCTAAGCCTTAAAGCTCTTTTTATTTCTCTATTATATTTTAGAGGACATGTCCCTATTAGTAAGTACTAAATTACATTTGTATACCACTCTCCTTTAGATACCTGAGCTTGACATACCTCTTCATGGTGATACAAAGATCCAACTCAGTTATGAGTTGCACAATGCCATGTCCTGTTGTTTCAATTTATTTCCTTCATTTCTTAATTTTGAAACTAGATAAAAGAAAGTGAATATTAAGGTGTGTAGATGAATACCTAGTACAATGTGCATGTTGATCGAGATGAATGTGGGAACTCCTTTTTGGATAGGGAGGATAACTTGCAAATCATAAGAAAATTAGAAGGAAATTTGTTAGATGGTAGATTGAGTGGATTGCCTAGTGTATGCTAGATCTAGGAAGCACAAGTATTTCTAAGAGGCTATCAATCCACTTTTAAGACAATTAAGATGAAAATGATATAATAAATATACTTTCATTTAAATGATAAGAAAGTAAATATGCAATCAAATAAATAATTTGCCTATTTGATAAAATATATGGCACAATGGGTTAATACCATGCACAAGTGTACCAAGGTTAGGTTTAGAGGGTCTGTGTAGGGTCTACAAATAGGTCAAAAATAGAAATAGGGGTTTGATTAGGTGAAAAGGGAAAAAATAACAATTTATTATTTTTTTTGATAGTGATCATTAATAGTTGGGTGTGATTAGTGATGGTTAGGTCTGATCGATGATGGTTAGGTAACTAATGATGGTTAGGCTAATTGGTGATAGTTTTTGCAATTGGTGATAGTTTATTATAGAATTTTGTGAAAATTAAGATGGATCTAAATATGAATTAGCTAATGGTTAAGAGTTAAAATATGGATAGTTAGGGTGAGGGGTGGTGTGCAGGTGAGCATAACAAGGTAGGAAAACTTGATAAGGAAAGAAAACACTAAAAACCAAAGGAGGGTACCTATATGATGCCAAGTGAATGATAGATAAAAACCTATATAAATTTGGGTGGCATAACAGTACTTAAACCTTAAAAGGTCACAAAAATAGAGTTTTAGGATGCTAATTACCTACACAAAGAAAACAAGAGAGCCTAGATGCAAATATTGGATCCTCAACTCCTCTACGATCTTTGTCATTATAGCGTGAAACTGCTAAGTAAGGAGAGATAAAGTTGCCAAGTTAGGTGAGGACAAAGATGCCTATTTTCAATTATCTTTAAAAGTTGGTATTAAATCAAGTTTCCATTTTGGAGGATGCTATTCTCAAACAAAGTTAGCAATGCCTTTAAATCTTAAAGCAAGTTTTAGGACCCCAACTATTGGCGGTTAGGGTTAACCATCGAGGTTACCCTGACCAATGATGATCGAGGGGTCACAAGTAAATGGGTGAAAAGGTCTTAAATTAAGTGATGTGTTTGGAGGGTTTTTGACATAATGAAGCTATAAACAAGTGCTAGTAGATTAGGTGGTCCACAGAGTTAGTTAAGGGTTTATAGGTTAAGCCAAAATAAAAAACTATCATTGTGTAGTTTTTAGGTGTCTACATTTTATCCCTTTTTGTTGTGTAGCTTTAAGAAAGCTACAAAAAAAAATAGGCAATTGGTCAATATATAGGTATGGTTACCCCGAGTGTGGGATGGAGGAGGTGTTCCCCCTTAAACTAGGAGGCCATGAGGCAAAACCAAAATTAGTTCATGGTTTGATAGATTATAAGTAGTGAGTCATGAGGTGGGTGATGAAGGGGTGGTCATTTGAAATGTAAAAATACACACAAAATGTGACTAAGTATGATAATAAAGATCATGTAAAGACTAAATTTACCATTATTGGTAAAAATAAGTTTAAGTTCTAGGATAAATGGTAAGGTAACTAGTCCCCAGTGTTGATCATCATTGATCAGGTTAGTCATAACAAATTTCCTAGATAGGGTTGGTGGTTACTCATGTATCTAGGGTAGGAAGTGCTCCTAAGAAAAACACAAAATTGTTGGGTCATGAATAAGGTGGTGAAAATTCAAATGTTTAACATGGCAAAGGTGGTTAATGTGGTAAAAAAGACCAAAGCAGGGTTACTGCAAAACATGTGAATAGGTGGGTTCCAAAAGGTGCCAACATTAGGGTGGGTGAAAATAAATGGGTTAGGAGGTTGGGTGGGTAGGGGGTGGCCAAATTGACTCTTGATGTACTAGGCAAGAGGAAATTGCCTACATAGTCTAATAGATAGTAGATCTAATCATGGACTTCAGGCCAAATATAGTTCTTGTTAGGTTGAGGGAGAGGGTGACTCCTGAATAGGTTAACGTATGGTAAGGAATGAATTACTCTTGTTGAATGTGTTTTTAGGTTAGAGAAAAGAAAGGAAGAGAAAAGGTGGGTAAAATGAAGTTGGATCCCAATCATTTATGGTTAGAGGCAATTAATGATGGTTACATAACTGGTGATGGTTAGGCTTGGGTACGATCGATGACGGTTAGGTTCGATCGATGATGGTTAGGAAATCATTGATGGTTGGGTGAAAAACCCTAAAACCATGGTAAAAAGGTTAATTGGGCCCATTTTGTCTTCATTACAACTTTGAGAACTTTGTGTGCATTATCTGGGTTGATAATTGGTACAAAGAGTTCACATGAGTGTGTAGAAGCATGATGAGTTGTCGAGAAGAGTGTATTATGTGAGAATGATGGTGGGGTTAAGATGGACATTGGAGAGGCTTATGGGAAAGTGGATGGGCATGGACTTAGACATCACCACCACTCATAGAATGAGGTAGGGTTTGTTTGAATTTTGTTTAAACTGACATAGATTGTAAATTAGAATAATAGGATGTGATAGCATGTGAGTGGTAGACTGTGCTAGTAGAAGATGCCATAGGGTTTGGTTATTTTAGGGGAATATGGGTAGAGTTTGATAGTGGCAAGGGGTATGTAGGGGTCTAGAGGGAATTAAAAAATGGTAGGAAGGGAGCTGTAGGATAGATTAGGGGGTTTTAGAGGAGGTTGGGGGGTTGAGGCTTATTGTCAATGGTCACAAATAATGACCATCGATAGTTGACCTGAAGGTACAAAAAGCCTAAAGGAGACTGTTGATAGTTAAGGAGACCATCGACAGTTAAAGAGAAGGGTGTGCAAGTGGGAGGTTTTTGAAAAAATTATAATTGATTATCTTAGTAATATTTATTATTGAGAATGGGTTATGTGTCGAGTAATATAGATAATATGTGAAAGATTATTAAGAGGAATAGGGTAATATTATAGAGATGGTAAATATTTGTATTTAGATATGAGTGTAGGGTAAAATGGAAGAAGAGTGTGGTAAGGTTATATAATTTTTATGTAAATATGGAAAATTTGTCACATAAATTTTGGTATGATTGGTGTGAAAGATCATGAGTGGATCCAATTACGTAATCAGGTCTTGATGATGTTTGTAGAGGTGAGGGATGTTATGTCTATAGAGGAATGACACCATATGGAGGTAGTGGATTTGGAGTGATGCATCACTACTATCACCTATTGAGAGATGCTATCATGATAGTTTCCCTCATCGAGAGATGAGATCTAATAACTAACACCTTCTAGTTGCCTATTGGTGAGATGAACATCTTATTAGAGGATGTTCATAGGATTACACATCTACCCATCCATGGAGATCCTATCTACCACATAGAGGTAGAGGATATAGATTATTTTATGGGTTGGTTGTATAGAGGAGACAAAGCCTATGCATAGTTTCATGTAGGCGGTTTCAACATTTTGCCATTATATGAGAGGGATCTAAGAGAGAGACATTTATTAATGATGATGTAGCTAGTTGTGACCTATTATGCCCTACCTGATTCAGTAAGAGGGAGATTTCCCTATGTTTTGATAGGGGTTATTATAAAGTTAATGTTTGGAGATAACACATTTAGAAGGTGTTACTAGTTTAAATTTATAGGGAGTTATGGGGCTTCAGAGTTCACAGGTGCTATGGCATCCATATTAGATTCATGCTTCACTATTGGGCATATGAGCATAGACGTGTGTTGAGACTTTTGGGCCTACTTGTAGATGGGTATCTTCTACTATGTTATAGTGTTGGGTTCCTGTAATGGAGGAGAGGTGGTGAAATCATAGGAGCTAGTGCTGGTGCGAGGGATATAGAGTGGTTTCAGGGTGCTTTGGAGAGTCTAGTACCAGATCATGTAGCATAAAGGCCATATATGACTTGGACTATATGGGATGGATATATGTGGCATACGTATGCATTATATAGATATAGATGGGTATATGATAGATGAGATGGTGAGACATAGCTCATCCCCATAGAAAGAGTACAATAATATTTTGGACTATAATAAGCCATTCCACCTAATTTTCCTCAGTATAAAAGAGAGGAGGTAGAGTTTTTATTGCCTATGCCACAACCATAGTAGGAGGTATTAGATTATGAGGAGCTTCTAGATATGGTGAGAGATGATGTCAGTATTGTTACTATAGATTATTTGGAATGGTTTTAGGTTAGATATGTGGTAGTGGATTTTGGTTGGGGAGATGGAGGCTAAGGACCTATGGATGTTGACCCAACAGGGAGACCAACATAGGGTGATCCATAGGGAGTAACACTAGTAGTTGTATAGGCTTCAATTGTCATGTTATAGGGGTAGATTACCATTCTTTAGGGTTATCTAAGAGGAGTGATAGTATAGAGAGATTAGGTCCAAATATAGGTCACCACTTTACAAGGTCAGGTGGCCATTTTATAAGGGTAGATTACCATAGAGACATGAGAGTAAGACTAGGTGAGGGTCTCATTTGATGTGGTGACATAGGAGAGAGACTCCTATGATGGGCCAATGGAGCAGTAGTGGCAACCCTAGTTTTTGTGACATAGGCCAAATATCTAGCAGCATATAAGAGTTGTGTTATTATGAAGAATTGTGTTAGCATAGTGTCTTAATGAGTCAAGGTGGGGTGAGTACCATGTGAGTTTGGTAAGTGGACTGACACTTCTAGCACTAGGTCAATGGGCAATGGTAATAGGTTGATAGGGAGATACTCCAGAGGGATTGCCACTAGATGTTGGTGTTAGTGGTTCCAATTTAGGTGCTCTAGGTTCATGAGTAGAGATCTATGTGATGTATTTTGATATTTTGACCCCAGCCTACATGTTGAGATGCGAGATGCATTTATGAGTGAGAGATATGTACATTTATTGATACCTAGTGATATATATATATATATATATATATATATATATATATATATATATATATATGGATGTTTCAGATGATTGAGATGATTTTATGTTGTTCATTAATGCTTATTTATGAAACTTATGATGTTGATGATTATCTTGCATAGTATAGGCATGTGATTTTGATTTATGATATGATGCTTATAGGATGATGTTGTGATTTGATTATGATAAGATTGTGATAATGATGTTGACATGATGATGTTATGATGTAATTAATGTTGTTAATGTTATGAGGTCATTGATTATGACGTTATTTTTTATGTATTATGATGATGTTTTATGATGTGTGTGTGTGTGTCTATATATATATATATGGATGTTTCAGATGATTGAGATGATTTTATGTTGTTCATGAATGCTTATATATGAAACTTATGATGTTGATGATTATCTTGTAGAGTATAGGCATGTGATTTTGATTTATGATATGATGCTTATAGGATGATGTTGTGATTTGATTATGATAATGATGTTGACAAGATGATGTTATGATGTAATTAATGTTGTTAATGTTATGAGGTCATTGATTATGATGTTATTGTTTATGGATTATGATGATGTTTTATGATTTTATGAGCTTATTGATTATGATGTTACTATTTTAATTATGATGAGAATTTTGATGAAGATGTTTATTATATTAGTGATGATCATGTTATGTTATGCTATGTTAATGTTGTTGGCTATGCCATTTGTGGATGATGCTAATTTTGAGTTGAATGATGAGGATAGTTATAAGATAATGTTAACATTAGGATGATTGTATGGTTTATGCTTTGTGAATGGATATGATGATATAAAATGATAGTTTGTAGGGAAAAGGAAATGTTCACATTCACTTGTTTTGGATAAGAAAAGGAAACATGGTGCCTTTTGTTAGCGAGAACATAATAATAAGAATCCATAGATGGATTTACTTAGTGAACACAAACCCATCAAATGGTTCATAAGAGTGTGCTTTACTAAGAAAACATGCATCTTGACCACTTTGTGCCAAGTAAGATCATAGTCCCTTAGGTGTGATTAGGATGTGGATGAGAGGTAAGGGTAAAATGTTGGAATGGAGTTATTGGTTTTTCCACATTTGACCAAAGAACCTTAGTAGACAAGTCCATGCCTTTTGTATACTTATAATGGGTAGACTGATCAATATGAGAAGTATACTCATGCCATATATAAAAGCTATTGATCTTTGTGGCTTATTTATTGATTTTTCTTATTGTTATTGTATTTAAAGTTACAAAAGCTGATCAATGTGGGAAGCTTCTAATGAATATTGTTTAGCCATCCTTTAAGGGAGTGGTCTAAGATTTTATTATGCATAGCTATCCTTCAAGGGAGCAATCTATTTTTAAGTAACTTTTGATTTGATGAGGTAGTTATCCTTTGAGGGAATAGTCTACCATTTATTTGGATATATGGATATGTTTTAAACTAAAATTAGACATGGACAAGTCTAGTCAGGTTCAAAAGGTCTACCCATATAGAAGTAAGACCTAGGCATAAAAGGTTCATTAGAGGAAGGGGTTTTGAGAAACAATTTACCATGGGATTCCATTTATTAAAAGATGATTGGGCTATGAATATGATGGAAGAATCACATAGTTCTGTATAATCAATCAATCCCAAAAGGGGTAGAAAGGAAATGAGGTAGAAGAAGGTTAATGATCCAATGGGATGAACTTAAGTCAGACATGGAAGTGGGTTTGATCTTTGTTTTGAAAATGAAAGAGATGCAAATGTAAAGCATTAATGGGTTTAGAATCTAGTTTGCCTTCAAGAGAAGACAAGTGATAAGTACCCGATCTATACTTATGGGTTATAATGTAAGGTCCTAACCAGTTAAAAGCAAACTTGCCCTTTTTGGTCTTCTCAAAATTAGTGATGTGTTGGTTTTCCTTGAGGATGATGTCTTTGATGTTGAAATCATATGTTTTTAGATGTTTTTTATAGTCTCACTTGATACGCTCTTGATAAATGCAAAGGTGATTAAGGGCAACAAGGCAACATTCATTAATAAGTTCTAAGCATGCAGGCATTCTTGATGATAGTCACTTTCAGAAAGAATCTCATGTAAGGATATGTGAAGGGATGGAATTTGGACTTTAAGAGGTATAACTACCTTAGCTCTAAATATGAGAGAGAAAGGTATAAATCCCATGGTAGTTTAGATACTAGTGTGGTACACCCATAAAGTAAATGGGATATGGAGGTGCCAGTCCTTGCCTGAAGCATTGAACACCTTAGTGAGCATTTTGATGAAGGTTTTGTTGGACAACTTAGCTTGTCTATTGGCTTATGTATGATAAGGTAAGGAGAAGCTGAAGTCAATACCAAAAGCATCACAAAGCTCTTGGAGCTTTTTATTCTTAAAGGATTTTATGTTATCAGTGACAATTTTTGAGGAACATTGAAGTGGCCGATGATGTGGTGGTTGATGAAATCAATGATTTTTTTGGCTTTGATTGAAATCAATGGGATGGCTTCCACCTATTTGGTAAAATATTCTATTGCAGTGATGATATATTAATGTCATTGTGAGGATTGTAGATTGATCTCTCCAATAAGATCAAGACCCCATTATGAAAAGGGTCAATAGTCAGTTGATACCTGAAGACCATGAGGAGGTAAATGATGAAGGTTAGCATGTTGTTGACATTTTATGCATTTCTTGACATAGTTGCAATAAGCCTGATTGAGTGTGGGCCAGTAGTAGCCTAAACAAATAATGCATTTGACAACAACCAGACCACTGAAGTACCCACCATAGATGCCATCATGGGCTTATTTAATGGCATAAGAAGCCTCATGGATATGAAGAAAAATAAGGAGGAGACCATAAAAGCCTCATTTTTAAAGAATTCTCCCTAGTATTAAGTAGTGAGAGGTACCTTGTATGAAAACTTTTTGATCATTTATTGAAAGATCAAAAGGGAGGATACTGATGTTAAGGTAGTTGAAAATTTGATCATACCAAATGTTTAAAGGTGATGTTTCTATTTGATAAATGGTAGGAAGATCATATTTGAGGTAAGATGGTGTGACGAAGAGGTGGATGGTGAAAAATAGTTTAGAATCAATAGGTTGAGATGGAATTTGGGATTAAGGGAGGCCATTATGTCTACAAATTTGTTGGTAGAATAAGGGATTGATTAGATAGTGTAGTGGTCAAATGATGCTAATAGTATGTCAACAAGTTGTTTTTACTTTAGAAGAACATAATTTTTACATTGATAAGCTCTTGTGACTTGGTTGATGATAAGTTGAGTCTCCAAAGATGCTAATTATTTTAATTCCCAAAGCAAGAGTGGTTTGGAGACCTATGACCAAGGCTTAATATTTAGCTATATTATTACTAAATTCAAAATTGAGTTTAAAAGAAAGGGGAAGAGGTTATTAATTAATGGGAATGAAGATTATGTTAACACCCCCAATAGTTTGACATTTAGAGATATCAAAATACATAGTCATTTGATAGGTGGCTTCTTCTGAATAAAGAGTGGCTGTAGACTCATCTGGAAAGGTAAGAGGGGGAGTGTGATTATTAGCGAGAGGAGCTTTAAATATTTGATCCATATTGACCTATACTTTAATGAAATTTTGTAGAAAAAACTCAAGATCAAACTTAATTAAAAGCATGAGCCACTTAGCCATATATTGGTTATGATATGGCTTAAAGTGCATAAACTTGAGGGGGTCAGTGTTAGTAATGATGTAATTTTTGTGGTTAAGAAGATAGTGATGAAATTTAGAGGATACAAAAATTAATTCAAGGTAAAGCTTTTCAGAATGGGTGTCTCAGGTTTCATAGTCAATGAGGGTGCAATTGATGTAATAAATGGCCGACTCCTTATTATGGTCATCATGATGAGTGAGCATGGCTCCCAAGGAATGATCAGTGGTAGATATGTATAAATAAAAAGGTTGATCCTCTTTTGGGGGAATGAGGATTGATAGAGAGAGAAAATACTCCTTGATTACATCAAAGGCCTGTTGACATTCTTTGGTCCATTTAAAGGAGGTATCTTTTTTGAGGAGGTGGTGGAAAGGTTGATAATGATCTGATAATTGAGAAATGAAGTGGCAGATTGATTGAAGTTTGCCTTACAAGTTTCAAAGTTATTTTAGGTTAGTAGGAGGAGGCATTTCCAAAATGGCTCAAAATTTTGTGGGGTCTATTTTAATGACGCAGAGGGAAACAATAAAGCCCAAAAGTTTTCCTAATAAGACCCCAAAGATGTATTTCTTTGGGTTGAGCCTAATGTGATAATGGATTAGCCTTTCAAAAATGATAGCAAGAATAATGAGGTGATCTTTATGGTGTTTGGATTTATCGAGTAAATAATCAACATCATCCTCAACTATTTTATGGTTAAGGTTGTGAATGATATAAGTCATGGCCCACTGATAAGTTGCTCCTACATTCTTTAGACCAAAGGGCATGAAATGATAACAAAAAGTTCCCCATGGGGTGATAAAATATTTTTTGTGTTGATCTTGAGGGGCAATCAAGATTTGTTTATATCCTTAAAAACCATCCATGAGAGAACATTTCATGGATAGTAGTGAGATCAATGAGTTGGTCGATGTTAGGTAGGGGAAAGTCATCCTTGGGGTAGGTGAGGTTAAGGTCATAAAAATCAATGCAAAGTTGAAGGCCTCCTGTGGGTTTGGTGATGGGAACAACTTTATAAACTCATTAAAAATAATTAATGGGCTAGATGAAGTTGACGGATAGAAGGTGCTGGAGTTCTCCTTTAACAAGAAGAGCTATATGAGGGTGCATATGATGAAGCTTTTATCAAACTAGATTAGCTTTAGGATGGGTAATATTGTTATGAAGAGCAATAGAAGGGTCAATACTGGGCATGTCCTAATAAGAACAAGTAAATGCTATGCTATGGTCCTGAAGAAAAGATGGATAGTCTCATTATTCTTTGAGGTTTAAAGATTGGCCAATTTTGATGATGTGAGGGTCTTCCTAAGTTATTGAATTAACATCTATGGATGATTCATTTAGCATTATTTGGTTTTTAGGAGGAATGGATTTTTTAAGAGAAGAGTCCCCCTCATTAAGGTAGGTGAGAATGGAATTATCATCCTAATGTTGGATGGTATTAATGGTAGGTGAGTTGTATGTAATTATCTCAAGGTGGATAAGAGGAATAGTTTTAGTTTGGCCCCACCTTTGATAAGATAGGGGGCCTAAACTAATGGTGTTACTTAAAAAAAAAAGTTAGGTGGGATGATGTTGGTATCTTTAGATTAGGAAGATGGGGTTGGGGAGGATGAAGGTTCTTCAGTAGTGGTGGTAATGGGTTTTGGTGAGGTGGGCTCCTCTGAGGGAATGAACCCAAGGCCAAATAACTCTTGAGGCTTTTGAGTTTTGATAATGGGAAGCTCATGAGGTCCTTTTTCATAAAGGCCAAAACCAAACCCATTTCAAGCATACTAATGAAGGTACATTTGGGAAAAGGTTAGGTTGTTAAGATAGGAAAATTTGGAAGTGAATGGTTGGATGTACAACATGATGGTGGGAACAAAGAGTAGTTTATCAAGTCTCCCATAGATAAAATATGTTCTATTTTTGAGAAGGCAAAAGGGGATGAGGGTACCGATATTGGGATCATAAGATGGATCATTTTGGAGATTCCCAAATTTATGTAGAGAAGGGAGAGTATCCAAAGCTAAAAGTTGATATTTACCCTATGTGAGATGCTAAAATGTGGATTATAAGGGGTATTTGATTAGAATTTGAGATGAAGAGATGGTTGAACTAGTGGATGATTCATCATCATTATAGACATAAGTGTTGATTACTTGGGTTGATGTGGTGGTTTTGTTAGAGGTTGCTTGTGAAGAAGATAGAGGTGGAATGAGAATGTCATTGGGCTGATATGTCATATTAAAAAAATCAAAGGGAATCAAATCAGCTTTGATTGTAATAACTTATCCCTCATGTTTAAATTTGACACATCAGTGAAATGTGGAAGGGATGCAACCCATAACACTGATCCAAGGGTGATCGAGTAACACATTATATTGAAACTCACCCTCTACAACATAAAATAGTTTAGGGATAGTATGAGGCCCCAAACAGATGTGGAGAACAACTATTCCTAGAGTGGTGGCCAAGGTATCATTGAATGATCAAAGAACTACTGAGCTTTTAGACATGATGTTTTTAGGTAGTTGGATTTGATCATAAGCATGAGAGGAGATGATATTGATACTCACTCCCCCATCAACCATGACTCTTTTGAAATGTGTCTGATTGATGGATGTGGTAATGAAAAGAGGGGGATTAGGGTCTTTGTTATGATATGTTGGAATTTTTGATTCTTGAAAGATGATCATGGTAGGATGTTGGATGGCTCCAATCAAAGATGTAAAAGGTTGGGGATATTCTAGTTGAACCTCTATAGAATGTAGTGCTTCAATTAAAGCTTGATGGCTTTGAGGTGAAGTGATAATTAAGTCATAAAGACTCATTTTGACTAGTGTTTGGTGAATTTATTTTAACACCAAGCATTTGATGAATAGAGATGCATTGAAAGAAGAAGGATCTCATAAAATGGAAATTTTAGGGTTGGATGGTTGCGAGGGTGAAGGTGAAGGTGTGGTTGATTGGTTGAGGAGTTGAAGGGTAAGACCATGGAATGGTTAGCTTAGATTTGACCTTTTCATTCTATTGGATATCTTTAACCTTATCCTTTTGTTAAGATCAATATTGAGTCACCATATGAATGGTATGGACAAGGGGACTAGTTGCTTGCTTCAGTTCCTCTTCTTCACTCTTTAGTGGAAGTAAAGAAGTAGAGGATTGGTAGGTGGATTGGATAGGTGGTAGAAGAGGCAAGGGGCTTAAAGAAGGTTCATCTAACAAATCATCTTCATCTAAAAGTCCATGAACAATTGATTGGAGAGCTTTACAATTTTCCATATCATGTCTAGGGGTCTTATGGTAAAGATAAATTAAATTATCATTGAACCAGGTTGGCTTGTGATGAGTGGGGTAAAAAGGCTTAATTGATGGTAAGATAATGACAAAATTTTGTATCAGCCTTTTTAAAATAGCTATATAATATTTTGACAAAGATGTTGGAGGTGGTGGAGTTTAGATTTTGTGGGTAAGAACCTTATTGGGAAAAGATTTCTTGATAGGAGGTATGGTTGGTAGATTGAGATTGGTTGGTGGTTTAGGAAGGCTTGGCTTAGTTACAATTGATTTGGGAATCAGGGGTCTAGATGATGAAAGTTTAATAGATTTGAAAGTGGATGAAGAAAGGTTGGTAAGGAAGGAGGATGAACTAGAGGATTGGGTTGTTATAGGTGGAGAAAAGGGAGATGGTTTTTTTGAAGAAGAGTAGGTAATGGGAATGGTGGAGGGATGTGGTCCCAAAATAGAAGGTAAAGGTGAAGGAGTTGGTATGGACTTAACCCAAGGTTGTGGCCTAGGCAACCCTTCCTTATTAATGGGCTTAATTGGATTTAGCTTTGGTTGGGTTGATGTGGTTAAGTCCAATCACAAAGGAGGGTGAGCAGGATTAGGTGTGGGAAGGATCCCTAAATTTTTGATTGGTTTGATGAAAGAAGAATAGGGTGATTTGAAAATTTTGGATGAGGGTAGTTTAGATGGTTCATTGGTAACTTTAGGAGGGGTAGTTGGTGGAGATGTAACAACAGGCTCAAGGGTAGACTTAAGTGAAGTGGATGGTTCAATTTTATTTTGATATGGGAATCCAAACTGATGCCAAAAAGTGGCTCTATCTAAGTTAGGTTGGGAGGTGAATTATAAACTTTGAACTTTCCAAGAAAAGGGTTTATAGATCAGAATTATTTCCTGATCATTAATTTCAAAGTGCAAACCCTTTGGGGAAGAAGAAGGAGAAGTTTCAAAATTGCTATTTTTGGTGAAAGATTCCAAAGATGATGATTGGATAGATAAGGAGATTAAATTTGGGGAAATAGTTTCCAAGGGAGGTATAGATGGTTCTATAATAAGAGAGGTAGGGGTAGTGATTTCAAGTGGAAGAGCTAGTATAGCTCCTTCCTTGGTTTGGTTGTCCAAAGAAGTAGGTGGCTCTTCTACTTGGATTAGATGAGTGGATGAAATGGTTGATGGAATGGTTATCTCCTTGGGTATTTATACCATAGGAGGGGTAGATGGAATGGTGGTTTCCTCTAAGGAAGAGAAAGGGGTAGTTAATTCCTTCATTGGGTTTTTTGAAGGAATGGATGGTGGGTTAGTTTCCTCTATTTGGGTGATTGAGGTGATGAATTCTTCAGCCAGTGGGTACATCATTGATGACATTAATTACATGTTCCTTGTGTGAGTTGGAGTACTCAGGTTTGATTTTATCATGTTGGGTTGAAGGTGAATGACTTGGAAAAGGTTTTTGGAAAATATCAAGAGATTGATTAGAAGGAGAATTTGGGTTATCAAACACAAGATCCCCTCTATCAATTAGGTCTTAAACAATACTTTTAAAGGTATTACATCTATCAGTATCATGCCTAATGACCTGATGATAATCACAATGATCATTCTTATTGTACTACCTAGGAAGGGGACAAAAAGTATTGAATTATTGAGGGGACTTGATGGGTGGAAGTTGGATTAGATTGAATTTAAGTAATTTATCCAAAACTAATGCATATGATTCCCCAATTAGGGTAAATGGTTTTGAAGGATCTCGATTTCAGGTATGGTTTTGGTGATTGGAAGAATTGTTGGTTTGAGGTGTTTGGTTAATGATTGGAGGTGGTGTAATTTTGAGAACAACTGAGTGTGTTGATGTTTTTTCTTTAGAATTGGTTGGGTTTGTGGTCTTGGTGGAGGATGATTCAATATATTTGAAACTAAAATTTTTATTCTAAAGCTTCAACTTACCTTCATCAATAACATGGTTTTCTAATTTACATGCCATGGTAAATGCTTCATCAAAAGTCCTAAAGGTTCAGACTTAGATAATGGGAACAATGTGTTTGGCACACCCCTAAGAGAATAATTTGATTAACTCAAGTTGGGGTAAGGGGAAGGTGAGTTAGTTGATGAGGCCCCTCCATCTGGCAATAAAATAAATAATGGATTCATTTTCAAATTGTTAGATGGAGTATAAATCAGTAATGGAGACCCTTTTAGATATGTTTACAGAAAAGTGTTCTAAAAAGGTTTGTGTTAATTAGGAGAAAGAAAAGATAGAGTGAGTGGGGAGGGTACTATACCAATCAAGAGTAGTTTTGTATAATGACATGGGAAGAGTTTGGAGGAAGAGAGCATCATCATAAATAATCAAATAAAAAGTGTGACAGAAGGGTCTAAAGTGTTGTTGTGGATCCTCCTTACCTTGGAATTTAAAACATTTAGGCAATTCAAATTGAGGATGGTAAGCATGAATAGGCACAAATGGGTGAATAGGTTCATTAAAAATTTGGTCATAGGAGAAAATATTGGGTGAGGTAGAGATGCTTGACTCCAAATTAGTCATTTTGTCCATTAGCATTTTGATTATATCTGGTTGGGCTTAAAGAGTTACATAATTTAGAGGAAAATTTTATTGAGGTTGGCTCATGACAATGTATGAATATGTGGAAGATGGTGCTAGAAAAGCCACATATTGATAGGTGGTGGTAAGAGGTTGAGATGGTGCTACATAAGAACTAATTGGTATAAAAGGTTGGGTAAAGGGTGGTATGTACCCTTATGGGTTAGGGACATACTGGTAAGTTGTTATAGGCACCTATTGAGAAGTGGATGTGGTTGGTATGGTAGAGGTAAGAGGAAGTTGGGTAGGTCAAGGTTGGGTAGTGACCCTAATGCTGATTGGGGGAAGGTTTTGAGGTATGGATAGCACTAAATTTTGAAGTGGAATTATGACCAAGGGATTAGTGGAAACTAAAGGAAGATAGAAGCAGGAGTGGAGGGTAATACCACAGTAGATGAGGCATATGTGTCTAATGGTAAGGTTGAACCCACATGGGGTATGGCAGGAAGTGTTTGGTTGGGAGGTGGAATTTTGGTTTAGGCTTGGGTGGATGAGATGTTGGAAGAGGCTTGAGTCAATGGTTGAGTTGAAGTGGTACCTATCATAAGATGGGATGGCATTCCCAGAGAAGGATCGAAAGAAGGAACCAAAGCAAAGGGGGCATGGTGGGCCAAGGTGTTGAGGTAGTGTTGTAAAGCAATCAGATTATTGTCAAAAAAGGTGGTAAAGTTAAGATCTCCTTTAGATATGATTGGGATTTTGGAAGGAAAAGGTGATGGAGGAGAATGGTGAGGAGATTTTTCAACATCTAAGGTATAATCCATGGATGAAGAAGAAGGTGGTGGTTGGTTGTTTTGATTTCTCACTTGTTGTCTGGTTAAAACCATATGAGAAAATAGGGAATGTTATTATGATGCTCACACATCAAATAGAGATCAAACCAAAAATAATTTGAAGGAAATAAATACATACACTAATAAGTGTATTTTAACCCTAGGATTACTTTTAAATTGATTTTGGCTTATGCCTTAAAGAGTGTGATAAGGGAGGTTGGCCTAAAAAATTTGTACGAAAGAAGAAGTCTATGGATGGTTTTAGGTTGTTTAGGTACTCAAAAGGAATATTTGTGTTGAAATTCAATATGTGGCTTGGTGTTGGGTCCTTCCCCCTCACTTCACGATCCCATAATGATAAGGGTGTCGAGTGCTTAGCCAAGATATACTAAGTCTAGAGTTTATACTCAACTAGTGAGCCGAGTTAGTTCTCCCCTTGGTGGTGAAATCCAAGTGGGATAGATGAGAGGGGGTAAGGTTTTTTCCAAGTGATGAAATACTAATCAGTCCTTGTCTCAAGTATTATTTTGATGTGTAAATTATTTTGTGGTTCGATTTTGTGTGTGATAACAAGTATGAATGCTATGATAAGATTACCTTGCCTCTAAAGTTACTAGATAAACTAAAATAATAAGTAATCAATGAATTCAAATGGTTGATTTTTTATCCCAAAAATAAATTATTTCATTCGATGAGAAAACAATTAAGGAAAAAAGGAAGCTATGTAACTACCAAGCATGCCAAAATATTTCAATTTATTTCCTTCATTTCTTAGTTTTGAAAGTAGATAAAAGAAAGTGAATATTAATGTGTGTAGATAAATACCTAGTATAATGCATGTGTTGATCTAGATGAATGTGGGAACTCCTCTTTGGCTAGGGAGGATAACCTAAAAATCAAAAGAAACCTAGAAGGAAATTTATTAGATGGTAGGTTGAGTGGATTTCCTAGCATATGCTAGATCCAAGAAGTACAAGGATTTTGAGGAGGTTGTCAATCTAATTTTAAAATAATTAAGTCAAAAATTATATAAGAAATATACTTGCATTCAAATGATAAGAAAGTAAATATGCAAGAAAATAAATAATGTATCTGTTCAATAGAAGATATGGTATGGTGGGTCAATACCATTCACAAGTGTATCAAGGTTAGGTTCAGAGGGTCTGGGTAGGGTCTACAAATAGGTTAAGAATAGAAATAAGGGTTTGATTGGGTGAAAAGGGGAAATAATAAAAATTTGTTATTCTTTCTAACAATGACTATCGATAGTTGGGTGTGACTAGTGACAATTGGGTTTGATTAGGAATAGTTAGGTAACTAGCAACAGTTGGGGTAATCAGTAATGGTTTCTACAATCGATGATAGTTGCCTATGGAAGTTTGTGAAAATTAAGATGGAGCTAAAGATGAAATGGTTGATGGGTAAGAGTTAGAGTATGGATAGTTAGGGTGAGGGGTGGTGTGTAGGTGAGTAGAACAATTTAGGAAAACCTAATAAGGAAATAAAACACTAAAAATAAAGGGAGGGTATCTATATGATGCCAAGTGATAGATAGTTGAAAACCTAAAGAAAGTTAGATGGCATAATAGTACCTGAACCTTTAAAGGTCATGTAGATAGAGTTTTGGGATGATAATTACCTACATAAGGAAAATAAGAGAGCTTAGATGGAACTTTTTGATCCTTAATTCCTCCAAGAGCTTTGCCTTTATAACATAAAACTGCTGTAAGGTGAGAGAAAGTTACTAAGTTGGGTGAGGATAAAGATGCCTATTTTAGTTCATCTTTAAAAGTTGGTATTAAAGAAAGCTTCCATTTTGGAGGATACTATTCTCAAATAAAGCTAACAATACCTTTAAATCTTAAGGCAAGTTTTATGACCCCAACCATTGATGGTTAGGGCCAACCATTAATAGTTACCCTAATCAGTGAAGGCTGAGGGGTCACAAATAAATGGGTGAAAAGGTCCTAAATTAAGTGATGTGTTTACAGGATTTTTGACATAGTGAATCTATAAACAATTTCTAGTATATTAGGTGGTCCATAGAGTTAGTCAAGGGTTTATAGGTCAAGACGACATCAAAAACTATCATTGTGTACTTTTTAGGTGTCTACACTTCTAACAATCTTTGCAAGATAGATCTCTATTTCAAAATCTTAGAGCTTGGCCATCCATTTACCTCAATATTCTCCCAACTCATTTTGTGATAAGGTGAGCTTGATCATAGGGTTTGGTACAATAGCGATGGTTTTATTCTTCGATAAATAATGCCAAAATTTCTTAACTACTTTGACAAGGGCAAAGATCTGCTTGTCAGTCATAGAGTATCACAACTCATCATCCTTCACATTAGTGCTCATAAAAGTAATAGGATGTTTTATTTCATCCTTTTTCTAAGTGATGACTACAACAATCATATGTTATGAAGTGAATGAGTATAGATAGAAATCATTTATAAAATTAGGACTAGTTAAAACTAGAGCCTGAAACATGGCATCTTTGATACCCTAAAAAGATATTTTGGCCTTAGGGGTCCACTTTATCTTAGCATCCTTTTTCAGCATGGCATTAGGGGCTTGAATTTTTTTGTGAATCCTAAAATAAACTTCCTTATGAAGTTAATTTTCCCAAATAATGATTTTAATTCCTTTTTGCTATTGGGGGCTGTATCTTCAAAATCACTTGTACCCTGTTTAGATCAATAGTAATTCCATATTTCATGATGATGTGTCCTAAAAACTTACCTTTATAAATGTCAAATATAATCTTATTTGGGTTTGATGAAACACCAAATTTCTTGTACTGCTTGAATATAGACTATAGGTGACTTACGTGATCTTGTTGATTCTTTGAAAATACTGTCAAATCATCCATATAGATAATTATGAACTTCCTTGTTAATCCTTTGAAAGCATGGTCCATGGCACATTAGAAGGTAGCTAGTACATTGATTAAGCTAAAAGGTATCCTTTTATACACACACATTTCCCATTTCATAGTAAATGTTGTCTTCATTTGATCTTTGGGTTGTACTAATACTTGATTATAGCCTAAAAATATGTCTTAGAAGGACATCATTTTAGATCCACTTACTATTTGTATGATTTCATCCAAAGAAGACAAAGGATAGATATCCTTTTTTGAGGCTTTATTTAGATTCTTGAAGTTTACGTAGAGTCTAATCTCTCTACTTTTCTTCCTTACTAGGACCAAATTAGCCACCCATGTGGAATGCCATATCGAAAAGATGATTTTAGCCCTTAGTAACTTTTTGAATTCCTTTTGAATGAAGGCTTCAAGGATATGATTAATCAAAATTTATTTATATCTAAATGGCTTATGATCTGGTTTAAAAGGGATTGTATGCATGATGTCCTATGGGTCATATAATTTTAAGTCATGATATGTCCAAGCAATGACATCCTTGAATTGAATAATGAGGTCCTCAATTTGTTGTCTCTCCTCTAAAGTACAACTCAGACCAATGTTGACATAACGTGGGTTATGTTCATCCCCTAAATTCTCTTTTTTAAAATCAAATTTATTGACCTTGGGCTATCAAAGTTGTTGTACATATGGATACAAGTCAAATGGCTTCTCTAAAGAGATTAAACTAGTTGGTATTTAGTTCTCCTTGAGCTAGAAGATACCTTTTGTATCAGTATCTTCTTGGTGACTAATATCTCTATTATCTATGATTTGGGACTCAAACTCTCCTAAATTAGTCAAGAACTAGATGATTTGCTGGTCATCCTCAAAAACCTAAAAGTTTTTTGCATTATCTAGGATAAATGGAACAGGTAGTAGTTCAATAGAGAATTGCTTTACCTTGGACTCTTATAATGGCTCCAAATTGGCAACAATAGTTTTTAGTGAATCAATGGCTAGATTTTTCTCTTTAGGAAGTGCCATTATGTTAAAAGCTTCAAAGATCTTGATTAGATCCCATGCCTTGTTCTTGTACTTATTTAAATAAGATAGTTTTTATTGATATTTATTACTTATCTGGTAGACTACTAGCTCTGAATCCCCAAATACTATAATTTATTTTACATTATTCTTTAGTGTGAACTATAAGCCTAATATTAGAGCCTCATACTTAGCTCTATTATTTGTACATGGAAACTATAACCTATATGCAACTAGAAACTTCTTTCCTTGAGGGCTAATTAGCTCAAATCCAACTCTTGGCCCCTACATGGACTTAGCTCCATCAAAATGCATCATCCAAAACTAGTTTGGTCCTTTAGGCTCTGTGTTCAGTGATAAAATATGCATGGTGAAAGTGTAGATGCCTAATGAGGGAGAGTCATACTTACCCTCTTTGTTTTTGAAATTGTATTCAGTGATGGGATATTTCATTCTAGGCTTCCTATCGATTTAGATTTGATTTATGACCCCTTTCCATGGTAACCAAATGTGTGAAAAATCTATGAAAATATATCCATTAAGCATTTTAGACTAGTCCCTAATTAGTAATAATCCATAACCTTTTAGGATGTCTACTACCAAGATATCAATATTCATCTAGATTCTTGGTTACGATGCTACTTGAATATGCACATTGTTTAGCTCTCCTACCACTGGTACCATAGTTTTGTCTAGTTGGGAAATAGATCTTTTTGAAGGACTTGGAGTAAGGCCAAACTTCTCACATATAAATGTAGGCATAATAGTAGTAGATGCCCCATAATTGACTAAACAATTATGAATGTTTTTACCAAATGATCTAATGGTCAGTAAAAAGGGTGGCACCTCAAGTTTGCTCTTAAAGATGACATTGGTATCAACAACTTTTTCTCCCTTGGGTTTCTTTGGAGCTTCCCTAGCCTTCTCCATAGGCATCTTTCCAGTGATGGACCTCTATAACAACTCCTTCTGTTCTGTGATTTGAGCTAATTCATGAAGTGTGATATTCACCTTTATTCTCTTCATATCTTCCATGATGTTATATCCACCTAACTTGCTCAATTCATCTTTGCTTAGTAAAATCTCTCCCTTTTGGATGAGGGGGGTTATTATTTCCTTAAGATCAGGGAGAACTAATATGGTATTTGGAGGAGTTGAGGTGGTCATAGGTTGCATGTTCCTTAGATTATATGCACCCCTTTGGAATTGCTAGAAAACATGCACTTCTTATAAATTATCCTTAGGTTCGTTGTCATCCTCTCTTGGGAAGGGAAATTCACGAGTCTCAAAAAACATGGACATGTTGGCAGGTCCTTAATCTTGATGTAATTTTGGTAGATTATTCATCTAATCTTGCCTAGTCACTTCTCTTTGGAATATATCAAATGCTATACAAAATTTGACATAATCAAGCTCACCATGCTAGGGCATGTTGAGGATTCTACACCAATTGGGGAGAGATATTTCAGTGATGTTGATTTTTGGGAGTTTAATAGACTAATCGACATTATTTCTATGCTGATTAAATAGCCTATTATATCTTGAGAACCCAATATTCTAGTTTCTCATCTAGGTATTAATATTACCCAATTTTCATTACATGTTTAGAAAGTCATTACTTAACTTATGAACCATATTTTAGATAGAGTCCAATTCTACCTTTGTATAATCTATACTTTTTAGAACAACCATAGGAAGAGTAAATATTTTTTGATTTGGTTGATAACCACTAGTTTTCGTGTGAGTGTTCAGGTACCCAAGAGGTTGCTATATCATGTGTATCAGTGGGGGCAATGCATATAACTAGTTCTAATTATAGGTAGGCACATTCTTCTTTATGAATGGTATTGGATTAAGCGTGAGGAACCCATTGTTTCTATTATGTGTTGTAGGCATTTGGGGTTGAGTTGCTTATCGATATTGATTGCCTCCTTGAATGCCAATACTAGAGTATTAATGGCAATAACTCTTCTAAAAAATACTATAGTGATAGGGTCTAGGGCATTCTTATATATCTCTAATGACAATGATGGTTATGGTCTATAGTCTGGGGTCAACCAATTATACATGTTATACTACCTTGGATTGAACACACAGATCAGTTTATTGGGTTCCCATTTAATGCTAGTGAAGTGTTGGTATATTAGCCCTAGATTAGTGACCTATCTAAACTATGCAAGAAAAGTTGCTTGGCACTGCACCCATGAGGTTTTGGAATTTTTAGTTAAATTTAGATACCAATCATAAGCTACATATATCAAAGTAAATGGAAATAACCAACATGCAACATCTTCATCTACTACATTCATCAATTTGAGTGCAACTTTAAAGGCCTTGATATGCTCTTCTACTATCCTTGCTCTCGAAGGAATGAAGGTCGATAGGTATTTTTTAGGGTTGTAGGGGAGTTCATGTACATCCCCTGGGATGACAATTATAGATCCAACAAACCAAGGTTGTTGTTGGGCCATTGGTTGATTATCAAGCAAAAGGTTCCTTATAGGTGAAGGTTACCCTAGCGGAGGTGGCTTTCTCTAAATTGGAGATATTGGCATAGCTCTAGGACTTCTATGGCTTGCTAAGGGTGATACTAGTAAACTATCCTAGGAATTAGATCTAGTCACTCTCTTGAGTGACTATAGTACAAATATATGCTAAGGTTAAACTCTATTATATGGAGGTTTGGGCCCTTCTTCTACCACCAAATAACTATCAATGCAGTTTTTATGCACACCATAGCTGACGAGGTAACCTATAACATTTTAGGATTTCAATGGGGGTGAAATCAACTCTAGGGAATGAGTTATAGGTATGCTATTTGTTCAACCTATTGATGGAATAACAACAAAGTATTTAGGCTATTGATGAGGTTTTTGGACAAAGGTGTGGTTCTTACAAGAAGGTGATATCTTAGGTGAGTTGGATGGGTGACTAGATTCTAATCTAAGGTGGGTAAATTGTTATAACAAACACAAAAAGAGGGTAAGGTAGGGTAGAAAATAAATATTGGTGATTTTTGAAGTAATCACTTTTGTGGATGGTTTTTGAGTGGACCTGTGTTTTCTCAAAACTAGTACTTGTTGCTATAAATGAGTGCACACGTGCAAATAGATATGACTACAAGATCTAAGGAACAAATGCATAGGGAGTCTAATGGCCTCAAATAAAGGTTTCCCCTATTAGGGTAGCTTTTACACACCCTTGATTTGGGGATTATGACTTAGACCAATAGATTATCTAAGGTAGCTATGGCACAAACTTAGAAGACTACACCAAGAAAGCACAAATACACATTTAGAAATATATTTCAATACAACTTAACTTTCTCAATCAATAATTTACTAACCCACTGACAACTATTACACATCTAAGATTCATATGTTATTCAAGAAAATCAAGAATCTACTTGCAACATTGAGCATACTAAAGATTAATTGAAACAACATCCATTGAAAATAATAATTAACAACACCATATGGGAAAGAAATACCCAAAATAATTTTCTTGATGACCAAAATTAACTTCTCAACTTTTTTGTATTTCAAAATTTTTGACCCCTTGTTTAAGGGTGATATAACAGTTTTTATAGATCTTGTGGAGGGGTTACATTATCATCCAAGTCTTTTCATGATGTTTACATGGGGTGGTTGGAACATGTAGTTCCAACTATAGTCTAAAATTGAATGAGAGCTATAAATAAGAGGAATTTACTTTAAAATATAATGTAATACATGTATGTACAAAAGAATGAGTCAATTATTACAAGGACTACTACAAAATTGAGGCATATGCTGAACTAAGGCTACATTGTGTGGAGTGCTACATGTGTTTTAGTTAGAGTAGAAGCTGAAAGAGTGGTCCCACTGATAGAAACTTATTTCTTCTTTGCTTTTTTTCCCTTGTAAATCTTTTCTACCATATCATGCTATTGCCAAATAATGTCTAAGTTAAGTAATGAAGGTCGGTAGAGTCTCTTGGTTTACTTGAGAAGCTTTTCATGCTCATATTTAGTAAGTTAGAATTTAATTCTAAAGATATCCACTTCAGTCACCTTCCTTCTTACTTACCTTATCTCTACTTTAATATTCTCCACCATTAAACCTTGAATGCTCCCTTTGAAATTATCGATCACCTCCTAAACACTGTTATCAAAATTGATTCTATTGATTAGCCTCCTCGTAGAATATTTTACCTTGGATAAGTTTAAGTCATTCAAAATTTGAAGGAGATAAGATTAAAGTGACTGATAATTTAGAGTCATGGCCATAACCACCTTCAACCATTCTTTGACCTCTTCATGTCTAATGACTACTAAATTTAGGGGATTAGATGCCTCAAATGTAGTCATCAAGTTAAGGTGTCTATATAGTGAGTTGCCTATATAAGTAAGTAAAATGTTAAGCTTTGTGTTATCTTGGGCCAGAGAGATATAAATTTTATTGGCCAAGCTCATTTGAGGTCCCATCTCAACCTTCATAAATTCTAGAGCCTCCAAGGTATGGTAGCATTTTGAGGTGACCTCACTCACCTCAACCTCTATACTTGTAGGGACATGCAAGGTATTTGATCATTCATTTAGATGCTCAATTTGTGCCCATAGTTCCTGTACTTCCTCCTTAAGCTCTTGATGAGCCAATTCCATCCCTTCATGAATAGCTAGCACTACATCCTTATGTGCTTGAGCCAAGTCTAAGAGATTTTCTTTGAAAATAGATTCTCCTAACTACCTATTTTGCCTCTTTATGAGAGAGAACACTAGTTGTCACTCTTCAAGGATGATACTAGTTCATTGGTCATCGTCAAGCTTTCTCTTCTTGACCCATTAGATAGAGCTAGTTGGAGGATCAAACAGGGTAGTAATAGAAGGCAGTTTGGTTATCTTATAACTGGGTCTCTTCTAAGCTTGTTGCCTTGATTCCATGGCCTAAGATGGAATATTTATAGGTGCATTAGAGGTTATGACAATAATTTACTACTCTGAATATTCTTTCTTTTTCCTCTTAGCTGGCCTAGTGAGTACATCTAATAGGAAAGGCCATATAATTTTGGACCAATCCACTCCTCCAATTTGAAATAGTGGATTGACTACCATAATATGTGGCTTTATTTTCCTTCCCTTAATTGTGCTAGTAATTGTGGTTTCCTTAGTAGAAGTGGGAGTGGGGAGTGGAAGGGAAAGTTATGTGGATTGAACATGTAATTGGGGTATGGCCAAAGTGGTATGCACCTTCCTATATGTTTTTTTATTTTTGTGAAGTCTCATAGCAATAGTACTAGTAGGCACAAAAGGGGTGGTCCTGGGAAAGGATATAGTGGAGGTTGTGGAGGGGTCAATGGAAGGAGTGGATGAGGTAGAGGGGAGTTTCATAGAGGAAATAGGTGTATCAATAATAGAAATTGAATCCCAAAGAGAGTCAGGGAGAGTTAAGGTACCTTAAAGTTGTAGTTTGATGGGTGCCTTTTGAAGACTAAGGTATTTCACTTCTTTTAATTGTGTCTCTTCATTTGAATCCTCAACCTAGTCTTGAATGGTTGATTCCTCTCTCTATGGTTGCAAGCTGGGAGGTGAGATAAGTAACTATATATATACTTATGTCATTAGACTGCCTATTGAGGTCTTTGGTTTTCTAATGTAAACCAAGAGAACCTTCCCTTGAGTGGGTGAGTCATGGGAGGAAGGGACTATTATATTCTGAGTAGTGGCTACCCTAATTGATGAAACATGAGGCACACTAGGGGTAGCCATAAATGATAGAGTGGTGTCAACAACCTACATATCTTCTTCATCTAAGTCCAAACTAATGGGGTCACCTTCAGCTCCTCCTCTTCCTAAAATTGATTCCAACACCCTAGGCTCATGTTTGACTATTTTTAGCTTTACTTCCAAAGGGGGCTCTTGAGAAGAAAAAGCTCCCTGATTATAAGTTTTACCACTCTAAAAGTCCAAAGGTTTCCACCCTTTAAAAAGGCTCTTCGATTGTCCAATTCCTTGGTTAAGATGTTGGGATATACCTAGACCATCCTTAAATGATCCTCTTATAAACTTGCTATTTTATCTTGTTCCAATAATTCCTCATTAGTTTCAAGATTCAAAAAAAGAAAGTCACAACCATACGGCTAGTGGTAGTAGGGGATGTTGAGTCCCTGAATATGTTATTGGATACACCCATGAGGGTCCCAATCTTTATAAAGCATTATGAGGAAACTGTATCAATTTTGTTTTACTGCAACATCACTAAGATGCTTCATCATTGTGTATGTTATTATACCAATGGTGACAAGACTTCCAAAGAAGAAGGATTTCTTATATCTTGCCAAGTCTTCCTCTATGCTATTCCACAATTGGAAAGCTATCTCTTGCTTTGCTAACTTATCAAACATGTACTTTGATAGACACATGGGTGCCACCTTATTTCCCTAAACCAAAATGAAGGTGATGTCTAGATATAGGAAATAATCACCCTTCTTAGCCAAGCTCTTCACAATCTTTCCCCCAATACTTGGCATCAAGGAGCCATAGATGGCCTACCATATTTGAGTGTACACATCTTCACAAATTCTAACCATGTGCTTCTGATAGGCTTAGATGTGCATGAATTGGTAATGGTTCCTATTTGTTTCTTGATGTAGTCTATGGTTGGGGACCATAAATGACCTATGTATTTATAACATGTACCCATGACTACATCAACTAGGTATGACATCATATAAAAGTTCCCTATAAGGGTAGGACATCTATCATTATGCAAAATTTGCTCCCTTATCCTAGAGCTAATTATTTCTCCCAAGGCATAAGAAAAATCATGTGTTAACGTCATATAAAGAAAAGGCACCCAATCCAAGTTTACAAAATTAATAGAGGGCATATCATATAATATGTTTATAAGAGCCATACCTATGTAGATACCCATCTTGAATTTATTGATAGGAAATTATCCACTCAGCTTCTTGCCTTTTCATGCCATGGTTTCATTGGGTAGTAACCATGATTGTAGTACTCCTTGGAGTGAGTTCTCTTTATTGAATTACACTAGGGTGTGCTTGTAAAAATAGGCATCTAGGGTAATGAGAGATAAATATCTTTGAAAATCATCCTTAAAGATGCACATGACCATTATATCACTATGAGTATGAAAAAAATATGCATCTTATGATACTTTAGTTGCAAAGAATAAATCTTTGATAAGGTCGATGCACAACATGACCTATAGTTTGGTAGTAGAAAAATTTAACCTTTGACATTTGAAATCCAACAATTATTTTACAAATAACTTATTTGATAGTGTTGTTTCATTATCTACAAAAAAATAATCCACTGAATCTATAACGTCCCATAGCTATGATTAATTCCAATATTGGTTGTCGAATACCTCTACATCGAACATAGTGTCCTTAAACTCTATGGGATCCTTAATCAAGAGCTCAAAGGGAGGATTAGTTATTCTTGATGACCTAGATGAGTATGCCATAGATATATGTTTGTGCTTACTTTTCTCAATATGCTACCAGCTGTTTGTACTGATATACCAATGTGATCAAGCTAGCTCTAGCTTACTTGTAGTCTACTATATGTTCCTTCAAAATATAAACTAGGGATCTTATGTACCATTAGGAATCAAGGATGCTTTGATTGTAAGATATCTTAAGTGAAAATGATGACTTGAATGACTATGTATTGCCTATATAAAATCCTACATTAAATATCAATTCATGTGATATAAATGTGCAATGTTAACTTTGCTCCTTTCAATTTAAATTAGTCACCTCAGGTTGGTGGGGTCTTTATTTAACATTAATATAAAACACTTTACCCTTGTTTGGATCAAAACAAGGTATGGTTAAAATTGAAGGTAATTTGATAATCATTGGGGAAAAAATGTTTAGGTCAATGCCAGTGGATTATTTCTTTCAGTGATTTGTTTAGGATGAAACATTTGGGACAATTTCTCCAAGGAAATACTCCACCATGGTGAGGAATCTAAAAAACTAATAAAAAAAGGCTAAAACACTAATTATAAAAGGTTAAATTTCATATTTAAGTACCTTTTTAAATTCATTGAAGGGTAATTTTGCTTTGAAGGGTCCACTTCATAGGGCACTTTAGTCTTTGACATAAGTCCCAAGGGATCTACTTTAGAATCCCTAAAGGGGTATTCTGTATGATTAATGGGGCATTTCAAAAGCTCTAAAGGGTAAGTGGTCATATTGAAGGGTACTTTTCACAAGTCTAAAGGGTACTTCTAGGGAGTGAGTGGAAGGTAGGTACCCTATAATAATTCCTTTAGAGATTGTGTATCAAAAAAAGGCTTGAAATAAAAGTTTTGAAGGATAAGGCAATAGTACAGAACAAAGTTCCAAAGGAAGGGTATGAAGGGAATTTAAAAAATTATTGAATGGTAATTTTGTATCCTTAAGGGAACTTTTCAAAATTCCAAAGGGTAGCTTTGGTAAAATCTAAAGGGTGGGTTACAGGAGTTTGGAAAGGGATGCATCCTTCAAAAGAATCCCTTCAGAGATTATGTATTAGACAAGAATTCCTAAAATAAATGTTTTGAAGAAATGACTAAAGGGTATATTTAAGCATGGACTTGTGCCCTTGTGTGATATTTTTTAGGATCTCTCACTTCCAGCTACAAGTATAATATAAATTTAGCAATCAACACTAATTTAGCATAAGATAAATTTTTACTTACACAACCTCACAACCAGTTAACTTGCATAAGTATTTCATAAACTAGGCTCACTGAACCATACATGAAATAAAGAGGGATTTAAAAATCCACTCAAAGCATCCATTAATGGTGGAAAGAGCTCAAGTATATAACTGAAACTAACTAAAAAACACTTGAAAATAGGTAATAAAGGACAATGAGCCTAGAAGGACACTTGTTCACAATGCCATCATGCACAAGCTTGCTCAACACAATTTTTAGACAAAGAGATAGGTAAAAAATTAATCTTTATTGCTTAAAAAGGTCTTTTAAAAAGTGATTTTGATAGAGTCACTTTATCTCTAGTCCAAGGATAGTTTCTTGGCTCCAAGGCCTCTATTTATAACAAAAAAGGGGGAAGAGAAGATGGGAACAAATGAGATAATTGGGAAGGAAGTCATAAATTCCTATAACCACCACCATTATCCTTATTAGACCATGGAGTGAGTCATTCAAGGTCATTCCAATCTCCTCGAGCCCACCCTACATTCAAGTCACCCTTGGGTGAATTTTTAGGGAGCCATGTCATGAGTAGCTAAGTGTTTCCATTTTGCATGACTGAATTGATCCCTATATTAAAATTGTCATGGGAACCTTCACCTTTACATGTCCTATCTGAATAAGAATGAAGTCTTCATTCCTTTAAATTTTGGTCAAACTATGCTACCTTTACATTGAATGACTATTTATTCAGACCAAGAGCCATATTGAAGGATGAAAGCCTTCATTAAATTTTCAGCTACCAGCTCTCACCAATCACTTAGACTCCCCTTTGTGATGATTGGTCATTAGGAGTTACCTCATATACTCAACTTGCATCATAGATATTTCTATCATGGACACCTATGGATTGTCAATCTCCTTATCAGTTAGATGCCCCTATAACACGTGTCTTCCATCTATTTCTTTGAAAAACCAACCTCTACTCTAACTTATACCACATGGCAACCTCTCTTTCATCATTTTTAGGCCTGATGTATTCAAGTTACTCTAGCTTGATGATTTTGATATTTTAGAGTTGCTATTCTTGCTTCAGGATTTTATTACTACTTTACTTATAAAGCTCATAAGTAAAACACTCAGAGAATCCCAAATTACACTATGAAGAGTAATTCAAGTTCTCTAATCTCATTAACTTCAAACTTTTCAAGATTGATTACTTCCCAATGGCTAGTTTATCACCTTGAAGTTTGACATTCACAGGCCCATCATTGGACATTTGAATCCCAATGGTTAGTCCTCCATCATGAAAATGACTTCCATACAACTGTCACTCACTAGGAAAATTCCTTTGGGTCCCTATTTGACACTTTGTCTTTACACCAATTCCCATGGGCAAATTATCTACACGAATCGTCTCTTTGTATTTTTTGAAAGGAAAATGCCCTTTGAGAATTTGATAAGTTCCCTATTTATGTTGAGAAAGTGCCCTTTGACATTTTGAAAAATCCTTTCAAAAGAATTGAGAAACACCCTTCAAGAATTTTGAAAATACCCCTCCCACTTTATGAAAAAAGATATTTCAAAAATTTCTTAGACCTTTAGGAAGGACACTTCACATGAAAGGTGTCCTTTAGATCCTTTGAAAGGATAATTTTCCCAAAAAAAGAACCTTCAAGAAAAATATTTGGAGTACTTTGCAAATAAAAGACCTTTCAGATTTTTGAAAAGTGCCTTTCAGAAAAGTGTAGTGGACCATTTTATCAAGAAAAGGACCTTTGAGAACTTTGAAAATGAACCATTTTTATAGAAGTGCCCTTTAAAACTTTCTTTCAGACAAAATGTCTAAGGAAATTCAAATACTTAGCCTGAATGAAAATATTTGAAAGAGAACACTTGGTGAAAAGGTCCCAAAAGAAATGAGCCTTATCCATCAAGTTTTCAACTCCTACTTACTTCAAGCTTCTTTGGTGAAGTAACTAATATATCCAAACCCAAAATCTTAATACTTCAAAAATTGGAAGTCCTCTTTCTCAAGACCAATTTGGGTTTTGCATGCCCTCTTACTTACTTCAAGATTTTGGACCCAAGTAACTTATGTGACAAAACCTAAAGTCTTCCGCTCCTGAAAGCCTATGAACCTTTGCTCAAGACAATTTTGGGTTTTTAGACATAGCCTACTTCAGAGTTGTGGATCTACTTTACTTTAGAGTTACAACTTCCTACAACGTATAAGGCAATTTAAGCAAAGTAGTTCCACTGATGGAGTCCATATCTCTAATGGAGTCTGTATTTTTTTTGAATTCCTGCTTGAAATGCTTAAACTACTTGGTTTTTCCATGAAAACTGGTCAAGAACCCTTTTTTTTGATCTGTCGACCTATCCCTTAAGATTTGATAAAATGCACTTTAATCAATCTTAAAGTGTTTCAAAATATTTGTGAGAACTATGATATCTCTCTAGTATACTCATTTCATCTAGGACATCTATTCATTTTCTCATCCATAGCAACTTGATCCACCTAGGTGTAGCTTGGTATGTGGGCCAAAATTGGCCAACATTTTTGGAAATTTGTAGGGAGCATGCATGTTATTGAAAACGTAGCTCATTTTCTTCATTTGATCTATTAGGCATGGAGTCACTACTTTCTTTGACAAGGCTGGCTCTATCTAAAGATTTCCCTTGAAGCAACAAGAACAACCACAATGAAACAAATTATGCCCAAGGCACTAGGGAAGGGGAACACACAACTAAAAAGGATGTGCCCAAGGCACTTAAGAGAAAACATGAAAAACTATACAAAAGGTACAATATATATAATGGTTGTAAATGATTTTAAAATAAGGGCTTTAAATGAATCTCATTAATTGGAATGGGTAATACCTCTCCATCTAGTCGAGTGAGCTAGAAAGCATTATGTTACTTGTATCTATGGATCAAATAAGGGCCACTCCATAAGCTATAAAAATTAGTATGACTCCCTGGCTTGGACTTATTTGAATCCCATTTAAGGACTAGATCCCATTATCTAAAATCCCTTGATATGGCTTTCTTATCGAAAGCTTTCTTGACTTGGGCTTGATTTGACTCTAGTGTCTTCATTACAAGGTCTCTTATTTTTTCAAGCTCCATGAGTTATGCCAATCTCACATTCATGGGCTCATCTTCCAGTAACTCTAGCTAATGGGTAAGATCTAATACAAACAACTCAAGAGAAAAGGGTAACTTGACCTCTCTTCCATATACTAAAACATATGGAGAATTGCTAATGGTAACTTCAGGAGTTACCCGATCAACCCACAAGGCTATCTTTAGTTTGGTGTGCCATGTACTCTAGTTCTCCTTCATAATTCTCTTGATGATTCTTAGCAAATTATTATTTGTGGACTCATCCAGTCTATTTCCTTAAGGATAATAATTAGAAGAGGTGTTGAGGTAGATGCCCATCTTGAGAGCCCATTCACTCATTTTTAGATCGAGGAATGCTAGTGCATTATTAGAAATGATAGTGGATGGAACACCAAACCTGGTCATGATACTATCATAGAAGTCTAAGAATATACTTTCATTAGCTTCTTTCAATGCAATGGATTCCACCCACCTAGTGAAGTAGTCAGTTATAATAAGCACCCACTTATGCCCCATACTTGATGGAGGGTTGATCATTCCAATGAAATCTAGACCCCACTACATGAATGATTGCTCTACCTAGATGGAGTTAAGAGGAAAAGCTGATAATATTTGATTACCCAAAAAGAGGGCACATTTTTGACACTTCCTCACCCATGCATAAGCATCCTTGAAGAGGCTAGACTAGTAATAACTAGCCCTCATTATCTTTGTTGCTATAGTCCTAAGTGCAAAATGACCTCCTATAGGTCCATCATGGAAATTCTCCAAAAGCTTGGCCACTTGGTCATTATCTATGCACCTTAGGAGCACTCCATTGAGGTCCTTTCTGAATAAAAATCCATCAACCAATGCATAAGGTACGGACTAAAGTCTGAAATACCTTCTTTTTGCTTTATCCATACCTTGAGGGCCCTCACCTATTAGCAAAAAATGTGCTATATCATGGAGCCAACTCTTATGAAGTAGAGGTGCTTCTACTTGTGAGTTGTCTTGAATCACCATGGTAACTTCTTTATCCTTGTAAAGATTTTCCACCATGTGTTCACACAAACCTCTACCTCAGACCAACTTGGTCACTTTGATTTCTATGTAAAACTCCATGATTTTAGTGATATAACCAATGCTTTTCTCATTCAAATCTTTGTTAAGGAGGAAATCCCTAACTGCAAGATGGGGCACCATGAGATAAATCTTGTTGTTGGAGAGCATTGGTACAAATTTATTAAGACTACTCACTGCTATGAGGATCTACTTCTCTATGAAGGTGTACCTTCATATCTTTCTATTCCTTGACTAAAGAAGGTAATCAGTTGCTCCATTCCCTCACCATTCTTTTGTGTATCAACATTGGCAAAGGTGTACAACATGGAATCCTTAGATAAAATAGGATTTATGAGTGAGGGTGCTTGGGCAATAACCTATTTGATGGCCTTAAAAGAATTTTTTCCTTCTCTTGACCAAGAAAAACCCTGACTCTTCTTTAACATGGTAGTAATATGCTTGACCAAGCTTGCAAAACCTAGTATGAACCTTACAAAATTTATTTTTTCAAAGAAGGTATGAACTCCCTTCTTATGCTTGGGGAGAGAGAGTGATAAAATGGCATCTACCCTTATAGGATCAATGGATAGCCCTTCCTTTGAAATGATGTGACCTAGTATTTTTCCTTCATGTATGGTGAACATGCACTTATTAGGATTCAACAAGATCCCATACTCCCTACATTTCTCAAAGATCAGCCTCAGGTGGTCCATGTGTTCACTAGCATTCTTAGAGAAAACTATGATGTTATCCAAGTATACTAGCACTATTTGATTCAGTAGCCCTTAGAAACCCATGCCCATGGCTCCTTAGAAAGTTGCACCAACATTCAATAAACCAAAAGGCATCTTTTGGTATGCATACATGTCCCATTGGTGGTGAAGGTAGTCTTATACTGATCTTCCTCTTTTACCCATACTTAGTTGTAACCTAAATATACATCCAATAGAGAAAAGTGTTATGAACTTGCAACTTCTTAAAAAAGCTTCTCCATGGATGGTAGAGGGTAGTGATGCTTCAAGGAGACTTTGTTCAAATTTTTTAAGTCAACACACAGCCTGATCTCCCCACTCTTCTTCCTTATAGGCATGGAGTTGGCTATCCATGATGAGTGTTTGATGGGAAAGATGATCCTAGATTCAATCAATTTGGTTAGCTTTTTCCTCATAAGCTCTTCTATCTTAGGGTTGACGAGCCTTTTCTTTTGCCTTACATGCTTAGCATTGGCTTCCAATTCTATAGTATGCTATGATAACTTTGGATCAAAACCTTTTAGGTCACTATATTCCCAAGCAAAAATATCTATGTATTCTTGGCAAAGTGCTATGAAAGCATGCCTCTCAGCCTTACTGCTCACCTTTTCAAGCTTGAGAAGCTTATCCTTGAATATGAGGACTCTCTCATAGTTTTCTTCATTCGTTGAGATTAATGCCTTTGCCTTTTTCACATGGTCTCCCTTATGGAAAAATCCTTCAAGTGTAACTAGTTCCTTAGGAAGTTTTTTCAACCTTATTTGAATAATTTGATCCTCATATTGATCACAAATTTTACCTTGGTTGGTGGAGGAGAACTCAACTTCCTACTATAAAAAAATAATAATTTTTTTGTCACTTTCAAAGACCTACCAATGGGATTCATTATCTGGTATTGATGGCCTCATCACCACCTTGACATGTGGCCAAACCTTAGCCTCTTTTAGCTCACTTAGGATGTCAAATTCAGCTCCCACAACTACCAACCTATCAACATGCTAGTTTTGATTTCTTTGCACAACTTGAGTGTCAAAGGCTTCAAAATCTTCGATCAGGTCCCACACTCTATTTTTGTAGGACCTCATCAAAGGATTCTTTGTAATGTTCAAGCCTCTAACTTGGTTCACTATGAGCTCACTATCTCCATATGCATGCAACATTTTGATTCCTCTTTTATTGGCCCATTGAAGACCATGAATCGAGCTTTCATATTATACTGCATTAGAAAAGCAAATGAAATAGAACCTATAAGAAGAGAAAAGCTTATCACCTAAAGGGGAAGCCAACATTGCTTCAACACCTATGCCATTTTTTCTCCTTGAACCGTCAAAGAACAACCTCCACATACCATTGAGGTCTTCTTTAGGTCCAATGAGGGAAGGCATGAGTTTATTTTCTTCATGAAACAAATAGACACCCATGTCTCTTTCCTCAACACCTTTTAAAGGGTTAAGAAATTAATTATATCCCCATAGCTCATCTAATAACAAGTCTATAACCTCTTCAGGATGAGCGTTTAGCTCTTGACTAATTGTAAACTCATCTTCATCAAGGATAGTACAATTTAGGTTTATGATATCTGGATGATGGGGTTTAATGTGGAATTGTGCCATGGGTTTAGCCTTGATTAAGACTTTAGTCCTATACCTTGTTTTTAATGCCATGTAAGACCAATCTAATACAAGATAACCCCCAATTTTGGCTATGCATTCTTTAGAAAAACACAATGCAAAGCAAGGAGTGACATCAAGGATCAACATATCTTGCAATATTGAAACACTAGGACAAGAATATAGGGTTAAGATCAAATCCTTGATGATGCTAGATGGATTGGTATAAGAACCATCAAGCTACATGACTCCCTTGTTATGTAGCTCATATTTAAGGTTCAACTGATCAGCTATAGACTTTGGCATGACTGAAGTGCTAGCCCCATTATCTACCAAGAAATTATGTACCAAAGAATCATTGATAATTATCAAAATGTAGAATGGAAGGGGCTTAGCCATACTACTTGACCTTTCTCCCAAAGGAACCTTGGCTGCATTAGTGAAGACCTTAGTTTTCTTATGGTTGTTTACCTTCAACTATCATAACACTTATCTTAGACAAACCTTCTTGAAGGATGTCCACTTGACTGAGCATGGAAAGTATGTCCCACATTGGTACATTCATGCTAGATTTCTTCATTTACTCAATAATGTTAATTGACATACCACCAACCTTTCCCTAGGTTTTTAGAGCTACTACTACTAGATTTATTAATGAAGGAGTGGTGACAAGAGGTTCTTTGAAAGCTTCCTGGTTGTCACCCATATTCCTTCTTTTGAATCTTGTGTTTATTGAGACTAAGAAATGAGCTAGACTGGGGATGACCTACTAATTATATTCATAGAACTCCTCTTGCTCATTGATAACCATTATGGTTTTTGACTAGTTTAACACTTGATCCAAGCCTTAGTCTTATGGAGGCTGCTCTAGATTTGTCATCATGGGAACCTCCATGCTTTGGGCCACAAGATCTTGATTGTACCTATAAGAAACAACCTATTACCATTAGTCATTAAATGCTTGGTTAGAGCCATTATTTGGGAAAATGGATTGCCCAAAAGAATGATTCTAAGGCATTATCCCTTCAGCATCTTGAGCCACATTGTTCTAAACTAGAACTAATGAATTGGAAGGGCTTGTAATATTTGGATTATCATTGTGCTATCTAGCATAATTAGGCTACCTCTATCCTTGGAAAAATCTTTGTTAGGATGCCCTATTTACTTGATAAGGCTACTATTAAGGCTGATATGGAGCTTGATACAACTTACTATCTCTTGATGTTGACCACATCATTATCAAAATATTGGAGCATGCTCTTAAGTTCTAAGTAGTTCTTTTGCTCTTGGGAGTCACTGGATCCACTAGTGGAGGCCTTCTCTTCCTTTGGTGAAGGAATGATAACAATCATTGGAGTTGGAAGAATAACATCAAGTGGAGGAATGACTACAGGAGGTGGTCTAATCTCAAGAAAAAAGAGGCATTGGAGGTCTAGGAGTAAGCTTGCCAGCCTAAACTAGACAATTTTTTGCTTTAATAGCTACCTCATAAGCATTTGGTAATATTCCCCCTCCCATGGATTGGATCATTATTGATATATTGTTATTTAGATCCTTCAAATAGTATAATAAAGCAAAGTTTGGGGATGGTCTAACAGTAGCTTGAATTCTATCCTAAGCCTTACGGAATCTTGTGTTGAAGTCTTTCATGACTTCATGGGGAGCTCTCTTGATTATGGTCAATTATTTTGAAAGTGATAGATGATCACTCTTATCTATAAATATCTTACAAAAATCTATTCTTAGCCAATCCCATGATTGCATAGAGTTAGGAGCTAGACCTATATACCAATCTAACACCTTTCCCTTGAAGGATACAACCAATAGTCTAATAGCTACATTGTTTACTATGATATTATGGATGTTGTAAAAATTGTCTATGTCTGTTATGTGGTCAATAGGAGTTATATCTTGGTCTCTTATGTAATATGGGATTATTTTGAGGGCTGATACTAGCATAGGGTCATATTGTGGAAAGTTTAAAGGACTTTGGCTACTTAAACCTACAAAATCTCTTTGGGGAATCATGGTAGCAAGAGGGGCTAACGTGGATCTTCTTTTGTAGGTATGCCTTATGATTGGTTTAGGAAAAATGTGGCCTATATATGGATGAGTATGGGTGAATCTTAACCTCATTACTAAGTTTAAAGGCAATTCAATGAATTCAGAAGGAAAACCTCTAGTCACTGATCTTGTAGTTATCTTTGGCATGAAAAATGGCTACTATTCTGCCACTAGATAGTTATGTATTCTTTCGAGTTACTAGATACTAAAAGATTAAAACTAACACTACTATAAATTGATCAAACTAGTATTAAACTTGACCAATCTTCCTTGGAAATGGAAATGAAAATGGTAGTGCCATCCCACTGGGCATGTCAAAAACTATTGAAGCATGGAATTGTGCCCTTATGGGAGAGTTTTTTAGGCTTTTTCATTTCTAGCTACAAGTGTGGGAATAACCTTAGGCTATTGGTATCCTATGGTGAGGTTTAACCTTTAGGCTTTTTAATGAGGCTAGTTCTTTAGATGCTTCACTTTAGCTCTTGATTCCCACACTAAAATATACTACTGGCTAAGGAAAAGGGACATGAAAATAACATGAAAGGAAATCTAAGATAAGGGAGGTGTTTCACCAAAATAAATGATCCACTTAGTTTGGGAATCAACACTAATTTAGCATAAGATAAATTTTTGTTTACACAACCTCATAACCAGTTAACTTTCATAAGTATTTCATAAACTAGGCTCACTTACCATACATGAAACAAAGAGGGATTTCAAAATCCACACCAAGCCTCCTTTAATGGTAGAAAGAACTCAATTCCAGCCCTACAACTAACTAAAAAAACACCTAAAAATAGGTAAGAAAGAAGGACAATGAGCTTGGAAGGACACTTATTCACAATGCCGTTATGCATAAGCTTGCTCAACACAATTTTCATACAGAGAGATAGGTAAAAAATTAATATTTATTGCTTTAAGAGGTCTTTTACAAAGTGATTTTGATATAGTCACTTTATCACCACTCTGAGGGTAGTTTCTTGGATCCAAGGCCTCTATTTATAATAGAAAATGGGGAAGAAAAGATGGGAATGTGTGAGACAACTAGAAGGGAAGCCATAAATTCTTTCAACCACCATCATCATCCTTCTTTGACCATGGAGAGAGTCATTTAAGGTCATTCTAATCTCCTTTAGCCCACCCTACATTCAAGTCACCCTTGGGTGAATTTTGAGGGAACCATGTCATGAGTGACTAAGTGTCTCCATTTTGCATGACTGAATTGATCCCTATATTAAAATCATCATGGAAACCTTCCAATTTGCATGTCCTATTTAAAGAAGGATGAAGTCTTCATGCATTTAAATTTTTTTCAAACCATGCTACCTTTACATTGAACAACTATTTGTCGTGAACATGAGCCATATTAAAGGATGAAAGCCTTTATTAAATTTTTATCTACATCTCTCGCTAGTAGCTTGGACTCCCTTTTACACTAATTGGTCATTAATAGTCACTTCAAATCCTTGACTTACATCGTAGATCTTTCTATCATGGATGCCTATGGATCATCAATCTCCTTACCAATTAGATGCCCCTATGCCACGTATCTTCCATCTATTTATTTAAAATCCCAACCTCTACTCTAGCTTACACCATGTGTCAGCCTCTCATTCATCATTTCTAGGCCTAATGTCCTCAAGTTCCTATAGCTTGATGACTTTAAAGTTTTGGAGCTGCTCAACTTGCTTTAGGATTTTGTTACTACTTTACTTATAAAGCTCATAAGTAAAGCACTCAAAGAATCCTGAATTACACTATGAAGAGTAATTTGGGTTCTCTAAGCTCCTCAACTTTAGACTTTTCAAGATTTATTAATTCTTAATGTCTAGTTTATCACCTATAAGTTTGACATTTATGGGCATGCCAGTAGACATTTTATTCCCAATGGCTAGTCCTCCATCATGAAATTGACATCCATACAACTATCACTCACGAGGATAATTACTTTGGGTCCCTATTCGACACTTTGTCTTTTCACCATTTCCCATGAGAAAATTATCCATGGGAATAATTTCTTTGTCTTTTTTGAAAGGAAAAGGCCCTTTGGGAATCTTCCAAGTGCCTTATTGATTTTGAGAAAGTGCCGTTCAGCATTTTGAAAAATCCTTTCAAAAGAATTGAGAATCACCATTTGAGAATTTTGAAAAGACCCCTCCGTCTTTGTGAAAAGATATCTTTTAGAAATTTCTTAGACCTTTAGGAAGGACACTTCACATGAAAGGTGTCCTTCGAAGCCTTTGAAAGAACAATTTTCTTGAGAAAAGACCCTTCAAAAAAACTATTTGGGGCACTTTGCAGCCAAAAAACCTTTTAGAGTTTTGAAAAGTGCCTTTCAGAAAAGTGTAGTGGACCATTTCCTCAAGAAAAGGAGCTTTGGGAACTTTGAAAATGAACCATTTTAATAGAATTCCCCTTTGAAACTTTCTTTCAAACAGAATGTCTGAGGAAATTCTAATACTTAGCTTGAACAAAAATCTTTGAAAGAGAACACTTGGTGAAAAGGTCCTGAAAGAAATGAGATTTTTCCATCGGGTTTTCAACTCCTACTTAATTCAAGCTTATTTATTGAAGTAGCTAATATATAAAAACCCAAGGTCTTAATACTTCAAAAACCCAAAGTCCTCTTTCTTAAGACCAATTCAGGTTTTGCATGCCCTCGTACTTACTTCAGGATTTTGGACCTAAGTAACTTATGTGACAAAGCCCAAAGTCTTCCACTGCTAAAAGCCCATGAACCATTGCTCAAGACAAGTTCGGGTTTCTAGACTTAGCCTACTTCAAGGTTGCAGAGTTACTTTACTTTAGAGTTATGACTAATTGTAACTTATAAGGAAATTTAAGCAAAGTAGTTCCATTGATGGATTCCATAGATATGATGGAGTCTTTAGTTCTTCTAAACTCCTACTTGAAATGCTTGAACTGCTTGTTTTCACCATGAAAATTGGTTAATAACCCTTTTCCTTAATTTTTATACTTGTCCCTTAGGATTTGATAAAATACGCTTTAAGAAATATTAAAGTGTTTCAAAAGATTTATGAGGACTATGATATCTCTCTGGTCCACTCATTTCATTTGGGACATTTGTTCATTTTCTCATCCATAGCAACTTGATCCGCCTGGGTGTAGCTTGGTATGTGGGCCAAAATTAGCCAATAAGGTCCTAAAGGAAGTATTGAAGGGATAGTTTGAAGGGTAATTTCAAATGTTCCAAAATGCCAAATGGTATTTTTTGAAGGACCTAAAGGGTATGTTCCCTTTAAGCTAATGCCAAAGGGGAGTGGAAGGATTAAATAAGGAAAGGTCGAAGGGTTAGCTAGAAAGGTCTTGAAGGGTCCATGGGAAAGAATTCAAAGGATTTACTTCATGGAAATGAGTGTCTAAAGGGTCTACTTCAAAAATCCCCAAAAGGGTAATTCTAAATCCATAAATATATGCAATATTAATGCTATCATACCAAAATCAAAGACCAAATTTCTCAAAAAGAAGTGGGTCCTCATTTCCTATGAAAGAGGGGGGGTGTTGGGTGCAATAGGTACTTAAATGAAAAAATAGGTAGCACCATAGATTTTATTGAATTCTTCTATTCCAATCTTAGCATACCACACCCCTATGGACCTCAGCTCTATCATGAGGCCAACTGTTGTGTTTAAGCTTTGATTGGAGATATGAGATATGCTTATAATCATGTCTTTTGATGTGAATTTGACTTTTGAGATTTGTATGTTACCTTTTGTATATCATTGTCTTTTATTTAAAATGATTTATATTTTAACTTTCTTGATGTATTTTTATATTCCTCCTCCATATGATTTGGAGAACCAAACATGAGTGTTAAAGATGACTTTCATTTGAATACTTGGGACTTGGTTGTTAATAGAAAAAACTTAGAGAGCATGGTGTCTAAGGGCCTCATAATGTCAGATGAAATAAAAGTTATATCTTGACTTCAACCTTATTTTATCCAATTTGGAGTGAAAGGAAAGGAAATAAAGAGGAATGAAACATGAAACAATTTGAATTACACCAAATCATAAAAAATGTGAAAAAGGGTGAAAAAGGGATACAATGACAGTAAAGTATGATTCCTTATAATAATAATGAGGGAAATGGAGGAAAACATGCTAACATGGATTGTTGTGAAAATTTCATCTCTCAAAAGAAATAAAAGTTGAGGCTGAGAAAAAAGATTAAAAACTCGTAACCATTTCAAAACACATTCTAGAAAAGGAAGGAAAAGATGGTGATTTTATGAGGAAGGCTAGGTCCTATCCATGGCCTTACACTACAATTCATAAAAGAGAAACCTAAAAGGCACCAAAAATTGTTGAAAAATAAGAAAATAAATAGGATAAAAGTACATCATGAGGAAGATTGGGTCCTATCCATGATGTTACAATGTAACTCATGAGAAAAAGGGAAACCAAAAGATCTAAAGGAAGGGCTAAGGTTTGTGAAAATAGAGAACTACGACAGAGGGTGAGACCAATGAAAGTATCCTAAAAAAAGTTTTAGATAGATATCATATAGATATCATGAAAAAAAATGGAAGGATTTAAGTAAAATACTTCTTGAGGAATTATGCATTGGTGGGTTCTTTGAAGATATGACATTCATTGGTTTGAAGTTGATGGGTACTTAAACCAAGAATATCTTTGACTTAATAAGGACCCCCTATTTTTGGGTGTATTTAACTTCTTTGTCATGACTTTAGTCTAATTTAAGGACAAGATCACCAACATTAAACCTATAAATTATAACTCATTTATTATGTTGTTTGGCAATACAAGCCTTATATTAGCGATTATGCTACAAAGCATAAATATGTTGTTCATGGATAGGAAGCTACCAACATCAGTTAGGGATCAGCCAATGTTGATCATCTCTAGATAGATAGTGACCGACATCGGTCACCTGTGTGGTTCTAAAACTGCTAGTTTCATGAACAGTTAGTCTAACGAACTGATTGTTTGCATGTAAAGACTAATTTTAGTCTTGGAGCTGCATTTCTAATTATTGTAATTAGAAGTATAATTATTATTTTCATGGGATATATATAAGAGACCCATGGGGCTGTATTGTAAAGTGTGCTAGATAAAGAGAGCAAGGTTAGCTCCTTCAGAGGGAAGAGAGCAAGGTTAGCTCCTCATAGTGCCACAGTGCCAAGTGTGTATGATTAGGTAGATCTGTGGGAGAGCAAGATCTGGTAGAAGATCCACAAGGGTGTTGGTGTGTATGATCTAGGTTGGTAGGTGTGTAAGGCTAGGTTGATCTGTGGTATAGCAAGATCAGGTTAGATTTACATGGTAAGTAAGGTCAGTTGATCTGCAGGTGTGTGTGTGTGTGTGCAAGATCTAGGTTTGCAGGTGTGCAAAACTAGGTTGATCTATAGGTGGCAGCAAGATCAAGGAGATCAGCAACACAACAAGGAGCAAGATCAGGTGAGATCTATTTGGAGTACATGGTGTACTCAGACTTGGAGTACATTGAGTACTTGGTGGACTGGCAGTATTGTTATTAACTAGTGGACTGGCAGTATTGTTACTGACTGGTGGAGGTGAACAACAACTCTATGTTTGAGTTGTTTGTTGTGACCATAGTTGAGAGAGAAAACTCTTGAAGGAGATTATTGTACACCCTAGAGGTGTGGGAAGAAGAGTGTGGCATCTTCTTTATTGTAATTCCTTCTGGAAGAGTATTAATACAATTGGGTATTGTCTCTCATATTCTGTGTTGTTTTTAATTTCTAGTTACTTATTACTTCTGGTTAAATTCCATGTTTAGTTGCTTATACAAAGGTAATCAATTGTGCTCCTAATATTGACAGTGGAATCAAAGTTGTTTGTTGTTCTATATTCTTGACAAAGTGGTATCAGAGCTGAAGGTTGCAGGTTCATAGAGCCTGGTTCAAAGCAGGTTTGTGTTTGATTACAGGTCACTCTCAGGGGTTTCTAATTGAGTGGGAGTATAGAAATGGTAGAAGAAAGTAAGCTAAGAATGGAGGAATTCAAAAGTAAGAATGATCAATTACGGAGTTATGGAAAGAAAGAGCAGGTAAAGAAAGATTGCTGGTTGGTTGAAGATCAGCATGAAGGAAATGAAGAAGCAGATATTGCAGGGATTGTTGCACAGGATGCTCTTGTATGTTCCTTGGATAAAGTAGAATCTTAGATTATAGATTATGTTGCCTCTTTCCATGCAGCCCCAAATAGAGTATTTTTCCATGTTAATGTCCTTGGAGACTTTGGAAAGATTTATTTAGGGGTTGGTGAACCTTGTCAAAATATTAGCAAAGGGGAAGTGCGACTAAAATTGCAGATGGCCAACACATAGGTGTTGAAGGATGTCATGCAAGTCCTAGTCTTAAAGATGAGGCTAATTTCTTTAGGAAAGTTGAGTGATGAGGGATGCACAGTAACTCTCACAGCAGATGCACTTGAATTAGCATGTGGTAAGAAAGTAGGTATTCTTTATCTATCTACTTGTATTACTGATTCTCCTTCTATTGCAAAGACATGGCTTTGTAGGCTTGGTCACATGAGTAAGAAGGAGATGCATGTTCTTAAGAGGAAGTCAGATGTCTTTGACAAACTTAAGAACTGGAAAGCCTTGGTGTTTATGGAGGAGATGATGGATAGAGATCAGTTGAGGGGACTGAATCACTCATAGGGAAACACAATTACTAGTAGTTGGTCAGGTGAAATCGACATCGATCAGGTAGGTATCAATGTTGATCATGTGTAGATCAGAGTCGGTGGTGTCAAATAGGTGGCTATCAGCATCGGTCAGGGAACTAACATCGGTGACCAGGAGGACACCGATGTTGGTCAGGGAACTGGCATCAGTGATTAGGTGGATTCGACATCGATTGGGTGCAGATAGGGTTGACTAGGGAATGAATTTTAGGTGGATAGCAAGCTATCAAGGAGTCTCAAATGCCCATATGGAGGACTGAAAGGGTAAGTAAGCCTCAAATTTGTTATTCCCCTTTTTTATAGTATTTGCTCACTATAGAGCAAGTAGAATCTAGGAAACAGTGGGAGCATGGCATGAATGAGGAATTTGATTCCTTAGATGAGAACCAAATGGGAGATTTGGTAGAGTTACCAGCTGGGATAAAAGCACTGAAAGACAAATGGATTCCTTGGTTATAGAAGAGAGAGAATGGACACGTGAGATGGAAGGCCAGGTCATATGGTCTTGTGCAAGCTCTAAGATAGTGGTACAAGTTTGACAGGTGTATGACAAAGCATGGCTTTAGTCAATGTCATTGTAACCATTGTGTTTACTTTACTAGGTTGGATAGTGGTCGCGACATTATCCTGTTACTGTATGTAGTGGGTTCACACATGCAGGGTTTTGTTGAGCTAAAGGTAAAGTTAGTTCAGTGGTATGTCAGGAAGGATTTAGGAGGAGCGAAATTCTTTGGCATGAGTTTTTCTAGAGACATGGAAGGTCACAGGTTGATTTTGTCTCCAGATGATTATGTGAATAAGGTAGTGGTGAGGTTTGATATGTAGGATGCAGAACCGGTTAGCACACCTATGGATGGACAGTTCATAGAATAGTGTCCCAATTCACATGATGAGGTTAAGTACATGTGTACTAGACTTGTTATTGCCCCAGTAGTGGGTTTTGTTAGCAAATTCATAGCCAATCCAGGAAAGAAGCACTAGAGAGTAGTTCAGTGGATTCTTAGGTATCTGAGAGGGACCAGCAGTAGGGATTCATGCTATGCAGGGTCAGGGACTTCTCTACATGGGTATGTAGATTCTGATATGGCAGGTTACTTGGATGACATGTAGAGCACCACAGGATGTGTGGTGGTTGGTCTTCAAGATTGAGCTTGAAGAGGGATACAAGCCAGGAAACAAATTAGATGATGTATAGGTACAGGTACAGGTGCAACTATTTATCTCTAAGTGAGAGATTGTTAGGTTGTGGAGCTAAAAGCTTCACTGATGCAAACATGGAGGAGGTGTTAAGTGTCATAGTAACCAGTATCGGTCAGGCTAATCGATGTCAGTCAGGGGTGGATAGGAAGCTATCGACATCGATCATAGATCGGCTGACATCAGTCATCTCTAGACAAACAGTGACTGATGTCAATTGCCTATGTGGTTCTAGAATTGTTAGTTATACAAACAATTTGTTTAAAGAACCGATTGTTTGCATGTAAAGACTAATTTTAGTCTTAGAGCTGTGTTTTTAATTATTGTAATTGGAAAGTCTAATTATTGTTTGCATGGAATCTATATAATAGACTCATGGGGATGTATTGTAAAGTGTGCTAGATAGAGAGAGCAAGGTTAACTCCTTCAGAGGGAAGAGAGCATGGTTAGCTCCTCATAGTGCCACAGTGCCAAGTGTGTATGATCAGGTAGATCTGTGGGAGAGCAAGATCTGGTAGAAGATCCAGAAGGGTGCTAGTGTGTAAGATCTAGGTTGGTAGGTGTGCAAGGCCAAGTTGATCTACAGTATAGCAAGATCAGGTTAGATCTACATGGTAAGTAAGGTCATTTGATCTGTAGGTGTGTATGTGTGCAAGATCTAGGTTTGTAGGTGTGAAAAACCAAGTTGATCTGTAGGCGGTAGCAAGATCAAGGAGATCAGCAACACAATAGATAGCAAGATCAGGTGAGATCTACTTGGAGTATGTGGTGTACTCAAACTTGGAGTATGTTGAATACTTGGTGGACTGGCAGTATTGTTACTGACTGGTGGACTAGTAGTATTGTTACTGACTGGTGGAGGTGAATAACAACTCTATGTTTGAGTTGTTTGTTGTGACCGTAGTTGAGAGAGAGAACTCTTGAAGGAGATTATTGTACGCCCTAGAGGTGTGGGAAGAAGAGTGTGACTTCTTTATTGTAATTCCTTTTAGAAGAGTATTAATACAATTGGGTATTGTCTCTCATATTCTATGCTATTTTTGATTTCTAGTTACTTATTACTTCTGGTTAAATTCTATGTTTAGTTGCTTATACAAGGTAATCAATTGTGCTTCTAATCCTGACAAGTGGTATCAGAGTAGTTTGTTGTTCTAGATTCCTGACAAAGTGGTATCAGAGCTGTTTGTTGTTCTAAATTCTTGTCAAATTTAACATAGAGTTATTTGACATCTTTATTTTTGAAATTTCCACCATTATCTAATATGATAATATGAGGGACACCAAAGTGGAAAATTATTTGATTAAGGATGAAGTTGGATATGGTGGTACCAATGAAATTAATAAGGGGCATAATTTTGACCCATTTGGTAAAATATTCTATGGTTTTGATTATAAAGACATGCCCATCTTGAGATTGAGCTAATTTGCCTATGAGATCTAATCCCCACATGGAAAATAGCCAGGGAGATTATATAGTTTAAATCTTAGCTAGAGGTGAATGAATTAAATCATCATGAAGCTAATAAGGTATATAATTTTTATCAAATTCAATGGCATCCTTGTTAAGAGTGGGCCAAAAGTATCCCATACAAAAGTATTTATGAGTTGTAGCATGTCTGCTATAGTGGCCAACATAAATTCCCCAATGTGATTATTCAAAAAGAAGAGGAACCTCATCTTGCCTAACAGATCAGAAAAAGGTACCTTCAAAATTATGATAATATAGGATTTTATATTGAAATACATACTTAAAATCTTGTTTACAAATGTAATTCTTTTTTTAGGAATCTAGATTGGGAGGATAAGTTTGGTGTTTTAAAAATAGAATGATGTCTTTATACTATGGGATTTATCGAATGGTGATGGCCTCAATGTGGTAGATAAGAAAATCATGTGGTTGAGTAGAAGATGGAGATTTTCTTATTTGGATAATAAAAGTGGGATTGTTAATAACTTAGTCCAAATGAAAAAAAGATGTTGAAGAAGCAAGAGAATCAACAATAGAATTTTGATCTCGAGGGATAGGCTTGATGCTGAAAGAAATGAAATATTTGGTGAGAGTAGCTAGAATTTGATGATAAGAAATGAGATTCTCACTTTTACATTGGTAATCACCATTGATTTGGCAACAAATGAGTTGAGAATCACCTAAAGCATGCAGTTATTGGATATAGTCATGTTTTTAGTGACATCAAATGTTAAACTAAAAACTAAAGGGATGATTTTTCTAAGAAGGCTTGTAAGAATAAAACTTACCCCAATTCCTTGAAGGAGCTTAGCACTATGAAATTTAAGGGTCTGAGTATCCTTGTGTAAATCGACATTAATTTTAGGAAGTTCTTTGATTACTAATTTTAATTTAGTAGTATAAGGGAAGATAGTGGATTCATCGAGATTACTTGATTCAAGATCATCGGTGAAGTTATGGAAGTAGTATTTAATGGATATGGCCTAGTTGAGACCTTTAATATAGAGAATATTATCATTGAGAAGACTATCTTGAAGGTGGTTGGTAGTGAGCATAGGAGTTATGGAAAATTGATTAGTAATGATTTATCATTTGATAGATTTTTGAGTAATAATGTAGAGATTAAATTCCATGATAAGGACCATCCATTTGCCAATTATTTCTGTAGAAAGAAAGGCTTTGGAAAAGAAGTGATGAAGGGGATTAAAATGGATGATAACATAAGTGATATGATAAATCATATAATTTCAAAGTTTTTTAGCTACAAAATATATGGTGAGGTAGTCATGTTCAAATTTTATGTAACATTTCTCATAATCAATGAGGCCTTGACTGATGTAATAGATGGAATATTCTCTTCTAATATCATCTTATTCTGTAAGCATTTCCCTAATAGATATGGGTTTGGAAGAAGTGTATAAGATCAAATTTCAATAATTTTAAGGGGGACAAAGAATAGCTGGGTGAAGCAATGATTCTTTCATATTATCAAATGCTTTTTGATAGGGATCTATCCGTTCTAGAGCATTGCCTTTCTTAATAAGGGAATTGATGGAGTGGATATGGAAAGCCATTTTAGGGATGAATCATCTAATTACCCCAAGTCTATTGAGATAATGTGAATGTTTGAAATGGATTGAGGGATGGACATGATGATAACGTTAATCTTGGCAGGGTCAACATCGATGCTGTAGAGAGAAACTAAGAATCTTAACAATTTACTAGATGTGACACCAAAAACACATTTGTAAGGATTTAATCTAAATTTATATTTAAAAATGTGGTCAAAGATGATGGCAAGATTAAAAACATGAGTATTGTGACATTTAGACTTAGCAATGAAGTCATCCACATAGGTTTCTACAAATTTTTGAATAAGATCATGAAAAATATGAGCCATTGCTCATTGATAAGTAGCTATGACATTTTTGAGTCTGAAGGGAATTTTAACATAGCAATAGGTTCCCCATTCTTTGGTGAAATTTGTCTTATGTTGTGATGGGTGTCGTTATTCCCTTCATTTAATCAAATTTTTGTTGATGTCATATTTAACCAGGGCTGTCTCTAAAGTTATATGTAACAAGAACAATCTTAGCGATTTAGTAATTGATTGTATGTATTTGTATTTTTTTTCTTTTATTTTGGGGCATTTTTAATGTCTTAAGGACTTCTTGGTTAAAACCTTATTTGAATCAAACTATGAAAATATGCTGGAAGTAAACACACATTGTAGAAATGAATTTACTGGAAGTAAACACACTTTTGTAGAATGAAATAGATTGCTAGAAATAAACACACTTTTGCAGAATGAAATAGATTGCTGGAAATAAACACACTTTTGTAGAATGAAATAGATTGCTAAGAAATAAGAATTTAATCTAGAACACCTATAAGGACAAAATCTACAACAAATTTTAACTTTAAGGAGTTGGAAGTATTTATAAATTTAACAAAGCTACCTATTTGCATTTGAGAATAAAATATAAATACTGACCAAAAATGAAGATCCTAGTTCTTGGAGGAGTGGGCCCTTGCTCCACCTAGAAACAAGACTGAACAACTTAATTCTCTCTCAAAATAGAAATGGCTATTTCATTGATAAAATGTTCTATATTATAAAAATGTACTATTCTATCCTTATCTCTATATTCTTCAATTATTTTTCTCACTACTTCTTAAATTCCCAGGTCTGTATATATACTCTTGTTCTTGTGGTGCATTGATGGCTATAACTATTTTATGGATACGATGGAACTAAATCGTGCCTAAAATAGATGCTGAATCAAGATGTGGCTGGATGTCCAACTGTGTTATAAATATCTTGGATCTGTAAGTATGGAAATTGGAAGTGATTTAATGGGATCATTGATCTAACAAATTGCTAGCCATTTGGAATAGATATTTATCAATTCCATGTCTAACTGTGAAAGTTTCAGAGCTTATCTGTAGGAGTACTGGAACTAATTTAGATAATTCTAGAACTAAATATAGAGTTCCAAAACTAAGTCTAAAAATGTGACAACTTGAAATAACATGGTGGGGTTCCAGAACTAAGTTGTATTGATTCCAATGCTTCCAAAAACATTCAATCTAATTCATATTTATTCTTCAGCCTGATGATAACCTATTTAATTAAAAATCTTGAATTTTATAAAACACTTGTTAAGAATTATAGAGCTTTTTAAATGTTAGAATCACAATCAACAAAAGCTAGATAATTACATTCTAACTCATATCAGATCAAAATAAAAGTCACAAAATGCAATCAAACTTAATAGAAAGAGAGAGTAAGATGAGGTCATTTATTATACATTTAACAGGCATATCGTGGCCTCATCATTTCCCCCATACTTGTTTGTAAGTCCCTTTACAAACTTTACTCTTCAAATTTAGGATTGTATATTTTGCATTCCATTTGATTGCTCATATCAAATGGCTGGAACTGAATATCCCAATGATTTGATTTAGAGGTACTATACCCTACTCCTGCTTCTACTTTTCTTTTGCATTCCTCAAATTGAGTGGGATCTTGGAGTTATCTATTTTGCCAAGGAGATATGGGGGTGAGAAGTAGAGGTGGCCTTGTCTGCATTTCTATCCATATGCATAGGGGAGTTTCATTGATCTAAGGAATTATTGTGCATAAAGATTTTTCCCTTTCTAGACTCTACATAAAATTTGAAGGGGATATTACTTCCTTTCTTTTCAATTCCATTGGGAGAAATTCCCATCTTTTTAAACATTCATCATAGATATTATCAAAATTTGCCTTTTCATAAGAGGTGAAGGCTATAAATTTAAAAGATAAGGTTCCCTAAACTTGTCATTAAATGTATGGGATTGGAAATGTGTAACAAAGGTGAATGGGTTACCATAATGAATTCTCATATAGAGACCAGATGAACTAGCCTTTAACAGATGCTCTGACTCCCTTTCTTTCCATACAATCTGATTTTGAAGAACAGAGACAAATGTGTTAAGCTAGCTTTCCCCTACATACAAATTGATCATAAAACTTGTATTTGTTTCTAGCATGAAATTACAGAGGTAAAATTCACAAAGAAGATTTTTTTGTTCTGCATTGGCTAAAGAGTAGGTTGTCGATAAATCAGCTTCATCTTTTATTTCATGTGGAAGGCCACATGCTATCCTTTCCAATTGCCAGTGAATGAATTATTCCTCTAAAAACATGCTATATGCAAGAGACGGTCTTCTGCATGCAAGCAGTTTCTCACTCATCATGCAAACTATTTGTATTTTCACAAGATATTTATATTTACATTTTCCTCCTTGTAAAATTTTTCTTCCCATTCCTTCCTTGCTTTTTTTTCTTCCTCCAATTTGCTTTTTAAGTCTTTATTGGATGCCTTGATTAAACTAAGTTCTCTACATGTATCATCCCATAACTACTTGAGTGGCAAATAAGTCAATTCAGTCAGTGTAGAGACTGTTGACATAGCGGTCTGTCTCCTAGAAATTGTACATTTTTCCTCATTCTCTATCAGTTGGCTTTTAATCTCTGTTAATTCCTCAGTTTTGGCTGTGAATTGGTTTGTTAATTTTTCAAGGATTATTTCTTTCTTTTCTATTTTGAGTTTGAGGAAATTCAATTCCTCATCCTTTTCCTTGATAATGAGCTCTACTCTAGACAAAAATAGAGCCTATTTAATTTGCTGGTTTTATTTTTTTTCTAAATTTTCTTGGGGAGTTAAGCATTCTTCTTCCACCTTAAGGGATTTCCCTTTCATTTTATAAGATGCCTATTCATCTTCTGCATGTGATGGTGCTGTTGTCTCACCCATTTCTTGAAAAACTTGCTCCTCAAATCTTTCATCTTTTTTTTCCTTTTCTATTTAGCTTGGTCTAGGAGGAGTCATGGCCATGCTAGCCAAAATGTCAGTAGCTTTAGTTTCTATCCTTTCTTGTTCTTTCATATCTAGAATTTATTTAGACCTTTTATGACATCTCCTTCCTTGAGGAGCCTCAAAATGTGTAGACATAGGTCTCCCCTCAGAGCTTCTTCTGATGTTCACCTTTTGCTCAGGCCTAGGTGAACTGTCACTATTAGAGACAGGTATTAGTTCTTCTGTAGCTTATATAGAAGAAGGAATTTCTTGAGAAGGCACAATAGGGTCTAAAATTTTAGCCTTTCTTCTTTTTGGTATTTCCTCTTCCCCTAGTTCTTTCTTTTCCTCAATAGTGGTATCAGTTTTCAAATGAACTGAAGGGGCAGGAAGAGTTGCTATTGTTCTTCTAGAAATACCAGGGTTCTACCCAAATTTGCCAATAATTTTTCCCACATTTTTTCTCCATTTTTCTTTGAAATCAAATGGTGCTGGCATACTAAATGCACTAACCCATGATGTCTGATTGTTCTTACACTTTAAGAATACCTCTGGGCCATTGTATGGATGTAGTAAAAAAGAAACCCTAGAAGGTTTACTATATATTCTAGGTTTTTAGCTCCATATCTAAGGTGTATGAGGATTTTCAGGACTTCTTTTCCTACTATCCCAAATTGTCCATCACAAGTTAAATACTTAACTATCCAAAATGCTACTCTATCAAAGGGTTTGGGCAAGCTGGCCCTTTTGATGCCTTTGATGATTTTCTTTGTGTTATCTTTCAGCAGGGTTTCAACCAAGTCTTTTAATGTCCCCTTGATAGGGTTTGGGACATGCACTATTGGTATTTTAGATATCTCACTTATTACATTCATAGAAAAAGGAATGAAAACCTTCCTAATATTTGTGCTTATTTTATCTAAATTGATAACAAATTCTCTTACCAATTCATCATTATATTTAGAAAATTTCTTCAAAAACTCCAGCCATCATGCCTGTTGAAAGATAGTTGCTACTTCTTCATCTGCAAGGAGCTACGTATCAGCTTCTAGTTCTGACTTCTTTTTAATCCCCATGATTCATTCTTCTTTAATATTACGTAGGTTAGCTAAAGATTGCTTCTCTTATCAACAGAACTGATGAATTTGGTTGTAGAACTAGTAAACTCAATTGCTAAACTGGTGAATTCAGTTGCATAATTACTATAATTAACTATGGAACTAGCAAATTTGGCTATGGAACTACTGTACTCAGCTATGAAACTGACAGATTTAATTCATTGTATCTCTTTTGAAATTTTTTTGTAGCTAGATTTTACTTTGTTGATTCAATAATAAGAATGATTCTTTATAACTATCTACCAACTTATTCCATCATCTATATCCTTCTCATAATTTTACACATTTAATCATTATGTACAATAGATGACTCACCATACTAATTTTTTTAAATCAAGTTTAATCACACATGCAAACTTTCAATCTAACCTTTAACAAGTTAAAAACATAATTACCATCCTTGATGATGTAATCCCTTCGTCATGATGACTCATCATTCCTAAAAAAAAATGGTTAGAGAATAGTTAGAATGCCAAAGAAGTTTTTATTTTAAATTAGCCATTTATTTGAGAAGATCAACCGCCATTGCTAGTTTTCAATTGATCTTTGAGAGATTGATTTTTTTTTAAATTTAAATTTAAATTTTATTTTCTTTGGAGAAGAAAATGCCATTTACTAGTTTTCATTCTCTTCCCTTTATTCTAGATCTTTTTATCTAATTATTAGATCATTTTGGAAGAACTGGGTTCTTCCATTTGATCAAATTGTTTGTTTGCTTCAATTTGCTTCAGGAATTCATCCTTAGTAAGAGGATTTCTATAAAGTTTTAGCCTATGTATATTGAACAAGAGTACTCTTTTGCTACCATCAATAGGAAGTAACTAGATAGAACTATTGTCAGATATCTACTTGATCTGATAAGGTCCCAACCATCTAGTTCTTAATTTGTCTTTAAATTATTGGTACTTAGAATCAAACAGCAATTCCCAGTCTCTTACTTTGATTTGGATTTCCTTGATATGTGAATCATGCCATTTCTTCCTTTGATCTTGGATTATCTCTATCTAGTGAAGTGCTTCCATTCTTAATTCATCCGATTCATTGAGTTGAAGGATTCACTCCTTTTGAGTTACATCCAATTCAATTCCCACCTTAGTTGCTATCCTCAATGTCTGTAATTCAAACTCAATAGGCAACAAAGGCTTTTTCCCATAGACTAACTCGTATAGTGAAAACCCTATTGTAGTTTTCCAAGTTGTATTGTAAGTCTAGACAACTTTAGGTAGTCTTTTTACCCAATCTCTTCTTTCTACTTCAACTGTTTTAGTGAAGATATTTTCCAATTCTCTATTTGTTACTTCAACTTATCCATTTGCTTGTGGGTGATAGGGAGATGACTTCTTATGATTGATCTGATAATAAATTGTGAAAGCCTAGATTATATTGGACATAAATTGTGGTCCCTGGTCTGAAACTAAGCTTCTTGGTGCTCCAAACTTTACCATAATTCTATGCCAAAGGAAATCAACAATTACTTCTTTAGTGTCATTTTTTAAAACCTACATTTCTGCCCACTTTGTTATATAATCAGTACACACAAGAATGTGCTCTTTTCCTTGTGAAAGAGGATTAAAGGGTCCAAAAAAATCCAATCCCCATCTCTCAAATGGTTCAATCATTACTTGTGGTTATAGAGGCATTTCATTAGTAACGGTTGGCTATCCCATCCTTTGACAAGGATCACACTGCCTGATATATCTCTTCACATCTTTGTACAGAGATGGCTAATATTGACCAGTGCCAAGTATCTTGTGAGTTATTCTTTTCACTGAATAGTGTTCTCTACTTAGTTCATCATGACATGCCTAGAGGATGTCAAATATTTGCTCTTCTCTTACACACTTGCATAAAACCAAATCAAGACCACATTTAAATAGCATTCCAATTAGCCATTTGAATTGTGCACTAGTTTTGATTAACTTCTTTATTTGTTTTTTTTAGTGAAAGGAGGAAACTTCCCTATTGTAATAAATTTTCCATGTCAGCAAACCATGGTGTATCAGCTAAAATAACAAATAATTATTCATCTAAAAAGTTGTCCTTGACTGGATCCTGCTCCCCTGTAGTGGTCAGTCTTGATAAGAAATTAGCTACCATATTAGATTTGCCTGGATGGTCCACAATGGTAATATCAAATTCTTGTCGAAGTAATAACCATCTAATTATTCTACCTCCAACCATTGGTTTGTTCATTAAATATTTAATTGCTAAGTGATCTGTATGTACAAATATTTTGTACCCTGTAATGTAATGTCTAAATTTATTGATTGCATTGATCACAACCAAAAATTCTTTTTCAGTGGTAGTGTAATTTCTTTCAGTGGGAGTAAGATTTTTACTAAGGAAGTAAATAGCATACATTCTTCCTTCTTCATCTTTCTGTCCTAAAACTACACTAATTGAGTTATTTGAGGCATCAGTTTGGATGTGAAAAGGTTTTTCCCAATTAGGTCCTTTCAATATTGGGGCAATTACTAATTTCTCTTTAGTTTCTTCAAAGTCATGTTGATACTTTTCATCCCAAAGAAATTCATAGTCCTAGGTAAGTGACTTAAACATGGGGGCAGCAATTTTACTAAAATCCTTGATAAAGTACCTATAGTATCTAGTGTGCCCTAAAAATAACTTGATATCTATGGGGGTTTGAGGAATAGGCAAGTCTGAAATAATCTTGATTTTGTTTTGGTCAACCTAAATTCCTCTTTTTGAAATATGGTGTCCTAATATGGTCCCTTCATCAACCATCATCAAACATTTCTCATGACTCAGAGACAAGTGATGTTGTTCACATCTTATTAATACTCTGTCCAAATTTTTCAAGTTATCATCAAATATATCTCCATGCACAATAAAGTCATCCATATATACCTCTACATAGTCATTTTTTAGGTCTACAAAAATTGCTAATGCAACTCTTTGAAAGGTTACTGGAGCATTACATAGTCTAAATGACAATACCTTGTAACAAAAGGTACCCCATGGACAAGTAAAAGTAGTTTTGTCCTGATCCTCAGTAGAAACTCTGATTTGATTGTATCCACTAAATCCATCCAAGAAGGAAAAGTAATATCTACTTGAAAGGTTGTCTAAGACTTGATCTATGAATGGTAAGGGAAAATAATCTCTCAGGGTGGCTTTATTCAGTTCCCTATAGTCAACACAAATTATCCATTTTCTATTCTTTTTAGGGACAATTACAAGAGAAGACACCCACTGGTTATCTGAGATAGGATAGATAAAACCTACTTGTAATAGTTTTTCAATATCTTGTTTGACTATATCCCTTAAGGCTAGATTAATCCTTCTCTAAAGTTGCCTAATTGGTCTAATGTTTTTAGTATAAATGTGATGGGTGTAGATACTTAGATGAATTCCCTTCATGTCTCTATAGTCCCAAGCAAAAGCTTTAGTATGATCCTTCAGAACATCAAACAGTTTGGCTTCTTCATCATTCTTTAACCAGCTATTAATATTTAATTTTTTCTTGGTTGAATCTCAACATGTTTGGTTCTAGTATATGATGAACTAATTTGTTGAAGGGGTTATATTAAGGTGTTTAGTGGATAGTTATGTGGTAACAACATATGATATGTAGCAACATCTCTAAAATTTCCTTGAGATAGAATGCTGGATAAAGGACAACAGGAAGAATTATGATACTTATCTTATTGTAGGTTGAATTCCTTATTACTACTATTTTCTAAAGATTCTTCATCATCCCTTGATATTTGTAAAGATGAAGCTACAGATCCTTCCTCTCCCCAAGAGAAATCTCATTCCTCTAGAGTGAAATTATTTTCATTTATAGGGAATTATTGTTGGTGTGGTTTTAGAACTAACTGTGATGGTTTCAGAATAGATTTTGTAGGTTCCAGAACTAATCTCGACTGCTCCAATGACAATTGATGTTTATTCAATGAAGGATTAACCATATCTTTTATTTCCCATACATGATCCTGCAATGTTATCATAGCCAAAGAAGATAGATTTTTCTCATTAATATCAGGATTATCAACCCATAATTTTGCTTGATTACCAATAAAAGGTCATGCAGAGAGATATAATGAAATTTGCTTAGAATTCTTACCATTGGAAATAGTCATATCACCTGACCTGCAATCAATTAAGGCAATAACTATAGCTAACCATGGTCTCCCCAAAATAATGGGATAACTAAGTGTTTTACCTTTTGGCTGTAATATAAAGAAGTCAATTGGATATTCCCATGATTCCACCATTACTACCACACCTTCAATAACTCTTTCTAGTTTTGCTACAGACTGGTCTACCATCTGCAATATGGTGTTATTAGGTTGTATGCCTATTAATGGTAATGTTTTTAAAGTGTCCACTATCATTACATTGATAGCTTCTCCCAAATTAATCAAAATGTTATGTATATCCTTATTCCCTATAGAGATAAAAATAACAAGGCTGCTAGGATCTCCATATTTGGGAAGTAGGAGTTTTCTTGCTAATAAATCAACAAGTTTCCCATCTACCTGAATAGTCTTGGGGTACTGCTTCTTTCTTCCAAGTTTTTTTAAAACATAACATTTTGATTATCTTATTCAACTCTAGAATATCCTTAATTACTTGTAACAATGGTATTTCAATATTCAATCTTCTTAGTTCCTACACTAATTTAGATTCCTTAATTTCTATGTCTTCTATAAATCTTTTTGGAAATGGAATCTCAGTAGAATTTCCTTTTGGTTCCTTATCTTTTTCATTTTCATCTTCCTTAGGTGTAACTAGGCTAGGGGTTCTAGCTTCTTCTTTCATCTCAGTGATTATAACAGGTGGACTGCTAACTATTTTTCCAGATCTAGTTTGAATGTTTTTACAATCCATTGCATTTAAATCAACTGATTTTTCTAGTTCTATTTCATATACAAGAGTTATTTATTTGTTTCTTGGGTTTACTACTAGTTGTGTTGCTATTTGTGTTTGGACTATATTTTTAGCCTGTGGATTTTGTGCTAGAGATCCCATTATGGCTTGTTGGTTCTGATTTGGATATATTTTCCCTTGCACATAATTACTAGGGCCCCATCTAGGTTGTGGCCAAGCATAAGGATTTCCTTGACCAACCCAAGGTTACTGATGTCCTTGAGTATACCAAGATTGACTTGCCTAATCCTGAGGATGCCATGTTGGTTGAGGGGCCCAAGGTGGCTGTTCCCAACTTTGTGGTACTGTTTGAGCTGCCCATGGCATCATCCAAGGATTAGGAGTTGGTCTTGGCATTAATTGTCCTTGGCTAGGTTGTCTTTGAACAAAATTCAATTCTTCTATGGTGGATGATGTACTGGTTTGTTTGAGATAATTTTTTATGAGTGGAAGAAGAGAACAAGCATGAGTATCATGTTCTTTAGATTCATAGATAAGACATACTTCTATTTTATCCAAAGGAAAATCCCTTATTGCATGCTTCTTCCTGCATCTAAGACAATACATGGCTAATGGTTTAATTTGAGCATTTGTTTTAGCTTGAAATCCATCCATGGTGGAGGTTAATTTAAGTAATATGTTTGTTTTAAAGTTTGCCAATTCATCCATCAATTTGTTCATATCTAGATTTGAATTTTTAACCATTTTTCTCTTTCTAGGTCCACCCCTTATCCTTGAATAGTTTCTACAAATTTCTATGATTTCATCTATTCTTAATTGAGCAATGTTTCCCCCACCAATTAAATCAAAGGTTTACTTAGATTCATCATCTAGACCTTTGAGAAAAATAGTTTTACTTAAATCTTATTGAAGTACAAATCCACATCTTTTACTCACAAAGAGGAATCTATCCAAATAATCTTCCATATTTTCATCTTCTTCCTATTTGATTTTGAAAAATTTCTCCTTTCTATTTCTTCCTCTATAATAATCTTGATATTTGTCTAGGAAGACAGTTTCCATTTGTTCCCAATTGGTAATAGAATTAGATGTTAATCCCATAAACCACCTCATTGTTGCAACCTTTAGGGTAGATGGAAACAACTTGAGTTTTTGATTATCTGTCTTGTAATCATAAGTTTGACATAGTACTTTAAACTCAAATAAAAATTGGTCAGGATCTTCAAATGACATTCCTCTAAATGTGGGCAAGTGTGCAGGTAAAATTTTCTTCATAGTGGTTTCATCATCTTCTATCTGAATGGGATAGGTAAAGGTTCTCTCAGGTTCTCTTCCAGCTTCTCGTGCCATCTCTCTAGTATTTTCTAGTCCCTTCTCCTAGTCAATGTGGTATGTGGTCTGCTTTGGGGATGGTGAAAAGTCAGGAGTAGGAGGCTGAATACTAAATTGAGAATCAAAACTTTCTCTCAATGGATCTTGAGAAATAATCCTCCTCCCTAAAGTTCTACTTACTTTTGGTGACTAATCCAAAAATTCCAAAGATGACAATTTTGCTTCTTGTCTTGTAGGAGATAATGGTGCCTCCAATTCTTGCTCAACTTCCTTATTTAAACTAGAGGATGATGGAAATTCTTTTTCAGATATTTTGGGGAGAAATCTACTCTTGGAGTCTTGTGATCTACTCATAAATTTTGTGATAACTTTAGGAAAAATTTCTTTAATTACTAAATGTATGATTATTGCTCTTGTTGACACCTAATTAAAAAATTCCAACTAGTGGTTCCCCAACAATGGTGCCAAAAATGATGGGTGCCATTATTCCCTTTATTTAATCAACTTTCTATTGATGTCATATTTAACCAGGGCTGTGTCTAAAGCTATATGCAACAAGAAGCATCTTAGCGATTTAGTAATTGATTGTAGGTATTTGTATTTTTTTTGTTTTGGGGGATTTTTAATGTCTTAAGGACTTCTTGGTTAAAACCTTATTGGAATCAAACTATGAAAATATGTTGGAAGTAAACACACATTGTAGAAATGAATTTATTGGAAGCAAACACATTTTTGCAAAATGAAATAGATTGCTGGAGATAAACACACTTTTGCAAAATGAAATAGATTGCTGGAAATAAACACACTTTTGTAGAATGAAATAGATTGCTAAGAAATGAGAATTTAATCTAGAACACCTGTAGGGACAAAATATACAACAAATTTTAACTTTAAGGAGTTGGAAGCATTTATAAATTTAACAAAGATACCTATTTGATTTTGAGAATAAAATATGAATACTGACCAAAAATGAAGATCTTGGTTCTTGGAGGAGTGGGCCCTTGCTCCGCCTAGAAACAAGACTAAACAACTTAATTCTCTCTCAAAATAGAAATGGCTATTTCATTGATAAAATGTTCTGTATTACAAAAATGTACTATTATATCCTTATCCCTATATTCTTCAATTATTTTTTTCACTACTTCCTAGATTCCTAGGTCTGTATATATATTCTTCTTATTTTGATGCATTGATGGATGTAACTATTTCATGGATATGATGGAACTGAATTGTGCCTAGAATAGATGCTAAATCAAGATGTTGATGGATGTCTAGCTGTGTGATAAATATCTTGGATCTGCAAGTATGGAAATTGGAAGTCTGCTCTTGATTCAATGGGATCATTGATTTGACAGATCACTGGCCATTTGGAATAGATCTTTATTAGTTCCATGTCTAACTGCAAAGTTTTAGAGCTTATCTGCAGGAGTACCAAAACTAATTCAGATAATTCTAGAACTAAATATAGAGTTCCAAAACTAAGTCTAAAAATGTGACAACTTGAAATAGCGTGGTGGGGTTTTGGAACTAAGTTGTATTGATTCCAATGCTTCCAAAAATATGCAATCTACTTCATATTTGTTCTTCAGCCTGATGATGACCTATTTTATTACAAAACTTGAATTTTCCAAAAGACTTGTTAGGAATTACAAAGCTTTTTAAATGTTAGATCACAATCAATAAAAGATGGATAATTACATCCTAACTCATATTAGATCAAAATAAAAGTCACAAAATGCAATCAAATTTAATAGAAAGAGAGAGTAAGATGAGGTAATTTATTATACATTTAATGGGAATATCTTGGCCTCATCATGTTGGTCTTTAGGGGCAATATGAATTTGGTTATATCCCAAGAAACCATCCATAAGAGATAACATTTCACAACCAGCTATGTAATTGACAATGGTATTTATTGAAAGTAATGGGAAATTATCTTTGGGAAAAGTAAGATTAAGATTATGAAAATAAATGCAAATGCAAATGACCATGGTGAATTTTTTATGAAAGGACTATGTTAGAAACCCATTTAGAGTAGTCTACTGGTTTGATAAACTTAGCATCAAGAAGTTTAATAATTTATTTATGGCATAAGGTGGAAATTTTCATTGATTTTGGAAAGAAGTTTATCAATGATTATTTCTCCTTTGATAGCTTTTTGAGTAATGATGTAAATATAAAATTCCATGAGAAGGACCATCCATTTGCCAATTTTATCTATAGGAAAAAGGGTTTGGAGAAGAAGTGACGAAGGGGATCAAAATGGATAATAACATAAGTGATCTGATAAAGCATATAATGTCAAAGTTTTTCATTTACAAAATATGTCATGAGGTAGTCATGTTTGAATTTTGTGTAATGTTTATCATAATAAATAAGGCCTCAATTGATATAGTAGATGGCAAATTATATTCTAGTATCATCTTATTGGGAAAGAATTACCCCAATGGATATGGGTGTGGAAGAAGTGTATAAAATCAAAGGTCAAACATTTGAAGGGGGATGAAGAGTAGGTGGGTGAAGCAATGGTTCTTTCATATTATCAAATGCTTTTTGACAGGGATCCATCCATTATAGAGCATTACCATTCTTAATAAGAGAATTGATGAAGTGGATATAGTAAGCCATTTTGGGGATGACTCATCTAATTACCCCAAGTTTATCGAGATAATGCAAATGTCTGTAATGGATCGAGGGATGGGTATGTTGATTATAGCATTAATCCTAGTAGGGTAAACATCAATTCTATGAAGAGAAACTAAGAATCCTAACATTTTACTAGATGTGACACCAAAAACACATTTTTAAGGATTTAGTTTAACTTTGTATTTAAGAAGGCCATCAAAGATGATGGCAAGATTAGAAAGATGAGTCTTGTGAAATTTAGACTTAGCAATGAGGCCATCCACATAGGTTTCTAAAATTTAATGAATAAGATCATGAAAAATATGATTCATTATTTGTTGATAAGTCACTCCAACATTTTTGAGTCTGAAGAACATTTTAACATAGCAATATATTCCTCATTCTATGGTGAAAGTTATCTTATGTTGCTCTTTAGGGGTAATGTGAATTTAGTTATATCCTGAGAAACCATCCATAAGAGACAAAATTTCATAACTAGTTGTGGAATAGACAATGGCATATATTAAAAGTAGAGGGAAATTATCTTTGAGATAAGTAAGATTAAGATTATGGAAATCAATATAGATGCGAATGACCATGATGACTTTTTTACGAATAGGGACTATGTTAGAAACCCATTCAGAATAGTCCATTAGTTTGATAAACTTAGCATCAAGAAGTTTGATAATTTATTTATGGCATAAGGTGAAAACTTTAGGTGGAAATTTATGTTGCTTTTGATGTACAAGTTTGTCATCATGATAAGCAATGATATTATGGACCAAAATGCTAGGGTCAATACCAGGCATGTCCTCACGGGGCCAGACAAATATCTCATGATATTTATCAAAAAATAAGATAAAGTTATCATGTTTAATGGGTGTGAGTTAGTGAGAAAATGTAATAGGTCGAGGGCATTATAAAGTACCATATTTAATGCAAGTAGTTTTTTTGATAAACATAGCATTGCCATATTGGAAGTGATATGGTGTATTTGGTAAATAAGAAATTGGATTAGCTTTAGGATCAATTCTAGTGATTAAGTTGTTTAAATAAGGGGTTTTATTTTTAAAATTCTTAAGTTTGTGTTGTTTTTAAGGAAGTTGAGGTTCTCGGGCATGAAGCAATTTAAGAATAGCTTCATTGATAAGAAAAGTCAGAAGAGGGCCATAATAATCAACATCTACTTCGAGATCAAGAATTTGTTTACCATGGATATCATATTTAGAATGTATTTGATGGACATCTTTGGCCTTGATAGCTAATTTAATTGTGGGAGTAGGAGGAGTAGATTGATCTAGCAAGATTGGTGTATCATTAGTTTCTTTGATGGGGAAAGAATCAAATGTAATGATGGGATTTTTAGTTGGTAGAGAAGATGCAAGAATCTATAGAGGTTTAGAAGGTAGGATTTGTTCCACCACCCAGGGAGTATCAAGAAGTGGAGTATTAGTAGGAGGTACATTGTGAACTAAAAATTTGACTAAGAAGAGGAGATTAGTATCATTTTAGTGAATGAAACCAAATAAAAAACACACTAAACTAACATATTCATGCCTAGTTACTAGGGTGAGCTTAGTAACAAAAAAATGAAAAACACAACTAAAAAATAAGGAAAAACAAGAATTCATTCACCTTCCTTGGATGCTTAAAATGCCTTTTTAGTAGTGGCTTACTTGGTTTTGTGCTCATGAAGTCCTTGGAAATGGAAGCTTGGATACCTCCATCTCTCCTTGGCACCTTTGGATTTGGCTTGGATTGTCTTGGAATCAATTTGGCATGATAACACTAGTTTGCATGAAGCTTTTGAAATCAATCTTGCATTATAACTTTGCACAAATTAAACTTAAAAATGATGTTCATGGCCTCTCTATTTATAGATTTTCAAGAATGACCAGGATCAACCATGATCGTCCATCTCAAGATTGAGATGTATGGTCATGAATTAATTGAATTATGTAATTAAAATCCATAATTATCCTCATCATGACTTTGGAAGAAGGGATATTAATGTGGCATGGGAGACCCATAATATTGATATTTATGGTAGTTATGGCCTAGGAATGTCTTTCCAAAAAATGAGGTCACCTGATGATGTAGACATTCAATATTCATTTCTAAAAACAAGTTTTCAATAATTTTACATGGAATTATTAATTAGGCCTTGATTGTATTAATTAGCTCTTAAGTATGATAAAACACTTTATGCACAAATTATTGAAATTGATTAGAATGCCTTGTAATTGGTCCAAAATTTGAATGAATTGAAATTGGAAGTCAATGTCAGATGCATTGGATCTGTTATCTTATTTATGATGTTTTCAACACGAAATAACAAAGATAGGCATACCATACAAGAAATTTGGTAGAAAAGAGCAATACAGAGCATCCAAGTGCAAAATTAGCATTTTGACTTGAAATGATTTGATCAAAGTTAGCTGGCCCATAAATTACATTACCCTATTTAATGATACTTTGGCCAAAATTGACATTTGAATATATCAATTTCAACTCATTTAATGTGCTTTAGTATTTTTAGGCCAAATTGTGCACTTTAGTGAAATTTGGTCAAAATCCTGGTTAGAGGTTATCAGTGGCCAGATTTAGGTGTCTATAGTTTGCCCCTATTTGGGAAGGCATTACAAGCTATAAGCATAGTAACATATTCTCAAAGATTGAAAAGGTCTTGTATGCATATAACTACAATGATGATAAATTAATTGTATGATGGTTTTTTCTAGCTTTGTCTATTTATCAAATCAGAGAGTCGATAGTAGCCATGACATCTACAATTCTATTACTAGACCTTGGTATATTCTCAAATTAGATATTTATACTTTGTTGCTTTAGGGTATTGACCATAGATTTATATGGAACCAACTTGTCATCTTTGGTTTAAAAATGGTCTGTGACCTGATTGATGATTAATTGAGAATTGCCATGAACCTTTAGATGAGATATATTCCATTGTACTACCTATCAAAGTCCTACAATAAATGCTTCATACTCAACCATGTTGTTTGTACAAGAAAAAATAATTTTGAATGATTTAGGGATTAGATTCCCCTATGGTGTAATAAATAAGAGACCTACCCCTGATCCATGTGTAGTAAATGAACCATCAAAATATAGATTATAATGCTACTCCCCAAGAGGTGTGTTAATGACGGTAATTATAGATTCATCAAGAAAATGAAATGTGAGTGGCTTTGTGTCGATAAGGGATGCTTCAACAAGTTGATCTGTGAGGACCTATCCTTTGATTGACTTTTTATTGCCATACTCTATGTCAAACTCACTAAGAAGCATGATCCATTTAGCCATTCTACCTTGCAAAGGTATTTTAGATAGTATATACTTGAGTGGATCTAATTTTGAAATTACTATGGTATTATTTTTCAACATGTAATGGCATAGTTTCTGAGCTGTAAAGACCATGTCTAGACAAGCTTTTTCAATAGGTGCATAGTTGTGTTCATATATGACCAAGGTGTGATTTAAGTAGTATACTACATGCTCTTTTCCATTATTATCATGTTGAGCCAAAAGTGCCCCCAAGGCATTGTCAGTAGCTGATAGATACAACAAGAATGGCCTTCTTGGCATAGGAGGTAACAAAATAGGTGGATTAACTAGATAGTCTCTGAGTTGTTGAAAATTTGTTTGGCAGTGGTTATCCCAGTGAAATGTAACTCCCTTTTTTAGAGATGTGTAAATGGATGATAATTGTTTTCTAACTGAGAGATTAAGCATCGAATTGGCTGGATCTTACCCTACAAACTATGGAGTTGCTTCAAATTGGTTGGTGGTGGCATCTCGATTATAACATGGACTTTGGCTGAATCAAATTCAATGCCCCTACAAGACATAATGAAGCCAAGTAAATTTATTGAGGTTACTATAAACACACATTTATTTGGATTGAGTCTAACTTTATACTCCTATAATTTTCTAAATATCCTACATAGCACTACTTGATGGTTGGCCCTGGTTTTAGATTTTCCTAATATGTCATCGACATAGGCTTCAATAATATCATGCATCATATCATGAAATATGATAGTCATGGCCCTTTGATATGTAGCTCCAACATTTTAAAGACTAAATGACATTACTTGATAACAAAATGTTCTCCATGGAGTGGTGAATGCTATTTTATGTTGGTCTTCTGGTGCTATTTTGATTTAGTTGTATCTTGAAAAGCCATCCATGAGTTAAAGCATTTCATAACCTACCATGGAGTCAATGATCATGTCAATATTAGGCAATGGAAATTCATCCTTAGGATAAGATTTGTTTGTCTTGAAAATTAGTACAAATTTTGATTCCTTTAAGATTTTTGCTAACAAGTATAGCATTAGATATTCATTTTAAGTAGTCAATGGACCAGATACATCTTGATTCTAAGAGTTTTTCCAACTCTTTCTTTACTAAGACAAAAATATGAGGATGCATCTTACATAGCTTTTGTTTCACTAGTTTGACATCAGTATTAACTACAAGGTGGTGCAAAACCAAGGCAGGGTCCAAACCTAGCATGTCAGAATAAGCCCATGTAAAGATATCTACAAATTCTCTCAATAGAGTGGTAAAAAAATTAATGTTCCTTGTTAATGAGGGACACCCATAATTTTATCCATTTTGGGTCCAATGGAGTCTTGATGTTTACCTCTATTGTATCTTTGACTATAAGGGTCAAACCATCTTCTAGGATAGTTGGCAAAGACTTGAACCATTGGACTATATTAGGGTCCTATGCATGATGAATCTGAGTCCCCCAATAGGAGATCTGGACATGTGACAAAAATAGTTAGAAATTTTTGAATAATTTAATAAAATACTTATTATTTCACAAAACTAAACTCAGATCCATAGGCAAGTTCATTGTTGGTGGTCTCTTAGTCTAAATTCAAAGAAGAATGAACACCCATATCTAACAGTGCCTGAAATAGGTTTTCACCACTAGACTAGCCTTTATCTTTAGTTTTTCTCTGGTCAGAAAGCACCTCAAAGAGGTTTTCAATTGGGGACCTCAATGTTTTATTTATTTGTTTTTGGCTAAGTGTGTTCATCCACTCTCCAAAATAGGCTTCAAGATCCAATGTAATTGAGAATCTTGATCTATGGTCTCCCAATAGAACATTGTCTCTAAGGCCTAAAAAGTCACATAATGCCTCATCATTTTGAAACTTATAAATAAAAAAATTGGATTCTTGTTGGTCCAAATCTATCAGTTGGGAATAATATAATGGTAATGGGTTATGATAAATGATTGGGGTAAGAGTACATATGACATCATTATCGAACAAGTTAGTCTTAGCTAGGTCATCAAAAGTGAGGGTATGATCAGACTCTACTTCACTATTGCCATCATCATCATTAGCCACCAGTGATGAAACTTGAATAAGATATATGGGGTCAACCCTAGGCAGTTAAAATCCAAGTCCATAGGGTCTTGTGTACTTAGTCATGGAAATTGGCTCAATGGTTCCTTGTTGATTTGGTCTGAGGCCTCTTCCTTCATAATCTTGATGCTCCTTGATCTTATTGTGAATATGATACTTTGAACTTTTATAACAATCAACTTTGTTATCATTGGAACAAAATGATTCATCCCCTTCAAGAGGGTCTAGTTCTAGGCTAGATACTGGTACAAACATGACATGTCCCTTATCTTTGTTTTTTTGTTGCTAATGCATGTGTGGGGTATTTTTAAGTCACTCAAAAGTCTTTAGATTCTAAGGAAGATTGACAATATGGAAGGTATCATGGGTCACATACTCTCCTGGGCCATTATCTAAAATGGTGAAATGATTGGAAGCTTCAGGAGGTGGCATGTGGAAAAGGGAATCCAAGGTATTAGGATATACATAATTATCCTGTGGAGGATCAATAATTATGGCCTTTCCTTTATTCTTCTTGGAACTTGGATTCATGTCATATTGGTAATTGTAGATTTTAAAACTTAGCCTCAAGATGCTTGCAGTGTTCATATGGGTGTAAATCTCTTGGAATATTCACTTCCATCCCTGAGTGGGAAAACTTGATACATTGTTGCAACATTGATGAGACTACATGAATCTCATGTAACCAAGGCCTACCTAGTAGCATATTATATGATAACTTAAGATAAAGCACATGACAAAGTATATCATAAGTTAAATACCCAATCATAATTGGTAAACTAATGGTGCCTTGTGATTCTCTTTCTTGATTATCATAGGATTTGATAGTTATTATTTCTAGTTGGAGATCTGCCATTATGTACCAAGAAGCTTGATGAGCTTTAGAGACACTATGTTGAGGCTTGATCTATTGTATATAAGGACACACTTCAATTTATGCCACTTTATATAAACTTCTATGTATAATAGATTATTATGGAGTGGGCCAAGGGAAGATATATCACTTTGGTTGAATGTGACTTATTGGGCTGGAGGTAGGTGTCTAACCAAAGCTTGAAATTTATCAGGGGATATGTCACAAGAAATAGTGGATTAGGTTAAAAAATCAATCAAAATGTTCTTGTGGATTGTTAATATTCACATCAAATCTAAAATAAAAATTTGTGCTACTATCTTTTGTAATTATTCCACAATATCAAACTTCTTGTCTTGGTTAATGATGAATGGTTTATTCCTAGCCTGAATGGTTGGTTGGATAATAGGCAAAGTGGCAGATGGTTGTGGACTTGGGATAGTAATATTTAACCTCTAAGTTGTGATTACACAATCAATATTAGATGCTAGACCATAAATGCTAACAAATGATAGGAATAATTTGGGACCAGATAGGACAAGTTTCAATTTTTGGTGCACTTGTATGTGGTCACATTGCAAGGGTGAGTTATTGGTATATGGTCCAAAAGTGGGAGTCCAAATTTATAGGTTTTCTTATGTGCAATCCTAGGTCAAATAAGGATTATCCGTGTAATTTGGTTGAGTGGTATTATTTAGCAATGGTTTAGATTGATTAGTGCTTGGTTTAGGATTAATGGAGATGGTATTAACGTTGTCCCCTGCAATATGACCTACAACCCTATTGTAGTCATGTGTAACTACATGGTAGGTTTATTGGTTTTTATCATTATAAATTTGGTTTTGTCCATTGTTTTGACATTATAAGTTTTGTTGTTTATTCTATTGATTCTACTGGTTTGGCCTTTGATTTTGATACTATTAATTTTATTGTTGCACTAGTCGGTGTTGTTTTTATTATTGATTATTATATTGTTATTATGTGTTATGTTAGGGAAAGGGGTTTTGATAAATCCCAAGAGTTTGATTGGAGGTGAAAGCACCATTATCCAATGTTATCTCCCCATTCTCCAACATATTCTCAATTAAATGTTTGATTTGCACACATCTTCATAGAGTATGCTGATTGACCCAATGATATTCACATAATTCATTTTCATGGTACCAATCAAGATAAGGAATGTATTGTGGATAATGCTTTGGTATAGGCCAACTAATCAGATTAGCAATGGAAATTTTATGAAATATAGACTCAATAGGCTCTCCTAGGTCACTAAAGACATGATACATAAGCATAGGTCTCCTTGGAAGAGGGATTCATAATGGTAAAGGTTGGTACATTTATTACATAAGTCTTGGTTATTGTGCTTGCGATGTTGGTTAGAGAGATTTTTGGATAGGAGTAAGTTGAAAAGGTGGTGCAAATGATGTTTTCACTATTTGGATATGACATGAATTGGTTACTCCATTACCCAACATTCTTATTATGGTTGAATTGCTTTGGTCTATCTTGGTTATTGGATTGTGCTGGTTGTGATGCTTGTGCTTGGATTGGATGTTAGTTTTGGTCACTTTCTTGATTAGAATCTTGATTTTTATTAGTTGACGTAAGCTTGATGATCCTTTTATTAATAAGGGCTCACTCAATCAACAAGCCTTTGTCGATGATCTCCTTGAAAGTATGTGCACATTGTAGTCCCAGATGATAAGCTATCCCACTATGCAAATTTTTAGTAAACATAGTGGATAATTATTTATCTGGTAAACTATGGGTGAATCAGCTTGTAAGGGCTCTCCATCACTGTAGGTAACTTACAAAATTCTCACCAGCTTTTTTTTATTTGTCTTAAGTCAACCAATGAAATATCATGTTTGAGATTATAAGAAAAGTGCTACACAAACTTATCAAAAAGATCATCAAAATTTGTTACTAAATTCTTGGGTAAATTTAAAAACCACTTCAAGGCTTGTCCAACCAAGCTCCTTGAAAAATAAATAAAAGGTATATATCGCTATATGACACTGGTTGACATGCAACAAAGAACTCAGTTAAATGGGCCTTAGGGTCACCTTTCCCTTTGTATTTGTAAAATTTTGATGGTTCGTATCTTAGAGGAAATTATATCTGCAAGTAATCCATGTTGAGTAGATAAGAGCACACATCATTCAACTTAAAATTTTTAGTCTGTTTCCTAGCTTGAAATGTAGCAATTGCATCCTTCATTTGTTACAATTCTTGGGATAAAAAACTAGAAGGAACATTGGTTTAAGAGAGAATATTGGTTTGGAGAGATGGTTGGGAGGTCACAAGTGGGACACTTTGACTAGGGTATGATGGAGATATCTATTGGGGTATATTGATTTGATTGAGAAATAGACTAGGAATATGCATACATGGATTATGATGTACTTGAAATTACACATTTAGTTGTGAAATATTCTAGTTTAGGTTGGCTATGAAGGTTTGAATTGGAGGATTTTATGGTTGGGATGGAGGGATATAACTATATTATGATTTATGTGGTTGAAAAGGAACATGCTACCAATTAATCAAACCTTGTTGATGAGTGGGAACTTTAGGACCAAGACCCTGTCTCTAAACTTGTGGCACATTTTGAACCAATGGTTGTCTAGTAGGTATTTGAGAAACATGGGAGCCTCCTTATTGCAAAAATATCTATGGGGAAGTGAAATTAGGTTGAAGATTTGATAACTATCACTAACCAATATTTACACATTGTTGACTAGTCATTGTTTGGTTTTAGATTGGTATACTAGTCTAAGACTGAAGAGGTATGTTTATCATTAATTGGTGAGGTGGAACATTAGTTACCCCTTATTGAGGTGGTAATACATTTGGCCTTAGCTGTATTGGTACCCTAGATTGCAACTAATGTTGTGGAATACTACTTGTCACTTAATGAGGAGGAGTAGTATTTTTTACATTCTATTGTTGAAATGTAAGATTGGTTGCTGGTTGACTACCTAATCCCATAGGTTGCACACTTGAGGAAGCATCTAGTTGAGGTTGGGAAATAGGTGGTGAAGGTTGGGGTATAAAGGCTCTTATTACTTGGTATGATGATCCAATCATGGTATTTACTATTGGCACATGTTTACTAGTTGTTTATGCGTTAGTACCACTTTGATTGGGATCAGATGTTGTTTACACATTATCCACTATATTTTACTCATTATTATATTTAGAAGTAGAAGACACTTCTTTAATAATGGGCATATGCAACAAGTTATCTACCAAAGTGTTTTGCATGAATGGGTTTGAACTCTGATTATCTTGACTAGTTAACTCTATTAAAACTCCTATTGAAAGAACTAAGTTAATAAGAGGTTTGCTCATCATGGTCATCTAATTGAAATTTCATGCTAGATTTAGGTAAGTTTGATATGTCATTTGTATTTGGTTAAAGTGGTCTTCCATGAGGTTTTTGATTTTATTAGGCATATTAGGGTCTTGATATGTTGTTTGGACTAGAGCCAAAGGATTGTTAGAAGAAGCTTGTTGATCATAAATTATGTTGTGGGGCATTATTACTAGGCTTGGTAAATTCTCATGAGGGAAGTCTACTAGAAACTTGGCCCCTACATCTATGGATCAAACCAAAATCTCATCTTTTTTCTCCAAAAAATGATGCTCAAACAAAAATGGATCATACGTGGAAGGTGTATTAGTAGAGCATGACTATTGAGGAACTAGTTCTTTAGCTATGAGTATTGTAGCTAAGTATTATGTGGTTTTTTCTTGGTCTTGCTCTAAATAAGGTGGTGTATTAACCAAATAATTAGCTAATGGATCTTTATTTTGTGCCCCTAATTGAGTATTATAAGAGGGATAAGAATCCATCTCATAAGAAATATTATCTGCGTAAGGGTCTTGCACCATTTATTCCTACACAACCACATTACTAATCTCCAAATTATACATGAGTCCACTATGAGTGTAGGAATACATGTTGGGATCCATATGTTGGTATCAACTCTTGAACCTACAACTAGGCTCTGATACCACTTGTTGGGATGAATAATCGGAAGCACACAATTGATTACCAAGTAACTTAACATGCAAAAATTAACCAGAATACACAAGTAACTAGAATCCAGAAATAACACATGATATAAGAGACAATACACAACTTGTATTAAAACTCTTTCAGAAGGAAATATAATAAAGAAGGCTGCCATAGTTCTTCTTCCTCACACACCTCTAGGGCTCCCACACCTCTAGGGCATAAACAGTAAATCTTCCCTCAAAGCTCTCTCCCTTAGGTCCCAACACCCAACTCAAACACAGAGTTGGTGTTCACCTCTAGTGCTCCACGCACTCCACAAGTACTCACCATACTCCAAGTAGATCTCCTTTGAACTGAAACAATCTGCAACCCAATCTGATCTTACTTATGGAAGGAACTACCTTGCCTTCTTGTTTGCTCTGAGTACACACCTGTACTCCAAGTAGATCCCACCTGATTCTGCTCCCTGTTGTGTTACTGTCTTATCTGATCTTGCAAACCTGCAAATCAATATGGTTCTACACACCTGTGAACCTTGACCTTGCACACACATACACCTACAGATCAATGATCTTACTTACCATGTAGATCTCCAATCCAGCACCCACCTTGGTACTGCTGTGGAACTAGGAGGAACACCCTTACTCACCTCACACACAAAAGAAGCAAACTTTGCTCAACTCAAACTAGAACACATTTTAATACAATCCATGAGTCTATTATATAGATCTCATCCAAACAATAATTAGACATCTAATTACAATAATTAGATCCACAACTTCTAGTCTAAAATTGGCTCTTGACATGCAAACACTTGGTTCATCAACAAACTTCCCGTAAAACACTCACAGTTAAACCACATAGGTGACCAATGTCAGTCCCTATCTACCTGGGGGTGCTGACGCTGGCTGATACATGACCGACGTTAGTTTCCTTCCTGTCTCTACCCTGTCGATGTCAGTTGGCTTGACTGATGCCGATGACTGACACTCAACAACCTTTTCCAGCAACCTCCTCACCTATTTGCATCAGTGAATATTTTAGCTCCACAACCTAACAATCTCCCACTTGGAGATAAATAGTTGCACTGTACCTATACCTGTACCCCATCTAATCTATTTCCTAGCTTGTATCCCTCTTCAAGATCAACCTTGAAGACAACCCACCACATAACCTGTGGTGCACCTCCTGTCATCTGAGTACCCTGCCACATCCAAACCTACAATCCCATGTAGTGAAGTCCTGACCCTGAATAGCATGAATACCTACTGCTGGTCTCTCTCACATCCCTGAGAACCCACTTCTCTGAATTAGCTCCTAACTCTCTGACAACACCCACTACTTGGGCAAACTCAGGTCTATACCAGACCTCATGTGATTTTGAACACTAAACTGTCCAGCCCTTAGTGTGCTCCAGCTCTGCATCCTAAACCTTGCCAACACCTGATTCACATCAGCTCCCACTGGAGACAAAATCAACCTGTGATCTCCATGTCTCCCATGCTAAAGAATTTCACTGCTCCAAATTCTTCAAGACATGCCACTGAACTAATCTTACCCTTAGCTCAACAAAACCCTGTATGTGTGAACCTGTACCAAGTTCATCCTCCATATACAACAATAAGATAATGTTGTGACCATCATCCACCTAGTAAGACAAACACAATGGTTATACTGACATTGACTAAAGCCCTACTTTGTCATCCACCTGGTACCACCTGTCAGTCCTGTCCCACTGTCCTGCAGCTCCCTCAAGACCATATGACCTGGTCTTCCATCTCACATGTCCATTCTCTCTATTCTTCAACTAAGGTATCCATTCATCTCTGTGCTTTCCATACCTACTGGCAACCCTACCAAATCTCTACTTGGTTCTGCATCATATAACTGCCATGCTCCCACTGTTTCTTGGATCCTTCCTGCTCTACAGCCAGCAACTAGTATAAAGAAGAGGAACAATGAATTTGAGGCCTACTTATGTCTTCAGTCCTCCATATGGGCATTTGAGACTCCTTGATAGCTTGTTGTCTACCCAAAATCTATTACAGTGACTGACCTTGGTCACCACACAGTCTACATCCAACCGACATCGGTTCCCTGTGCCTGTCCTGACTACCAACCCTATCGATGTCGGTGTCCCCTGCTGCCGACGTCGGTCCTCTTGACCGACATAGGTCTTACCTACTGTCGATGCCATTTTTCCTACTGACATTGATACCTATGTTTTTCTATGAGTGATGAATTTTTACTCGCGAGCTCCTTTGAATCAAAACCCATGTCTAAACTGCCCTGCTCAGAAGTATCCAGCCCCATCCACTAGTCTCTATCTGCAATCTCCTCCATAAACACCAAGGCTTTCTAGTTCTTAAGCCTATCAAATATATCTATCTTTTGCTTAAGAACATGCATCTCTTTCTTGCTCATGTGACCAAGCCTATAAAGCCACGTCTCCGCAACAAAAGAAAAATTAGTAATATAAACAAGTAGATAAAGAGTACCTATTTTCTTACCACCAGCTAATTCAAGTGCATCTACTATGAGAGTTATTGTGCATCTCTCATCACCCAACTTTTTTGAAGAAATTAGCCACATCTCCAAACCTGGGACTTGCATGACCTCCTTCAACACCCATGTGTTAGCCACCTGTAATTTTAACTTCACTTCCCCTTTGCCAATTATTTGGCAAGGCTCACCAGCTCCTCTACCTAGGGCTGCATGGAAAGAGGCAATAGAATCTATAAAACAAGATTCAACTTTATCCAAGAAACCTCCCAGAGCATCCTATGCCACATCACTTGCAACATCTGCTTCTTCAGTTCCTTCATGCTGATCTTCCACAAACCAACAATTTTCTTTTACCTACTCTTTCTTTCCATAGGACCATAAGTGACCATCTATGATTTTCAACTCCTCCATTCTTAGCTTACTTTGATCTACCATTGCTCTACTCCCACTTAATCAGAAACCCCTGAGAGTGACCTGTAACCAAACACAAAACCTGCTCCCTATAACCTTAGCTCTGATACCACTTGTTGGTATCAGCTCTTGAACCTACAACTAGGCTCTTATACCACTTGTTGGGATAAATAACCAGAAGCACACAATTGATTACCAAGTAACTTAACATGCAAAAATTAACCAGAATACACAAGTAACTAGAATTTAGAAATAACACATGATATGAGAGACAATACAGAACTTGTATTAAAACTCTTTCAGAAGGAAATACAACAAAGAAGACTGCCACAGTTCTTCTTCCTTACACACCTCTAGGGCTCCCACACCTCTAGGGCATAAACAATAAATCTTCCCTCAAAGCTCTCTCCCTTAGGTCCCAACACCCAACTCAAACACAGAGTTGGTGTTCACCTCTAGTGCTCCACGCACACCATAAGTGCTCCACGCACTCCACAAGTACTCACCGTACTCTAAGTAAATATCCCCTGAACTGTAACAACCTACAACCTAATCTGATCTTACTTATTAAAGGAACTACCTTTCCTTCCTATTTTCTCTGAGTACACACTTGTACTCCAAGTAGATCCCACCTGATTCTGTTCCCTATTGTGTTACTGTCCTATCTGATCTTGCACACCTGCAAATCAATCTAGTTTTGCACACCTGTGAACCTTGAACTTGCACATACATACACCTGTAGATCAATGATCTTACATACCATGTAGATCTCCTATAGAAGCCATGCTCACTTGATGACCAAGATCATACATACGTGAAGAACCCTGCTGATTCTCCAATCCAGCACCCACCTTGGTATTGCTGTGGAACTAGGAGGAACACCCTTGCTCACCTCACACACAAAAGAAGCAAACTTTGCTCAACTCAAACTAGAACACATTTTAATACAATCCATGAGTCTATTATATAGATCTCATCCAAACAATAATTAGACATCTAATTACAATAATTAGATCCATAGCTTCCAGTCTAAAATTGGCTCTTGACATGCAAACACTTGGTTCATCAACAAACTGCCCATAAAACACTCACAGTCAAACCACACAAGTGACCGACGTCGGTCCCTATCTGCCTGGGGGTGCTGACGCTGGCCGATACATGACCGACGTTGATTTCCTTCCTGTCTCTACCCTGTCGACGTTGGTTGGCCTGACTGACACCGATGACTGACACTCAGCAACCTTCTCAAACAACCTCCTCACCTATTTGCATCAGTGAAGCTTTTAGCTCCACAACCTAACACCATAGTCAATGCTTTATGATAAAAGGTCAAAGAGTTATTCAAACTCTAAAAAGACATTGTCTGAAATAAATGTTTAAACTTGGTCTAGATTCATCAAAAAGATCACAAAGGTTTATGCAAAGATTCATGAGGAAATAAGTTAGCATTAAGTATCTAATTCCTCAATGTTCACACAAAGATGAGTAAGTAAATAGACCAAGAATTGAAATGCCAAACTGTAAGGTCAAAGTGTTTCAAATCAATCTAATCTAGGAAATTAAAAGTTGCTAGGTATTTTGGCCAAATATGGTGTCAAAAGTTAAGATCAAACAAGGCATGTGCTAGGACTCTTGGCTAAATGATGTCAAAATCTAGACTTTAAAATAAAGATGATTTTTAATCTAACGGATTTGAAACACTTATAACAAATACTAGGCATTTAAGTTCTGGATATAAACTTGACTAAGTAAGTATATTGTATGAAACAAAAGACACTTTAGAGATAGTTTAATTTACTCACAAATAATGGTATAAAACTTGGTTCTTTTGACAAATAAGCTAGGTAAAAGTTCATAAAAGGTACACTCAGATTGGTCTAAAAATATGGGAACAAATTTGAACTCTATGCAAGAGGGTCTATGAAAAAATATCTAAAATGTTTTGGGTAGTGTAACAATGCTAAACTATCAAATGATGTGAAAAAATGTTTGTTTAAAAAACTCTCTAAGGAAAAGATAGTTTCCAATAATTATAATGGTATAACACTCTTTCTTGACTCAAAATGTTGTGGTGCATAGACTCAAAGTGCAAGTGTTTAGCAAAAAATGACTTAAGTCCAACCAGTGGTTATAATGATCATGAGTCTTAAACGACCTTCAACCCAAATTGGAATTTGAACCTAAGCTCCCTCAAGTTTAGTGTAAATGGAAAACCCATTTAACACATCAACCCTATGAACTTATAAAGGTACAATTTCAAATTTAAATTATAAATGAAAGACTTAAACAATTTTGGCAAAGGTCTAGACTCAATTGGGTAGCATAATTGTACCAAAGTGGATGATATGACTCTCCAAGTTTTGATGAACTTTAAACAAGGCAAATTGATGATTTCACATGGGTAGCATAATGCCTCTTTATTCCAAGGAAAATGAGGACCATGTGTTTGGTTTGTATCATTTTTTCACACCAATTTTGACTCCATACAAGACTAGGACAAAACCAACTAATTAATCACTCTTAGATCCTAAATTGACAAGGTTACTTGGTATTGTTAGAATCCATCAATATACGTCATTTGAGAGGATTTTAAGTGTTCATCCAAAAGTAAATAGACATTATATAGTAGGGTTTTTACACCTCCTTATCTCAATTGACAATACTATGACATGGACCTTGAGGCACACCTTGCACGAACAACACTTCCATGACAAGTGAGGATTTGTCTAAGATCTACAAGTTTATGAACATTCTAAGGGAATCAATTTCACAATGAATTTCACAACAAACAATGCAAAAGAAAAACATAGATTTTGGGTTTGTATCACTTGGCTTATTGCAAAAATGTATAGTCCTTTTTTCAACCACTACATCCTGCTATTTGCTCAGTGTAGTGTGATATCCAAAGTGAAACTACATCCCATGTGCAACTCTAATATAGAGCCGAATGAAGTCAATGCCAGGAGGTGAAACCCCAAGTCAAAGCTTCCCTAAATAACTTGTGAGAGGTAATGACGTCCCCCTCATAATCTAATTTTACATGAAATAAAGAAAGCATAGAATAGAAAGACTTTAGGGTCATTTTCAAGGTCACCCAAACTATGATGAGTTTTTGGGGAGTGCTTTAGATGATATTATTACTAAACCTTGGATTATAATTTTTGAAATAAGGGTGGAATTTTTTATTCCAAGGGTTCCCTAAAGGAGACAAATAGAAGAGCATACATGCATAAACATTCTCTTTTCCAAATAAGTTTTAATTAAGCAACTATTGAAAACAAGAATTGACAATTGTGTTCAATTTTAAAACCCCAAATAAAAGATGCAGTGGTGTTCTTTTGACCCCTTGGTCTTAAGTTGTAACTTTGAAAGCTTAAATTATCAAAAAATTCACTTAATCACCTAAATTTTTTATTAAGCACCAAAAACAAGATTCTTAATTCCTTTTAAAAGCATGCAAAAGATGGTCTAAAACATGTTTTAACAAATTTAAAGTCTGTCAGTTACCTGTCTACCCTTAAGGCATCACCCAAAAATCAAATTTGTTAGGTTAGATAATGTTAAAAAATATATAAATAAATAAATTATTAAAAAAAAACCATTAAATATATGAACACCTACAAACAACAAATTAGAAGGCTAAAAATAAAATATAACACAACATATAAAATCCTACACATAAAATATAAAAACCTATAGTTAGTATTTTTAACATAAATTTTAAAATATAGATTAGTTTGATATAAAATTTTGACAGGTTGTAAATAACTCTAGGGTTAACATATATGAAAAATTTTAAATCCAAAAAGTCAATACAAAAAAGTTATCAACTTGTTCTATCCGTTTTTACCAAAAAAGTAAAAAACAAAAATTGATAGTCACTAAAACAACTATAAATTCTAATATATGATAAATGTTTTTTTGAAAATTTTAGATAATATCTATAACATATTTAAATATATGAATACAAAATTTTAGACAAAAATATTAAGTAAATAAAAAGTTATGACTTATTTATTAGACATTTTTACTCAAAGTAAAAACAACAAAAAAAAGAATCAAAACTATGAAACACAAAAAAGTTTATGGATTGCACTCTCATGAAGATCATCCCACCAGGCATGCCATTATGTGAACTAGGAATTTTACTAAGAAGATAAGATTAGTATTGTGTTAGTAAATGAAGCCAAATCAAAAACACACTAAACTAACATCTTCATGCCTAGTTACTAGGGTGATCTTAGTAACCAAAACAAATGACAAACACAACTAAAAAATAAGGAAAAATAAGAATTCCTTCACCTTCCTTGGATGTTCCAAATGCCTTTGTAGTAGTGTCTTTCTCAGTTTTGTGATCACGAAGTCCTTGGCAATGGAAGTTTGGCTACTTCTATCTCTCTTTGGCACCTTTGGCTTTGGCTTGGCTTGGAATCAATTTGGCATGGTAACACTAGTTTGCATGAATCTTTTAGAATCAATCCTGCATTATAAATTTGCATAAATTAAGCTTAAAAATGATGTTCATAGCCTCCCTATTTATATATTTTCAAGAATGACCAGAATCAACCATGATCATCCATCTCAAAATTGAGATGTGTGGTCATGGATTAATTGAATTATGTAATTAAAATCCATAATTATCCTCATCATGAATTTGGAAGAAGGGACATTAATGAGGCATGGGAGGTCATAAAGAGGCATGGGAGACCCATAATCTCGATATTATGGCATTTATAGCCTAGGGATGTCTTCCCAAGAAATGAGGTCACTTGATGATGCAAATATTCAAATATATTTTTAAAAACAAATTTTTAATAAGTTTCCATGGAATTATTAATTAGGACTTGATTTGGATTAATTAGCTCTTAAGCATGATTAAACACTTTGTGCAAAAATTACTCAAATTGATCAAAATGCCTTATTATTGGTCCAAAATTTGATTGAATTAGAATTGGAAGTCAATGTTAGATGTGTTGGATCCATTATCCCATTTAGGATGTTACCAACACCAAATAACAAAGACATGCATCTCCTATAAGAAATTTGATCAAAAAGAGCAATCCAGACACCCAGATACAAAATTAGCATTTTGATTCGAGATGATCTGATCAAAGTTAGCTAGTCCATGATTTGAATTACCCCATTTAATGACACTCTAGCTAAAATTGGCAATTGAATATATCAATTTCAACTCATTTAATGTGCTTTAGTGTTTTTAGGCCAAATTGTGCACTTTGGTAAAAATTGGTCAAAAATCTAGTTAGAGGTTATTGATGGCCAAATTTAGGTGTTTACATACGTGAAATATAAGAGATAATTCAAAATCCATGAAAATGGTATGAAAATCCTAGTTGAAATCATGTATTTGATCTAAAGTTTTCTAATAATGTTGAACATCCAATTCTTAAAATTGAGCTTGGGCCATGATGTAATTATCATCATAAGTTGGAAAAATGGTATATTCTTGACATTCAGGGGGAGTTTCAAAAGGTGAAATTCTAAGGCTACTGAACTTTCATGGAGGCATGATTAGAGTATCTTAGAATAATTAGGCCACTCTATAATCATTACATGTGAAGACATATTTTGGGTAAGAAGGTTCTAGAGCATTACATGGAGGGGGAAAATTGATGATCTCATCAATGAGAGGAATAGTGTGATCATGAGGTAATAAGGAGGGAGGAAGCCACTTTGATTAATAGGGAGGTAGATTAATAGTGTTGCAAGTATGTTTCAATTCATTAGGTTCATCATCATCTAAATCAACAAGAGTGACCTATAGGTATGGATTGATGTTGATGAATTCAAGCAAGGGAACATTGTTGATGGTAAGGATGGTACGAATGTGATATTGAGATTTTGGATTAGGAAGTTGAATACTCCAAGGGTTAGGATTGGGCTCATGCTTATATTACTTATCATTATGTAAGAATTCGATGCATTGGATATTGGAAGAAGGGATGACCCTCATCCTATAAGTCCAAGGGCGACCAAGGAGTATGTTATAAGATAGGGGTAAATCAAGGACCATAATTTTAGTTCGAACAGTCTTAGGTTTGATTGTTAGAGGAAGCCAAATAAAACCAAGTGATTTTTGATTAGTTTTATCAAATCCACAACATGTAAGGTAGGTTTTCTTGAGATGATTCTTATTATAGCCAAGTTGTAGGATATGCCACAAAGATGCCACATTAATACTTATCCTTCATAAACTAAAAATTTATGAATAATGGTAGTATTAATGGCTATTTTAATGAATATTGGTGGATTGTTTTATTATTTTTGGGAATCTAGTGTTTAGTTCCTAAATAATAAGGGGTCTAGAATGAGGGAAAAAATATAGATTTTTATCAAGTAATTTACATGAGGAAGAGAAATAAACTTATCTAAAAAATAAGTTGAAGCAGATGATTCAAGAGATATAAATTGAGATGCAAGACTGAGACACTATTTAGAATCTAGATATAACCTTCATTCTATGATTGGATAAGAGTGTTGAAAGTGGACAGGAGTGGTACCAACACTGTAGTTCACCTCTACCATAATTTTCTATGACCTTTTTGCTTTCTAGGTTTTGTTCTTTGTGTTTGTGTGACCCTATGCAAAAAAATTTGTAGGTTAGAAGTTAACAAAGCTCATTATAGGTCTGTTTCAATCTCAAAACCCTATATCTATCTACACAAATGCAAAAAAAAATGCATCAAAATCAAAAGGGTAAAAATCTAGGTTAGGAGAAGAATGATCACATGATCTAGAACCCTTGTTGTCCTAATCACTACCTACATTAACCCTCAATCTAGGGTCTCAAATCAAATGTAGTTCTCCCTTAGGGAATGTGAAAAATCAATGAACATGATTGATGTAAGAATGACATTCACCTAGGACCTTCCTTGATCAAGCATGAAAGTTTAAGTATGATGTAGAATACTGAGCTATACTATTGATTGATTTTTATTATGTCTAATGTGTCAAAGTAGTAAGTTCTAGTTATAAAATGCCTTGTGTAGTCCTTTATATTAGAGATTCATTATTTCAAATTTAAGGGATTTATTTGTATTTGGATGACATGGGAAAACTTAGGGACAAAGATAATAAAGAGGTTATGACCCAGCTAGCAAAACAAACTAACCATTATAGGTCAAAATGACCTTGGACAAGAGCATTGAAAATGGACACTAGTGGCACCAGTGATGTAGTCCAACCCTAATGCTCCTATCCTATAGTCTCAAGACCTAGGGGGATGGGAAGAGGATAGAAAAATTGACCTGGATGAGGTGGAATGACTATTTTAAAGGCTCAGGATGATCGAGAATAGGCAAAAAGGTGACTCAAGCATAGAACTTGACCCTAAATGAATATAATGAAAGACATGGCTAAATGTGAATAAAGTTCATATTCTCCCGTGAGTATCCTATGAAAGGACTATGGAAAGACATGATATGTATGGTTTCTTAACCAATTCAGGTGTATACATTTTCCCCTATTTAATCTAGTGATGTAATGAAATGAAAAACTAGAGTAAAAGAAAAAAAGAAAATGCATACCTACACCTACCTATGTGGAGATAAGTGTGGTGAAAAAGGGTCCCACTCACTTCTTGGTTAGGGAAGTGGATGGAGAGATGAATAATGCCTAGAGAAATAATAAATCCCTAAAATAGATGCCCCCTATACTGAATCTAAATATGAAATCTATGTAATCATGCAAAAAGAGGGCAATGCTTGCCCCCTGTGCTGAATTTGGCTAGAAATGAGAAATGCTTAGAGACCCAAAACCAATGTTTGCCCTCTATCCCACATAAAATGATGTAGTCTAGAATGTGTGCATAGAATCTATATATTATGAAGAGCAAAGTTTGTCATTCTGCCACTCTGAATAATCTGAACTAGAACTGAGAAGTGCTCGAAGGCCCAATACCAATGTTTGTCTTCTGTTCTACACAAAATCATATAGTCTGGGTCTAGGTAATGCTATGGATCAACCACTATAGATTATTGTATGATTTAACCTAGTGAAAACCTAGGTACAACTGGGTGTAATATGAAACTCTGGTGAATGTGTAAGAAGAAAATGGCATGTCTTTTCATTCCAACTGTATAATTCTAGATGATGAAGAACATGAACATCTATGCCATGCCCCCAAAACTGATATATGAGTGATGCATATATATAATTTGGTAATCTATACAACCACATGTGAAATGACATATCATTTCATGCCCCATGTGTAAGACTAGAGATCAAAACATTGTGCTCTACACTATGCCTATAATCTACTATTTGGTCCTGTAACTATGTCATGTTGTATGTGTGAGATGTGTAGTAATGTAGATGCCCCCAAATCTAGTATCTGAGTTTGAATCTATATAATTTAAACCACTATATTTAACTAGTTTGTATATATATAAGCTAAAATCATTATAGATCCATATGATCTAAACCATTATATTTGAATAATCTATATATCTATAAATTAAAGGTATATCCCCCTGAATGTCCTAAATAATGCTAAGTGACCTATGTAATTTGAATAATTGTTTATTTTGACCATTTTGAGTTGAATCTGATAATCTGAATGGTAAAGGTGTAAAAACCATGCTGAGTGACCTATGTAGTCTAAATCACTGTATATTTTGATTGATCTAAGATAAACTTGATGATCTGACTACTGGAGGTGTATGAACCATGGTGTATCCACTTATGAGAGTAGATGGGTTATGCTGGGTAAGTGTAAGAATAAGAATAGTAGGAATGATGCCCTCCTTTTGGGTATAGGGATGAGATCTCATGATAAAGGAGTTTGAGCCAAAAGTGATGACTAGTGGTGTAATGATAGAATAAAGGTTGGTATAGTTTGAATTGATTGAGAAGTTATTTGATTGATTAGACTGAGTTATTTGAAAGTTGAATGAGTTTTTGATTGGTTAGAACCAAATTATATGCTTGGCTATTAAATAGGTATAGAGATATGTGTGCCATAGTAGGTAGATGATGTAGTAAGAGAGAAAGGCTTGTGTGATGTTGAAGGTATCATTATTATGGTTTCATGGAACAAAATGGTATGTAAAATGAAGCTATGGGGTTCTAGATATGGGAAAAATGGTATGTTACTTTGAATGAGAAAGTTTTTGATGTAGGAGAGTTGGATTGATTCTTGATTCATTTGTGCATTAACTAGGTTGAGATTTGGAGCTATGGAGTGAGAGATATTTTGAGGAGATGAGAACCTACTGTGACCTAGTTTGAGTAGTTGGTAACCCAAGTGGAGGTTGGTGGGGAGGTTACCTTGGTAAGTAGCTGAAACATGTGATTTTTGCCTATTTAGAAGCCTATTTTTGATGTTTTTGAGCTATTTTAAGTAGCTTAGGAAAATATTAACTAGTTCTAGTGCTCTTATCCCTCCTTCAACATAATTCTCCAAGCTTGAGTGCTACTATTTAGGTTGTAGCACTCCTATCTAGCACTGTTGTCCTATTCCTAGTGCTGTTGTCCTATAAGCTATAATTTTTTGAGTTATTTCTTAGTTTAGTTGCTATTTTTTTACTTGGTTATTGATTTGGCATGGTTAATTGATGTATATGTTATTTTATAATTTTTTTAGGGTCATGTATAAATGAGAGAGTTCCATAGAGGTCAGGTTATGGAGACATTGTGGTTGTTGCCTTTATCGATTAATGAGAGAGCTATAATGGATAGAGTAGGGCTAGGTAATGTATGTGACTTAGGACTTGATTACTACCTTATGTGAGAGGTGGACTTTAGATACATGTACTTTCTATATTTCTACTAGGGAGATTATGATTATTTTGGAGAATGTGCATCATTTTTTACATTTATCAGTTAGTGGACATCGAGTGATATTACAAGATGACATGGGTGTGGATGCTATTGAATGTGCATCCCTATATTTTTTTGTTGTGCCCTCAAGCATACATCAAATAGGTAGTGATAGTGATGTGCTACTATTAGTTATAGTATAGTCTAGTGTTACATGCCTATGGAAATGGTTGGCTATGCTATTGGCCTCATTTATTGATGTGAATGGGAGTGGCATATTGATTACATAGGATCATGAATAGTATAAAGGTGTATGGTAATATGTTCTCATGAGGTAATTCTATGCTTTCCCACTTATATAGGGATCTTTACTAGTTTACTTAGGAGGCATTCAGTGGTGGTGTGAATGTAGATACTTTATTACATTTTGGGATTATGAGCACATAGTGGTTGTGCAACTAATGAGATTATCGAGGGAGAGGTGAGTACTTCCATAGCCATTTGGAGAATGGTGGATGAGTACCTTGGTTATTTGGTCTCTTAGGATAGATCACTATAGATGAGTTTTAGATGGATTGGTGACTTGAGATATCATATAGAGGCTTTATAGAGGATTCTCTGGGTGGTCCAAAGATGGAGTGCAACTACAGTATATGTAGGTTAGTTATTGGTTACATGACCATTGGGTTTGAGTGTATGAGTGCTTTCAATATGAGCATGTGACTAGATAATTTGGGGTACCATAGGATATGCCCCCTACAACATGGGTGTGGGTGAGGAGTGTGTTTCTTTAAATTTTGTTATTTTAAGTCTAAAGAAAAATAGAAAGAAGGATGGGGAGAAGTGATTAGAATGAACCTAGATTTTGTTTGTGCATCGTATCCAGACATTGTGAGCACTCTTCTTTAGTTGGGGATGACTACCTGCAAGTAAGAAAGCACTACCACAAGATGTTTGTTAGTAGTTAAATGAGTGAGCTTCTAAGCTACATGCTTATTCTAGGAAGTGTGAAACTTCCTTAAATATGATAGTCTACTTTTGAGAGATAAAAGAATAATAAATAACTAAAAGAGAGGTAAAGATAGAGAGTGAAAGAGTGATAATATTAATGTTATTAACAACCTATATGCAATAGAGAGTAGTAGGGTGCAGGTGATGTATTTTGTTTGTGTTTTAGAAGTTGTTTGGGTAGGTTTTGAAGAGGCTAGGGAATTCACAGTCACCAACATTGGTAGGGGAGTGATCGATAATAGTTATACTACTGAGGTCGATAGTGAGGTGACCGATGTTAGTTAGGCTACTGATGTTGGTAGGGGCAATAAATATCTAGGAGCTTGCAGAAGGATTTTTTGAGCTTAGGAAATGGTTTAGATCAGGTCAAGGAGGTTGGGAGAGTTATGAGAGGGAGATTATGGCTTGGTTAAGTCTAGTTAGAGGTTTGATATGTCAATTTAAGGGGAAATAAATAAGGAAGCTTTGTAACTCCCTCATGAGGGTAAGGTCAAAAGTGTGTTAAATAATGCAGAGTAGATATAAAGAAGAATAGAAAAATAAAATTTTAAATGACCTATAGTATCAGTGATGTACTTAGCTATGGTGGTCATTGAATGATAAGTGTTAGGTTGATGGATCCTATCAGGGAGTCCAAACCTGAATGCCTAAACAAAGAGAATAAGTGAGTGATATTGGTCCTCAAGAGCTCAATTACTAATTGTGAATGACTTATGCAAGGTGATTGTAAGCCAAAATGTCTAAAATAGAATGTTGAGAGCCTAAATGAGAGTAAGAATAAATTTTCTTAATTTTTATTGATCTAGGTATCTAAGGTAGGAATTGCCCATAAGAAAAATAAAAGGGTTGAAGGTGATAGGATGGGCTTGGTTTCCATTCAAAACACCTAATATACCTATGTGTGCACAATAACCAACTATAGTGAAATAGCATAAGTAGTGAGTACAAGTAATGTAAGGTTAGTGTAAAAGGGTCAATGAATGAGGAAATATTCATGATCTCCAAGAAAAGTCATTGAGGGTGAAGATTTAAGTGATCTACAATGTCATTTTGTCATGGTTGGGGGAGATATATGTGATCTCCAGTTGTCCAAGTGTATGTGTAAGGTTTGAAAAGTTAGGGGTTTTAGGTTTGGAAAAATAATATTAGAATGGTGCTGATGTCAGATACATTTATTGATATTGATAATAAAAAGTGCCAACATTTGTAAACTTAGGGAAATATTTCTGATGTTGATAGGCATAAGCACCAACATCAATAGGTTAGGTCAAAAATGATGACATTGATGGCTGACCAAACCCAACAAAAGAGGGTTTAACAGTCGACCAAACTCATTTGCAACTTGGTGATTAGTGAGATTAAATAGATCTTGAGAGTGATTTGAGATGGAAGTTCAAGGAGGGGACCTAATGGGAGGTACACAACCACAAGAGCTAGTGGTGTCATCCAAGAGGAGACAGAGAGATGAGGTAAGAGCCTACACTAATTTGATTTGGTATTTGTAATTTTTAGGCTAAATGAAAAATGGGGGTGTAGAAAAGGTTAGTAGAGGGGTAGAAAATAGGTTAGGGTAGAGAGAGGCCTAGAGTTGGGATAGGTAGGTAGGCCTAGGGTAGAGAGAGAGAGGTAGTTAAGCCTAGGGTAGAGAAAAATAGGTAGTTAAGCCTAGGGTAGTTAGTGAGGTGGGTATATGGCTGAGCTAACCTTAGAAGACCCTATGTCATTTGAGTGTTGCCTATATAGCCTAATTTAGGGCCTTAGACCAATTTAGTTCTTTGAGTGAGAAGGGAAAAAGATGTTGATAGAGTATATTAAAAGTTATGTGACCTGAGTTGTTTGTGTGTATGGATTTAGGCAAGGATGGAGCTTACACTATGAGATCATCTATCGAGGCTATTAAAATTCATGAGGAGTGATGTCACTTTAGATGAGTGGGAGAATATGATAGCCATGGGTTTAGGAGGAGTGTGATGGTACTATTGAGTCATGTGTGATGTGTCTCTAATGATAAAATTGATTGAGAGGTGGGATCATACCACCAACACTTTCCATCTATCGATCGAAGAGTTGATAGTGATGAAGGAGGATGTGTATAGGATTCTGTGACTACCACTCTAGGGTGAGGAGCTCTTCACATGCTTGAGAGAGGATAATGATAGACACATGGTTACTTTATATGGAGAGCATGTTAGTGAGGTGACTTACCACTCTATGCATTTTGCATATGAGCCACTATATATGGCTGATGAGGAGCAACATCATCTGAGCATCCAGATGATGATCAGGATCACGGTGTATGCATTACTAGATGTAGATGAAGGGAGATTTTTGATTGCTTTGATAGGTGTGCTTACACATATGGTTGAGTAGTAGACCATTTTTGCTTGGGGTCTATTATTTTGACATATTTATACCAAGAACTATGGGATTTGAGGCTACAATGGTGATATAATTTATGTGTCAGTCATCTACTACACTGTTGGCATATGAACACATTGTGGTGACATGACCACTAGATTTATCTACCACTATCCTACCTAGCTTTAGGGTTGGTTTTAGATGATGGAGAGAGGGGATGGCATAGACTTGAGTGGATGGCATGGTGTAAGACATTGCCTAATATAGGCACATGATCGAGGGCTTGATCCCTGTAGATATCTTATGGATATCATGTTTGACATACCTAGTTATTAGAGGGTAGGGAGAGTAGTTTGTTGAGTTGTAGAGCTCACTATGGGTCAAGGGGAGATGGGTCAATGAGTTAGAGATGGTACCTATAATATGGGTTAGGAGGTAGTTTAGGATTTGCCTACCTTCCCTTGATATAGGTAGGATGACACAAAGGCACCCCTACCATTGCCCTAAGAGATAGATGGGATAGATTTTAAGGAGCTATCAGTAAGGGTAGGTGTTGGGGACCTAGGGTGTATAATGACCTATACATCTTGGTGGGTAGTGTTACATCTAGCAATGGAGGTCAAGAGGCCACCACCAGATTTATAAGGGTTAGTTAGAGAGAGGGATGCAGTGCTACATGATCAAGATATAGTAGTATAGGCTTGAGATACAACATTGTAGGCTCGAGAGATAGACCAAGAATAGGTTTTATCCTTATAAGAGTAGGTGGTGATGTTATAAGGTTAGATTGGGGATCTATAGGGTCAAGTTGTAGCATTATAGGGCCAAGTGATTATTTTATAGGGTCAGGTGACTATAGTGATAGTAGAGAGAGATAGTCTGAGAGCAGTAGGCTAGGCTACTCCTCCTCCTTCACCACCATAGGGACCAATATAGGCTAGGCCATCATCAAGTGCTATGGGTCCTCCATAGACTATATCTATGGTGAGATATTCAACTTCCCTAGATGAGATTGCCTACTATGAGAGGGTAGTTAGAGAGTTCTCGTAGATACATAGATATTCAGAGTTTAAAGAGTAGGAGAGGGTGATGTCACGTGTGATTGCTTCTAGCTCACGTAGACATATATGGGTGAAGATTGGTGATGACATTTCCTCCTCATGATCATGTGAAGAGCCTTGAGGACCCTGAGTGTTAGAGGCTGCTAGTTTTGATTATATATGTTACATGTTTACCGACCTGCAAGTCAAAGATGTGAGATGTACATTTTGAGAGAGAGATATGATGTTATGATGATGTAGATGATGAACATGTAATTTTATCACATATTATATATATGAGATGTTCATTTTTTTCCATGTGTTTATTTAAGATGCATTTCTTGTGATTATGATGATGATATGGATGATGATTATGATATGCTATGTTAATTTGGATGTTAATGTTGATCATGTTATTTGAGTTAGAATAGACTTTCCAATTTATGTGATGGTATATTATAGTTGATTGGTTAGTTTCATCTTAGTATTTTTTCATATTTGTAATGGTGTATGCTTAAAATGAATAGATTGGTTATGTTAGTTTATTTCAACATTTTTACATATTTGTGATGGTGTATGCATAAAATAAATAGATTGGTTATTTTAGTGTTGGTATGAAATTTCTTCTTCATCTCAAATATAGATATCAACATGTGATGTGAATGGGAAAATAAAGAGGCAGAATTCTCATGCATTGGCAAAGACTGTAATTTAGAACATAAATAGGCTCAAGAAAATGAGCCTCTTTTATGCTTTATATCTTTGAACCATTGTGTTTGTTAGAAAGCATTGTGTTTACCTTATGTTAAGTGAGCTTCATATTCCCTTGAAAGAGTATGAGGGGAAAAAGGGTAAAATGAGGAATTTTTTTTTAGGTAGCATAACCTACCAAGTAGAAATGATATGTCCCTTTTGTGGGTGACTTGAGAGCTAATATAGGCAAGTCCATGACTTAAAGCTTTTTTTGTTGTTGTGTAAGCTGATCAATATGGGAAGCCTATAATGGGATTTTGTATGGGGTAAGGTTGTGTAAAGCTATGAGGAGCCCTTTGCATTTATTTTTCCCTTTGATAAAAAATCTTGACTTAGCCATCCTTCAAGGGAGTGGTCTAAGCATTTGTTTTTAATTTTAAATAGCTGTCCTTCAAGGGAGCAGTCTATTGATAGTAGCAAAGGGAAGTTACGTAGCTGTCCTTCAAGAGATTAGTCTACATTGAAAAGCATGACCTAATATTTTATAACTTTTTCAAATATCTCATTTTTTGGTTTTTTTTGCTTTTAGTCAGGGACAAGACTATAGAGGCTTAAGAGTTCTTCACTATGAGGACAAAATCATACCACTGTGTAAGTTAACTAAGTGTATAGGAGTAAGGGTGAAAAGGAAGGGGAATGAATGTCATAGGGATGCTCAAGGGATGAGCTCAAGTTAAACACAAAGTAAAGTGATGCTTTTTTAACAAAAGAATGGTCATAGGTATAAGGCATTTAAAGGCTTGAGTTCTAGCCTTCCTTCAAGAGAAGACAAATGGTAAGTTATTGAGCCATATTGTGAGTTATGATATAAGTTCCAAGCTAATTAGGAGAAAAATTAGCCCATTTTATTCTCTCCATGTTCGTCACATATTGATTTTATTTTAAGATGAGATCTCCTATATTGAAATCTTGATCTTTGAGATTTTTATTATAAGCACATTTAATATGCTCTTGATAGATTTAGAAGTGATTGAGGGCTATGAGATGGAACTCATCAAGTAATTTAAGTTAGGCCAAATGTTTTTGGTGAAATTCATCATTAGTAAGTATGTCATGTAGAGAAATATGAAGATAAGGAATTTGGACCTCAAGAGGCAAAATAACCTCCATCCCATATACCAATGAAAAAGGTGTAGCACCTGTAGGGGTTCGAATGCTAGTGTGGTAAGACCATAAAGAAAAAAAATGTGTGTGTGCCAATCCTTGCTCATGTCATTGACTACCTTCATGAGAATTTTGTTCAAAGTTTTGTCAAAAGCTTCTACTTGTCCATTAGCTTGGGGATAGTATGGTGATGAGAAGCTTAATTTGATTCCAAATGCATCACAAAGACTTTGAACAGTCTTGTTTTTGAAAGACCTACCATTATATATTATAATTTTATGAGGTACACCAAAATGATAGATGATGTGATGGTTAATGGATTAAAAATATTTGTTAACTTTAGTGGAGATGAGAGGGATGACCTCAACCCACTTGGTGAACTATTTAGTGATAATAATGATATAATGATGATAGAGTGATGAATGAGGGTTAATCTCTTCGATTAGATCTAAGCCCCATTAGGAGAAGGACCAAATTTATTTGGAAACTTGTAATGCATGATTAGGAATGTGAAGGAGGTTAGCATGTTGCTAACACTTGATGCAATGTCGAACACAATAAACATAGTCTTGATGAAGTGTGGGTCAATAATAGCTAAGTTAAAGGATAAATTTGAAAACTATGTGACCATTGAAATGTCCACCAAAAATCCCATGATGGAATTCATTAATAACAAAGGGAGTCTCAATGCTAGTTAGGCATATAAGGAGAAGACCATCAAAACTTTGCTTGTAGAGAAGTCCCCCTATTATAGTGTAATGAGTGACACATTTTATGAAGGCATGTTTCCTATTATTAGAAAGATTAGGAGGGGTAATAGAGAAGGAAAGATAATATATGAGTTATTTGTAACATAAGTCTTGTGGGTTGGTTGTTACATTTATAACAAAGAGAATGTTAGCTGAGACATAGGAGGGTAATGTTAAGTGATGCATGGTGACATAGATTCTCAAAGAGGAGGACAAAGAGGGTATGTGTGAAGTAAGTGAAGCTATCATGTCAGTAAACTTGTTTGTAGATCAAGGAATAGTTTGAAAGAGATAAGAGTCATATGATCCCAAGAGATTATCTACATAATGTTTATATCACTATAGAATTTTGTTTATGCATAGGTAGGAACCATTTGGTTAACCACTAGCTGAGAATCACCAAAAATGGTTATAGATTTGATACCTAAGAAGAGAGCTATTTGAAGTCCTAGAATCAAAGCCTCATATTCAAGCATATTGTTAGTGCATTCAAAATCTAGTTTAAATGACAAAGGCATAGGATCACCATCTAGAGGAATAAGAATGACCCCTAAACCCCCACCATTTTAGAATTTAGATCTACCAAAGAACATCATCATTTGATAGGAGATGTCATCAGTGGAGATAATTACAATAGATTTATCAGGAAATTCAAGGTTTGAAGGTTGATTGTAAGGTAAAGGGGAAGCAACTAACTAGTCAATGATTGTTTTCCATTTAATAGATTTTTGCTAAATAAACTCTAAGTCAAGTTTAACAAGAAGCATGAGCCATTGAGCTACATGTTGGTTGTGATTTTGTTTGGAATGCATATATTTGAGGGGATCAGTATGGGTGACCACATAGGTTTTATGATTTAGGAGATAATGGTGAAGCTTAGAGATAGAAAATACCAATGCAAGGCAAATTTTTTAAGTGTGGGTATATCGAGTCTCATAATCAATAAGTGAGTAGCTTATATAATAAATTGCTTGCTCTTTATGTTGGTCATCTCGATGTGCAATCATATCACATAGAGAATGGTATGTTATGGAGATGTATAGGTAGAAAGGATGATTTTACTTAGGTGGAATAAGAACTGGTGGGGAAAGGAGGTATTGTTTAAGTGTGTCAAAAGCCTCTTGGAAATCTGTATTCCATTGGAAGGAGACATCCCTTTTGAGGAGATGGTGAAAGGGTTGGTAGTGATATGATAGATGGAAAATGAAGTGGTGAATGGACTAAAGTTTACCTTATAGGATACAGAGTTGTTTGATATTATTAGGTGGAGGCATTTCTAGGATTTCTCTAACCTTAGTAGGATCAACCTTGATACCATAGAGAGAAATGATAAAACCTAAGAGTTTACTAGAAAAAACACCAAAGACACATTTCTTTGGGTTTAGTCAAATATTATATTGGAGGAGATGATTGAATATGGTTTTGAGAATTTTCAAGTGTTCTTGATGAAGTTAAGACTTACCGAGTAAGTCATCCACATAATCTTTCATAATTTTGTGTAAGAGATCATGGAAAATGTAGGTCATGACACATTGGTACTTACACCAACATTTTTTAGGCCAAAAAGCATGACCCAATAACAAAAAGCCCCCCATGGGGTAATAAATGTTGGCTTGTGTCGATCCTCAGGAGCGATCAGGATTTGATTATATCTAGATAATCTATCCATAAGTGATAAAATCGCATGGCTGATTGTTAGATCAACAAGTTGGTCGATACTAGGCAATGGGAAGTCATCTTTTGGATAGGTAAGGTTTAAATCATGATAGTCAATGCAAATACAAATTCCATAAATTAATTTTGTGATAGGAACAATATTGGAAATCCATTGTGGGTAGTTGATGGGTTGGATAAAGTTAACAGAAAGGAGACATTAGAGTTCTTCTTTAATAAGGAGAACAATATGAGGATGCATTTTGTGAAGCTTCTACTTAATGGGTTTAACATCTCGATTGGTGACAATGTTATGGGTAATAATATAGGGGTAAATACTAGGCATGTATTGTAATACCAAGCAAAGGATTTGCTATGGTCATTAAGAAATGTGGTATAATTAGCTTGCTTAATAGAATCTAAAGATTGGCCAATCTTGAGGATGCGAGGATTATCGTGATAAGGTAGGTTGATGTCAATGGTTGATTCATTTAACATAGTTTGTGTTTCAGATGGGAGTGATCATTAGATATAGGAATCATTTGCACCCATGTAGGTGAGAATTATGTCATCATCTTGACATTGGATAGTGTTAATAGCTGGAGATTATTCATCAATTATTTTAGGATGAATGAGAGGAAGGGACCTTGTTGCCTTACCCTGATGATAGGTGAGAAACCCCAAATAGATGGAATTTATTGGGAAAAAAGAGTCAGGAGGTATAGATACCTCCAATTTGGAAGGTGATGGTGGAGAAAGAGAGGTTGGTTCTTCAACAATTGGTTCATGGGAGGTTTTAGTGAGTTTATTTGGTTTGTCATATCCCACCCCATGCCTATTTTTGGCATTTTAAATGGTGTTGCTAGTAGGATATTTAATAGGCATATGGACACCTTATTCATAACAACCCAAACCAAATCCTTTCTAGGCACACCTAGAGAGATAGGTGTGAGTAAATCTAGGGTTACTCAAAAAAGAGAAGTCAAAGGTAAATGGTTGTGGTGAAGAAGATGGATTGCTGACAGTGGGAACTTGATCAATTCCCCTATATGTGAAATTGGTTTGAAGGTTAGGGGGCCCATAAAGGATGACCATCTTGATACAAGGGTCATAATTTGGGTGCATGTGAAGCCTTCCATACTCTTGTGGAGTATATAACATGTCGAGCATCAATAAATGATATTCACACAATGACAAACATTGAAAGGTCTCCTCCATGGGATCTTTGTCAGGAATTTGTGTTGTTAATATCTATATAACTATGAAAGTGGAGCTTGTGGAAGCTTCAGAAGCATCATGTGAAAAAGATGATGTTTTCAATGGGATGAGAACATCATTGGGACTATAGGTCATATTACATGTTTTAAATAGAGGTGGGTTAGTAGGTATAACATGTACTTATCCATCATGTTCAAACTTGACACAATAGAGAAAAGTTGAGGGTACACATGCCATAGCACATATCCAAGGTCATCCAAGTAGTATGTTATATTAGAAATCTCCTTCCATAACATAGAAGAGATGAAGAATTGTGTGGGGGCCTACACAAATATGTAAGATAATAGTGCCCACCGTAGTAGCTATAGTATCATTAAAGGAATAGAGTACCACATTAGTTTAAGACATGCAATTTTTAGGAAGGGATAGATGTTTATAGGCATTAGTGGAAATAATATTAATACTATCTCCCCCATTGATTATAACTCTTTTGATATGAGTTTGATCAATATATGTGGTAATTAAAAGGGTAGAATCTGAATCTTTAGGGTGGTAAAGTAGAATTTTTGAATCACTAAAAGAAATTAAGGAGACATAATTAAGTGATCTAACCAAATCTAAAAGAGGTTAGGGATCATTTGATTTTACCTTAATCACTTATAAAACACTAATCAAAGCTTGATCGTGTTGGGATGAGTTTTGGATTAACTCAGATAAAGACATTTTCACAAGAGTTTGGTGAAGCTGTTTCACCATTGAGCTTTGAATAATAGCTGAAGATGTTTTAGGAACACCCAAGATGAAAATATTAGGAGTAGTAGGGGGAATGTATTTGGTGAAGGGATGTGTCCAAGGAGTAGTGACTTTTATTTATCTTTATCTTTTTGGTTTTGTGATCATGTGGCCACATTAACTATGTTGATCTAAAATGTTGGTGAAGGAGATGGTAAAGGGGTTATGATGACATCTTTAGGTTTGAATTTAGGTGGAATAGTAGGAGGCACTATGGATTCCAAAGGTGGACTAATGGGAAGGTTAATGGGAGTATCACTGAGAGTGTTAACATCGAAGTGTTCCTAAATAACTGTTGTGAGGGCTTTATAATTCTTAATATTGTGTCCAGGTGAATGATGATATAAACACACTTGTGTATCATCAAACCAAGATGGATTCATTCCAAGAGGAATATAAGGCTTAATGGGAGGAAGATTTATTATTGAAGATTGAAATAATTGATGTAAGAAAAAGCTTTGAGAGCTTGGAAGTGGACTCATACTTGTGCTAATAGGAGTGGACATCTTTTTTTGTTTTGATGTTGAAAAGGCAATTTTATGTTGTGTCTTGTTTAGTGATGGTGGATTTACATGTTTTGTTGTCACTTTATTAGTGTCAGATGTGAGAGGCCCACCATATGGCAAAGACAAGAGTGGAGGTAGCTTAACCTTTTGTTTGGCTTGGTTAGATGATATTCTAACTAAAGTAGAAGGGTGTGGCCCCAAAATGGATGTTAAAGTTGAGGGTTGAAGAAGGGATTAGTGAGATCTAGGAGGCTTAACATTATTCTATATTTTAGGGAAAGAAACTCCAACTTGTGGTTGAGGAGTTAAATCTAATTTCACATATGGATGAATTAGATTAGAAGTGGGGCATATACCTAAGGGCCTGATCTACTTTAATGTAACATATTCTTGTGAGGATGAGGGTTATAACATAGATGGCTGAACTTCAGGTGCTTTTGGTGAAGAAATTCTAGCTTTGTCAAAGACCTTGGGGTAAAGGGTAGTAAGGGGGTTTGTGGTAAAGGTTGGCATTCATTGTGTTGGATATAGAGTTTTAATCCAGTCTCAAAATGCTGCATGGTTAAGCTTTTTGGAGTCAAGAAATTTTAGACTTTTCACCAAACATGAGAAGGGTTTTGATGAAGTTGATGTAGGCCTTACAATTGTGTTTTTAGAAGGCTATGGTATTTTGGAAAGAGGGAAATTATTGGTCTCTACTACTTTGGGCTAAAGATGAGAAAGAACTGCAACGAGGTCCTCTTTGATAGAGATGGGAAAAGAGACTTGGTCTACCATGGGTGGAGGGGAGGTAGGTGAAGTAAGTTCCTCAAGAGGGTAAAGCATAGGTATTATGGCTCCCTCAACATGTGGGTGAGGCATGGGTAAAGTATGATCCTCCATAGGTAAAAGAAGGGGTAAGAATGGTGCAATTGGAGTAGGCACAATAGGTCTCTCATCTATTATGGGAGTAGATGATATGGACTCTTTTAGGTGAAAAGGTGAAGTGGGTGGGGTACCATTATATATAGGTGGAGGAGAATTAGGGGAAAAAGGTTCCTTAAGAAGGTATAATGCAATAATGATGTTCTCTTCAACATGTGGTTGAGGAATAGGTAGGGTGTGGTCTTCAAATGGTAAGAGGATAGGTAATATTGGTGTAAATAGAATTGGCATTATAGGCTCTTTAGGTGGTAAAAGGAGTGGTAAAGGAGGCTCTTCTACTTGAGGAGGAAGAATGGGAAAAATAGATGCCACTGAATATGGGGGAGGAGTCGATGAAATAGATGTCTCTTATTAAGGGGCAGGTTAAATTGAAGATAAAGGAAAGACCATATTAACCATATGGAGATTATGATCACCTGAGTTAGTTGTAGATTAGACAATATTTTTATTTGGTGAATGGTTAGGAAAAGGGTGTTTTGAACACATCCATACTTTGATTAGGATGTGTGTTAAGATTATCCAGGATGAGATCACCTCTATCAAGCATATCTTGAACAATGTTCTTGAGTGTCTTACAATTATTAGAGTTGTGGCCTTTAACTTGATGGTAACCACAAAATTCATCTTCTTGGTACCAAGTTGGGATAGGATGGGAAGAGTCAAATTGTATAGGAAGTTTAATATGAGGAAGGGTTATGAGACCTTGTTGTAATAGTTTCTCCAAGATGGATGTATATGATTCCCTAATGGGTGTATTATCTTTATTCATACCATTGTTGGAATTGCTTGGTTGGATTTTGAGAAGTTAAGGAATTGGATTGGTTTGTGGTTATGGAAGATGCTGACTTAATGACCACCACTTTGGCAAAGCCTTTAGCCTTTTGGTTAGAGGGAGAAGTTCTAGAGGAGGAGGAGTCATTTCACTTGGTATTGGGATTCTTACTACACAACTTGACTTTGCCTTTATCTATAACATGAACCTCTAGTTTCTGTGCCATTGTAAACGCCTCATCAAATGTGCAAAAAGTTTTTACCTAGAGTGTGGATGAGATGTGCTTAGCACATGCCCTTGAGAAGAGCTCAATAAGCTCAGGTTGGGGTAAGGAGAAGGAGAGTTGATTGATCAATCTTCTCTAATGAACGATAAAATCTATAATAGATTCATCATCAAATTATCTGAAGAATAAATGTCTATTATAGAAACCTTCTAAGAAATGTTAATAAAGAAATGGTTTAAGAATATTTGTGCAAGTTGGGTAAATGAGAAAAGGGAGTACTGAGGTATAAATCTATACCAATCTATGGTATCACCTGAAAGAGATAAAGGGAAAGTGAAAAGTAGTAATGCATCATCATGCCGTATTAAATAACAAGCATGTCTAAATGCTCACAAGTGCTATTGTGGGTCCTCTTTAATCTAGAAATGAGTAAATTTAGGGAGTTCCCATTGGCTTGGATAAGGGTGAATAGGCATAGAAGGATGGATTGGTTCATTGCATATCTGATCATAAGATAATACATTCTTTAAACCAAAAATGGATGTCTCTAGATTAGAAATCTTGTCTATTAACATCTTAATGAGGTTTGGAGGGGGATTAGTTTTGAGGATACCTCCTAAGTTATAGGGAAGTTGATAGGAATTAGAGTGAGTGTATGACATGGATTGATAAGGTTGTGTCAGGAAAACATAAGGATAATGAGTCATAGGCTAAGGTGTAGAAAGAAAAGGGACTTGTACCATTAGGTTAGAGACTATGCCTTGGTTGGTTGTTGTGACTGCAAGTTGAATTATTGGCATGGTTAGACTGGATGAAGGGTGAGTTGTAACATAGGTAATTATAGGCATGAGGGTGGATGGAATAGGTACTACTAAATTTTAGAATGGGGTGTGACTTGGCTGAACTAGTTATGGTTATGAAAGTAGGGAAGTTACACCAGGGTTTAGGTGGGATTGGCCAGTTGGAGATGCCACATTTTGAACATTGTTTATAGTTGGGTTACTCATCAAAGTGGTGGTTTGGGTAAGCATGGGGAAAATAGTGGAGGAAAATCAAACTAAGTTTGTCTCCATTAAAGAGGTTGGCATACCATAGATTGGGTCACTCGAAGAATTATGAGTTTGGTTCATAGTAAGGTAATGCTGAAGGGCTGCCATATTGTGATCAAGATATTTAGCAAAATCTTGATCTCTCTTAGGCACAATGAGAATTTAGTATGGCTAGGAGTATGATCTATATTTGAAGTATGCTCTGTGATAGAATCATAAGTGAGAGGGGAAGGTGAAAGTGGTTACCAGCTTACGTAATCGGTAAGAATTTTAGCTTGAGCTTGTGTCAATACCATGCAAGAGGAGGTTTAAATAGTCTTGCTACCCTGTATTTGAAATAAAATAAAGAAAAACCAAGTTTGAGTTTAGGTAAATAGGTTATTTAAGCTTGATATTTTGAGTAAATGAAATTACACAGTCACCGATGTCGATAGGGAAATGATCAATATTAGTAAGAACAGTTTGCTAATGTCAATAGAATAACCAATGTTAATAGGTAAAGTTTGTTGATACCGATAGGGTTAACTGATGTCGATCACTATGAAATCTAAGGAAATAGAAAATCTAATATTATAAGAAATTAGAGGTTGAAACTAGTTAAAATAGTGGATGTAAAAGGTCTGTGTACGAAGGAATAACACTGAAAAAACTTGAGATAATAAGTTATACAAACTAAGTTTTAGATTGATTTTGTGAATCAATAGAAAAGCATCCTTACTAACTCAAAAATACAAAAGGCAATTGAAAAGTAGAAAAAGAACACTCAAAGAGAAACTATTAAGTCCTAGAGATTAATTTTTTGTCTCATGTTGGCTTATGCCTTAATCAAATAGTGAGAAGAGAATTTTGTTATCAAAGGTACTAGAAAGCAATCTAGAGCTAGTTCTAGGTTAGTTTTGGTGCTCAAGAGGAAATCTATGTTAAACTAGGTATGTGGCTTGTTATAGGAGCTTGCTCTCTACACTTAATGAACCTAGAGCTGAGCCAAGCCATTTAGCCAAAATATACCTTCTGTCTAGAGATTATACTCCACCAGAGAATGGAGTGGGTTCTCCCCTTGGTTGTGAAATCCAAGTAGGATAGCCAGGTAGGGTAAGGTGATCCACCAGGTGATGAAATCCTGATGGGCCTTTTCTTAGGTGAGTTTAGATGTTTGTTTATGTGAATGTGATTTGGTTGTGTAACATAAGTGTACTATGATTTATTCAAAATGCTTGTAATTAACTAGGTGAGTTAATATGCAACAAGAAAACTATGAAATGCAGTAAGTTTTAAACCCAAATATGAAATGTTTAGATTCAAATGAAAATAGAGAGGAAATAGGAATAGAGTATGAATTTCACTATCCTAATGTGCATTCAAGAGGAAGTAAAGAAGGGATTTTCCCTTTTTTTGTGAAAGAAAATGCCAAAATAATTTTAGAGGCAAGGAGAAAAGAAAGAAAATTTTAGTTTAATGCCTTTTAAATAGAGAATAAGATATTGAAGTTTTCATTTTTAAGAGAAAAGAGAAGAAGGAAGTGAAAGAAATGAAAATTTCACTATTATGCACCTATATGAATGTTTAAAACAAGAAATGAACCCAAGGAAAACTTCAAGATCCCACCAGGCATGCCAGAAATGTTTCTTTAAATTTTGTTTATTTTAAGTCTAAAAAAAATAGAAAGAAGGATGGGGATAAGTGATTAGAATGAACCCAGATTTGGTTTGCATGCCATATCTAGATGTTGTGAGAACTCTTCTTTAGCTGGGGAGGACTATCTATAAGTAAGAAAACACTACCACAAGATGTTGTTAGTAGTTAAATGAGTGGGTTGCCAAGCTACACATTTGTTATAAGAAGTGTGAAACTTCCTTAGAGATGATAGTCCACTTTTGAGAGACAAAAGAATAATAAATAACTAAAAGAGAGGTAAAGAGAGAGAGTGAAAGAATGATAATATTACTGTTATTAACAACCTGTTTGTAGTAGAGAGTGGTAGGGTGTAGGTGATGTATTGTGTTTATGTTGTAGAAGTTGTATGGGTAGGTTTTAAAGAGGTTAGGGAATTCACAATCATTGATGTTAGTAGGGGAGTGACCAATATCAATTATACTACTAAGGTTGGTAGTGAGGTGACTGATGTCAGTTAGGATACCAAGGTCGGTAGGGGCAATAATTGTTTAGGAGCTTGCAGAAGGCTTTCCCAAGTTTGGGAAATGGTTTGGATCAAGTTAGGGTGGTTGGGAGAGTTATGAGAGGGAGATTATGGCTTGGTTAAGTCTGGTCAGAGGTTTGATATGTCAGTTTAAGGGGAAACAAGCAAGGAAGCTTTGTAACTCCCTCATGGGGGTACAATTAGAAGTGCGTAAAGTAATGCAAAGTAGATATAAAGAAGAATACTAGAATAAATGTTTAAATGACCTATAGTATTAATGATGTACTTAGCTATGGTGGTCACTAAATGTTAAGTGTCAGGTTGATGGATCCTATCAGGGAGTCCAAACCTAAATGCCTAAATAGAGAGAACAAGTGAGTGTTGTTGGTCCTCAAGAGCTTAGTTGTTGATTGTGATTGACTTACGTAAGGTGATTGAAAGCTAGGATGTCAAAAATAGAATGTCGAGAGCTTGAATGAGAGTAAGAATTAGTTTTCTTAATTCTATTGACCTAAAATTTAGGTTGAGGATTGACTTATATTATCAATGTCAATGATCCCAGTGATGTTGGCCATGGTTTGACCAACGTCAGTGGCCCTAGAATAGGTACACCCTACTATTTTTGGCTTATTTTATGTTGTTGTTCATGCCAAGTGTGACACCTATTATAAAATGGTAAAAATAAGAGGTTACGAAGGAAGTAGTTGTTTAGGAATTTAGTTTGGAAGTGGTAATAAGTCTTAGGTAGTTAGCATGAGGGGACCAGGTCTTGAGGTGACTCATTAGATGAGAATTAGTCATAGGGTGAGGTGGCTAGGTAAGGTGGTAATAATATTTTTTAATTAACTTAGTTAAGTATTTTAAATTAATTAAATGTGTGGGGGGTAAAATTAAGGGTTAGGGAGATTAATTATTATTATTGAAATGGGCTTAAGGGGGGTTTTGACATAAGGATTTATGCATGTGTGTGTGATGTAATTTTGGTGTCTATAGAGTTCATGAGCATCAGAGAGGGTAGGAGCTCATGGGAGGCCTATTGAGATTGAGTTAGCACCATTACCTGTGGATGCACGAGATGTGGCTATAGATATTCCTAATGTAGATAATGTTGGATGCACATAGGCATATACCACATGGTGGATGGGGCATTGATGGGTTCTATTTTATCTTGTTGATGGATGGGATGCCTCTAAGTATAAGGATCCTAATCTGATCTAGATGATGGGAGGTAAGCATTGATTATATGTCAATTATGTACTAGTTTTAAATTGTTTTAGCTTGTTTATAAAATGTATATCTAATTTAGTTTTGTACTTTTATATGTAGGTGGAGTGGGAGGTGCTCAAGATGAAGCACCTACTAGGGGAAGAGGTGGAGATGATGGGTTTTAGGATACTATCATTGAGTCAACACTCCAAGAGCATACACAACATGTTATTGATGATGTGGTGGAGGGTTTCATAGAGTGTGTGATAGTTACAACTAGTGTTTATGCTCATTTGTTTGATAGGGATGCTATAACTACAGTTGCATATGTTAGAGTAATGAGAAAGATAAATGAGATGAGGGCTGATCTAAATAGGCATAAGATGCCTCCACCTGATTGTAGATTGATGAGTATGCAAATTATGGATGAGCACATAGATCTTTAGAGGCAGTATGAAAATTTATGTAAGGAGCATAGATGGTTACTAGAGTGAGAGAGTTGACATAAGAGGCATTTGGGAGCTTGAGGAGGTGCGGGGTCATCGAGTGCTAGGTTGGACTATGAGACTAGTAATAGAGGAGAAAGTGAGACTAAGAGTGAGGGCATGACATCCATTCATGATTGATTGTATCTTGATATGATGTATATGTTTTGAAAACACACACACACACACACACACACACACACACACACACACACACACACACACACACACACACACACACACACACACACACACACACACACACACACACACACACACACACACACACATTGCTTGGATTTTGAATCATGCATACTATGTTATGGGATTTGAAATATATTGTTATATTCATTACATATGGTTGTTTTAGAAGTAGTTGATTTTGTATTGATTTTGAGGTTGCATATGTTTGGTAAAATGGTATTTGGGATATGTGATTTGATTGTTTTGATAAGTGTGATGCTAGGTTTGTATTTCAATTTGTATGTAAGTAAATAATTTTATTTGGTTTGTATTATGTGAGTAAAAAAATTGTTGGTTTTGTAATTGGGAAATTGTTGGGATAACTTGAGCTAGTTTGAGGTTGGTAAATTATTTAGATGGGTTGAGTTGGTTTAATGTTGGTAAAATAGGATTTGGTTAGATTTGAATTTTTGATAAGCTAGTTTTGGCTATGGATAGTTATTGAGAATTAGGAATGTTAGTTGTTAGTATGTGGAGATGTAAGATACTATGCTAGGCATATTACTTCCCCGAGAGTGGCTCAATAATACAAATGCTAGCTAAACCTTTGGCTCCATCATTGCCCTAATAATTGAAACTATGAACAGATGTTGGTATGAATGTGCATCATATCACTCTATACCGTATCACTATTTAAATCCTGATGGTCAACTGAACAAGTGCCCATACTGCTCATGTTGTGTAGGAATATGCTCTATATTGATACTATCTACTATGTACTATTTATATCTAGATGTGGAGATTTTGTAAAATGTAACTTTATTGGATGTGCCATGAGAACTATGTGCTATGTAGAAGGCTCATCTATCCATAATCATATACCTTGTGGCCTCTACTGTGATGTGTATGACTAAGACATAGATCAAGCTAGAGCTAAAACCTATGATGAGGGCTCATTTAATCTCAATCATAGTGGATTTTTATGTGCAATAGGACCCAAAAAATCTAGCCAAAGTGAATATTTATTGTGAGCAGTACACTATCATGTGGGTTCATTTAATCTTAACCGTAATGGATTACTACATGAGATAAAACCCACAAAATTTGGCCATAGTGAATATTTATCATGAATAGTACTTTGTTGTGGTGCTTGTGACTCTGTTAGATATGTATATGGAACTACACTATGCACTCTTTAGACTATAGTGCTATATGTAGGCTTATCTCACTGTATGAGTTTCCAAACCTTTGAAATAGGTGGAATAGATCTTTTGTGAGGCTCTATCTTAGAACCTATATTACTTTCACAATGAGTGACCGATGATTCCTATAAAGGAATGTCTTGAGATGACTCAATTATGGATGAATGAGGTCTATGGTTCCATGATGGAAGAGATCTCAGTGCCCCTTATGTGAATGTTATGATGCCATTATCAACACATCTATTAATGCAATCTCTGAGTCCATAATAATCATTATCTCTATGTACATGGATATGATGATAGTTATAAAAGGGATGATGAGGCTATTTCTATAAGAGATGTGGATCTCATCGATGAGTAGAAGGCAATGTGATTAATATCCTATCTAATAGTGCTAATAATGTGACACATGGGCTATCCCACTTTGAATCAAATTGTAGTGGTGCCTTGTTGCTATTCTCTATAGTGCATAATGTAGGTTGTGCTCTAGAAATTAGCTCTTTTTTTTTAACTAGTTGCTTTTCTAGTCGTGGTCTCTTATCTTGTTTAGGACATGGTGGATATTAGATGTTAGGAGATGTAGATACTGCTGTGAAATCTAGAGCAATCTGATCAACTGAATCTACCTCAATTAATCTCAATTTCTTTTCCAAAGCTAGAACTGTATAGCATAAGTGCTTGAAAGAAGACTCTGTTTGATATAGTAGAAGTTCGAGTAGAGGTTGGTGAAGCCCCTTAATAAAGATATGTTGAATCTCTAAATCTACTAGTTTGTATATCAATCTTAACATGTGATTCTTGAATCATAAGATATAACCACCAATTGGATCTAAAGTATTCTAATGTAAAGTTGCAAGTTTCTCATATGTGACATGAGGGCCCATATTTGCTATGTAATGTCTAAGAAATGCCTCCTCTAAGTCATCGTATGTGTACAAGGAGATAATGGGGAGTATATGAAAGAACCAATTCTATGATTCCCCCACTAATGTCTACTAGAATAATTTTAGTAGAATCAAAGGACTTGTATGAGATGGCAAAGCCTTTCAAAAGGCCTGAAGATATACAAATGGATCTCCACTTCCATCAAAATGAGATAATGATGGTATCTAGAAATGCTTAGGAAATGAAGCTTTTATGAATGTATTTTGAAGTGGGTTATCATGTAGATCATTGGCATCTATCCAAGACTTATAATCCTTATTTTCCAAGGTAAGGATATGTACTTGGTGTTGTAATTCACTAATTGCATGCATCAAAGAGATAATCTCCTAGGATGGTAAATTATTAGCTTGAAGTGGTTTATTTAATCATTGAATTTGATTATTAATTTTAACCATGGAAATGATACATTTAGCAATTGGATCATAAAGAGCGGGTGTGCTCACTTGAACCTTGGGAGTAATGGTAACTTGGACCTTACTGGAGGGATGTGGGCTACCATTATATTTAGGTGAAGAGTGAGAGATGGGTTCCACTGTAGTGAGTGGTGGATTGGTAGATTCATTGGTATCTTTATGTTTTGGTGTATCACATTATAATTGAGTATAAGATGTGATATTATCATGAACATGTGCATTATTTAAAATAGAATCATGCATAAAAGTAGAAACAACATTTGGAAGTGCATTATGTTTGAGAGGAGGAGTGAGAGAAAAGTTAGAAACATGAGATGCATATTCTTCTTCACTATGTGCATAATAATCATCATTGTTTCATGCATTGTCATCATTGGAATATTGTTTATAACCACTCTCATTTTCAAATTTATTTGCATGTTCACTATCATACTCAGTATCACTTTTAGTGTAACTATGGAGAGGTGTAAGAGAAGAATTTAATTCTTTTATAATATGAAATAAAGTATCATTTGAAATTGGAATATCATGTGCATCTATGTTATCCATGGATGGAGTACATGCATTATTTTCATGAGAAGTAAGAGAAAGAGATTTATCATTTAGATCTTATTTTGTCAAAATAGAGTTAAGAACATGAGATGTATCATTTGAACTATGCATTAGTAATTTGATTCTATTTCATTTATATTATTGTAATTTGAACATAGAAGTAGAAAAAGAGAGATAGATTAGGTTCACATAGAATCAAACTATCACCAACTAGAGGTTCACTTGGAAGTGCACGAATAATTTGTTCATTTGGTGCATTGTGCATAGGAGAATGAGGTGAAAAGTACCTTTCTCATTTATCAAAATTATTTTCTAAAGAAGGAATAAAAGAGATAGGTTTGAGAGAAGAAGATGCATCTACTTGTACTTCACTATCACTATCATGTATATCATCATATTCCTCATTACAAGAATAATAATTATCCTCATTATAAATAAAATCATTTTGCACATTTTTGGCTAATGTGTGATTTTGCAAATTTGTCCATTCATTGTCATAAGAAATTGATCTATTGGATGAGAGGAAAGAAGTGCTTTAGTGGTCATTTTATTTATTTCACCAATGATAATATTGAAAAGTACTATTAAGCAAATAAATGCAAAAATAACTATTAACATAGAGATTTTGAAAATATTCCTGACACTCTAAATAATTTGTAAAAAATTCAAAGTATTTTTCTAAAAATTATAAGGGAAGAAAATTTAGGGTTTGAGGACCTAGTTTAGAAATCTAGGGTTTTTAGCTAGGGTTCTAGAATTATTAAAAATTATGCTAATAATTAAAATTTTAAAAATAATTTTGAATAGAATAAATGCTCAAAAATCAATATAAAATTAGAGATTTGAAATTAAATGTCTGCAAAATAAAATTAATAATATTTAAAATTTGAAATTATTTTTGACAAAGTAAATAATTTTTAAAAAAATCCAAAATATTTTCCTAAAATTTGCAAGGAAGACTTGGGGTTTAAGGACCTAGTTTGAAAATCTAGGGATTTAAGCCAGGGTTTTAAATTTTTTGAAAATTATGCCAATAATTTAAATTTTAAAAATAATTTTGAATAGAATAAATGCATAGAAATTTATAAAAAAAATTAGAAATTAGAAATTAAATTTTTGCACAAAATATTAAGGAAAAACCCTAAGGGTACCTAGGGTTTTAGATTTATTTAAAGTATTTCAGGTTCACCAAATGTTTTATTATTTTTGGGAATCTAGTGTTTAGTTCCTAAATAATAAGGGTGTTAAGGTGTGGAGCCTAAAAGCTTCACATATGAGTGCATTACCAAAGTTGCAGGTTTACACAGTCACCGGCATCGGTTAGGAGCGATCGACGTCGGTCTGGTGCAGTTGAAGAGACGCCGGCATCGGCAGATGATCGGCTGACGTCGGTCACAGGCAAGCAGGTAGGAACCAACGTCAGTTACCTGTGCGTCCAAAATTCTATTTCTCAGGATAGAACCGAGTGTTTGCATGATGAGTTTAAGTCTTAGTCTTAAGTTCACGTTTCTACTATTAGTAAGATTGTTTTTAGAGCCCTTGTTCAAGAGGCTTAACTGTTGATTGTAAGTGCATGCTCAAGTCTCCTAATTCTATATGTAGAATTAGATATTCTTAGCTTAGTGTGATTATTGTAGTAGTTCATTGTATGTGAATGTTGAAGAACAATACAGAGTTGTATCAATCCAGGTTGTTGGAGTTGATTATACTTGAGAGAGAGAGCTCTTAAGGGATAGAGATCTAGAGAGAGATCTTGTGCATCTGAGAGAGGTGTGGAAGAAAGAAGTTTCTTTAATTGTATTTCTTTTGTAAAGAGTTTAATACAAGTTTTCAAGGTGGTTTTCTTGTATCTCTTGTTCTTTGCTATTATCTGATTCTAGTTACTTATCTATCTGATTTAATTCCACGGTTTATTACTTTCATAAGTGTAATCATATTGTTGGTTGATCCCCAACAAAGGGGTCAGGAGTAAGGGGAAAAATATAGTTTAATAGGGTAAATTATATATTTTTATCAATTGATTTACATGAGTAAGAGAAATAAACTTATCTAAAAATGGGTTAAAGTGGATGATTCAAGAGCTAGAAATTGAGATGTAGGACTGGGACACTATCTAGATTATGGATCTGGCCTTCTTTCTATAATTAGATGGGAGCACCAAAAATGGACAAGAGTGGTATTGGCACTGTATTCCACTTCTGTCACTATTGTCCAAGAGCTCCAAACTTTTTGGGTTTTATTCACCATGTCTGTGTGATGCTGTGTATGAAATTTTAGAGGTTAGAAGCCAACAAAGCTCACTATAGGTTCATTTCAATCTCAAAACCCTATACTTATCTACACACACACAAACATAAAATGCATCAAAAGTAAAAGGGGGAAAAACTAGGTTAAGGGAAGAATGATCACATGATCTAGAACCCCTACTATCTTGATCACTGTCTACATTAGCCCACAAGCTAGGGTCTTAGATCAAATGTAGTTCTCCCTTAGGAAACTTGCATAATCAACATACATGATAGATATAATAATGACTTTCACCTAGGCCCTTCTTTAATCAAGCATGTAAGTCTATGTGTGATGCAGAATGCTAAGCTATACTATTGACTAATTTTTATTATGTTTAATGTGCCAAAGTAATAAGTGCTAGCTATAAAATGCCTTGTGTAGTCCTTATATAGAAAATTTGTTATTTCAAATTTGAGAGCTTTATTGTATTTGGCCAACATAGGAAAACTTAGGGATGAAGATAAGAAAGGGGTTAGGACCTAAATAGAAAAAGAAATTGACTATTGGAGGTCAAAATGACCTTGGATAAGAGCATTGAAAATGGACACTAGTGGCACTAGTACTGTAGTCCAACCCTAATACTCTTGTCCTACAGTCTTAGGACCTAAGGGGATGGAAAGAGGATGGAAAACCTGAATTGGATGACATGGAATGACTTTTTGAAAGGCTTAGGATGATCAGGAATAGGCAAAAAGGTGACTCACACATAGAACTTGACCTTAAATGAATAAAATGAAAGACATGGCTAAATGTGAATAAAGCTCATATTCTCTAGTTGGAGTCTCCTATAAAAAGACTATGAAAATACATGATATGTGTGGTTTCTTGAAAAATTTAGGGTGTATACATGGATCATCAATATGAATAAGGATTTCATCATTAATAATGTCTTATTAAATAAATTTAATAGATGGTGAAGTAAAAACTAAATCCATAAAATGGAATCTTGTAAGGAATGGAGTTAATTTCTTCGAGAATAGTCCAATGGGATTTAGAAGAAGAACTAGTGAGAAGTTTAGAAGGTAAGGTAGATTTTGAATGAATGGAAGTGGTTGGGAGTTAAGAAGAAGGAGGTGGTTCCTCATGGGTTTTTGAAGATAAATTAGTGGTTATATTATCTTTGAGAAGTTATACTTCAAAATATGGTTTCTTAGGTTTTATGATAGGGTCTTTATGATCTGGCTTGCAATGATAGTTAAACTTAGCTGCATTAACATATTGAGAATTTTTGTAATATTGGTTATATTTGGCATCAATAAAATAAACATCCTTGGTATTTGTTTTATGATTATATGTGGAAAAATATTTTTGATTATTAGAAGAATTAGCTTTGGGAGCTTGTCATTTTTTATAAGTGGTGTTGTACTCTTGATGATGGATTTGGATCATGACTTCATGATTGAAGGAATCACCAAGCATGTAGGAGATAATAAATTTAGTAATCCCTAGACAAGTTTCATGAGAATTACCAATGTTAGTATGGAACCAATAAAATTGATTAGGGTCATACCATTTGGGAAGATTATTAGGATAAATAAAGGGTTTAGAGGGTGGTAAGAATTATTTCATTTGCTACATAGTTAGTGGTATGTGAGAGGCTGGGAGAACATCAATTTTGATAGATATTTATTTAGTTTGAGGAGTATTGATGGTGATGGCATTAGTAGAAGTTTGAAAATATTGTTTAAGGAATGTAGTATTAGGTTTGAGTTGCTTCATGAGGAAGTCTTGATATTTGGCTTGGTTAAGAGCTTCGTTAAGCATTTGAGAAGTGCTAATTTGAACCTTATATTGAAGTGAAGGATTTAAAGAAGTTATAAAGAGTTTAAATAAATTTTCATCATTCATGTTATGTCCAGTCTTATGGGCCAAATTTATCCATCATTTGATAAAATCATGAGCTGATTTGATGGGATATTGCTTAGCATTAATGAATGGCTAAGGTAATTTTTGGGAAGGTCATTATGTTGAAACTCTTTTACTAGAAGATTGAATAAATCCACAAGTTTCCAAATGGAATGTTGGGGAAGTTTGTTAGACCATTCTAAAACATCACCAGTGAAGGTTTTCACTAGAAGTTTAGTTATGGCAAAAGTATTAGTTTAGATCCACTCTTTATAGAGATTTCCATATACTTTGAGAAAGGATGCAAGGTCTTTAGTCCCATCATACTTGATAGTTTGAGATATATTACCAATATCAATGGACATGATGAAAGGAGATAAAAGCTCATTTTGGATGTTTTGAATCATTTTTTTGTTCATGATAGGTTGAGGAATAACATTTCCTGAGCATATCTAAGAGGTGGAGGAATAAAATTTGGATTGGCTTGAGGATTGAGAACCAGAGGTTGATTAGCCATATTAATCAAATGATGTTTTAACTACATCATTTGAGAGGTGTTAAAAGTTTTCATTATGTTCATTTTTTATATGACTTATGCAATAAGTTGGGTCATATCAATTGGTGAGTTGTTGTTTGTAGGAGAACTCCCTGAATTAGTATTAGGGGGAGGGTTGTTATAAGGTGGATTAGTAGTGGGATTTCTAGATATACTTGTGTCAATTGCTCCCTCATTATGTTGAAAAGATTGAAGATGAGAATTATCTTGATAGATATAAAAATGATCGGATCCACCTACTTCATCTTGGGATGTGATTTGAACCATGTTACAATCCATAGATAAAGGAGGGGAAGAGGTACTACAAGAGTGAGGATTCTCTTAGGAGGTAAATAAAGGGAGGAATGCATACCCCATATAGTATATAAATGGATTTAATTTATCCAAGAATATTTTAATAGGGGACTTCATGATGTTTGGAGGAAATGAATAGAATGCTAAGGAATGATAAATAGAGAACTAAGTAAAGGCAAAAATAAGAGTACAAAGTTGACTAGGTTGACTTAGTACTATTAGGCAGAAGGCAAATAGTATAGAGTTGACTAGGTCTATTAAGTACTATAAATAGGGAAAAATACAGTTTGATAAGGATACAAAGTTGACCAAGTTAACTTAATATTATAACTTGATTGGTAAAAATGACTACTAGGTTAACCAAGTTGACTTAGTACTGTAGACAGAGAAAAAGATAGTCTGTAAAAGACTATGTCAAATAGAATGATAGTGTACTAAAAATAAGGAAAGATTTTGTAATGTAATTTGAAGCAAGAAATGGAAGAAAACACATAAATAATTGGATTGATGAGAATTATCCAATTAAAACATAACACAAAAACCTTGTCTTTTAGTGAATTTTAGTTTATATTTTGAGAAAGGAAGAAGGGGAAACTAAATATGGATATGGTTGAAAACCTATTTAATTATGTGTACATTGAATCAAATGATTTTTAAGAACTCCTCTTTGGATAGGGAATATGACATAAAAATAAGACACCATTAAAGCAAATGGTTGGTTAGATAAATAGCTGAGTATATTGCCTAGTGCTAGCTAGATCCTAGAAGTAGGAGCTTCCTTAGGGGATATTAATCCACATGTTTTAAATATTTAAGTTTATAAATAGAATGATAATATACTTGTATCAATAATCAAAAGGTACTAAAATTGAACACAATAAATTATTGATAAAGGAATAGACTAGAAATGACTAATATAAAAATAAGCAAGTCAATATTAATGTTAAACAGATTGGGTCTATTTCAAAAAATCTAGTAGGGGTATGTGAATAGGTAGGGACATAAAAAATTTGGTTTGGTTGGGGGTAATAGGGTGAAAATAACTTGTTATTTTTTTCCATAGTGACCATCTATGGTTAATGTGACCTTTGATGGTTAAAGTGAGCATTGATGATCAAGGTGACCATCAACAGTTGGACATACCATCAATAGTTGAGGCAACTATCAGTAGTTATTATGTGTAGGCTTAGGATAATAAATAGATTGATTGACAAGATTATATAAGGTAATTCTAAGAGGTTGGCTTATGCTAAGATAATTGACAAATACAAAGAGTGTAATTGAATACTAGAAAATAAATACTTGTCTTGAAAAAGATTGATCAGATGAGTAGTTAAGGTGGTTAGCTCATTAATAGAGTCTAGCATGATTCTGGTAGAGTAATGGTACTTGGCTATCGACTAAGAGGTGGTGATAAGTTGGATATTTGTTATGATGGCTAGATCACTGGATTACTGGAATAACACTACAAAATAAAGATTTAGATGCAAAATATCTTGATAGTTGTGAATGCGGTTCTTTTTCACATCCTGCTTCTCTCTTCTTTATAGGTAAGGAAGGAGAGGTGCAACAAGACATTAACTAGGATTTCTAATTATAATTCATGCATGAAATGGATTACACATAGATTTAGATGAGCTAATTTTAGAAAAGTAAAGTGGATGTTTGCATGCTAGTGTTTAAGATGGTGAACCCTAACCATTAGTGATCAAGGTGACCATCGATGGTCACCTTAACTATCGATGGATAGGATTCAAAGGTAGGGTTGGTTAAAATGTGGGTTTTAGTTAGTAGGTTAACTGACTTAGGTTAGATGGGTTAGGTTGAGTTAAGGGTCAAGAAGGTCAAGGTGGGGCCCAAGGAGGTCCTAAGGTGGTCCAAAGGGATTTTAACATTTGAAATTATGTGTGTAGATTTTTATTGTCTACATTTTGCCCCTTTTTATTATATAGATTTGAATCAATAAGCTACAAAAAAATATATATTATTGGTCAAAGGTTTGGTTGACTTGAGTATGGGAAGAGGTGTTCCTCCTTAAATTGGGAGTCGATGAGGTAAAATAGAATCTAGTACAGGTTTGATAAGATGGATGAAGGTGATGATGAAGGTGGACATCATGAAGGTGGGTGATAGATTGGGCACTAAATCAAAAATAAGCACAAAGTGTGATAAAAAGTGTGATAGCCAAGATCGCACATTGACTAGGTTGTCCTAGTTGGTAAAAATAAAGGTTGGTACTAGAAATATAAGTGACAAGTGGATCGTATGACCACATTTAGGCATGGTGGCTAGGAACACTCATAAACAAAAGTCTCATAGAATATGTCTATCTTTCTATGGGTATCCAAAGAAGGAAGTGTTCCTAGTGAAAACACAAACTGGTCAAGTGTTGTGGGTATCTGAGGTAGGAAATTTTCTCAAGAAAACATAAGTGGGTTAGGTATGCATGAGGTGGCATAAGTTTAAAAGGTGGTCAACATGGTAATGTTGTCATTATAATCAAAGGACCATGAAAATTTCATCACAAAATACACACAAATTAGGATAAAAAAGACCAATGATGAGGTGATGAGGTAGATGGGGTGGGTGGAGAAGGTAGTCTCCATAGGTGGGTTCTTAGATTTGGGTCTAATTTCAAAAGAGGTACTCAAGGTAAGAGCAGAAAAGGGAGTATATTGATCATAGATGGTCATGGTGTTTAAGGGTGATCATCAATGATCATCTTGACCATTGATGATTAGGGTGAAAACCCTAAAAGTCCATGATAAAAAAAAAGTGAAACATTTTTTCTCATTTGAACAATTGGCTTTGGTTGACTTTAGAGCTTTGGGTTTTTGTCATTCTTGAGTGAGATTTGTTGAAAGTGAGTACTTGATAGTGGGTGAGTTTTTTGAGGTGGATGAGGTTGACCAAGAGTGACCTAGCCAAGATGTAGTATGGGCATGATCATGGTCAGGTAGGGGGTCCCAAGATTTCCTCAATAATGATCAAGAAATGAGGTAGGGCATCCTTAAATTAATAGGGTAGTTTTTTTTGTAATGGAAAATGCATTGTTAGTATTTTATTTATTGTTGGGGGGCAATATAAGGTTTTACTTGGTTATGTCTTAGGTAGGGTTTGGTTTGATTTTGGTAAAGTGGGTGGGTGATTCTCAAATTGGGGAGGGTAGGATAGTCAGGGGTAGGTTGGGGTAGAAATGCATATATTTTTTTTTGGAAATTTGTAGTTTTGTAGTAGTTTTAGGTAGGGTGGGGGTTTGGGTGTTCCATTCACAGAATACCAATAATGACCATCGATGGTCGACATCCATAAAGAAATGGATGTTTGATCATCGATAATCACCATGACCATTGGTAATCACCTAAGTTGGGTAACTATTTTTGGTTTTGTTTAAAGTGTTTAAGGTATAGTAGGTGTTATTTGGTGGGTATAGGATGACTCAAAGTTTAGGTGGTATATTTGGTAGGTCTAAATGTGAGGTTTGATATGTTGAAGATGAATAAATTGTCAAATGGGTAAGTTTAGGTAGGTTGAAGGTGCTTAAGTCATGGGAAAAATGGTATAGTTAACTAAGTGTGTGTGTGATTGATTATTTTATAGGCACAAGAGTAAATATAGATGCATGATAGAGTGTTATGTATCTTCATATAGGTTCACTAGGGGATGACCCTAGTAAATTGGGCATATATAGAGGAGGTGGGATTGGGAGTGATACAACACTACCAACACATGTCATGATGTGTCTATGATCATGGCCCTCATCAAGAGATGGGATCCATTGATGATCACTTTTCTCCTACTAAATAGTGAGATGACTATCTTGCTAGAGGACATGCAAAGTATTACACGATTACCCTTATGAGGTGATCCAATTTACCATATAGAGTGAGAGGAGTGAGATGATCTAATAGAGCTAATGTATAGAGATGATGGTTATCATGTTAGATGGTATGATAGGGGTTTTAGCTATACTACACTATATTGGATGTTGATAGATGAGAGAAGACTTATGACCATGATGATGATGGCCATGTCATACTTTACACTTCTTGACTCAAGTAGTGGGAGGTTCCCATACTTGCTACTGGGGGTCTTAGTTGAGATGTTACTAGGGAAGATAATGTTTGGATAGGTACCTAAGATTTTGGTATAGATATATAGGAATTTTAGGGTTTTTGGGCCCATAAGATGTATAACATTAATGTTGGTCTAGTTTTATAATACTGGGCCTACAAGCACATCCAGGTGCTGAGGCTATTGGGGTTACCATGGGTGGGTTATGCTCAGATAGAATTATTGATTAGATTCATGTGGTGGAGAGGTGACTTTTTTGCACCAAGTGTAGGAGGAGGATCTCATGATGTTGATTGGTTCAAGGTTAAACTAGATACACTAGTTATTAGAGACATCCCTTAGAGACCATTTGTTGGGTTCCCAGAGTGGGTCGAATACAAGAGACAAACTTTCTCCTTATAGAGTTATAAGCATATTTTTGGTCAAAGGGATAGAGAGGTGGATTTCATCTTGTTTATTAAGGTGCAGAGGTAATTCAACCTTATTCAAGGTATCCCAAGCACATTTACCATGTATAGGCATGAAGACGTTGAGATCCTACTACCAGAGCCACATCTAATGTGGACATTGCTAGATCATGAGGAGTTACCAACTAGGCCATAGAAAGATGATACAAGATTCATAGATGGCTACATGACATGGTACCAGGATCTCTATGTAATTAAAAATTTTGGAGTTGATGGTGGTAGGAGGCTAATAGATGTGAATCTAGTGAGAGAGGAAGATATAGGGAATAGGTACAAGGGGTTATCCTAGATGGACCAGAGGGAGTGGTGCTAGCCATGACATAGGCATATGTCATAAAATTATAAGGTTAGGTAGATGCCTTACAAGGTTAGGTTGTGATACTCATTGGTGATAGGGACCAGATGAGAGCTTTACTAGCCTTGGTCATGTAAGAGAGAGACTCTTTGAGATAGAGAGGAGGAGTTATGGCATATATAGGACCACTTGACACCATCCCCATGGCATGGTACCTGGCTAAAATGGAAGAGTTACAGTACTAAAAGGATAAAGTTTTGAGATGGTGTCTTGATGAGCCCCACTAGGGTAAGTATAGAGTGATCTTGGTAGTGGTGTTAGTGTAATGACACCAAGTCAATGGGATACATATATAGGTGGATAGATAGGTATTTTAGGGGGATAGGAACTAGGACCTGGTGGTGCTCCAGGAGATAGCAGTGCTCCAAGAGATAGTGGTACCCCTAGGGTATAGACAAGACATGGTTTATGACATGCTATATATATTGCTTTATATCATTTTGATTTTGGCCTATGAGCCAATGTGGTGAGATGTACGTTTTGAGAGAGAGACATGTATATTTGTTGTATACATTATGATATTATTTGACTCAAAAGCTATATATATGATCTTTATTTATTATTTATGCTCATGGTCTATGGTTTGCTTTGATGTTAAAGCTTATGATGTGATGTTTATATTGATTATGCTTATGTTATAGATATAGATGCAGACTCACCTAGTTAGGCATGTGATGAGATGTGTCAAATTTTATTCATGGTTATGATTTTTGAGATGTATGTTGATGACATGCTAAATTTTAATGAGCATATGATTCATTGTTTAGATTTAGACATGTGGTGGAAAATGGTTGGTTGCTTTATTGTTCATGAATACTATGGTGTTATTATGCTTGTGATGGTTGTTATTATAGTTATGCATTTATTTATGACATAATTTGATATGATGTGATGATTATGAATTTTTTAATTCTAATTAGGGTAAAACACATGAAACAAGTTAATTAACAACACTAGATGTGAGACCAAAGGATATAATAAAGAGATAAAGGTATTTAGTGAATATATCAACTAGTTATGAGAGGATAAGAAGAGGGCATGATGCTTCTTCTTTGACAAGGACTAAAATAAAAACCAAAGTTGGATTGGCTTAAAGAACATAAGCCCTTTGAATGCTTTGCATTAGCATTTTTTTGTTGGTAAAAAAGGTGTTTTGATCACATAATGTCAAGTTAACTCAAAATCCATTACTTATAGGGTATAAGGGGAGATGGATGAAAATGGAACCTCTTGTGAGACTATCATGCCTCTTTTTTAGGTTTTTGAGAAGTTGGTATAAACAAGTCTAGGTCATAAAAAGTGTAGATTGATTGATGTATGAAGTCTACTTATGAAAGCTAATTGCACCTTTCAAAATTATTTTTCCTATGAGAGCCAATTGTGGCTTTCAAAGTTATTTTGATTTTGCTTTTAATTAATAATGGGTCTTTTGATTATTTTCTTAGGAGGGCTGGGAAAGTTGATCGATGTGGGAAGCTGAAAGGAAATTGTGTGTTTTGACAAAATCTTTACTCAACCATCCTTCAAGGGAGCGGTCTAAGCTTATATGATTTGTTTAATGTTCTTGATAGCTATCCTTTAAGGGAGAAATCCACCTTAATTTGAATAATTTTAAATATGTTTTAAATATTTATTCTTTAAGGGAGCAGTCTGTGAATGCTTAGGAATGACCCATGATTGCTATTGGATTGGATTTTGCTTTTTGATTATTTGATTTTTGCTTGACATAGACATGCTTATAAAGGATTAGAGGTTCAAATTATGAATGAAAAACTAAAATTACAATAATGTTGATTAGGTGTAAAGAGGTTTAGGTGACAATGATCATGGAGATCTATCCTTGTGAAAAGTGGTAGAAAGTACCATGAGAATTATACCATGGGTAGAGCAATGGTACTTATTCTTCAATACTAGGCTATGAATGTGATGGATAATCACATGATTCAATTTTAATCAATTTCCCTTAAAATATGTAGATGAATGTGGTTGAAATCAAGGGATGAACTTAAGTTAAAATAAAAGGTGAACTTGATCCTTCTTAACAAAAGAACGGATGTAGATGTGAAGCATCAAGGGGATTAGGTTATGGGTTTCCCTCAAGAGAGAATAATTGGTAAAATCTTAATCCATACTTGTGGGTTATGATATAGGGTCCAACCTAATTGAAATCAAACTTGACCTGCTTGCTTTTCTCCATATTGGTGACATGTTGATTTTCCTTTAGGATGAGGTATTTGATGTTGAATTCTCATAGTCTAAGGTGTTTTTTATAGGTACATTTAATGTGCTCTTGATAGATATTAAAATAGGTAAAGGCCACTAAGTGACACTCATCAAGTAGCTCAAGCTAGGCTAAACAATGTTGATGAAATCATCCCCAGTAATTAGATCTTGTAGAGATATGTGAAGAGATGGGATTTAGAATTCAAGAGGTAAGATAGACTCTACCCAAAATACAAGAGAAAATGGGGTAGCATCCATAGGGGTTAAAATTCTAGTATGATATGCCCATAAGGCAAAGGGGATATGCAAATGCTAATTTTGACTAGATGTTTTGACCATATTAATGAGCATTTTGTTAAGAGTTTTGTTAGAAGCCTCAACCTGTCCATTCAATTGAGGGTGTTAGGGCAAGGAAAGACTTAACTTAATATTGAATGCACCACAAAGACTATGGACTTATTTGTTCTTAAAATATTTTCCATTATCAATGATAATTTTGTGTGGAACACCAAAGCGGTAGATGATGTGATGGTTGATAAGGTCAACAATCTTCTCAAATTTGGTCAAGATTAGAGGAATAGAATCTACCCATTTTGTAAAATATTTGGTCACAATGATGATATAATGGTGTCACTATGAAGAATGGGGGTTTATTTCACCAATAAAGTCTAGACCCCATTATGAGAAGGGCCATAAATCATAGATACACAAAGACTATGGCTAGGTGCGTGATGGAAATTTGTATGTTATTGGAACTTAACACACTTTTTTATATAATCATAATAGTATTAGTTAGGGTAGGTTAATAATAGCCAATGTGAGGATGTATTTAGCTACAACAAGGCCACTAAAGTGTCCCCCATAGATACCATCATGCATATCCTTGATATCACGAGAGGTTTCATGACTACATAGGCAACAAAAGAGGAGGCCATAAAAGCTACACTTGTAAATAATTCCCCTCATAATGATATAATGTTAGGTTATCTAGATAAATGATCTTTGAGCATTCCTAGAAATCTTAGAAGGAATGATGGCAAAGTTGAGATAGTTGAAGGTCTACTGATACCAAAGGTTAGGTTGGGTCCTTTCCACATTGAAGATGGTGGGAGAATCTAGTTTGATATTTGAATATTGGGTATGGTTGTGGATAATGAAAAATAGTTTAGAGTTAGAGGGTGCAAATGGGATTTGAGAGGCAAGAGAAGCCATGGTATCAACAAACTTATTGGTAGATCAGAGGGTTAACTAGATGTGGTAATGTTAAAATGATGCTAATAATTCATCAACTAGTTATTTGTACTATTGCAAAACATAATTCTTACACTGTTAAAAGTCATTGATTTGATTGACCACAAGTTGGGAGTCACCAAAGATGTTGATTATTTTGACTCCTAAGGCTAAAGTAGTTTGAAGGCTATGACTAGGGATTCATTCTTAGCCATATTATTGGTACATTAAAAGTTAAGCTTGAAGGATAAAGGAAGGGGCTCACTGTCAAAGGGAATAAGGATTATACCAGATCCCCCACCATTTTGACATTTTTATCCATCAAAGAACATGGTGACTTGATAGGTGAATTCTACTTGAGAGAGGGTCATGATGGACTCATTGAGGAACTCAAGAGGAGGAGGTTGGTTGTTTGTTAATGGTGCTTTGACTAATTTATCAATAATGAATTTCCCCTTAATTGAATTTTGATAATGTAGAGTAAAAAATACTCTACGTTTCATTTTGATTTCTAGTCGTGCAATCTAATTTTTGTCCCTGAATACTTTGGTTCAAGACAATGAAGTTTTGACTCAAAGCACGGGCTCGATTTTATTTTTGCCTCAATTTTGTCTAAGTGTCAAAAGCAAGCGAAAGCTACCAAGTGTCATCAGCCGAGACACTTTCCATAATTTAAATAGGTAATGCGAAACACGCCATGTGTCCCATAACAACTCAACAGAGTGCAACAAGTGTCAACATCTACATCAATAATTGTAGAGTAAAAAATACTCTATGTTTCATTTTGATTTCTAGTTGTGTAATCCAATTTTTGTCCCTGAATACTTTGGTTTAAGATGATGAAGTTTTGACTCAGAGCATGGGCTCAATTTTCTTTTTGCCTCAATTTTGTCTAAGTGTCAAAATCAAGTGGAAGCTACCAAGTGTCATCAATTGAGACACTTTCCATAATTTCAATAGGTAATGCAGAATGCACCATGTGTCCCATAGCAACTCAGTGGAGTGAAACAAGTGTCGACATCCATGTCTCGTGTTTCATATACTTTCAAAGGTTTCTTTCCAACAAGCTTTCTTAGGATCAGGTGAAGGGTGCCAGGTGGCAATTGCAGAAGGTCTCAATTTGCTTTTCTAAAAGCAATAGAAGATGCCACGTATCCCTAGCTGAAGAGAGTGGAAGCCACCATGTGTAAACCTCTGAATTATCTTCATTTTGTTTCACTAATATAGTAAAGACTGTGCTGGGTCCCAGGTTTTTGTTCTGAGGCAATCAAAAGCTGCCAAGTGTCACCATCCATGTAAATATGAAATGAAGCCTAATTATTTATATAATATAAATAGAGTGATGCAGAGACTAGCATGTGTCACCTTCCATAGGTTTCTCAAAAGGTAGCTAAAATTATCAAAGATTGCCACATATCCCTAGTTAAGTAAAGTAGAGATTGCCACGTGTCATTTGTTGAGGCAAGCGGAAAGCACCACCTGTCCCTATGCCCTTTTTGAAGTTGCTCAAGTGAGAAGTGTTTTGGGTCCCATTTTATATAGAATTTTTTTAAGTTTGAGGAAGTGGATGGTGATGGATGTCAAAGGTGGAGCACTCCTGAGCAAAGACACAAAAAGAGTATAAGTTACGTGGAAAGTGTCGTGTGTCTTCGATAAGTGCTACGGAACATGCCAAGTGTCATCTTCTGGTGCACCCTAAATAAAAAGAAGGTTTTCAAGAGGAAAAAGGGAATCAACTAAGTGTCCTCTTCCATTTGAAAGTAGGAAGAGTCCTGAGTATCTACTTCAGCCAATGAAATTGTAGGAAGATAAAACATTTCAAATCCAGGAAATATATTGTGTTAGACACTTCCAATTCAGTTAGAGTTCAATTGGGCCATTAGATTGGGAACATGCAGACAATATAGAAGGAATCCAATGCTATAAATAGGGGTGTAGAGATCACCTAAAATCAATCATCAAAATCCAGAGAGAATTTTTTGAGAGAAATTATTATCAAGAGTTTTTAGACTTTTAGAGTTGTGATCAGGAATATCATTTGCCTTTGTTCTATTTTCTTGAGTTAGAAAGTTTATGTAACTATGCCTTTTATGTGACTAGAGAATTAATAAGAAGATTGAGTCCTGTGCCTTTGTTGATATTTTCTGTGTCACTACAAAAATAGTCAAAGCTGTGAGCCTCTATTTCTATTATTTTCATCTTTTACATTGATCATGCCTTATTTGCTCTTAAATGTAATTGAATCTTACATATAGTTTCACTATGCTCAGAATTAAGGGTCGAATTACATTTAGGTGCATCACCATATTTAGATTTTCTTTCTTTGCATGCTTGTTTCTGTTAAAATTCCTATCCCTTTTCCCAGTATATGCTCGATATAAAGAAGAGACCAGCTTCTTAAAAATATGGAGGTTGTTTCAAGTTGCAAGTCCCACATTCTTGAAACTTCCCATTGTTGGTGTTAGAAACAAAGTGCAATTTTAACCATCAACAATTTTTGGCATGCCCGATGGGACAATCTCTTGAAGTTTCTTTCAGGACCGTATGAACCAGAGAGCTACAAGGAGTCAGAGCTGCAAACCAATAACTAGATCTTAATCAACTATTAATCCAGGTATTCTTTTACCACTATTAGTAACCAGTCCTAGAAGAAGAGTCAATCAATTTAATACCTAGAGTAAACATGGGAGCCCCTATAGCCCCAAGAAATTATGCAATTTGGAACACTGGCAGTCCTTTGATTTTCCCAATACCACCAGCCACTTGGGACCCTATCCTAGTGAATTCCCTAAAATATCTTCCCAAATTTAGTGGGAAAGACTTCAAAACACTTGAAGAACATCTGTAGGATGTATCAGATGTCTGTGTTATACATGTTATCACACAACAAAATGTGGCCATAAGATTATTAGCAGCTTCTTTTAAAGGGAAGGCTCTAGAATGGTACCGATCCTTGACTCCAAATACAATATCTACATGGGATCAGCTTGGAGATCTTTTCTTTGAAAGATTTGAAGAAAAAGGTGATAAGTCTTCTCTATTGCAACAATTGATTACTATTCAAAGAGCACCACAAGAAGCAATGACTGACTTCAATTCTAGATTTCAAAAGACTTGGAAAAGAATCCCTGCTATAGCTAGACCATTACTAGGTATGGCTATAGTTTTTTATCTTAAAGATTTAAATTCAGATATATATGTTATGATTCAGTCACTTGGAGGTCAGACTCTGCCAGAGGCTTATGACTATGCAGTCAGAGCTGAAAATAATTTGATAGATGCTAGAAAGTTGTCTCCAAGGCCTCCCATGCCCATGTTTCCAGAGATTACCTTGCCATTACCTTAAGAATCCCCTAAATCCATAGCCCCACCTATGTCTATGTACACATATCCTCAACCACCTACTAAATAAATTGTCCCTGCCCAGTCATCTGAGCTGGATGATATCAAGAATATCTTGAGGACATTTTCTAATGAGTTGATTAATATAAAGAGACAACAAAATCCTTACCCTAAAATCCAATATCAAGGCTATTAAGGAAATAGATTTCCACCATAGCCAAACCAATATCAGGGTCCTCAAAGGCAAAATAACCCTCAACCAGCAAACCAATTAGTTGCAGTCCCTACACCCTCACAGATAGTTCCCCCCAATTCAAATAGAGAGATTATTCCAGGGCAAAATAATTATGTAGATGGAACTAATGCCTGATGTTTCCCTTGCAATAATGCTCATACACCTATAGATTGTCCCATGGGTAATCTAAAACAAAAGGTAGTAGATCAAAGAAGGATGGATGGAAAGTTTGTAAATTCTAGTGACAATCAAGCCTACCAATCTTTTGGTATGTAAAATTTAGTCCTAATGGCTCAGATGCAAGGGATGTCTTTGAAACAAGAATAAGAAATAGATCCTAAACATGCTTTGTTTTCATGGGTTGAAGATGAAGAATCAGTATTCTTGAATGAAGCTTCTACTTCTAAGAAACCAGTGGTGCAATCATACTACTATACTAGATCAAAGAGAAGAATGCTGGAAAAGCCTGAAGTTGCAAATAGTCAAGTCATGGAGAATCCTCCATTTCAAGGTCAATGAAACACAACTGTCAGACAAGAAGTGTCTCAGCCATAAAACCAAGTGATTCCTACACAAATTCAAGAAAAAGCAAAATATCCTTATTTTCAAAGAACTCAGACTCTAGGACCAATAAATGTGGTGGATCAATTGAAGAAGATTCTAGCACAAATATCAATATGGGATATATTGGCTATTCTTGAACAAAAGACACTACTACAAGAAGCTCTATAAGGCCAAGTAGTGCCCAAATGTATTGTTATCAAAGAGGGACCTACTAAAAAAGAAAAGCTCAAAGACACAGTTCATCTACAGACAACAGCCCTAGTGAACAATGCACCAGAGGTAAGCAAATCCAAACCGGATGCCTTCTATTTAACTTTTATAGTTGGTAATAAATTGCTGCATAATGTAATGATAGATTCAGGGGCTAGTACTATAGTAATACCTAAGCAGATAGCTGATGCTTTAAAAATATAGTATGAACCACTCACTAAAGGAGTCATACAGCTAGATGGAAAAGCAGTACAAATAGTAGGGAGAATTAAACAACTCCCATTACAATTATATACTTGTCCCAATATAATTGTAAATCAAGATGTAGTAGTCATAGATATACCCCCTATTTTTGGCCTATGATTATCAAGAGACTTTAAAATCAAGATAGGAGGATATATGTCCCTTGATTGGTCTCACCTCATTCTAAGAACTAAATATGGTTCAAAGATGAAGATATTATCTGAGACACTATATAAGGATCACATCACCAATGAACCAACTAAAAAATTAGAGGCAACCCATGCTATGTTGAATAAAGAAGAAAGGGTTTTTGTTGAGGAGTTAGGTGAATGGACTGAATATAATCAAGAAGAGGAAAATGATCATTTATTAGCTATGATGCAAAGTCACCCATATGGAAATTATGAATCTATTGGTCTGGGCACTTATGTTATATTTGATGAAGATCATGAAATCCCTAATGTTTTGAGGGAAGAAATACCAAAATATACCCCTTCTATCAATCCTTGGGTCTCTTAACATGAATTCCATATTCTGAGTGGGAAGTCACAAGCTTATGCGTTAATCTCTAATGAAGAAGAGATAATTTTTGACTTTATTCTTACTTTACAAGATGATGTGGAGGAGCATGGACATTTCCTTGATCATGATTTGAATGACTTGTTTGAAGTCATTGGGTCAGGTTATATTATTCTTCAAGGAGGCTATGAGATGGTTGCAGATGAACAAGACAACATTGAAACTCAAATAAATATGCAAAATTACTACAAACTTTCAAAATTATCCTCTCAAGAGGTTGGTAATTTTGAAGTCATTAAAGAGGATGATCATGCAATAGAACATGAGTTTGAGGCAGAAGGAGATAAGCCAATAAATGATATATGTCAAAGGGCTTCTATTGATGAGTAAATAGCCATTGATTTCTTGATAAGACATGCCAGTATCAAGAACTGACATTCGACAAGCTTTCAAGAACAAGAAGAGTATATATATGTTGGAAGTATGTTTGAATCAGACTCACTTGAATGCAGGCCAATTAATGTGGCATACAAAGAGAGTAAGTCACTAGAGCTACATCTAATTCGACCACTTGTCTAGCAACATAAGTCGTCTTGTCATGAAGGAGACTTTAGAAATTCTTCTTTTGATCCAGGAGGGAGACAAAGATACTTGGATAATGTATTATAGTTAGATAGTTTCCCCTTTCTGTGTTGTTTTGTTTTCCCATTTTATTTTCCCACTTTTTTTGAAATAAGTGTTCCTTGAACACGTAGTCACAGCTCAGAGCCTTTTTTCAAAATTTTCAAAATTCTCAACACTTCAAATATCTCCCAAATCTTAAGTTCCCCTAAGTACCTTACACAGCCACTTGCACAATGTGTCTATCTCGCTATCCCACAAAGATTGAGTAAGATTTGCTAATGGTTATATGAGTTTAATGCCTTTTTGAGACTTGATGGGTCAATAAATACCCCATAACAAGAGTTAAAGCTTACAAATTCTCAAACATTCCTGTGCCTATGAGAACATTCCTGCTACTTGCATTTTTAGCTCATAGCAAACTTGCTTAAAGTGAAAGAACCTTTTTTGTTGTAAAAGATTCATACCTATTACTAAAACCCACTATTTTCAAGAATAGATACAGATATGGAGGGAACATAGTCTTCGTAACAAGGAGCTAGGATTTACAAATCCATTGACAAGTTTCTTATAAGTAAATCATATGCTTCAGCCCCTGCTCAGCCATTAAAGACCTACCCAAGGACCAGAGTCCCTAAATTTGGTCAAGCAAGTGACCCAACAAAGGTAAAAGACTATGCAGATGGAGTCATGGACCCAATTCTTCAAAGAACTAGTAGCAAGACTCTCAGAGAAGGGGCACATCAATGGTGTCTTCAGAGGGCCAAAGTGGGACAATATGAGACATTTGTAATGAGGATATGGACTTCACAACTGGCACAACTCATTTTCCCAAGTGTGCATGCATGCCCTGACTTGGTTGAAATATGCACTGACTTGTTCCATGCACCCTCAAACACCATTCAATAGGGTCCATTCATGATGCACATCACATCAAAGGCTATCAGAGAGATGCTAGCCCTGTATCATGATAAGATAGCCACATTCCCCACCATTTCTAAAATTCAAAAAATGTGGGCAAACATCATTAGTCAATTGAGGTTTTTAAGATCATAACTATAATTAGGTGATGATGATACTACTGTGCCGACACTGCCTGCAGTAAGAGCCCAATTTGCACAAGCTAGACAAGATGCACTATCTATGATGGCTTTCATTTTTGGAATGAAAGATGATATGGCCATCTATGGATAATAAATGGCTATCCTCTTCAGGTTGAAAACCGTTGACAAGACTCAGGAGTATCAGCTTGATGTTTTTGAACAAATTACATACTCAATGGTGGAAAAACTTGCCCAGTTCAAATTAAAAGGGATTTTCAGGTACTCTTCTTATTTGTTTCACCTTATGTTGTATCATAACTATGGCATTTTTTACCAACATATGCATCTCAATATGTATGACCCAAGTTTTGGTCTACAAAGAACCACTCCTGTGTCTACATGGACACATATTTTGTCAAAAACTAGTGATCCATATGAATTTTGGGAACTGTTTGTTACCCCTACCTTGTGTCACTTAAGCCCAGAACCAGTTATAAACATACTATTTCCAAGTGTTTCAAACCTTATGACCAATTTCCCAATCCCTTGTGATTTCTTTTTTGGATCTCACCATACAATTATTAGAGTCCATGGTTTTTGTGGGGAACTGGTGTTGCTACCTAAATTTTGACTCTTAGGTTAGCATTCTTAGAGGTTATCAGGTAGGTGTCTATAGTAGATAATAAATATGGCTCTCGAAAGAGAAACAGGAAAATGTATGACCTCCCATGGATGACAAACAATATGACACTAGAGGCCAGAGATGCTGAAATTGTGTTGCTTAGAAAGCTAGCCCTCCTAGGTTTCCTGCTAATTGAAGATAAATGGGTATAAGACCCAAATGGTTTTATAGCTTCATAGATTAGGAAAAATAGGGTTACTACCATAATTACACATGAGGGCCGCCCCTTTTGGGAAAATAAAAAAAATCCTAGAGAGGTTATTCTTGGGTTTTATGTTGAATTAACAGATTTATCCCTCCAACAAAACAGACCATGGGAAACTTTCTATGATAAGCAGAGGGATTTTGATCCTAAAATTAAAATGACATCTGGTTTAATAAGGGCACTAAAGAATAAATATTGGGATGTTGAGAAAATAGAAGCCGATTGGAAATATAGGCAAGAAATTTGTCAAACAACTCATTCTTTTGGGAATGTGGACTTGGATGAGAATGGGAAGAACTCTGGGATGAGTGCCATCTATCCCCTGTAACTAGCCCTAACACAAACAATTTATTGACATAAGGTGTAGACCTAGAAGCTAGAGCAAGATCAAGCCAAGAATCACAGGCCTCAGGGCAAACCACAACTTTAGTCGCTATGACTTTTTAGTCCCAATCTCTTAGCATCATGGAGAAACAAAATGTTTGGTATCTTCACCACCAAAATCTTCCCCATCAACACTAGTCATTGAAGTTCCCAATTTTCCACAAGCACCACTAGCAGTAGTGGTAGATGTTGAAGAAAAAGAAGCACAACCAGAAGAAGAAACACCAAGGAAACATAAAAGACTGATGTTTCAACTACCAGGGGAGAGGATAGAACCCTCACAACAATAACTATAAAGTATCTTAGTGGCCCCTCAAGTAAGTCTTGTTTCTCCTTCTTCTTCTTAATCTCTCTCTTCTTCTATAGGGGTGATGATTTCATCTGGATAAATTACATCCCCTGCCTCCTCTGGTATTCCCATTTCTCAATTTGCCTCATCTTTCCCAACTCAAGTTTTATCATTGCCTCACTTTTCTCCCTCCATTCCCAAGAAAATACCTCCTCATTACCCATATCCAACAATTGGCTATTCAATATGGCTTACCACAAGGTCATCCTTTTGTAGGTGGGCACATTGCCTCTCCCTCTACCTTCCAAACTCAAGCAGATGCTGCTAAGAAGGTGAGGGAAGCCCAAAGAGAGAAAAAGAGGATCAAAGAGAATAAGGCCTTGGCTACTTCACATCTGAGGTCACAATTTGACCCCATTCAATAGCAATTGACAGTGACTCATTTGTCACCAAATGTAATCAAGCCAAGTGAGTAGATGTAGCCAAAAGACTACACCATGAATGCAGTGGCCATAAACATGTCTCTGTTCAGACCACAAGAAAAAATCAAGCTACTAACTGAATCCACTTCTATAGTTGTTGAAGATTACTTGAAAATATCAAGGAAGCTATAGAAGCTGGAGGCTGATCTAGCCAAAAAGAAGGTAAACTGTAGCAGTTTGACCACAATAATTAATACAAAAGATAATGCAATAGAGAGTCTAAATAAATAGTTGCAAGATACTATTTCCCTCTAGACTCACTAGGTGATCCAAGCCCAAAATGATTCCTAAAAGTAGGGCTAATGTAGGTTAATGATGCAGTGATGACCCTAAGATGAGAAAAATTAGCATTGTAAGAAAAATGTGAGGAAAGCCTACTATAGGTTACTCAATTACAATAGAAGCTATTGAATAAATAGAATAATACCATGGCTATACAAGCCCAATTTCAAGCTGAGCAATAAAGGGAAGAGCAATTGACACTTGCGCTAACCAATGGGCCATAGAATGTAGGGGTGTTAACTTTGGTAAAGGAGCTTTATGAATCAATGTGCAAAAGAATCTCTACGGAGATGATTCAGCTTAGGCCTTCTCTCACCTTCTTACTAAATGCATAGAAATTATGCAAAAAGGTGCAAAAATCCATTGAAGACACTCTAGCTACTATTTTTGGAAGAATTTTAGATTTTAAAATGCTGGTCAAAAGCTTTATGATGCAACAAATGGAATGTTGTCAGCAGTAGGAATTAATGACAGAATGGTTGCTGCTAAATGAGTGAATGAAGTTCTCAATTTCAATGCTACAGTAATTAATTACATAGAGCTTCTAGATGTAATGAAAGAAGGAATCAACAAAATGAAATAACACATTGAAGACCTAGTGCAATTGGGTCTTCCTTCTCCTTTTCCTAATGACAACACTGTGCTGATGGTTGATGAAATTGAGCCTTTGTTATTGGGCAAGCAGAATGATCAGGCAATTTTTTAGGATTTAAGGGATGATTCATTAGTACTTGAAGTAAAATATGTTTTGATTCCTATTTCCTAGCTTGAATTCAAATTAAAGGCTACGGTTTAGATATTGCAAAAAATTTCACACAAGGATATTATTAACCTTGATTTAGCCTTCAATGAATTGCAAAATAAGCAAGGGTTATCTGATGATGAGTGGTCTGCCTATCAAACAACATTGTTGAAGCTATGATTTTTTTTCATTTTGATCAAGTGAGAGTTGTAGATCCTTTTTGATTAGGCTCAAAAGTCCTTGGGGTCGCCAATAACTATAGAGTAAAAAATACTCTACGTTTCATTTTGATTTCCAGTCGCGCAATCCAATTTTTTCCTTGAATACTTTGGTTCAAGATGGTGAAGTTTTGACTCAGAGTGTGGGCTTAATTTTATTTTTGCATCAATTTTGTCTAAGTGTCAAAATCAAGTAGAATATGTCAAGTGTCATCAGCTGAGACACTTTCCATAATTTTAATAGGTAATGCAGAACGTGCCATGTGTCCCATAGCAACTCAGCAGAGTGGAACAAGTGTTGACATCTACATTTTGTGTTTCATATACTTTTCCCATAGCAAATCAATGGAGTGAAACAATTTTTGACATCCGTGGCTCATGTTTCATATACTTTTGAAGGTTTCTTTCTAACAAGCTTTCTCAAGATCAGGGAGAGGGTGCCAAGTGGCAATCGCAAAAGGTCTCAATTTGCTTTTGTAAAAGCAATAGAAGATGCCACGTATCCCCAGCTAAAGAGAGTAGAAGCCACCACATGTCAACCTCTGAATTATCTCCATTTTGTTTCACTGATATAGTAAAGACTATGGTGGGTCCCAAGTTTTTGTTTTGAGGCAAGCAGAAGCCACCAAGTGTCACCGTCTATGTAAATATGAAATGAGGCCCAATTATTTATATAATATAAATAGAGTGATGCAGAGACCAGCATGTGTCACCTTTCACAAGTTTCTTGAAAGGTAGCTAAAAGCAACAAAGATTGCCACATATCCCTAGTTAAGTAAAGCTAAGATTGCCACGTGTCCTTTGTTGAGGCAAGCAAAAAGTGCCACCTGTCCCTATGCCCTTTTTGAAGTTGCTCGAGTGAGAAGTGTTTTGGGTCCCATTTTCTATAGAAGTTGTTTAAGTTTGAGGAAGGGGATGGTGACAGATGTCAAAGGTGGAACACTCCTGAGCAAAGACACAAAAAGAGTATAAGTTACGTGAAAAGTGTCATGTGTCTTCGGCAAGTGCTGTGAAACATGCCAAGTGTCATTTTTTGGTGCACCCTAAATAAAAAGAAGGCTTTCAAGAGGAAAAAGGGAATCAGCCAAGTGTCCTCTTCTGCTTGAAAGTAGGAAGCATCCTGAGTATCTAGTTTAGCCAATGAAATTATAGGAAGACTGAACATTTCAAATCTAGGAAATATCTTGTGTTAGACACTTCCAGTTTAGTTGGGCCGTTAGATTGGGAACATGCAGACAATCTGGAAGGAATCCAATGATATAAATAGGGGTGAAAAGATCACCTAAAATCAATCATCAAAATCTAGAGAGAATTTTCTAAGAGAAATTATTATCAAGAGTTTTTAGACTTTTAGAGCTGTGATCAGGAATATCATTTGCCTTTGTTCTATTTTCTTGAGTTGGAAAGTTTATGTAACTGTGCATGTTTTTGTGCCTTTTATGTGACTGGAGAATTAATAAGAAGATTGAGTCCTATGCCTTTGTTGATATTTTTTGTGTCACTGCAAAAATAGTCTAAGCTGTGAGCCTCTATTTCTATTATTTTCATCTTTTACATTAATTATGCCTTGTTTGCTCTTAAATGCAATTGAATTTTACATATAGTTTCATTATGCTTAGAATTAAGGGTCAAATTACATTTAGGTGCATCGCCATAGTTATATTTTATTTCTTGGCATTTGTGTTTCTGTTAAAATTCTTATCCCTTTTCCCAATATACGCTTGATATAAAGAAGAGACTAGCTTCTTAAAAATATAGAGGTTGTTTCAAGTTGTAAGTCCCACATTCTTGAAACTTCCCATTGTTGGTGTTAGAAACAAAGCACAATTTTAACCATCAATAGATAAAATAAATCAAGGTGAAACTCTACTAAAATCATGAGCCACTTGGCCATATTTTGTTTTTAGTATGACTTGGAGTGCATATATTTGAGTGGGTCAGTATTGGTTATGACATAGGTTTTGTGGTTAAGAAACTAGTGGAAAAGTTTGGTGGCCATGAATACTAAGGTTAAGTAGAGTTTCTCGATGTGGGTATGTTAAGTATCATATTCTAAAATTATGTAAATAATATAATAAATGACTTACTTTATGTGTTGTTTATCCCAATGAGCAAGCATTGCCTCTATGGAGTGGTCAATGATAGAGATATAAAGGTAGAAAGGTTAGTCATCCTTGGGAGGGGTTAGGATAGGTAGTGATAAAAGGTAAGACTTGAGTGAATCAAAGGCCTTTTGATAGTCACTATTCCACTTGAAATATACTTTCTTCTTTAGAAGGTGGTGGAAGGGTTGACATCAGTCTGAAAGTTGGGAGATAAAGTGATGGATGGATTTGAGATTCCATTAAAAATATAGAGTTTCTTAAGGTTAATTAGAGGAAGTATATTGAGGATGGATTATATTTTGGCTGGATCAACTTCTATTCCCCAAAGGGAGACAATAAAACTAAGAAGCTTTCCTGATAAGACCCTAAAAATGCACATTTTAGAGTTAAGGCAGACATGGTAATGGATGAGGTACTCAAATATAATCTTGAGAAAAACTAGATGTTCTTTATGATACTTAGATTGCCTAAGGAGGTCATCTACATAGTCTTCAATAATCTTATGGATAAGGTCATGGAAGATGTAAGTCATGGCACATTGGTAGGTTGCACAAACATTATTTAATTTAAAAGGTATGACTCTATAGCAAAAGGTTCACCATGGGGTGGTAAAGGTGGTCTTGTGATGATCTTTAGGGGCAATTAGGGTTTAATTGTAACCCAAGAATCCATCCATGAGAGATAACATCTTGTGACTAGCTGTAAGATTAACTAGCTAGTTAATGCTTGGTAGAGGAAAGTCATCTTTGGGGTAAGCAAGGTTGAGGTCATGAAATTCCACACAAATGCATAGTCCCCATATGGATTTGGTGATAGGTATGCCATTCAAGACCCATTGGGGATAATTAATGGGTTGAATGAAATTGATAGATATGAGGCACTGGAGCTCTTCTTTGATGAGAAGGGATATGCAAGGGTGTATGTGCTAAAGTTTATATTTGAAGGGTTTGGCATAACAGTTGGCAATTATGTTATGGGTGGCAATGGTAGGGTCATTTCTTGGCATATCACTATCAGACCAAGAAAATGATATGCTTTGGTCTTAAAAGAAGGAGGGAAAGTCCCAAAGTTACCCAACATTCAACAATTGCCCAATTTTGATAATGTGGGGGTTTTTTAGAGTGCCCAAGTTGATATCCATGGCATATTCATTTAACATGGTTGAATTCTCAAGAGGAAGGGATTTGTGGATGGAATAATCTAGGGAACTGAGGTAGTTGAGAATGGAATCATCATCCTAGCATTAAACATTGTTAATGGTAGGAGAGTCCTCTCTTATCATCTTAGGATGGGTCAAAGGGATGATTACAATTACCCCCTCCTTTTTATAAGTCAAGGGTTTAAGGTTGATCATGTTTATGAGAAAAATTTAGGTGGGATGATATCAACATCTTCACACCCATGTGGAGGAGAGGTTGGTGAGGAAGGGATGTCTTCCTCAATAATGGTGATGGTAGGTGGTTTGGTTTTATTCTTGGTAGGTAGAATAAAATTAAGGCCATGTTTCTCATGAGGCTTTCTAGTCTCAATGGAAATCAACTCATGTGGGTCATGCTCATATCATCTAAGACCAAATCTATTCCAAGCACACCTATGGAGGTATGTCTTGGAAAAACTTGGTCTATCCAGATAGGAGACGTTGGAGGTGAATGGTCAAGGTGAATAAGAGGTGGTAGAAGAATCAAGTGGTTTTTCAAATACCCTATAGATGAAATGAGTTTGATAATGTGAAGGTCTAAAGGGAATAGTGGCTTTGACATTGGGGTCATATTTGAGTTAGTGGTTAAGTTTCCCATACTCTTGGGGAGTAGGGAAAGTGTCAAGGGTGAAGAAGTTATATTCCCCTAGTGAAAGATGTTGGAATGTGGATTCTAAGTGGTCTAAGGTGGGGATCTGATTAGAAGGGATGGATGAGCTAGTTGATGCCTTGTTGCTAGAATAAGGCATGACTTCCTCTTTCATGGTTGAGGGCTTGTGTTTGGATGATGAGGGTGTGCTAGATGGAGGTAGGAGAATGTCGTTGGGTTGATAAGTCATGTTTAATGATAAAAGGGGCTTGGGTCTACTTGTATAGTGACAACCTAAACTTCATGATTAAATTTGATACAGTGGTGAAAGGTAGAGGGAACACACACCATGGAGAAAATCCAAGGTCATCCCAACAAAACACTATATTAGAATTCAACTTCCACCACATATAAGAGTTAGAGGAGTGTTAGAGGCCCTAAATGGATATGAAGGATAATAGTTCCTAGGGTAGTGACTATGGTGTCATTGAAGGATTAGAGGATGGCCAAGTTTTTAGACATGACATTGTTTGACAAGTTGAGTTGGTTATAGGCATGGGAGGATATGATATTAATACTATCCCCCCCATCAATCATGACCCATTTAATGTGGGTTTAGTTGATGTAAGTAGTAATAAAGAGACGGGGATTTTGGTCATCAGGATGGATAGAAGGTATTTCCTAATCCTTGAAGGTGATAAGGTAGGAAATTTGGAGAGCATCAATAAAGGTAGCTAGAGGTTAAGGGTATTTAGGTTGAACTTCTATTGATTGTAATGCCTCTATCATTGTATGGCAATGATGAGGTGAAGTAGTAATCAACTCATATAATCTCATATTTACCATGGTATGGTGAAGTTTTTTGAGCACCACTCTCTTCATGGATTCAAAGGGGTTGGATTAGTAGGTACCCAAGATAGATATCTTGGGTTTGGTTGAAGGTGAAGGTGTTTAATTTTGGTTTGGTTGGGAGGTGTAAAATGGGTATGTCCACAAAATGGACACTTTGGTCTTCCCCTTATCCTTTTATTAAGTGTGTGATCATGTGACCACATGGATAGTATGGATAGAGGAAAGAGTTGGGGTAGGAGATGGGTTTGGTTCCTTGTCACCCTAAGGTGATTGGGGGGGTAATAGGTAGGTGTTGGGTAGTGGTTGTTTTTGGTTAGATTTCTAGTGGGCTCATAGGAGGTTCCTCTATTAATAAATCATCCTCATCATAGAATCAATGGCTAATGGTTTAAAGAGATTTATAGTTATTCATGTCATGGATTAGTGTCCTATGATAGGACCAAACTTGGTGGTCATGATACCAGATTGGTTTTGGACCAAGAGGGTCAAATGACCTGATAATGGGTAAGGTCAAACAAGAAGCTTGTAGTAACCTTTGGAAAATAGTCAAGTAGGATTCAGCTAAAGGTGGAGAAGGTTTAGAGGTTTTGGTCTTGGTTGGTGAGATGGAAGTCTTTTTAGGAATAGGCTTGGTGGTAGGAGGTTTGGGTAAGGTATTTTTCTTAGTTAATGGTTTGGGTTTTGGTAAGGTGGAGATTGATAGGCTAGAGGTAAGAGGTTTTAGGGTAGGTAATTTGGTGTTTGATGGCATGGTAAAGATAGGTGTGTCAGAAAGTAAGTGTGTTGGTATAACCAATAATTATGGTTGGGTTTTTATTGAAATAATTATATTCCTAATCAAAGTGGAGGGATGAGGCCCCAAGATTAAGGGCAATGTTGAGGAAGGTAAGAGTTTGGACCTCTAGCCTTTTACTAGCTTTACTTCCTTGGTTGATTTGATTTTGTGGTTGGTTGTTGGGTTTAGTGAGGTAAGATCCACTTTGATATATGGGTGATTAAGGATATATTTATGGAAGGTGCCAAGTTTTTTGGTTGGTTTGGTTGGTTTGGTGAGAAGGTGATTTGGTTGTTTGGGGTTTAGGTGCATTGGATGGTTGAGGAATTATTGGGTTGGTAGAGGCCTTTATTGATTTGGTTGATAAGATAGGGGTTTAGATAATAGGAGTGGTGTGTTAGTTTTCTAAAGGTGTGGTTGGAGGTTCCTTCTTGGTGATGTAAGGTAGTCCTAATTTTTTCCAAAAGGTGGCTTGATCCATGTTAGGGTTGGAGATAAATTCCAATTTTTGAACTAGTCTAAAGAATGGTTTATAGACTGGTTTTGTTCCTTGGATATTGGACTTGAAAGATAAGCCCATAGGTTGAGAAAGGGAAATGGTGACCTCACCCTTTTCCTCAATCAAAGGATGTAAGGCTTGGATGGGTGAATCCTATATGGGGGGTGTAGACATGGTGGATTCCTCTTTGGGAATGATCACTAAAGGGGTAGTAAATTGCTTGGTAATTGAGGGAGAAGATAAAATGGGTGTTTTTTATAGTATGTTAGTTGAGGAAAGGGTTGAAAACTCCACTACCTCAATAAGTAGAGGAGGAGAAAGGGGTGTTTCCTTATTTGGGTCTCCAAAAGAGGATAAGGTAGCTCCACTACCTCAATAAGTGGATTGAGTAGAGAAAAGATGGATTGGGTGGTAGTTTCTTCAACAATGAACATGTTAAGAACCATATTGACAATATGGGCATCATGAGAACATTCAATCTTGTTTCTCTCATTTTTAGTAAGTGCATGATTGGGGAAAGGTTGACTAAAAATGTCAAGGGCTTGGTTTTGAGGTGTGTTGGGCTTGTCTACCATGATCTCCCCCTTATCAATAAGAGATTGGACAATGCTCTTGAAGGTATTACACCTACTAACATCATGGCCAACTACTCAATGGAAAGTGCATAGGTCATTCTCATTGTACCAACTAAGTTTAAGATGAGAAGAATCAAATGATAAGGTGGTTTGATAGGAGGAAGTTGTATGATGTTGGCCTTTAGTAACTTCTCTAGAATTGAAGCTTAAGATTATCCAAGTGGAGTAAATTGATTTTGGGTGTTCAAATTTTGGGTTTTCATGTTTCAATTAAAGGAACGAGAGGAATTTGGTTTGTTGAAAGATGGTGAAGGATTGGTTTTAAGGTCAACCAAATTTTCAATTCTCTTTCTCTTGGCATTGGTATTGGTTTGGTTGATTCGTTTGGGGGAAGAGGCCTCATTTGTTTTGTAGGTAGAGATATTATTTTTCAAATTTAGCTTTCCTTTGTTGATGTATCTATTTTATAGCTTATGCACCATGATAAAATCTTCATCAAAAGTTTTGAAGCTCTAGACACGCAATGTAGAAGAGATGTGCTTTGCACATGCTTGAGCAAAAATTTATATCAGTTTAGGTTGGGTTAAGGAGAAGGAATGCTGATTGATTAGGCTCCTCCAATGAGCTACAAAATTAGTAATAGATTCATCATCAAATGGATGGATAGAGTAAAGGTTAGTGATGGAAACCTTCTTAGAGATATTTATCGAAAAGTGATCCAAGAAATTTTGGGCCAACTAAGTGAAGGAAAATAAAGAGTGTTTGTTTATGGCACTATACCAGTCTAAGGCTAGACTAGATAGGGACATGGAGAAGGTATGAATAAGGAGGGAATCATCATATGCAATCAAATAACATATATACATAAATTACTTGAGGTGATTGGGGGTCCTCCTTACTCTAAAACTTAGAGAACTTGGGAAGTTCCCATTGAGGAGGATATGGTCTGATAGGGATAGATGGGTGAATGCGTTCATTACAAATTTGATCATATGATAAGATGTTGTGAGATCCAAAAATGGATGAATCTAAGGTGGTCATTTTATTTATGAGCATCTTCATTAGGTCTGCTTTGGGTTGTGCACCTAAAGAGTTGTAAGGTGCATACTATTATGGTGGTTGGGTGACATATTGATAATTGGTAGGAGGTTGAGGAGTGACTACATATTGGTACATGGACATAGGTGGTTGGGTAGATGCTATGTAGGGATAGGTGGATGTAGGTGGTTGGGTAGTAGGTAGAGGTACATGCCCTTATGGGTTAAGGATATAACTTGAGTTTAGTGTAATGGGTACCGATTGGGTGGGGGCAATGGATAGGTTGCTGATTAAAGGAAGGGTAGTAAAATTTATGCTAACAGGTGGTAAGGTATAAGGTATAAACACCACAAGATTTTGAAGTGGGGTAGTGGTTAGTGGATTGGGGGTAGCCGATGGAAGATTGGTAATGCTAGTGGTAGGTAGTCCTATGATGAGGGGAGTATAAGTGGATAGTGGTTGGGTTATTCCTAAGGTAGAGGAGTTATTGGTGGGGGTGGAAGGTATAAGGATGTTTTTAGGTTGGGAAGGTCAGTTTTCCATAGTAATATCAAAGGGATTGTTGGTGGATGAGGAATCTTGGGTAGTTAATGGTTGGGTGGTGACTATGGTAATAGAAGTATTTCCTATAAGGTGGGAAGGCATGCCATAAGGTGGGTCCACAAATGGAACCAAAGTAGGGGTACGATGGGGCATAGTGTTAAGATAATGATGAAGAGCCACAAGATTTTTATCTAAGAAAGTGGAAAAGTCCGTATCTCCATGGGAAACTTACCAATGGAAAGAAGGACTTCTCAAAGGATGAGGAGAGTTTTATAGTTCAAAAATGTACTCTTTAGATGAGGAGTTAGAAGAGGTTGATCAGCTTGGTGATGGGTTTTATTCTGCTAGATTCTTTCACTGTTGGCAAGTTAGAACCATCTAAGGTAAGGGAGACATAATGCACAAACAATCTCACCACTCAAACAAAGAGAAGAAAATAAATGATCAAGAAAATCAATCACACTCTAAAAATTACATTAAGTCCTAAAGGTTCTTTTTAATCTCTCTTTTGGCTTATTCCCAAGAAATTATGTGACTAAATTTGGCTTATAAAGTGGGTACTAGAAAAGAATTCTATGGTTGGTTTTAGGTTGTGTTTAGTCTCTTAAAAAGGATTTGTATTGGAAATAAATACATGGCTTGGTATTGGGGCCTACCCCCTCACTTCACACACCATAGTGATAAGGGTGGTTGGTGCTTATCCAATATATACTAATTTCTAGAGTTTATACTCAACTAGAGAGCTAAGTTGGTTCTCCCCTTGGTAATGACCTCCTAGTAGGATTGTTGAGAAAGAATAAGGTGACCTCTAGGTGATGGAATCCTAGTCAAGACTTGTCTCAAGTTTGTTTGATGTTTAATTTATGAGGGTGGTTTGGTTTAGTGTGTGTAACAAAAGTGATGTTATGATCAAATTATTTTGCCTTAATTTAAACTATGTGAGCTAAACTTGCAAGCAACAAATGTATGCAATCAATTTTAAGCCCAAAAAAACTTTGATGTCATTTATGGGCACAAAATAGAGAGAAAAGCATATAGATGCAAACAAGATAAAATTTGAGTAAAGACTTAAGGTCCCATCGAGAATGCTAAAATGTTTCAATGAATTTTAGCTTATATTTTGGGAAAGGAAGAAGGTGAAACTAAATATGAGTATGGTTGAAAAAGCTATTTGATTGTGTGTGCATTGAATTAGATGATTATGAAGAACTCTTCTTTGGATTGGAAGCATGACTTACGAATAAGACATCACTAAAGCATATAGTTAGTTAGATAGATATATAAGTGGATTGCCTAGTGCTAGCTAGATATCAAAAGCAGGAGCTTCTTTGAGGGTTGTCAATCCATAGATTTTAAACAATTAAGTTTATAAACAAAATGATAAATTACTTGCATCGATAATCAAAAGGTACTAAAATTGAACAAAATAAATGCTTGATAAATGAATAGACTAGAAATGATTAATATATCAATAAGCAAGTCAATACTAATGCTAAACAACTTAGTTTTAGTTCATAAAATTTGGTAGGGGTCTGTGAATAGGAAGGGACAAAAAATTTATGTTTAGTTGGGGGTAAGATGTTGAAAATAAATTACTATTATTTTCTACAATAGTGATCATTAGTGGTTGAAGTGACCATCAATGGTTAAAGTGACTACTAGTGGTTAAGGTGACCATCGGTGGTTGGACAGATCATCGATGATTGAGACAACCATTGATGGTTATTATGTGTAGAATTAGGTTGATAAATAAATTGATTGATGAGATTCCAAAAGGTAATTTTAGGAGGTTGGCTTGTGCTGGGCTGATTACAAAATATAATGAAAGTAATTGAATACTGGAAAATAAATACTTAGCTTACATAATATTGATCAGATGAGTAGTTGAGCTGGTTGGCTCATTGATAGAGTTTGGTGTGATTTTGATAGAGTAATGATACTTGGTTGTCAATCAAGGGGTGATGGAAAGTTGGCTCTCTGTCATGATGTCTAGATCATTGGATTATTGGAAGAACAACTACAAAAGAAATCTCTAGATACAAAATCTCTTGATAGTTATGAATGTAGTCCCTTTTCACGTCTTATTCCTCTCTTTTTATAGGTAAGGAGAGGTGCAATAAGACATTAACTAGGATTTCTAATTACAATTTGTGTATACAATGTCTCACACATGGATTTAGATGAGATAATTTTAGAAAAGAAAGGCAAATGTTTGCATGCTAGTGTTTAGGATGGTGGACCTTGAATGTCAATGGTTAAGGTGACCATCGATGGTCAAGGGTCAAAGGCAAGGTTGGTTAAAATGTGGGTTTTAACCAGTAGGTTAACTGACTTAGGTTAGATGGGCTATGATGAGTTAGGGATCAAAAAGGTCAAGGTGGGGCCCAAGGGGGTCCTAAAGTGGTCCAGGGGATTTTGATGTTTGAAATCATAGTGTGTAGATTTTTGGTGTCTACACCTTGTACCAATGTTGGCTAATGCAATTTTTCACAATACAACACATAATGATCAAAGAGAAAGCAATCAATCAAAAAGTAAATGCTAACTAAGTGGTCATCTTGAGTGTTGTTAGATTATTATGAAATGTTATTTTAAGTGTGATAGGGAAGTTAGATGAAAAATAGGGAATTAGTAAGCAATCTATGGATGGTTTCAATATATTTATGTTGAAAGGGATCTACATTAGAAATGGTACTAGATTAGTATTGGAGCCTACCCCCTCAATTCACAATCCTAAAGTGATAAGGGTATCGAGTGCTTTTCCAATATATAGCATTAACCACATTTTTATATTTGGCCAAAAAACCAATTCAGCTTCCCCCTTGGTGATGAAATCCTAATAAGCAGGCCTTGGGAAGACAAATGTTAAATGCATTTTTAAATTTTTGTGATTTGGTAGTGTGTGTAAAAAAGATCAAAATAGTGTAAATAAATAGTATTTTGAAAAATCAACTAATTAGACAATGTGAGCTACTCTAAACATGAAAATAAGTGAAAATAAAAGTGTGAATTAATTACTAACATATAATTATTAATTCCAAAATCAAGAATGGTATAGAGTTGGTTTAGATGATACTATATGCAAATAGTACAAAATAGAGTTGATTGGGTTACTACTATTCTATAGAATCAAGAGTCCTTAAGAACTAAGTCAACTAGGTCAACTTAGTATTTTAGATAGAAGATAGGTTATAGAATCAAGTCAATCAAGTCAATTTAGTTTGTTATAAGATTACAGTTTTGAAGACTACAAACTTACACAAATAGAACTATAATGAAGTAATGAATTGAAAGAGACAGAAATAAAGGAACCTTAGTGGGTTGGAAGATGATGAGGATTATTATTTTTTTGTTGAGGTGACTTAAATTTTGCTTGAAATAGGGTGTGCACTCAAAGAGATTGAGACTCGATGGGTTATTGCAAGATAGAAAGCATCAATAATTGATAAAGTTTGAAAATATTATGTGTATACAAGCAACATGGTCTAATACAAAGTTGAATCCTTGTTTATGATCACCATATAGTAATCCATCTCCTAGGCCCATGAATTCAATGATGGATTATTCATTCTATAATTCATCTAATGGTATAATCAATTATTGTCCATGTTTCATGTAAATTTTCACTTAAGTTCTAAAGAAAAAGAGAAAAGAAGGGTATGGTTAAAAAACCTATTTATTTGTGCACGTGTTGAATCAGAAGATTGTGAAGAGCTTCTCTTTAGCTTGGGAAGAAGACTTGAAGATAAGAAAGCACTAAAGCAAACTTTTTTGTTAAACAAATAGTTGGGTGGATTGCCTAGTGATAACTAGATCCTAGAAGTGGATCTTCCTTAGGGGCTATCAATCCACACATTTCAAATAATTAAGTTTATAGAATTGGAAAGAAGGTAATTGAATTAAGTAAAGAATATTAATAAAATTTAACATGAGAATGCTTGATAAGAAAATAGACTAGAAATGAACAAATTAGTGATAAACTAATTAACACTAGTGCTAATGTCGAGGTATGCTTCAAAAAATCTAATAGGGTTTTGTGAGTGGTCGAAAACATAGAAAAGTGGATTTTATTAGGTGTGGGTGGGTGAAATAAGGTTGTTAGTTTTTATACCATAGGTGATGATTGGTGATTGAGGTAACCATCAGTGATTATGCTTGATTGTTGATGGTTGGGGTCTAACCATCAATGATTGGTTGTGTATTTATGTGTTTGATAAATAGAAGATGATGGGATTCCAAAAATGGATTTAAAGAATTGGGCAAGGGATAGATTGATTATAAAATGGAATAAAATCATGTGAATATTGGAAAACAAGTACATCTCTTACCATAAGTTGATTGGGTGAGTGGTTGGCATAGTTAGCTTGTGGGTGAAATCTAGATTGATTTTAGTAGAGTAACAATACTTAAAATCTCAACTAAGAGGTGATGGTGAGTTAGCTCTCAATAAGATAGATAATGCTTGATAATGATGATAACATTAATTGACCTATAAAATAAAACTTCTAAATACCTGAGCTCTTGATAATTATTATAGATCCATTAAACCTCCTAGGCCTCTCTCTCTTATAGGCATAAACAAGAGGTGGAAGTGAAGGTGTAACTGGGTCATCTAAATATAATTTGTGCATGCAAAGGTCTATAAAAATAAATAGACAAGGTTATATTTAGAAATTTTTTTGGTAGAGATTACATGCTCTTGGATAAAAAGTGGACCTTGATCATCGATGATTAGGGGTTCCCAAGGTTGATCATCAATGGTCACCTTGACCATCAATGGTCACCTTGACCATCAATGGTCAGGGTCCATAGGGATAAGTCATGAAGGCCAAGGTTATTCAATTAGGTGAAAAAAAGTGTAGATTGGTTGGTTTAAGCTAGATAGGTGTAGGTTGGTCCTAAGGGGGTCCTAAGGTAGGTCTAGGGGTATTTTTGACATTCAAAATTATAGGTGTGCAGATTTTTAGTTTCTACATTTTACCCCTTTTTATTATGCAACTTGTGTGAATGAACTACAAAATAAAAATAGAGTATGGGTCAAGGATCTGGTTGCCTCAAGAGTAGGAGGAGGTGTTCCCCCTTAAACTAGGATTCAGTGAGTTGAAACTAAAATAGGTATGGGTTTGATAAGTGGTAGATGGTGAGTCATGAGGTGGTGACATAAGATTAGGCATTTGAGATGCAAACGTGTTAACAAAATGTGATAAAAAGGACTGATATCCAAGATCATGCATATATGAGGTTTCTAAAGTTTATAAAAGTAAGGGTTAGTACTAAGAAGGAAAAGTGACAAGTGATATGCATGACTACCTATAGGCATGGTGGTTGGAAACACTTGTAAATGCAAGTCTTCTAAGCAATCTTTGTGTAATTAGTATCCAAGGTAGGAAGTGCTCCTAGGGAAAACACAAATGGGTCAATTATTTTAGGTATCTAAGGTAAGAACTAATATTGATGAGACACAAGAGGGTTCATATGTGTGAGGTGGTGCAAAATGCAAAGGGTTAATATGGTAATGTTGTCACTATGGTCAAAGGACTAGGCAAAAAATATCACAAAATAGCACATTAAATGGGCCAAAAGAGACCAATGACGAGGTGATGAGGTGGCTGAGGTAGTGGGAGAAATATATCTCTAAAGTAGGTAAGAGCCTAATGTAAATTGCTTTAAATAGGTAGAGTGCTGGTCAAAAGTTAGAATTAGGTTTGATAGGGTTTTCTAACCATTGACAGTCAGGGACCCTAAAGGTGAATGTCAATGGTCACCCTAATCATCGATAATAAGGGGAAACCCTAAAAGGTTGGAGGGTAAAATTAAAAAACAAAAGTAATTCTTTGTCATTATTACTATTATTAGCTTTTGACTTTGTTCTAGTTATTTTGGTGTGTTGCAAGGAGGGTTCAAGCTGAGGTGGCTATTGCTTGTTGTCTAGAGGTGTGTGGTAGATTCTATGGGTTCAAGATGTATGAAGCATGAGGATGTAGTTAGGCACTTGCTCAAAGGTGCAAACCATAGAGGATATCATGAAATGAAGTAGGGGGTATACTAAATTGGTAGATAGGTTTGCGTTTTATATTGTTGGTATTTCTATGGGGGGTAGGTTTACAATTTTTTTGTTTGAGCTTGCATTCCCTAGGTAGGGTTTTGGGCAAATGAGGTGGGTAGATCATCAAATTGATAGGATAGGTGATTGAAATGGGTAGTAGGTGAGCTAGGGATCCTATGTAGGGTAGTATTTTTTAAATTTGTTTTTTGTTTAGGACCATGGTAGGTTTGGGTGTTCTAGTCATGGAATGCCCATAGGTGACCATCAAAGATCAGGTTTGACCATGGATGGTTGACACCCTAGGAACTAGGGGTCCCCAACCATCAATGCTCAACATGACTGCCAGTGATTAGTTAGGATAAGCTAGCCTTTGGTATAAAATTACTAAGTGTCAAGGGGTTGTTTGGGGATAGTACAGGGTGAACTATTTAATCATTAGGGTTGAGGTAGGGGATTAGGTTCAAAATTTGGTCAAATGGGTTGGTTTTTATGATTAGGTCCAAAAGGTTAGGGTTAGGGGCATGTTTAAAATATAAGGTAGATGAGACCAGTTAAGGTCTAAACTAAGCATTTTGATTTGGTGTGGGCTTAGGAGTAGATATAAATGTGTGACTATATGTCATAGATCTTACCTATGATACTTGAGGGGATGAATGTTAATGATTAGGAATATATGAAGGTAGTAGAGCTAGGAGGGATGAGGCACTACGAACATGTGCTTAGGGATGAATCCATGATAGTAGCACTCATTGAGAGATGGGATCCCACTATTAATACCTTCTTTCTACTAATTAGGGAGATGACTTTTATCCTAGAGGATGTCCATAAGATCACTTAGCTCTCACTATATGGTGAGGTGATCTATCAAATTACGCAGGAGGAACAGGATGAGTATGTTGAGTATCTATATGGAGATGATAGTGACCAGTTCCACTAGCACTCTTGAGGGTTTAGTTATATAACACTATACGAGAGGGCTCCTGAGGAGAGGATACTTATGATGATGTTGATGATCATGGTTAATTGCTTTGGGGTCCCAAATTATAGCAGTGAGAGATTCCCTTATGTATTACTAGCTATTTTGGTTGAGTTATTACTTGGAAGGATAATATTTGGGTGGGTCCCAATGTTACTGGTCCATATTTACAAAGAGCTATGGGGATTTAGACACCATAGGAGGTATGGCATTAGTATGGGCATGGTTTTACACTATTGGGCTTATGAGCAAATCTAAGTTATAAGGCCTATGGGATTTCCATGGATAGGGTACACATAGATGGAGTTTCCTATTAGATTTATGAGGTGTAGGGATGATTATGCTGCATTAGGGGCTAGAGGTGGAACACATGACATTGAGTGGTTCAAGGATGCCCTAGGTGGATTGGTAGATATGGACATCACATGGAGACTGTACCTATAATTCTCTATTTATCTAGGCTATAAGAGGGAAACCCTCAATATACAGAGCTACAAGTGGATAGTGGGCCATTAAGAGGGTGAGGTTGAGTTGATTCCCTTCAATTAAGTGCAGTGCTAGTTTGACTTGTTATAGGGTGTACTTGGTCCACATCAATGGTATAGGAGGTTTGATTTAGAGGTTCAGTTGTCGATGTCCCAACTTACTCAAATAGTTTTAGATGGTGGTTTTGAGGAGATTCTTATTAGGGTTCCTATGGATGATGAAAGGTACATAAATGGTTATATGGATTGGTACCAACTGATATATACAATGGCAAACATTGGTAGAGATGGAGGGGTGAGGCCAATGGTTATAGATCCAATTGACTAGGATGGATAGGTAGGGATGGAATAGGCTATGGCCCAAGCTTAGATACAGGTATTGTAGGGATAGGTAGCCATACTAAAAGTGAGAGAGATATAGTTAGATAGAGGGCTAGGGTAGGTGTAGTAGTAGTAGGAGGACCACCAGACATAGTGCCCCAAACATGCTATCTAGCTACCATGGTAGAGCTTAGATATTATGAGGTGATGGTATTAGACTAGCTACCCCAAGCTATGAGGTATGTAGAGTATAGAGTGAGCTTGGCTAGTGGGCCATTGACAACTACTCTAGGTTAGCGGGCTTCTATGGTAGGTTAGGTAAGGGTCCCAGGGGGACCACCTCTAGGTACATGTGTAGGCATAAATGGGGCTAGTGGTAGTGGTGGAGGTCCATGATTATGGTTAGATACATTATTGTGATGTATTATTTTGATATTGGTTTGTGTGTTGATGTAGTGAGATGTATATTTTTTTGAGAGAGCTGATACATTATTACATGTATTATTTTTGATGATTTGATGTATATTATGTATGGTTTTTGATGGCATATATGATGGATGCTTATGGTTTATGATCATGGTTATGTCTTATGATTCCTGACTTGTGGTTTATGATGTTAGTATTCTAGTTAATATCCTAGACATGTGATGCTAGAAAGATAGTTATGATGTTGTGATTTTGTTCATGGATATGATAGGATGTGTTATTGATGGATGTATGTTATATGATAATGTAATGGTTTTGTTTATGGACACATGGATGAAATGGTAAATGGTATATACTATGACGTCTCACTCATTTATTTGGTTTATGCTTATATTGGTTTAATGATATGATTATAGGCTCATATGAAGTGCTAATTTTAAATGGATAGGTTGATGTTTATGGTCTGTTGTGATATGCTTATATTGTATTTGGCATAGAGAGAGATAGATGGTGTTGCTAGTTGACACAATTGATAATGTTCATGCTTTTGATGTGATGCTTGTTGTTCATGTTTAGAGAGGTAGAAGTGAATATGATTAAAGATGAAATACATGAAGTAAGTAGGTGACAAACTAGATGTGTAGGAAAGTGATTAGAATCATGAGATGCATATCCACATGAACTGATAGAAGCTAAGAAAAAGGAACATGATGCGTTTTTATTTGTAAGGACCAACTCAAAACACAAAGTTGGATTGGTTTAGTGAAGAGAAGCCTTTTAGATGATTTGCATTAGCTTACTTAGGTTGATAAACATGTATCTTGATCACATTGTGTCAAGTAAGCTCATAGTCTCGTGCATATGATATGTAAAGGGAAAGTAGGTGAATTTGGAATCATTAGTGAGACTAGGCTACCTTTTCTATAGGTTTCCAAAGAGGTAGTATAAACAAGTTTATGCACATATATAAAGTGTAGACTGATTAATATGGGAAGTCTACTAAGGAGAGCCGATTATGACTTTTCAAGATTATTGATTCTATGAGATCTAATTATAGCTTCTAAAATTCTTTTGCTTTTACTTTTGATTTTGCTTGTGGGTTTTTAATATTTTTCTTTTGCTTTAGGGTTAATTAAGTTGATTGATATGGGAAGCTTCCAAGAAATTGATAGCTTTTAACAATTGATTTACTCAGCCCTCCTTCAAGGGAGTGGATTAAGTTTATGTGCATAGTTCAAATGTTTTTGATAGTTGTCCTTCAAAGGAGAAATCCACCTTATGTTTGGAAACTTTTGATGATTTTTCAATAGTTGTCCTTCAAGGGAGTAGTCTATGAATTTTAAGAATGACCCATAGGTTATTTTTGACATTTGACATTGTTTTTGCTTTTGTTTGATTTGACATAGACTTGCTTATATATGCTCAATGGATTACCTTTATGAAGGCAAAACTAAGCTGACATGAAGTTTTAGTAGGTGAGAAAGAGGTATAGGTGACAACAACCAAAGGAACCAATCTAAAAGAGATGGGAAGTACTATGAGAATCATGCCATGGATAGAGCCATGGTACCCATAGTTGAAGATTAGGCTATAATTGTGATGGATAATCATAGGATTTAGTTTTAGTTAGTTGCCCCTAAAAAGAGGGAAATGAATGTGGTTTCAAGATATGAGCTTTAGTTAGATAAATGGTAATTGTGATCTCTATCTAAAAATAAAATGGATGTAAATGCAAAGCATTAAGAGGCTTAAGTTCTAGTTTGCCTTAGAGAGAGGACAAATGATAAGCTCTTGATCCATACTTATGGGTAATGATGTAGGGTCTAAGCTAATTGAAAGCAAATTTTCCCCTTTTGCTTTTATCCATATTAGTTACATGTTGGTTTTCCTTGAGGACAAGATCTCCAATATTTAATTCTTGAAATTTCAAGTGTTTTTTATAGGCACATTTGATTCATTCTTGAAAGACACAAAGATGGGAAAGGGTGGCCAAATGATGCTCATCAAGTAGCTCAAGTTGACATATACATTCTTGATGATAATCATCTTTCAAGATAAGATTGTGAAAATATATATGAAGAGAAGGTATTTAGACTTCAAGAGGCAATAGAACCTTAGCTCTAAACACAAGGGAAAAAGGTGTAGCACCTATAAGAGTTCAGATGCTAGTGTGATATGCCCATAAGGTGAAAGGGATGTGCAAGTGCCAATCTCGACCTGAGGCATAGACCATTTTGGTAAGCATGTTTTTAAGGGTTTTTTTAGAGGCTTCTACTTGTTGATTTGTTTGTGGGTGATAAGGTGATGAAAAACTAAGTTTAGTGCTGAATACATCACAAAGACCTTGAGCTTGTTTGTTTTTGAAGGATTTTCCATTATCGGTGATGATCTTATAGGGAACATAGAAATGACAGATGATGTCATGGGTAATAAATTTGAAAATATTTTCAACTTTTGTTGAGATAAGGGGAATAGATTCTACCCATTTGGTAAAATATTTAGTTGTGGTAATGATAGAATGATGTCATTAAGGAGAGTGGGGGTTGATTTCATTGATAAAGTCCAGACCCCATTGTGATAAGGGCCAAAAATATACAAAAATGTGAAGACCATTACTATGTGCATGATATAAATTAGTATGTTGTTGACACTTGACATACTTTTTCACATAATTGTAATAGTCTTGGTTAAGGGTGGGCCAGTAATAGCCTAGGTGGAGGATGTGCTTAGCCACAATGAGTCCACTAAAGTGCCCCCCATAAATAACCTCATGTGTCTCCTTGATAGTGTGAGAGGCTTATAGAAGATAGAGGCAATGAAATAGGAGGCCATCAAAACCACATTTTTATAGAATTCCTCCCATAATGGTGTAAGGATAGGTGTTCTAAATAAATGTTTGATGGGCATTTCTAGAGAGGCCAGATGGAACTATGCCAAGGTAAAGGTAGTTGAAGATTTGTTGATACCAAAGGTAAAGTATAATCTCATCCACACTAAAGATGGTTGGAGTGTCTGATTTGGTGTAGGAAGGTTTAGTGAGGTGATAGCTAATGACTGATAGTTTGGAGTGTAAGGGTTTTAATGGGATTTGAGAGGTTAGTAAAGCCATAGTATCAACAAATTTATTAGAAGATCATGGGGTAGTATAAATATGATAGTGTTTAAATGATGCTAGAAGTTTTGTAACTAATTCCCTATATAATTGTAAATCCTCCTTCTTACACTGGTAAATGATGATGACTTGGTTGACCACAAGTTAGGAGTCACCAAAGATATTAATTATTCTGACTCCCAAGGCTAAGGTAGTTTCGAGACCTATTACTAGGGCTTCATAATCATCTACATTGTTGGTACATTTGAAGTCAATATTAAATGACAAAGGAAGTGGTTCACTGATAAGGGGGATAAAGAAGATATTGGATCCCCCCCATGCTGACATTTAGAACCATAAAAAAACATGGTTACCTAATTGGTGAAATCTTCTTGAGATAGTCTTGTGATAGACTCATCTAAAAACTCAAGAGGAGGTGGTTGGTTATTTTTTAGGGGTACCTCAGCCAATTAATTGATAACGACCTACCCCTTGATCAATTTATACTAGAGGAACTCAAGGTCAAACTCATCTAGAAACATGAGCCACTTAGCCATACACTAGTTTTGGTATGGTTTGGAGTGCATGTAATTGAGTGGACCAGTATTAGTTATGATAAATTATTTCTGGTTAAGAAGGTAGTGGTGAATTTTAGTGTCCATGAAGACTATATCCAAGCATAGTCTTTCGAGATGCATGTATCGACTATCGTACTCAAAAAGTTTGTGGCTAATGTAATAAATGGATTGTTATTTATGTTGTTCATCTCGATGGGAATGAATTTACCCTAGGGAATGGTCAATGGAAGAGATATAAAGGTAGAAAGGTTAGTCATCCTTAGGAGGTGTGAGGATAGGTGGAGATAGAAGGTACCCTTTGAGTGCATCAAAGGCCTTTTGATGATCAAAATTCCACTTGAAAGAGATGTCCTTTTTTAAGAGGTGATATAAAGGTTGACACTGATCAAAGAGCTGGGAGATGAAGCAATGAATGGATTGAAGCTTCCCCTATAAATTATGGAGTTGTTTAAGATTGGTTAGAGGTAGCATCTTGAGGATGGATTTAATTTTGTCTAAATCAACCTCAATTCCTTGAAGGGAAATGATGAAGCCAAGAAGTTTGTCTAACAAGACCCCAAAAATAATTTTTTTGGGATTGAGGTGGATGTGATAATGGATAAGTTGCTCAAAGATAATATTGAGAATGGTTAAATGGTCTTTGTGAAGCTTAGATTTCTTGAGAATGTCATCCACATAATATTTGATGATTGTATGGGTAAGGTCATGGAAAATATAGGTCATAAAACATTGGTAGTTTGCATTAATGTTCTTAAGACTGAAGGGCATGACTCTATAACATAAAGTCCCTCATGGGGTGATAAAGGTAGTTTTGTGTTGATCTTCAAGGGGAATCAAAATCTGATTATAACCTAAGAATCCATTCATAAGGGAAAACATCTCATGTCCTATTGTAAGATCAACAAGTTAGTCAATCTAGGTAGAGGAAAGTCATCCTTTAGGCAAGTGAGGTTGTGGTCATGAAAGACCACATAGATATGTAGTCCCCTTATGGCTTTAGTGATAGGCATTATATTTGAAACCCATTGGGGATAATCAATGGGTTGAATAAAGTTGATAGAAAGGAGGCATTGAAGCTCTTCTTTGACAAGGAGGGCTATGCAAGGATGCATTTGACAATGTTTTTATTTGACAAGTTTGGAATCATAATTATTTATGATGTTATGAGTAGAAATGGTTAGGTCAATACTAGGAATATCAACATATGATCAAGTGAATGCAATACTAAAATTTTGGAGGAAGGTAGAGAAGTCTTGTAGTTTCTTAAGGGTGTGAGTTTGACTAAGTTTGATGATATGGGGGTTATCTAGAGTGCCCAAGTTGATATCCATGGTAGATTAATTTAACATGGTTGAGGTTTATAGAGGTAGAGATTTATGGATGGAGGAATCTAGTGCATGAAGGTAGATGAGAATAACATCATAATCTTGACACTAAATAGTGTTAATGGTAGGAGATTCTTCTCCCATGAGTATAGGATGGATCAAAGGGATGGATATGGGTGCCCTTTCCTTTTGATAGGTTAGGGGGCCAAGGGTAATCATGTTGATGAAAAAAAAAACTAGGTGGGATGATGTCCTCATCCTTACACTCAGGTTGAGGGGGTGTTGGTAGGGAAGGGGTCTCTTCTTCAACAATGGTAGTGGTAGGTTGTGTGGATTTATTTTTATTGGGTATAATGAATCCAAGGTCATGATTTTCATGAGATTTTAGGTCTCAATTAGGGTCAAAATGTGTAGGTTGTGCTCATATCATCCAAAACTAAATCCCTTCTAGGTGCACTTGTGAAAGTATAGTTTAGTGAAGTCTAGGTTATCCAATTAAGAAAAGGTGGAGGTGAATGGTTGAGGTGGAGAGGGAGTGGCAATAGAATTAAGTGGCTTATCAATTACCCTATAGATAAAGTGGGTTTGATAGTTGGGAGGTCCTAAAAGAACAATGGCTCCAATGTTGGGGTCATAACCTAGTTGGTGGTTGAGTTTCCCATATTCTTGGGGAGTAAGGAGGGCATCAAGGGTGAGGAGATGGTATTCTCCAAGGATAAGGCATTAGAAGGTAGGTTCTAGAGGATCAGTGATGGGTATCTATTCTATAGGGATAGATGAACTAGTAGATGCCTCAATGGAATGAGAAGTAATGACTTTAGCTTCCATGGGTGAGGTCTTGATAATGGTTATTTGTAGTGCTTTGGATTGAGGTAAGAGAATGTCATTAGGTCGATAGGTCATATTGCATGATAAAAAAGGGATAGGGTCAACTTGTATGGTAATAACTTGAATTTTGTGTTCAATATTGACACAATGATATAGGGTAGAAGGTACATAACCCATGGCCCATATCCAAGGTCTCCCTAGCAAAACATTGTACTAGAATTCACCTTTGACCACATAGAAGAGTTTAGGGAGCGTGCAAGGTCCTAACTAAATATGAAGGAAGATAGTTCCTAAGTTATTGGTCATAGTGTTATTAAAGGATCTAAGGATGGCTAAAGATTTAGACATGACATTGTCTAGTAGCTTGAGTTACTCATGGACATAGGAAGAGATGATATTGATACTAGCTCCCCCATTGATCATAACCCATTTGATGTGGGTTTGGTTGATATGGGATGTAATAAACAGAGGGGGATATAGGTATTCAGGGTAGATATAAGGTATCTCTATGTCTTTGAAGGTAACTAGGGTGGAGAGATGGAGAGCATCAATGAATACCTCTATAGGTTAGGAGTCTCTTGGTATAACCTTAATGGTTTGCATAGCCTCGATCATGGCCTGACAATGGTGAGGTGAGGTAGAAATGGGCTCATAGAGGCTCATCTTAGTTGGATTTTTTTGAAGTTGTTTAAGGATGACCCTCTTGATGGATTCAAAAGGGTTAGCCTCTGAAGTACCTAAGATGGTGACTTTGGGCTTAGCTGTATATGTGGAGGTTTGGATCTAGGTTGGTTTAGGGTGAGTTAGTGGGTACATCTATGGAATGGAAACTTTAGCCTTCCCTTTATATTTTTGTTGTGATCATATGACTACATTAATGATATGGATAGATGGTCAAGGTGTGATGGGGGGTTGGGTAGATTCTCCATCACTTTGAAGTAAGAGTGAAAAATTAGGAATGTGTTGGTGACTGGCTATTAGGTGTAGTGGTGGAGGAATATATGGAATGTAATATAGTAAAAGATCATCCTCATCATATAGTTGGTGGATAATGGCCTAGAGAGATTTGTAATTCTTTGTGTCTTACCTAGGTGTCTTATGATAGGCGCAGATTTGACGGTCATTGTACCAAGTCAACTTTGAATCGAGAGGATCAAAAAGTCTAATAGGAGGTAATGTGAGGTAGGAGGTCTATAATAATCTTTGAATAATGGTAGTATAAGATTCTAATAGAGGTAAGAAAGGTTTAGGGATCATGGTTTGGGTTGGTAAGATCAAAATATTGGTGGTAATAGGTTTGGTGAGAGATGGTTTGGGTAAGGTGGTGTTTCTAGTTGATGGTATTGGTCTAGGTATGTTGGTAGTTAGGGTGGATGAGTTTGATGGTCTGAGTATTGGTAATCTGGGAAGGAATGATGCATTGGATAACAAATAAGTTGGTGTAATCAATGGAAATGGGTGACATATGTTAAAGGGGGGTTGTTTTTTAAGCAAAGTGGAAGGGTGAGGCCCTAAGATAGAGGGAAAGGTAGGGAGAGGTAGAGTCTTAGTCATGCATCCATTCAATGTTTTCATCCTCTTAGTTTGTGTGGGTTGAGACCTGGGTATAGGTTTAGGTGAAGTTAAGTCTACTTTCAAGGATGGGTGAACCAAACTTTGAGTAGGGAAGGCACCTAGAGTTTTGAAAGGTTTGGTTGGTGATGTGGTGACTATTTTGGTTGACTAAGAAGGTCGAGGGTTGGTGGAAGTTTATATTGATTTAGGAGGTGGTGGAGAGATGATGGATTTGTTGGTTAGGGTCATGATATAAGGTTAATGTTTGTTGATGGGGGGAAGCCCTAACTATTTCTAGAAAGTGGTTCGATCTATGTTTGGTTTTGTAGCCACACCTAACTTTTGAATAGTTTGTAAAAAGGTTAGTATATTGGCTTGGCCTCTAGGGTAGTGAGTGCCGAGGAGACACCTATGGGTTGAGGAGGAGGGTTGATAGCCTTGTTAATTTCTTCAAGCAAGGGAGGTAAGTTTAGGTTAGGTGGCCAATCTATGAGGGGTGTTTGTGAAAAATTCACTCCCCTGGCCATGATGTCCATAGTTGTGGTTTGGTTTGTAGTTAGGGGAGATGGTGGGATATGAATGGTTATTTTTTCAAGTTGGATATCCAAAGGGGTGCTTGATGATTCCAAATCCTCTATGAGTGAAGCTAAATAAAAAGGAACCTCCTTGGTTTGGGCCTCCAAAGGAAGGGAAAGTGACTTCACCACCTCAGTAGATGAAGTGGGGGGAAATTAGGGAGGTTAGATGGTAGGTACATCAAGGACCATATTGACCATGTGGACATCATGAGAATATTTAGCTTATTTGTCCTTAGCTTTGATAGGGGCATGGTTGGGAAAAGGTTTCCTAAAGATGTCAAGAGCTTGATTTTAAGGGGCATTATGATTATCCAACATGATTTCCCCTTTGTCAATAAGACTCTAAACAACATTCTTAAAAGTATTACATCAGCTAACATCATGTCCAATTACTTGATCAAAATCATAGAGGTCATTATCATTGTACCAAGTAGGTGCTAGATGAGAAAAATCAAACTATTGGGGAGGTTTGATGGGTGGAAGTTGTATAAAGTTAGATTTTAGTAGCTTCTCTAGAACTGAGGTATAAGATTCTCCAAGTGGAGTGAATTGTTTTTAGTTGCTTCAGTTTGGTTTCCTTTTATTTTGGTTGGAGGTAATGGGAGAATTTTTTTGATTGAGATTGGGTGGAGGGGCAATTTTAAGGATGACATTTGTGGTTCCCCTAATTTTAGTTCTGATATTGGATTGGTTGTCTAGTTTGGTGGAAGCAATTTTATTGGTATTGAAGGTGGAGTTATTATTTCATAACTTCAATTTACCCTCATATATGGACCAATTTTCTAGCTTATGTGCCATGGTAAAATCCTCATCAAAATTTCTGAAGCTTTGGACACATAGTGTAGAAGATATATGTTTGGTGAAAGCTTGAGATTTTTTTTTATAAGTTCAGGTTGAGGCAAGGAAAATGAAAGCTAATTAATCAATATTCTCCAATGGGTGACAAAATTGGCAATGGAATCATCATCTAATTACCTAATATAATAGAGGTCTATGATAGAGACATTTTTAAAAATGTTAATGGAAAAGTGATCTAAGAAGACTTATGCTAATTGGGTGAAAGAAAATATGGAATGCCTAGCAAGGCCACTATAACAATTGAGTGTTGGGCTAGATAAAGACATGGGGAAGGTTCAAAGGAAAAGGGCATCATCATAAGTAATCATGTAACATGCATGCCTAAAATCCCTAAGGTGTTTCTAGGGGTCCTCCTTGCTTTGAAATTTTCAGAAGGATGAATATGTTCATTAAAAATTTGATCATAGGATGGGATGTTTTGAGCCCTTGAAATGGATGACTGAAGGTTGGTCATCTTTTGCATGAGAATTTTCATTACGTTGATTTGAGGTGGTGCACCAAAAATATTGTAAGTCTGATATTATGGTTGAGGTTGGGAAACATATTAGTAATTGTTTGGTGGTTGAGAGGTTACCACATATTGGAATGTGGATACTAGACATTGGGTAGGGTAGGTGGATGATGGTGGTTGGGTAGTGGGTACATACCCTTGTGGATTAGGGATGTATCCTATATTAGGTGCAATAGGTAACTACTGAGGAGTCCCTATGGATTGGGCATGGGTGGTAGTTGGGTTGGTGATAAGAGGTGAGGTTGTGACCTTTGTGTTAATGGTTGGTGAAGTAGAAGGGATAGATACCCCTAATCTTGGTAAAGGGGTATTGATCGATGGGTTATGTCTGATAAAGGAGAGGTTAGTAGTAATGGTGGTGGGTGCTCCAATAACAAGTGGGGCATGATGGGTTAATGGTTGGGTTACCCCCAAGGTAGAGGAGTCATTAGTAGGGGTGGAAGGTATAAGGGTAACAATTGGTTGGATAGGTTGGTTTTCAGTTATAGCATCAAAGGGGTTAGTAGATGAAGATGCTTGGGTGGTTGAAGGTTAGGTGGTGATCATGGAAATAGGGATACCCTTCATAAGGTGGGATGACATGCCATAAGGAGGATCCTGAGGTGGAGTTGAAACTAGGATATGGTGAGAAGAGGTGTTAAGATAGTACTAAAAGGTAACTAGATTGTTGTCTATAAAAGTGGTAAAATCCATGTATCCTTGGGGAAATACCCAAGGAAAAGTAGGGATTCCAAATGGATGAGGTGAATATTCTACCTTAGAGATGTACTTTATAGATGAGGAGGTAGAAGAGGTTGATTTAAGTGATGAGTTTTGTTCTCTTAGGTCTCTCCGCTATTGATGAGTGAGAACCATATAATAAAAAGGTGAGAGAAAATAATAAAAAACTCACCACTCATATAAGAATAAGGAAATAAAATGATCAAGGCAATCAAGACACACATTATTAAGTAGATTAAGCCTAGAGGTTAGTTTTAATCTCACTTTTGGCTTATGCCTTAGTTTATGAGAATGTGTGATAAAAGTTGGCTTTTAAATCAAGTACTATAAAAGTAGTTTATGATTGGTTTCATGTTTTTTATGTGCTCAAAAGAATCTATATTAGAATAAATACATGGCTTGGTATTGGGGCCTACCCCCTCACTTCATAGTCCCAAACTGATAAGGGTGTTGTGTGCTTAGCTAATATATATTGATATCTAGAATTTATACTCAACTAGAGAGCTGAGTTAGTTCTCCCCTTGGTAATGACATCTAAGTAGGATTCTTGGGAATGGGTAATATGACTACTATGTGATGAAATCCTAGTTAATCCTTATCTCAAATTATCTTTATGTTTAATTGATGAAAGTGGTCTGCCTAGTGTATGCAACAAAGGTGATGCTATGATAAGATTACTGTGATTTAATTCAAAGTAAACTAATGTTAAAAGTAGGCAATAGATGGATTTGATTTTAAACCCCAAAATAAATTTTAGTTGTAATTATGTATATAGATAGAGAGAAAAGCATGCAAATGCAAATAAAATGTGAGTAAAGACTCTAGGTCCCACTGGGTATGCCAGAATGTTTCATGTAAATTTTCACTTAAATTCTAAAGAAAGAGAAAAAAACTCGATACAGGTCTAGTTGAAAATCCTATTTGTTTGTGCATGTACTAAATTAGAAGATTATGAAGATATCCTCTTTGGCTTGGGAGGAAGACCTAAAGATAAGCAATCACTAAAGCAAACTTGTTTGTTAAACAAATAGTTAGGTGGATTGCCTAGAGATAGCTAGATCCCAAAAGTGAGAGCTTCCTTAAGGGATATCAATCCACACATTTCAAAAAATTAAGTTTATAGAACTAGAAAGAAGGTAATTACATCAATTAAATAAGATTACTAAAATTGAACATGAGAATTCTTGATAAGAAAATAGACTAGAAATGATCAAATTAATGATAAACTAATTAATACTAATACTAACAGGTTGGGGTATGCTATTGAAAATCTAAAAGGGGTCTATGAGTGGTCAAAAAAATAAAAAAATGGATTTGATTAGGTGTGGGTGGGTGAAATTAGCTTGCTAGTTTTACTTCCATAGGTGACCATTGGTGGTTGGGGTAACCATCGGTAGTTATACCTGACCATCAACGATACAATTCTGACTGTCGGTGGTTGATTATGTATTTTTTGGTTTAATTAATAGAAGATGATGGGATTCTAAAAATGGATTCTAAGAATTGGGCAAGGGCTAGATTGATTACAAAATGGAATAAAACACATGAATATTGGCAAACAAGTATGCATCTTACTAGAAGTTGATTGGGTGAGTGGTTGGCATAGTTATCCTATGGGTAAAATCTGGGTTTATTCTAGCAGAGTAACGGTACCCAAAATCTCAATTAAGAGGTGATGGTGAGTTGGATCTCAATAAGATGGTTGATTCTTGATAATGGTGATAACACTATTTGACCTGTAAAATAAAACTCTTAGATACCTAAGCTCTTGATAATAATTGCAGATCCATTTCACCTCCCAGGCCTCTCTCTCTCTTATATGTATAAGCAAGAGGTGGAAGTGAAGGTGTAACTGGGTCATCTAAATATAATTTGTGCATGCAAAGGCTTGTAACACAGATCAGATAAGGTCATATTTAGAAAAGGGTTGATAGAGCTTGCATGATCTTGGCTAAAAGGTGGACCTTGACCATCCATGGTTAGGGGTTCCCAAGGTTGACCATCGATGGTCACCCTGACTATCGATGGTAAGGGTCCACAGGGATAGGTCTTGAAGGATAAGGTTATTTAGTTAGGTAAAATTGAGTGTAGATTGGTTAGTTTAAGCTTGATATGTGTGGGTTGACCCTAAGGGGGTCCTAGGTAGGTCCAGGGGTATTTTTGACATTTGAAATCGTAGGTGTGTGGATTTTTAGTGTCTATAATCTATCTCAATTGAATAGGATCAGATGGTGAAGGGAAAGAGGAAAATTGGTTGTAATGGTAAGGATGGCATTACTATTAAAGAGTTTTATGTTAACAAGCTCATTTTAGGGATTATAATGGGATGAAACATTACTACCAAGGGTCTTTACGTCATTTGATGAAGTGTTATCACTCTTGAAATCTATGGGGTCACTCCCAAATGGAAAGAATCCAAGACCTCAACTTCTTATATGCGTTACCACATACATAGGTTCAAGAATGCCTTATGATTTTACCCCAAGACCTTTTACCTGATAGTCTTGATTGCCCATTATCCTATTGGGAATGGGGTAATTAGTGTTTTGATATCATGTGGCAAAGTTGTCACCATAAAACCAACCTCCTTCAACACTGGTGGCCTGATCTTGATTCAATGATGTGTCTTTCACAATGATGAGTGGCTCTTGGAGATCAAAATTGGAATTATTTTACTAGATCATGTTGGCCTTGCCAGGTATAGATTTGGTCCTTTCATAGGATTTTGGGGATTTGGGTAATTTTTTGAAATGAAAAGAATATTGAATGCAATACGTGGCTATGTCAACCTCTTCAATAGTAAAATGAGCATAAATAGAGTTAAGAGGTGGATTAGAGGAAGTGAATGCAAGGTAACTAGGGTATACATAATTATACTTGGGAGATTTGGGATCCTTTCCTTTATTTTTCTTGCTTACATACTTAGTACTAGGATAATAGTTATAGTTCCCATACTCGACCTCTAGGTTTTTACAATATAAGTATGACTATAAATTACCAGGGATAGTGACCTCTAATTCTAAATGAGGTAATTTTAGGTAGTAGTACAAGGTGGAAGGGACTGCTTGTACTTCATAGATCTAAGGATGACCAAGAATTAGATTATAAGATAGTTCAATGTCGATGACATGTCATAGGGTGTTGTGGATGACAAACCCAATAATAACTAGAAAATAAATGGTGATGTAATATTCTCTCTCAAAAGTATAGTAAGCTTTAATTATGATAGTATCTGGCTACATGTTAGGTGTCATGTAACCCAAAGTTTGGATCAATTTCAATGATGTTATGTTTAACCTTGAACCATTGTCTATAATAACCCACTTAACTTTATGGCAGTAAATAATGGCCTCAATGTCCATGGGATTATTATGAATAAGACTAAGGGATGACATATAAATTTGGTCTAATGTGAGTTTTTGACCTAGGGACAAATGTCCCAGTAGTGCTTGGAACCAGGCTATATGGATGTCATTGGGTACCTTGGATTATTGAATAAATGATTTAATATGGTCTTATGAGCTTCAAACATATACAAGAGGTCAAAGATGGATATCTATGCAAGTGTTTTACTTAGTTGTTCATTAATATTATATGGATTCTAGGTGTAGACACCAAAATAGTGTCAACCCCCCCTTTGTCCCTCTCTAAACTTCAACATGCCTAACCTATACTTTATTAATTTAAAATACTTATTTTAAATTAATCATCCCCCCTAGACACCTCACCTTGGATTCCTAGCTCTTAGACCATTTATCACCTATGACTAATCATAATTACCTAAGACCTATTTCAACTCTCTAACATCACTCTCATGCCTATTAAACCCACCTTTCGACCATTCACTAATGGCAACTGAACTTGGCAGATGGAAGAATAGGAAAAAGGCTAAAAATAGCCTTTTTACCCATTCTCTAGCTGCTGACATCGGTTAACCGTCGATTGATGCCAGTAATATCGCCGATGTCGGTTGCTTAAAACTTAATTCTAACCTCAGCTGGCTCCTCAAATGTGAATTCTCTTGCTCCCCAGATTTGAATTCTCTCTCCTAGACTCTGAAACATCAAAGGTAGGCTTTAGGATGAGGCATCAACATTCTATCATCACTCTCCAGGCTAAGAAACTCTACAAAATTCAATCCACAGTAGATTGAAACATTGCATGAGGTCTCCTACATCAGACATAACAGGTACAAGTGTTCAAACACCTCTAGTTCTTCATCAAGCAAGAGCTAAGTATTCTTCTAGTTTATATTTCAGTATTTTTTAGAATGCATTGGTGAATAGTCCATTGAATATTATTGAGTATTGTTGACAGACAACCTGACTTTCTTCTCAGAGCCTTCCTCTCATTCTTATTCTCTTTCCACCCCTATCCTCTACCTTAGCCCTTTTCTAGACCATATTCACTACCCTACATCCCTGCACAAACAATTAAACTCTCAGACTCCTTCTAGACTCCTCTGGCGACCACAGGCATAACTTGAAACCCATCCAAGGCCCATTGCCCCTACCGATGTCGGTAGCCTAACCGACATCGACAAAATTGACCAACTGACGCCAAGAGAACTACCGATGTTGGCAATTGTGGAAGACTAATTACAAGATTTAGGTACGCATTATCTATTTCTCTTTTTTTAAGTCTTTCATTATTTCTTTCCATTACGACATTATTTTTATCAACTAGTGAACTGTCATCCCTCAAAGAAGTCTTTGCACTTCTAGGACCGAGCATGTGCTTGGCAGTCCACCATATATCTATTTAACATTTTCCTTGTTTAAGTCCTTATCTACAGGTGTCATCCTCCATAGCCAAAGAGGAGCTCCTTCAATCATCTGGATACAGTGCACAACTTCATCTGGGTATCATCTAACCCCTTACCATTTAACTTTAGTTTCTTATTTCTTTTGAATGTAAAAAGCAAAGACAAGTTAGAAACATTCTGGCACACTCGGTGGGACCCTAGAGTTTTCCTTGGTTTCATTTCTTCTAAAACAAAATTTCATATAGGTGCATTAGGAAAATTTCTCTTCTTGCATCCTTCCTCTTTCTTTCTCTTTTGAAAAGACACCATTAACACAAGTTAAAAAGAACTTTTTTTTCTTGTCACTTCTTTTTTGCATCTTAGAGTAGTGAAATTCATGCTCTTAACCTTTTCCTAATTGTTTGCATCTGAACAAAAACATTTCAATTTGGGCTAAAATCTATTACATCTCATTCCTGTTTGAATGCATTTTTAGCTCATCTAGTAATTAAAAGTGCATTATGAATAAATCATAGTACACATATGTTACACTACCAGACCATAAGCACATCAAACTAAACATCTAAACATACCTGAGACAAGGCCCGACTAGGATTTCATCACCTAGAGGATACCTTACCCTTCTTAGTAATCCTACTTGGACTTCACTACCAAGGGGAGAACCCACTCTATTATCTAGCAGAGTATAAACTCTAGGGGAAGTATATATTGGCTAAGCGACTCAGCTTGGCTCTGGGCTCATGAAGTGAGGGGGGCAATCCCCTAGCACCAAGCCACGTACGGAACCTAATACAGATTTTGAGTACCAAAACTTGACCCAAAACCAACCTTAGACTGCTTCTTTTAGTACCTATTCTAAAATCCCAATTCCCAAACACACTCTTCTAAGGCATAAGCCACCATAACTCTAAAATATATTCTTAGGAATTTAACATTTAGAGGTTGCTTGTCTTCATTTATATTTTTGACTGTATCTGATTTTTTGAGCTAGTGAAGTCGCATTCTGAGATCTAAAAACAAGTCAGACTTTCTTCTTTCTTCCAAAAACTTTCAATTTTTTGAGTTTCTAGAAATACATAGTAACTGACATCAGTTTTTCCACCGACATCGGCAACTATCTTCACCGACATCAGTTAGCTGACCGACATCGGCAACTTACTTCACCGACATCAGTTTTTCTACCAACGTCGGTCACTGTCAAAAAAATTTCTTCTCAAATAACAAGCTAAAAACCTGACCTTTTTACTGTTAAAAAATCAAATTCTAGTTTTCTAAGGTTGAAACATACAGTTTTTAGAACCTGAACCTATTTGGCCTTGAATGGTTTTGACATGTAGTCAAGCTAAAACTCTTGTTGACCACACAAGGCAACAACCACTCCCACCTTCGCCTTCTATATCAAGTCCCCAAATGGAGTATAATTCAAAACTAGGCATACTCCTATCTGACCAACCCTAACTCAACATCCAATTGTTCTCGAAGGGGATCAAGACTTTGAAAGGTTCCTTGACCTCAATGTCAAGGCTCTTCAGTACTATCTCATGAGAAGTCAAATGCGAGATCCTTCAGGCAACCTAGTTTATGGGATGCCAACTTCCTTAGTTGAAACAAAAATCATATCAACAGCCTCCATAACCCAACCCATGGTCATCTAGGCCATTGCCTCAACTAACAACCTAACCATGACCAATCTTCAAAGTGTGGCCTCTCCTTCTATTTTTGGACCTACCTCCTTTGGGGTTTCTGTACCCCCTCAACAACAAACCATTCAACAAAGTTCTACACCATTCCAGAATTTAATTGTCTCCATCCCACCTACTCTTGCACCCATAAATACAAGAGTGACTACTTATCCTTCGGCTAGTGTTGCCACCATCCAACCACCTTTGGTGACATCAAGTCAAGTTGTGCCTTCTAGCTTTATGACACAACCACCCTTGACTTCAACATCAGTCCCCATGACTAGTTACCAATATGTTGTGCCTATACAAGTGCAACCAACTATGTCATACACTCCATCTAACACCTTCTAAATGCCTTACAACCTAGGGGGTGCCCCACCTGCAAATCCATCAACTGATCTAATCAAGATGTTGATGGATAAGATGTCTAATCTTGAGACATCCATTTTAGGTTCAAGAAATGTTCTCTCATATGAACAAATCTATAATGAACCTATTCATCCTTCGGTCCCAATCCGACCATATCCTAGTCAGTGGGAACTTCCCAAGTTTACTCACTTTCAGAGTAAAGAGGACCCACAGCAACATCTACGAGCGTTTAGACACGCTTGTTACCTCATAGTGCACGATGATGCGTTATTACTTCGCACATTCCCCATGTCACTTTCTGGTGCTTCCCTTGATTGGTATAGTTCTATTACCAGTCACTCTCTATTTACCTTCACTCAACTAGCTCAACTATTTCTTGACCACTTTTCAATTAACATAAATAAAAAGGTCTCCATCACGGACCTATATTCTATCAGACAATTCGATGATGAATCAATAGCTGATTTTGTTGCCCGTTGGAGAGGCTTAATCAACCAACTCTCATTTTCTTTACCTCAACCAGAGCTCATTGAGCTCTTCTCTAGAGCATGTGCTAAGCACATCTCATCTACTTTGTGGGTCCAAATATTCTGCACAATTGATGGAGCCTTCACCATGGCTAGGAAGCTTGAACTCTATGCTGTCGAAGAAAATAAAGTCAAATTGCATAGTAAAAGTAACAATGCAAAATCTAATGACCCTTCTTCCAAACCATCTTCTTCTTCCCACTCCAAAGGAGTGGCAAATGCTGTGGTCCTTAGACCATCATCTTCAATAATAACCAACCAATCTCAGCCTTCCACATCAGACTACATCACAAGATAATTTCCAACAATGATACGTACAATGTCAATACACTCCAATAGGAGAGTCATACACTTCCGTGTTGGATAAATTCATCAAGCAGGGGGTCCTCAATCTCCCTCAAATCTGACCACCTCAATTTGACCCCTCAAAAGCCATCCCTACATGGTATAGGGAAAATGACTTTTGTAATTATCATCGCGTCAAAGGCCATGATATAGACAATTGCAAAAACTTCAAAAATATTGTCCAAAACATGCTAGACAAGGGGGATCTTTTTTTGGATAACCTAAATGCATCGGCTAACCAAAACATAGACATCTTTAGGCAACCATTCCCTAATCATCCCCTAGTCAAAACAATGTCCAGACCATGGCCAATGACCTTCAGGAGCATAATATACACACGATCAACACGGTCTTTCTTGTCATTCCTAACCAACCTCTCCCATAGTCTGAAGTGGTTAGTCAACTTATTTCCCCACCACAGGTAGAAGAGCCTTCTTCTCTTATTTGTTGATCACAGGTAGAAGAGCCTTCTTCACCCATTTCTCCATCATAGGTAGAAGAGCCTTCTTCACCCATTTCTCCATCATAGGTAGAAGAGCCTTCTTCTCCTATTTGTCCATCACAGGTAGAAGAGCATTCTTTACTTATTTCTCCATCATAGGTAGAAGAGCCTTCTTCTCTTATTTGTCCATCACAGGTAGAAGAGCCTTCTTTACCTATTTCTCCACCAAAGATAGAAGAACCTTCTTCTCCTATTAGTCCTCCATCGACCTCTTTTATATTGGAGGAAGCCTTGATGATACCAACGCCACTAGTCCCACCCTCATCCTTCCTATTACCTATGGGGGATGATACTTTCCCCACGCCTCGACCACACACAGAAGCCATGATCATTCCTACGCTCTATCCAAGTGAAGAGCCAAAATATCCAATCCCTTCTCTACTGAGAGAGGGACACACAACCTCATCCAAATCCTCATAGGCATCTACTATGTTGAAATAGATTAAATCTCTCAGCATTCACCCTATATCAAACCTCACTTACCCACAAGTGAAGTTAGACTTGAACCTTGCCTCACACAATAGTAGTCCTCACACTAAACTAAAGAAGACTACTAAACCATGCCAGAGAACTTCTCTCCCACCATCACCATTGCCCTCTATTTTGGGCCCACATACTTCTACTTTAATTGTAGTGCTCCCTACTCCAACACCTAACAAAAATAATTCGCCTCCATTACTCCCTTTACCCACCAAAAACATACCTCCTCTAAAAAATTTGGCACCCCTCATGAAGAAAGTGTCATCTACACGAGTGGCCACACCACCAACCCAAAAGGTGGTATAGAAATCTCCCTCAATAACTCCCAAAAAAAAGTCATCAACACCTAGTGCATCAACAAGCACAGACCCCTTAGTGGGTTCATATGATTTGATACTACGTCGACTTTTGCAAACTTCTAACATCACTCTTCCACCTATTAAACCATTTCAACCTCTCAGACCAAAACCATCTTGGTTCAATGACACTAAAATCTACCTATATCATCGCTCACCTAGGCATGACACTGAAAATTGTTGTGCCTTCAAGGTTGTCATTCGCCATTACTTGGAAAAAGACACCCTTCTTGTTGAGGATACTATCAACAAATCTCCAACACTATCTCATGTCTCTCAAACCTCTTCACCTTCATCAGAATCTCATCATCAGACTATGGTCCCTTTACCTCCTTTGCCCCCTTTATTCGAGATTAACACCATCAATATGGCTACTAGGTCACAAACTTTAAAGGATAAAGCAAAAGAGAGTGTTGCTATTCCTTAGACCTACCCATTTGTCAAACCTGCTCAACCACCCAAACCCAAGATTTCTATCTTGGGTACATCCCAACCCACTTCTTCAAAGGCAATCCGTGATTCTATGGTGAAATAGCTTCACCAAACTCTCGTGAAGATGAATTTATATAACCTCGTTCAAAGCTCTCCACAACATCGTCAAGCTTTAATCAAAGCTCTACAGGTAGTGGAGGTCCAACCTGAGGAACCCCAATCACTAGCTGCCTTAGTCCAATCATTACCCACCATCACCTCTATTACCTTTAGTGATTCTAAAATTCCTACCTCTAACTTGGAAGATCAGGATGCTGCCCTTTTCATCACAGCCTACATTGATCAAACTCGCCTTAAGCAAGTTATGATTGATGGGGGCACCAGCATCAATATCATTTCCACCCATGCCTATGACCAATTAGCCATCCCAAAGAATTGTATCTTTAAAACTGACATAATTCTTCGATCTTTTAATGACTCCACCGCCACTACCATTGGCACCGTCATCTTACATATTCATGTTGGCCCACAAATAATCCCAAAGCTCTTCTACATCATTGAGGGAGAGTTTTAATACAACATGTTATTAGGATGACCTTGGATCTGTGCCATGGCTTGTGTCCCTTCTACATTACACCATTGTGTCAAATTTGAACATGACGATCAAGTCCATGTCATTCCCGTAGACCCCTCCCCTTTCAAGACATGCAACACAACTTATCGACCCAATGATGTTCTCATTCTTTTAAAAACATCAACCCAAACACTGCCTCCACCTGCAAAAGCTTCAACAAGTACGCAAACGATAGTTACACCTACACCACCTCCTCAAGTGATAACAAAAGACCCTATGGAAGATACCTTCCAACGTCTTTCACTTGGGGAGTATCATTTGTTCATCTTGGACATGTTCCAAACTCCTCAAGAGTATGGAAAACTTCATCACAATCCTAGCTATGACCATTGTATCAGAATGGTCATCCCTTATGGTCCTCCCAATCTTTAAATAAATCTCATCTATGGAGGGCTAGATCGAGCTCCCACTAATGGGAATCCTCTTTCATCACCCCAACTATTTATGACTGATTTCTCTTTTCTTGGCAACCCAAACTTTGCTCATACCTATCTTTATAGGTGTGCATGGAAGGGCTTTGGCTTTGGGCGCTATGAACAAGGCTCCCACCAACCTGTCAAACCACCAAATGACGAGGCCATAAAGAATGCCAAGAAGCGACATGGCCTGGGTTTTGAAGAACCTATTAAAACTTCTAAAAACCCTCGCCCTGAACCTATTATAGAACAACCACCTCCAAAATTGCCTATTCCCCCATCTTCACTTGTAGAGTTGGTGGTTTCCATCCCTCCTAGTTTTTTTTCCATAAATGCCATTCTCTTGGAACCCCTAACCTATCAACTAGGTGGGGTATCTAGGTCTCTCCCTCTCATTTATCCAAACATGATAGATGATGAATTTGCTACCATCAACACTGTCTAATGCATAGATGATGATGCCATTCTCACCTACATGGGTGCAGATGACTCTTTCATTCAACAATCGCTTCCTTCAAAAATGCAAGTTATGTTAAATGAATCGCCCATTGACATTAACCTTCCATCCTCTGATGTTCCTCACAGTTTAAAGATTGATCAATCTTTGGACGCCCAAGAACAAATTGACTATACCAAATTCCTTTCAGATCATAGCAAAGCCTTTGCTTGGACCTATAGCGATATGCATGGCATCGACCCTAACATTGTCATTCATAACATCATCATAAACCCAGAGGCTAAGCCTATCAGACAAAAGCTTTGCAAGATGCATCCTCGAGTTGCACTCTTTGTCAAAGAAGAGCTTCAACATCTTCTCTCTGTCTCCTTTATCCAACCCATTGATTATCCACAATGGGTGTCAAATATCATCCCTATCACCAAAGCAATTGGGTGGATCCAAATCCATACTGACTATCATGACCTTAACCTGGCTTGCCCAAAGGATGATTTTCCTCTACCCAACATCAACCAACTTGTTGATCTTACGGCCGGTCATGAGATGCTATCACTCATGGATGGGTTTTCAAGATATAACCAAATCTTTATTGCACCAGGAGATCAACACAAGACCACCTTCATCACCCCATGGGGGAATTTTTGCTATAGGGTCATGCCTTTTGGCCTAAAAAATGTAGGCACCACATATCAACGCACCATGACCTACATCTTTCACGATCTCCTCCATAAAATCATGGAGGACTATGTGGATGACCTACTAGGCAAATCTAAACTCTGCCATGACTATTTAACTATTCTGAAAATCATATTCACTCGCCTCCTCCAATACAACGTTCAACTCAACCCTAAGAAATGCATCTTTGGGGTTCTCTCTGGGAAGATTTTAGGCTTCATTATTTCCCTTCGTGGCATTGAGATTGATGCCGCTAAGATAAGAGCTATACTCAAGATGCTGGCACCTACCAATCTAAAACAACTCTGCAGTCTACAAGGGAAGCTTCAATCTATTCATCACTTCATCTCGCAGCTTTTTGATCGATGTCAACCCTTTCATCACCTCCTTAAAAAGGACATCTCTTTCAATTGGGATAAGAATTGCCAAGAGGCTTTTGAGGCTCTTAAACGTTATCTTGTCTCTCCACCAGTCCTTATTCCACCTAAAGATGACCAACCTTTTTATCTTTACATCTCAGCAACAAATCATTCTTTAGGTGCCATGATCGTGCATCGAGATGAACAACATCATGAGCAAGTAGTTTATTATATAAGCTAAACACTCATTGAATATGAAACTCAGTATACTCATACCAAAAAACTCTATTTGGAATTAGTCTTTGCCTCTACCAAACTCTATCATTATCTTCTCAATCATAAAACTTATGTCATCACTCATACCGACCCTCTCAAATACATGCATTCCAAGCCATACCAAAACCAACGTATGGCTCATTGGCTCATGCTTCTTGCTGAGTTCAATTTGGAATTCATCCAACAAAAGTCTATAAAGGGGCAAATAATCACTGACCAACTAGCAGATGCCCCTCTACCTGACAACCAACCTTCTCACTGTGAATTCCCTGATGAATCCATCGCCACATTATCCACCGATGACATTTTCTATCAAATGACAATGTTCTTTGATGGGTCTAAATGTCAACACGATGGGGGTGCGGGGGTCATTCTCATCCCTCACAAGGGTGAGCCCATGCCCCTATATTTCAAACTTGACTTTGAATGTACCGATAACATGGCTGAATATGAAGCCTTAATTTTGGGACTTCAAACCACCCTTTTCCTAGGCATCAAGACCATCAACATCTTTGGTGACTCACAACTAGTCGTCAATCAAATCAACGATTCATATCTTTGTAAAAATGAAGTTTTGTAAAGGTACAAACACCATGTTGACACCCTACTAGAATATTTTGACCATTACCTCTTGCAAACTGTTCCTCGATCTATGAATAAGTTTGTTGATACTATGGCTTCTCTCACCTCACGCATTCCATCCTCATCATCTTCCTTGAGAATTTATGTTGCGGTACATCATTTGGCATTACCTTCATATATCTCCACTAACATCAACCTCATCAGCACCATTGACTCTAGTCCATAGGATGTTTGGTATAAACAACTTGTGGACTACTTAACTTATTCTATTATCCCCCCTGATCTCTCTAGCAATGCGTGATGGGCTTTTATCAAAAGCACAGCTCGATATACTATGCTAGGGGGTCTTCTCTATAAATGAGGTTTTGATGGCCTCCTTCTTCGATGTCTAACCTCCACTGAAGCATCTCATGCTATCAAACAAGTCCATGATGGGATTTGTGGAGGGCATTTTAGTGGTAACTCAGTTGCAAAGTACATCCTTCACCTGGGCTATTATTAGCCCACTCTTCACCAAGACTGCAACAATTACGTTTGGCATTGTATCAAATGCCAATAACATGCTAACTTACTTCACATCACTAGCCACACTTTACAAGTTGCTAAGGATTTTTGGCCCTTTTCATAATGGGGTTTAGATCTAATGGTTGAGATTAACCTCCATTCATCTCTTCGACATCAGTCCATTATCACCACAATCAAATACTTCACTAAATGGGTGGAATCTATTCCCCTCATATCCACTAAAGTTGACAAAATCATCAAATTCATCAACACCCATATCATCTATCATTTCAGTGTACCCCACAGGATCATCATTGATAATGGTAAATCATTCAAAAATAAAATTGTCCAAAAACTTTGTGACTCATTTGGCATCAAGCTCAGATTCTCCTCACCTTACTACCCACAAGCAAATGGGCAGGCTGAGGCTTCCAATAAAATCTTAACCAAAATTCTAATGAAGGTGGTCAATGATACTAGAAGGGATTGGCACATTCACATTCCCTTCGCTTTATGGGCCTACCGCACTAGCATCTAAACCCCTACGAGTGCTACACCTTGCTCTTTAGTGTATGGAACAGAGGCTATCTTACCTCTTGAAATACAAATACCTTATTTACGCATCTCTTTACATGACATACTTTCTAATGATGACTTTCATCAAGATCGGTTGGCTCAACTTGAGTTACTTGATGAATGTCATCTTGCTGCCCTTAACCATCTCCATATCTACCAAAATTACATCCAACATGCCTATAAAAAAATTTGAAAGAGCGAGATTTCAAAATTAGGGATCTCATCCTTAAAGAAAACCAACACGTGACCAATATGGAAAGAAGTAAATGAGGCAAGTTTGCTCCTAATTGGCTCGAACCTTATATCATAACACACAAGTATGGATCAAGGACTTATCATCTATCTTCTCTCGAAGGCTGACTAGAACTTGAGCCCCTTAATGCCTTACATATACGACCATTCTACTGTTAATCAAATAATCACTCACTTGACATTTAACTTGAGCTCATCCCTTGAGCAACCCTTGTCATCCTCATTCCTATTCCCTTCTTTTCCTAAAAACATTAGTTAATCCTTTTTGCATTAATGCTTCATCCTACTAAAAAGGGAAACCCTTAAACCTCTATAGTCTAGTCCATGACTAAAACTTTAGTCCACAAAAACCTGGGATGCCTAACAAAAGGTCATAAAACTATAAATGTAGCCTACTCCCTTGAAGGACAGCTGCATAATTGATGTAATTGATAGACTGCTCCCTTGAAGGACAACTATTCAAAAACTTTCAACCATACAAAGCAAAATATAGACCAATCCCTCGAAGGATGGCTATGCCCAAATCTTGCTACAAACAACACTCTCTCAGAAGCTTCCCACATTGATTAGCTTCACATATGACTACAAAACAAAACAACATCCCCACGTAGACTTCCCGCATTGATTAGTCTACCAAAAAAATAAATTGACTGACGAACTATTAAGTCATGGGCTTGCCTATAGTCGTTCTCAGGGTCACCTATAAAAGGGGCAAAGTTATCCTTGCTAAAAAGGGTTACCCCATCCTCACATCCCACATAATCAAACTTATTACCCTAACATACTCAAGGGATTTTGGGCTCACTTAATGTCAAGTGATTCAAATACTTCTCTAACATCAACCAATGGTCAACAATGTAATGCATGAATGGGGCTTTTGTTTGCAAAAACCCTATCTATGCCATCATTATTATCCTTGTTAATGAAAGAGCAATGTGCCTTTCACTTTTTACATACTTTCATCACATACAACCAAACCCAACCAAACCAAACCAACCAAACCTTTTTCAGACCACTAACATTATCATAGCCTATTCACACTAGTTTCTATGGAAATCAATACACATGGAAACTATCGACCACACAATTTATGCCAAGCATAAACCATTACTTGCTAAAGCATAAACATACTCATTTCATTTTTAGCATACACCATCACAAATATGGAAAATTGCTAGGGATGAAAACCCATACAACCAATGTTATAGAATACACCATCACCTAATATGGAAAAGGCTATAACATCATCATACACTCACACAACCAATGCTACAGAATACACCATCACATAATATGGAAAAGGCTATAACATCATCATACCCCTCATCATTTCAAGCATGTACCATCAAACATATGGGAAGTGCTAAACCATTAACATGACCAAACCAACTATCGACCTCTTTGACTCCTTCCTCCCTTTTAGGGAGAACTACATTGGCCTGAGGCCCTTCAAACAGGGGCTATTTAGGTAGCACTTAGTTGACATGGAGTCTTGTGAGGTTAGCTCGACCATCCATTTGCCCGTTTGTCTCCCTAATGACATCCACTCATCCATTTGTCTGTTCATCTCCCTAATGACATCGGCCATTCATTTATTCGCCTATCTGATGGATAAACCATATAACCTTTAACCATGACTTAACCTAGTCCAACCCACATCTATAACTAACCCTCTTCCTCCCTTTTAGGGAGAACTACATTGGCATGAGGCCCTTCAAATAGGGGCTATGTAGGCAGCACTTAGTTGACATGGGGTCTTCTAAGGTTAGCTCGGCCATTCCTTCATCTGTCCATCTAATGGACCAACTATCTAGACCAACCCAAAATCATGACCAAACAACTAGCCCTGACACTGTAGAAGTCACTTTAGATTTCTCATGGGGCACGTTGGAGATCGCATACATCTCCTTGACAATAACACATGCCACTTGAGATCATGCCATAACCCAACCTGACTCGACCAATGACCTTGGAGATCACAACTATCTCTTCAGACCATGACCACTTTTGAGATAATTATGCCTTGGTTGTTTTGATTGCATATGCTACCTCATGAATAGTTAGCAAATTTTTTACGACCCTCACAAGTATTAGATCATGCTCTAGTTGATCCCCACTACTTGTGACATTTTTGTGTTTTCTAGGAGCACTTCTTGAGCCTGGGATACTTGGAACATGATGACCATTAGAGCTACAGCTTCGATTGTTTAATCCAATTAGCTATGACTAAATGCTGGGGCCCAATTATTTTGATTTTAGCACTCCTCAACCTTTGACTGTGATAATTTGACCTATCTATCACGTGAAGTGGTATATATGCAATCTCAACTTTTGCAGCATTCACACTCAAACCTCACCATATCCATCCACTATCTATCAAATTGACACCCGATATTAGGTTACCTTCCCTCGACTCCCACTTTGAGGGGGAATACCTCATCCCATACCTAATGCAACAACTCTTATTTTTGTCTTGCAATTCATTAGAACAACCAATAGGACAAAAATTACCTCATCCCATACTTGGGCCAACTTACTCCTATTTTTGTCTTACAGTTCATCAGAACAACCAACAGGACAAAAATGACCTTATCCCATACCTGGGGCAACTTACTCCTGTTTTTGTCTTGCAGTTCATTAAGAACAACCAACAAGACAAAAAGGGGAAAATGTAGACACCAAAATAGTGTCAACCCCCCTTGGTCCCTTTCTAACTTTAACATTCCTAACCTATACTTTATTAATTTAAAATACTTATTTTAAATTAATCATCCCCCCTAGACACCTCACCTTGGATTCCTAGCTCTTAGACCATTTATCATCTATGACTAATCATAATTACCTAAGACCTATTTCAACTTTCTAACATCACTCTCGCACCTATTAAACCTACCTTTCGACTGTTCACCAATGGCAGTTGAACTTGGCAGATGGAAGAACTAGAAAAAGGCTAAAAATAGCCTTTTTACCCATTCTCTAGTTGCTGACGTCGGTTAACCATCGGTCGATGACAGTGGTATTGCCGATGTCGGTTGCTTAAAACTAAATTCTAACCTCGGTTGGCTCCCTGAATGTGAATTCTCTTGCTCCTTGGATCTGAATTCTTTCTCTCCCAGACTCTAAAACATCAAAGGCAGGCTTTAAGATGAGGCATCAACATTCTATCATCGCTCTCCAGGCTAAGAAACTCTATAGAATTCACTCCACACCAAATTGAAATGTTGCATGAGGTCTCCTACATCAGCCATAACATGTACAAGTGTTCAAACACCTCTAGTTCTTCATCAAGTAAGAGCTAAGTATTCTTTTGGTTTATATTTCAATATTTTTTAGAATACATTGGTGAATAGTCCATTGAATATTCTTGAGTACTGTTGATAGACAACCTAACTTTCTTCCCAGAGCCTTCCTCTCATTATTATTCTCTTTCCACCCTTGTCCTCTACCTTAGCCCTTTTCTAGACCATATTCACTGCCCTGCATCCCTGCACAAACCATTAAACTCTCAAACTCCTTCTAGACTCCTCTGTCGACCACAGGCATAACTTGAAACTTATCCAAGGCCCATTGCCCCTATCGACATCGGCATCAAGGCCCATTGCCCCTACCGATGTCAGTAGCCTAACCAACATCGACAACATTGACCAACTGATGCTGGTAGAACTACCAACATCAGCGACTATGGAAGACTGATTACAAGATTCAGGTATGCATGATCTATTTCTCTTTCTTTAAGTCTTTCATTATTTCTTTCCATTACGACATTTTTTTAATCAACTAGTGGACTGTCATCCCTCAAAGAAGTCTTTGCACTTTTGGGACCAAGCATGTGCTTGGTAGTCCACCATATATCTATTTAACATTTTCCTTGTTTAAGTCCTTATCTATAGGTGTCATCCTCCACAGCCAAAGAGGAGCTCCTTCAATCGTCTGGATATGGTGCGCAACTTCATTCGGGAATCATCTAATCCCTAACCATTTAACTTTAGTTTCTTATTTCTTCTAAATGTAAAAAGCATAAATGAGTTAGAAACACTAGGTAGAAAGAATATTTGGGTTTTATTTCAATAAGGTAGTGTCTTTATTGGTATTGGCATTGAAATTAGAATCAGAAGGAGACAAAGGGCCTTGAAGGGTTACTCTTAGAAGTCTAGTTGTAACTGTGTAATTTTGAGTTAGGAAAAAGTTACCAAAATTAGTGGAATTAGATGATGGTTTAGGAATAATAATTATCAATTGTTGAGGCACAATTGAATTAATTTGACCCATGTTGGAATTATGTATGATCAAAGGTGGTGGTCCTAAGATAGAAGGACTAACACCCTAGCAAGTGTTATATGGTTTATAAGGCATGAATTTGATAGTAGTGACATAGTTTTTTGTAACACATCCTATAACATTTACATAAGTATATGGTACACTAAAATATCCAACTTGGTTAGTTTGGGTATCATGACCCTGATTATGGTTGTTCTAGTTATAGTTTTGGCGTTAACCTTGATATATATGTTAGTTATGTCCTTGATTTTGATTGGGTGTTGCTATTGATTATTATGCTTAAGAAAGGGGTTATTTTACATTCCCATCTCTTGATTGGTATTGGGAACTCTTTTCTCTAATTTGATTTCCCCATTATCAAGCAAATGTTTAATTAGGTGTCTCAACTACACACACCTATAGATTGAATGACTAATCATGCGATGGTAATCACAATACTTATTATCATAATACCATGTATGTTTAGGCTAACTATCTATAAAGGGTTTTGGATTAGGACACATAATAATATTAGCTATCACTAAATTTTGGAACACAATGATGTAGAGCATCATACAAATTTCATTTCTCCTTACACTTTTCTTGCAATCTTTCCAATCCTTCTTGGTCAACACTAGGCCTATCTTATCCCAATGGACTAAAACTCAAATTCCTACTTATAAAAGGTTCCAAAGACCAATAAACATTAAAAAACCTTATTTTAACCATCTTAATCCACAAAATCTCCCAAGACAAATCTCCACCATACAATCCACTCTCTCCTTGAAATAATGTTTCTACTAGCCCTTTTTAAGGCTTAAATGCTTGTTAAAAACTTGTACTTGCTCATTATGGGAAAGTAAAACCAATTCACACTACCCTCTATTTTATTATTTAACTCCTCAAAATTAATTAGATTTATTCCATCATTTGTTCACTCTTTTTACACCTCTTTGCTCATTGTTAGGGTCTTTTTAGGTCTTTGTTGACCCTTTCCACATACAGTCAGTTATAGAGGTACATACACATACTCTTATAGGATATAAACTCAAAGATATTTTTATACACATTGAAATATATAATATCACAAAGTTTTCTAAGGATTAATGAGTGGAATCATTATATAAACTCATTTTCCTTTCAAACCCTAAAAACAGGGTTGAACCAGTTTGTAGCTTCCCTAGACTAGAAATAATTCATTAACAGGCATTTCAAAGGTTCTCAAATATCTATGAGTATTGCTATAGGTACAAATATCTTCAATACTCCTTCTGAAAACATAGGTTATGTAGTAATAAATCAAAATAGGTTAAATCTTGTGGCCACTGAGTGGGGGTCCACAAGCATTTTATTAATTACTAAAAACAAGTACATAAAAAGGGTGCCTTTACTCCATTAACCCTTTTAAATGAAATAAAGTTTTATTTATATGTTTTCACGCACACTGGTAAAAACCAACTAACCTATTAACTAATTCTTACAAGAATTCTACCTGAAAGATGGTTCACGTTATTAATTAACACAAACATGAAAACTACCCAAAAGTTAATCTAATTTATTTATGGGGGTGTCTTTATAAAAGATGCATGGCCCATTACAATTATTAAATTAATCTAACACAAAAAAATCCTAAGATAAGTTAAGGCTTTGGATAAGTCATAAAAAATCCCCCTATGATCCAAAGTCAGGTCTTTGGACACATACCAAGCATTTTTCTAAATTTTTCAAATTTGATCTTATCAAGGGGTTTTGTGAAAATATCAGCTGCCTAATTAGCAGTAGGGAAATATATCAGATCAAGAGATTTCTTCACCAAAAACATTCATAGATAATGATATTTGACATCCATATGTTTTGTTTTGGCATGAAATAATTGATTCTTAGATATATTGATTGCACTCTGATTATTAATGTATAACTATGTAGGAGCAATCTGAGAAACCTTAATATCTTCAAGAATATGCCATAAGTAAACAATTTCCCTGAAAGCATCCCATGCTACAATATACTTTGATTATATTGATGCATTTTATACTATATCCTTCTTACAACACCAAGTAATGGTAGTTGAACCCATATGAATAGTGTATCCTATTATGGACACTCTGTCATCCACACATCTACCAAAATATGCATCACAATACCTAATAAGTTTGAAGTTCTTTTTGTGGTGGTACTCAAGGCCATATGTTTTCATTCCTTAAAGATAAAAAATTACTCTTTTTTTTACATGCCAATGAATTTCTCTAGGCTCATGCATAAACCTAAACAAAATTCCAACTAAAAATGATATATCAGGCCTGGTAGTCATCAAATATATCAAACCTCACACCAATTATCTATATTTGGTGCCATCAAAAAAGGCACTACCATCATCCTTAGACAATTTTAAGTTACTTTCCATTGGAGTGAGGGTAGGTTTGTAATCACTCATGCCAAACCTATCTAATAACTTAGAAATATACTTATTTTGTGAAATGAAAATACTATGCTCCTACTGAGTTACCTTTATGCCTAGATAGTAGTGAAGAAGTGTAAGATTTGTCATCATCCTGTGAACTAGTAGATGAATAAGGGGAAAGTGAAAGAATTTAAGTTTCATACCATAACCTTGAATAATTATTCCCATTACTCAAACCCTTATCTCTTTTTGAATTTTTCCTCTCTAACCTATCAAGTTGAGAATCAATCTCTGCAGTGTTCATAGTCCCATATTTATCAAATACTACATCCTGACTCACTATGAATTTGCCTATATCCCATGCAAGCAAATGATACCCCTTTTTATTTTCTAAATATCCAAGAAAGATGAATTTTTAACTTCGTAGTTCCAACTATGTTCTATGTTTAGTGGGAACTAAAGCAAAATAAAGGCATCCAAAAACTTTCAAGTGTTTAACTTTTGGTTTAAACCCATACCAAGCCTCATATAGAGTTTGTCCCAAAAGAGCTACTGTGGGGGAATTGTTTCTCAAATACACTATAGTACTAATGAATTCTACCCAAAACTTATCATTGAACTATTTATAGTACAACATAGCTTGAGATGTTCCCTCTAAGGTTCTATTCATTCATTCAAATACTCCATTCTACTGTGGAGTGTAAACATTAGTATATTTTCGATGAATACCATGTGCCCAACAATAATCTAAAAACTCATTCGAAGTATACTCACCACCATTGTATGAATGAAGAGTGGCTAAATGTGAACCTATTTATTTTTCAACTAAGTGCAACCAATCAACAAACTTAGTGAAAACTTATGATTTGTTTTTCATGAAATCCTAATGGAATATGCATAGAATTATCTACCAAAGAAATGAGAGAGAGAGAAGATTATTTTTAAGTCCAAAAGAAGTCTCACCTAAATTTCATGTGTTTGGTTGCTCCTGTATCTAAAACCCATACATCAGTGAACTCATCTCTATCCTCATATTCCATATAATCAATGTGCCCCAAAATAGTGAATGCAGACTCATGAGTAACATTTCTAGACTCAAAATAATCATGGTCAACATACTGAGTAGAGTTAGACTTAGTCATTTTTTTGGCCTTTATATTTTGTCAAAAGGGATTCTACACTAAGAGGTAATGTGACCAAATTTCCCACATCTATGACACTATATGTCTGATCTACCTCGACCTTTACTCCTATAAGAGTTGTGACCACATCCTCTATCATTTGTCTCATTTGAATGAGAATGGTTATATTGTTATTGATTTGAATAACCTATACCTATATTTTTATAAATTCCTCCTCTATAACCTTGACCCCCTCTATAATTGTGGCCTTTATTATTTTGATGCCCAGATGAAGATAACTAGGCTTAGACTCTAAAACATGGGCTTCTTCTATTTTCTTGGATTTCTATGGTAGAGAGAGGTCATGTTAGATGAGTGAATGCCAAATTTTCAAAAGTGATGCCTATGATCTTGTTAGAGACATGCAACATTTCTATAAAGTTCCTATAAAATCCAGGTAGTCCTTTTAATGCAGCAATGACTATGAGATTATCATCTAATTTGCCAAACCTAGTATTAGTGTACTCAGTAGTGATATTTTTCAACTTAGATATATATTCTCCCATATCCCCATATTATTCTAATGACAAATTATATAATTTCATGTGGATGTCTATCTTCTTATGCTTCAGTTTCTTATCATATAAATCAGACAATATTTTCCATGCAATGTAACTATGAGGAGAATTTTTAATATGAACATAAGTATCATGAGTACAACAACATTTTATTAGCGCTAAGGCCTTATAATAATGCAAATTGAATATATAAAGTTTGGCCTATTTTTTTGGTAATGTGGGATTTTCATTCTTAACAATATCCCATAACTCATTAAAGACTAATGAAGATTCCATCAAACATTTCCAATCTAAATAATTATAAATCATTAATTTATCACCATCTAAAAGTAAGTTTTGAATATTAGGAATCTTTAAATGAAATCAAATGTGAAAAATAAGTGCAACAAATGAGATAAATAATACACACACACAATTATAGTATTTTGCATGAGACAATGCTTCTATAGGGTTTTCACTTAACATCCACATAGAGAAAAAATAAGTGTTTTTGATGGGTTTTACACTTAACCTCACAAAAAATCAATTGATTAAACCCTTATTTCACCAAAATACATCCTTATTTCACTAAGATACACCCTTATTTCACCAAGATACACTCTTATTTCACTAAGATACACAAAAGCAAAAGATATCAACTTTTCATGCAAAATTTCAACAAGTATGCATGTTTTTATAATCGAATATGCATTTTAAAACTTTTAAAACATAAAAATATTCCAAAATGGAATATTAATTTTCAAGAAAGAATATTCTTAAAGAAATTCTTCCAAAAAAGAAGATTTGAACCCATGACCTCCTTGTTACAAGCACCTCCCAAAATCTTTCTTTCTAAGTGCTCTGTGAGCATTTAAAAGTTTATAAAGATATAAATTTATATATAAACTTGAAAATTTACTCTATTTTAATTTTAAAAAAATAAAAATTATTTGGGTATTTTCACATGAAAGTATTTTTGAAAGTGAAAACTCAAATATTTTATTACCTAGTTTTCACCATGCAAAACCTAATTTGATCAAACTTTAGAAAAGACTTTGTAAAAACTAAAATATTTTTATTTTTTCATTTCCAATGCCAACCTAGAGCTTTCCAATGCCAAAGCTGAGCTGAGAAAATATGAAACTCACCCGGAACTTCCTTAGATCATACAAAAACCTTACAAGTTTGAATCTTTCACCATTTGCCAATGTTTAAGACTTTTACAGAGGAATTCGACTGAGTATTGATAAATTTTTGATTTTATAGGACATTAAAATTCCATAATTCTATAATTAATGGTTGTAAAAATCAAATTTTCATCTTGAAAAACTTTTGAAATGGATTCAAAATGATTGTTTTATCTGTGGATCTCAACTAGCAATCCAAAAGCTTAACAGATGAAAGTTTAATACAAAAGGAAATAATTATAGATACTCATAGGGATATCTAGAATAACTAGGTTGTAAATATGCTGATATTGTCTATACAACAATAATTTTGGCTTTGAAAAACCTGAAAAATGCTTTGGAGTGAAAATAGTATCTTTAGAACCTCAAAAATGGATAACAAGATCGCAGATTGATAAAAAGAAGTTTTTGAAACCATTTCTTATATCCATAGATAATTTTTGCAGATTTAAAATGCCATAAAAATGTATTTTAGGAAAATTTTAGGACTTAATTTTTTTTTTTGGATCATTTTAAAGCATCAAAATTCAATATGGTGTTCTAAAAAGGGAGTTTTGAAACAATATCAGGGAGCATGAAAGGCATGTTCAATTAAGTGGCCATACAAGACCATATACAGGCTTAATTATTTAAAATTTACATTAAACAATTCAAAAATATTGAAAAAATATATAATTTAATAATTTTTCAAATTTGCAAAGTTAGACCAACCAAGGTTTATTAGACATGGCATACCTTATACTATCCAGATTGAGATTTCACATGAGACTTTCAATTTCACATGAATTGTCTTTTCACCTTGCCTTCTCCAAAATTCACCAAGATTTTCATATTCACCATGCTTTCTAAAACCATGATCTGATACCATTGATAGTAATAAATCAAAATAGGTTAAATCTTGTGCCCACTGAGTGTGGGTCCACAAGCATTTATTAATTACCAAAAATAAGTACATAGAAAAGGGGCCTTTACTCTGTTAACCCTTTTACATGAAATAAACATTTATTTATAGGTTTTCACACACATTGGTAAAAACCAACTAACTTATTAACTAATTCTTATGGGAATTCTACTCGAAAGATGGTTCACATTATTAATTAACACAAACATGAAAACTACCTAAAAGTTAATCTAATTTATTTATGGGGGTGTCTTTATAAAATATGCATGCCCCATTACAATTATTAAATTAATGTAACACAAAAAAATCATAAGCTAAGTTAAGACTTTGGATAAGTCCTAACAGGTTATCCTTTTTACCTTCTCGCTTTCAACATTTTCTCAACAATCCTTGTCTCATTATGTATACAATTAAGGTATACAGGGTTTCAAGAATAAGTTCTTAGGTCTTGTCCTCCTAATGATGATTTAAAAACTACTATGACCTTTTTTGGATTGTCACAATCCTAAACATCTTTTAAAAATGTCAAGTTTCAACTTGGAGTCTCTTGTTCTAATCTAATATTCATTTCTTATTCAATACTATGTGCAAATATTTCTTGCAGACTCGAGAGGGTTTGATTTTTAGTTTCATAGAGTTATAGGAGGTCCAAAGTGCCTTCAACATAAATTATCCTTATCCAATTCTCAATCATATATTTCAAACTTTGTATATCTCTTTAGATTCATTTGTAACCTTTTGTAACAATATTTTTATATTGACTATCTTTATATGTGTTCTCTAATAGGTCTTACTTGGATTCTAAGCCAAATGACATAAATATTGACATGTTAACTAATACAAATGCATTCAAAAATAGGAAACTAACTCACCAATAGAAACTTAGGTGTTAAAAATTCCACTTTGCAAACTTTCATTCATTTTAGCTATCAAACATAGTTTTGTTATCAAAATAAGGTTACAAATTTGTACCCATTAGCTCATACATACATGTGAAAGGCAACTTAATAAAAAGAAAAGATTGTTTTGAACATATACTAATCACTTACTAATACTATTAATTTTTTTTAACCCATCTCTTTATTAATACACTCAACACATATTTCATTTGTATCATTAATCCCATGCATATTCATATGTATAGGCCCACTAACTAAATGCTCCAAAAATAAAAGAATTTTGTTCATATTCTTGGATTTTTTTACATCTTTATTTTATTCACTATTCTCTCTCTGATCTCTTCCTCAAGATCATCTCCATTATCTCCTTCCTACAAATAATCTAGACTTCTTAAAATATGACTCTATAACCATTTCTTGATCTAAGAAACTTCCACCTATCCCTAGACCCATATAGGGTGATGGACACCATAATTTCCTCATCACAACTTAGCCTGAATTATTGACTCATAACCACCTTAGGAAATTTCATGAGAACTTAAAGGTATATTACAACATTAATTCATCAATTAAATATCATCATCACCCAATTAGATCACCTAAAACATCTTTAAAATTTGAAAATCCCTTTTGGTAGGAAAAATTGATTTTGAACTCTAATTCAAATTTCACTCACTATCATGACTCTCAGACACATCATAGACCAATATTGAGCATTCTTAAGATTCCCCTACATCATACTCCCAAGGGGATAAAATACATTAACACCTAAATTCTTCTTCATTCAAATGTTTATATAAATGTGTATGCTCTTTGCTTCCATGCCTATGCCTCTACTTCCTTATCCATGTTATCCTTTGATATTTCAGTTGTTTCTTATCATACTACTACGTATACCTATATTTATCCTTATTTCTTTGTTTTATTTCATAATCCTCTTTAATCTTCATGACATGTAGGATGAATTGCTATTCTATATCTATTTCTTCATCTAACAGTGTTGTTTTTGTCTCTTCATCAACATACCTATTCCATATTATATATATATATATATATATATATATATATATATATATATATTGTGGTGACCATTTCAAGGCTTCATGATTACTCATAATCTTGTTGGCAGCCTCCTTCATCCTACTATCATCCATTACGTCTCCTTTTTTGACTATTAAATTAGTCAACTCATCACTTTGCATCTTCTCTTTATGGATTGGCAAATTAGTTACCTTCTCCTTCACCTGTTCATTACTTTTCTTAAGCACTTCATGTGATTCTTGCTTCTTCACTACTCTAATGAAATCCTCAAACAAACTTATTGTGTCTTTATATAAAATATCTTCTTGATCTTCAAAATATTCATCAAAAATTACATTCACTTTATTACATATTATTCCTTTGCCTTCTTGGTCCAACTTTGCTGCTTGTATGTGGCATGTTATGTCTTATTTATCACCTTCTCTTTGCTTTTCCTCTCTCCACTCTTCTTCATCAATTAGTTCACCATATTTAGGGTAGAAAAATACCTCATATTTAATTGTATCTTCACTTTTCCATTCATAAACTTCTTCTTCCCTATGGACTATTGTCCAATCAATTTCTTCATTCCAATCATGCTCTTCACTTTCCATTTCTTAACCTACATTCAACCATGACAAATCAATGTTATATTGAAAATTTTGAGGCCTAATTATCTCTCTTTGATCCATAAAATTCAATTTTTTTCGATCTCCTTCCATTATTTTTACACACATTTCATTGTTTGTTGATTCTCTCGCTCTTACATTCTTTTTATAAAGCAACACAACCTTTTTTTTATTTTTATTCCAAATTTCAGATTATACACACTCCAAATATATAGTAACTAATTATCCATCCTTACCAATGCATCCTTCATTTATTTTATCTCTATCTCCATCAGTCTCTCACTATGGCAATCAAATTTAACCATGTTTCTCAATTTTCTTTCTACCTCTCCTTTCATTTTTATCTTTAATACCTCACTTGGGTACATAATCTTCCTCATTTTGGCCTCACTTAGACCACTTTATTTTGGTTCATACTTGGAACCCCTCTCATTCTCTATCTCAGACTTCACTAGGGCCTTTCCACCTCTTGTCCTTCACACTAGGACTGTCTTCTCTTTCCTAAGCTCTATTTATGAGCTCATTTCTTTTGAGCTTGTTAATAGCTCTCTTGATTCAGGGCTTGCCACCACACTACTTATTAATTTATTTCTTCACCTATCACATACCATTAGCAATGCACTCAAACCAATAAAATCAACCACAAGTAACTCATACCTTTCTTAATCTACCTTCTTACTCTGTCTTTCAACAAGACTCCTTACAAACTACTTTCTTGCTTATTTGTAAATTCATGTAACATGAAATATAAAAAAGTAATTACCAAGTTCATACCTATATATATATATATATATATATATATTCCTAGATCATATATATGGCTTTGATACCAAAAATGATGTAGAGCATCATACAACTTTCATTTCTCCTTACACTTACAATCTTTCCAATCCTTCTTAGTCAACACTAGGCCTATCTTGTCCCAATGGACTAAAACTCAAATTCATGATTATCAAAGGTTTAAAAGACAAATAAACATTAAAAAACCTTATTTTAACCATCTCAATCCAAAAACTCTCCCAAGATAAATCTCCACTATACAATCCACTCTCTCCTTGAAATAATGTTTCTATTAGACCTTTTAAAGGCTTAAATGCTTGGTATGGACTAGTACATGCTCATTATGGGAAAATAAAATAAATTCACACTACCCTCTATCATATTATTTAGCTACTCAAAATTACTTGGATTTATTCCATCATTTGATCACTCTTTTTACACCTCTTTGCTCATTATTAGGGTCTTTTTAGGTCTTTATTGACCCTTTCCACATACAATCGATTATAGAGGTACATACACATACTATTGCAGTATATAAAAAAATAAAATAAAATTATACACATTAAAACCTATCATATCACAAATTTTTGTGAGGATTCACCAATGGAATCATTATAGAGACTCATTTTCCTTTTGAACCCTAGAAATAGGGTTGAACCAATCTGCAGGTACTCAGGACTAGAAACAATTTATTAACATGCATTTCAAAGGTTATAAAATATATATGAGTGTTTTTATAGGTCCTCATATCTTCAATACACTTTATACAAACATTGGTTATCCATTTTACCTTCTTTCTTTCAACATTTTCTCAACAATCCTTGTCTCACTATGTACACAGTTAGGGTATGTAGGGTTTCAAGAATAAGTTCTTAGGTCTTGTCCTTCTAATGACGATTTATAAAATACTGTGACACTTTTTCATATTTTCACATTCCTAAACATATTTTACAAATTTTAGGTTTCCACTTGGAGGCTCTTGTTCTAATCCAATATTAATTTCTTGTTTAATACTATGTGCAAACATAACCTGCAGAACCTTAGAGGGTTTGATTTGTAGTTTCATAGAATATTAGGAGATATAGAGTGAATTTAACATACCTTGGGACTTATCCAAGCCTTAGTCATATATTTAAAACTTTTTATATCTATTTGGACTCATTTTCAACCTTTTGTAACAATCTTTCTATACTGACTGTCTTTATGTGTTCTCTAACAGGTCTTACTAGGATTCTAAGCCAATTAACATAAAGATTGACATGTGAAATAATAAAAATGCATTAAAAATAGTAAAAAACTGACCAATATAAATTTATGTTTTAAAAATTTCACTTTTTGAACTTTCATTTAGTTTAGCTATCAAACACAATTTTGTTATCAAAATAGGGTTACATGTCTATACCCATTTGCTCATCCATACGTGTGAAAGGCATCTTAATATAATGAAAAGAGTGTTTTGAAAATATAATAATCACTTAATAATAATATCATAATGTTTAACAAATCTCTTCATTAATACACTCAACACATATTTCATTTTTATCATTAATCCCATGTATATTCATACAGTGCAGGGTCTGCTAACTGAATTCTCTGTAAACAAAAGAAATTTATTCATATTTTTAGAGTCTTTTACATATTTCATGTGTTCAATATACTCTCTATGATCTCTTACTCAAGATAATATCCAATATATTATTCCTAAAAATAATCCAAACTTCTTAAAATATGACTTTAAAACCATTTTTTATCCAAGAAACTTCCAACTATCCCTATACCCATGTAGGGTGATGGACACCATAACTGCCTCCTCACAATTTAAGCTAAATTATTGAATAATAACCACCTTAGGGCATTTAATGAGACCTTAAAGGTCTATTACAACATTATTTCATCTATTACATATCATCATCACTCACTTAGATTACCTAAAACATCTTGAAAATCCCTTTTAAAAGGAAAAACTAATTTTGTACTCTAATTCAAATTTCACTCACTACCATGACTCTCAAACACATCCTAGACCAATATTGAGCATTCATACTATGCCCATACATCACACAACCTTAATGATCTCCCCAAGGTCAGTAAAACTCTATCTTTGTAGTATCCTTATCATGGAAGAGCTCTTTGTAATACAAGCTGAGAGTTAGGTGGGGTATTTTGAGTAGGTGGTGGTTACATTGTTTGCATGTGTCATGCCTTTATAACTCCATTATCGAACATGTTTTTTAATAAAAAGACTTTTATATTTTTATCTATGTAAGTTTGAATTGGCACTTGATTTAGTGTTTGGTTTTGGAATGGTGTTTGGGTATGAGATTATATCTTTATAGGACCCTTGCTAATAAGTTATTTTTCTATCTCCACCCATTTATCAATATTTATTTGAATGTGTTGCATGATTGAGTTTGATTTTATGAGTGATATAAAAATTTAGGTTTTGCATAATGATACCCACTAATTATGTAGCTGGAAAATTATGCAAGAAATGACTAGCCAAAGCTCTCCACCTTTGTAAGTATGCTGAGAAGATTTATCTTCCTCATTGATTGACATCATACAAATCAAAGGCCATTAATTCATGTTATATTTTGTAAGAGAAATGGTTGATAATTTTTTTGATAGGTCATTAAAGGTAGTGATCGATCCCTAAGGTTATTTGAGAAGCCATTCTAGCACTTACCCACACAAGCTATGTGGAAATAAGTGTGACAAATAAACATTATTGTAAGCTACTTCTTGGGATGCCACACAGAATGCTTGTATATGTTATATTGGATCTCCTGTCACATTATACTTGTCAAATTTTGGAATTTCAAAATAGGGTGGGAAAGGCACATGGAGAAAGTTGATTTCAAATGCATAAGGGTATATGTCATCAAACTTGTATTTTTTATGTACTTGCATACCTACTTTATGTTATAAAACTACCTCCTTTAGATTACTCCATTCCTGGATGTTGGGTGCTTTTTGAAAGGAAAAGAGGGTACTTTCTATGTGTTCATGAACTATTGGCCTTGATTAGCATTATCTTAGGTGGGAATTAATCCTCCTTATGTGGTTATGCTAGGGATATCCACCTTATATCCAAAATTTTGAGTTTAATAAAGGATATATTGTTGGTTTGGATTTTAATTGGAATAGGTAATGTGTTAATGTTCCCAAGGAATCTATTATTGTGAATAGTAGGGGATCTGTTACTGGTTTGGTAGAATTTATTGTTGTTTTTATGAATTTTTTTATTGATTTAGAAGAAGTCATTATTGTTGTTGGTTAGCAAGAGGAACTTATTGCCATTATTGTGAATTAGAAGAAGTTGGTAATGTGTTTTATGAATTATCCACTACTTGTTGTGGTAGTGGATTATTTACAACTTATTATTATGCATAGTCTGGCACTTCTTGTGAATCATTAGGTTCTTATTATGTATTGAAAATGATATCTTGATGATTAAAAAATATATGTTACATATTAAGTGGAATTTGTTGTGAAGCATTCATTAGAACAAGTTGTTTAGGAGGAACTAAAGGATCTACATCAAATGTAAGATTAACTAGGTCTTGTTGCATTTGTTCATGTGACCAATTTTTTCTATAAATTTAGTGTTCATGAATGAGGTTACATCTAAATAATCTAGTAAACCAATGAAAATTTAGTCTATATAACATTGAGTAATTTGCTATATTGTAGATTTTATAATGTGACTTGTTGATGATGAAAATTGTGCTTGATTCTAATCAATCAACAATGGGAAGTTTCAATCTATGGGATATTGCGGCTTGAAACAACCTCCAAATTTTAGAGAAGCTGGTCTCTTCTTTTGTATCAATTGTTGGGGAAAAGGGATAGGAAATTAGACAAAAATGCAAATGCAGGAAATGAAACCTAACTATGGTGATGTGCCTAAGTGTAATCCTAATCCTAACTTGAGCACAGTGAGACTATATATAGGATTCAATTACATTTAAGAGAAGACAAGTGCATGATCAATGTAAAAGATTGAAATAATAGAAACAAAGGCTCATAACAGAGGCTTCTTTTGTTGAGATACAGAAAGTGTCAACCAAGGCATAAGGTTCAATATTATCAGAAGAATCTTCCAATCACATAAGAGGCACAAAAACACGTACAGTTATGTAAACCTTTCGACTCAAGAAAATGAGACAAAAGCAAATGACATTCCTAATCACAACTCTAAAAAATCTACAATATATAATACTTTTGCAAATGACATAGATAATATCAACAAGGGCATAGAGTTCAATCTTCTTAATTCATTTAGTCACATAAAAGGCATAGAAACATGCATAGTTACATCAACTTTACAACTTAATAAAATGAGACAAAAGCAAATGATACTACTTGGTCACAAACTCTAGAAAATCTAAACTCTAGAAAGTCTCCCCCTTTTTCTACAATAATCTTGACCCCTATTTATAGTCTCAAATTTTATAGATAAAATAGCATGATATTTGGTGCATTCAATGCCTTGGATACATCCTGGTCTTATTAGGAAAGGCCATGCTGGGGTGGGGTGGCTGCCCTATCTGTGGCATGGCAATTCCTATCTAATACCTCCTTTTGCACCTAAATTTCCTCATTCCATCACCTGCTTAGCCGCTCAACTATCTATTCTACCTCTGCTTATAGGGGACAAATAGACAGCCCTTTTAATGCTTGCAAGCTTCATGAATCTACCTTGTGAACTATTCTAGCTACCAAAAATATCCCACCGAGTTTACCTCCATCTCACTGTTTGGCAATAGATACACAAAACACTCTGTTCTATTGAAATGAAAGAGGACACTTAGTCAATTTCCTAAAATTCCCCTTCTTGCTTAGAAGGTATCAGAGAATGACACTTGGCACTTTTTGCCTCTTTGATACTTAACAGTTTTAACAAAAAAGAATTCACCGCATTCCTTGATCGAGCAACTTTTTAAAAAGGGGATGGATGCACGTGGTAGTCTCCACATGTTGACACTTGGTGCTTTCACAGACCTTTGAAATAACACCTAGGACCCACCACAATCCTTATTTGACAATGAAGCTTGAAGATGATCTCTCAAAAGTTGACACGTGGCAGCCTCCACTATTCTTGAGAAGATACGTGGCATCTTCTGCTTCTCCTACAAGGGGTATGTGGCATCTTCTGCTTCTTCGAGAACAGAGTAGGAAGGGGCTCAGAGAATGAGACTTGGTGCTTTTTGCTTCTCTTTGGCACTTAAACAAAATGAAACAACACCTTTCTACTTTTTGAAAAGGTACTAGCCCCTTTGGATTGTGGGACACTCCCTTGAACTGCTTGATGAACTGAAATGGTTTAATGGTTCAATGGTTCAACACTGCATGCCATTTACACATTAATTGAGGTATTGAACCCAAAACATTGAACCATTGCATTGAACCCAAGTGTTGAACTGACTGTCTCTCAAAACTTGACATGTGGGACTTCCACTTTCCTCTAAAATGTAGTTCAGGGCCTTCTGCGACTGCCACCTGGCACTTTCCACTGAGTTGCTATTAGATACATGGCACATTCCATGGCCCTCTTGAAAATTATGGAAAGTGTCTCGGATGATGCTAGTTGGCTGGCTCCGTGTTTTAGAAAGTGACACTTGGTATCTTCCACTTGATTTCAACACTTAGGAAAAATGAAATGAAAGAAACAAAAAGGGGAAAAGAGAACCTGCACTCAGACGATGCCACTTGGCAGCCTCCACTACACTTGACACTTAGATAGAAAAGAAATGTGCACTCTACTCTAAAACTTTGCTGCCATGACCAAGGTATGCAGGAACCAAAATTTTAGTGCATGACTGAAAATTAAAATGCAATGTAGAGTAAAAAAATTACTCTACAGTTACTGGCAACCCCCAGGACTTTTGAGCCTGCTCAAAAAGAAACATAACTCTCGCTTTGTCAAAATTTCAAAATTTTACAGCTTCAAAATTGATGTTTGGTAGATGGACCATTCATGGTCAGATAACCCTTACTTATTTTACAATTCAACAAAAGCTAGATCAAGGTTAATGATATCCTTGTGCAAAAAAGTTTGCAAAATTTAGACTGTAGCTTTTAGTTTGAATTCCAGCTGGCAAACAGGAACCAGAATAACTTCAACTTCTGAGACTGAGGAATCATCCTGCAGGTCCTAGAAAATTATTTGATTCTTCTATTTGGCTAGTAGCAATGGTTCAATTTGATCAACCATTAGCACCATTTTGGCATCTAGAAATGGAGAAGGGAGGCCTAGTTGCACTATATCTTCAATATGTTGTCTCATCTCACCGATGCCTTCTTTCATGACTTCGACAAGCTCTTTGCAACTGTTGGCCACTCCATTGCAACTGGGCACCTTATTGACCCATTTCAGAGTGACCATTCCATCAGAGATTCCCATGGCTACCAATGTCACATCCATTGCATCATAGAGCTTTTGCAACAAGGTTTGGGAGTCTATGACTCTATTGGAGACTGTAGCCAGAGTGTTTTGCACTGAATCTTCCACCTTCTCACACAATTGCTGTGCATTGAGCAGGAAGGTGAGGGATGGCCTGAGCTAAATAATCTCCAAGGAGATTCTTTTCCAAGTTGACTCATAGAGCTCCTTTACCAAATTTATCACTCTGACACCTTATGGCCTATTAGCCAGTTCTAGCATCAATTGCACTACTTTTTGTTGCTCTGCTTGGAACTGGGCTTGAAAAGCCATAGCCTTGTCTTGTTCATCTAGCAGCTTCTGTTGTGATTGGGTAACTTGCAACTAAAGTCCTTTGACTCTTCCCTGTAACGCTACTTTTTCCCTCTTAAGGGTCATCACTGCATCCTTTGCATGCCTGAGCTCTACTTTTAATGAATCATTCTCAGCCTGGACTGCTCAGTGAGTCTGAAGGGAAACAATATCTTAAAACTGTTTATTCAAACTTGCTATTTCATTATCTTTCTTATTTATTTCTTCAGCCAAACTACTGTAGTTTTCTTTTCTTTAGCCAAATCAGCTTCTATTTTCTATAGTCTTCTTCATGTTTTCAAATAATCTTTCATGACTATAGAAGTGGATTCTATCAACAGCTCAACTCTATCCTATGGCCTAAACAGGGACATATCAATGGCCACTACGTTCATTATATAATCCTCTGGCTACATTTGCTCACTCAGCTTGACAACGTTGGGTGACAAATGGGCCACCATCAGTTGCTGCTAAATAGGGTCAAATTGTGACCACAAGTTTGGCACAGTCGATGCTTTATTCTCTTTAATTCTCTTTTTCTCCAACTGGGCTTCTCTTGCTTTCCTAGCAACATCAACCTATGTCTGGAAGGTGGAAGGGGATGCAATGTATCCTCTTGCGAAAGGATATCCCTATGGCAGGCCATATTGAATAGCCAATGGTTGGCTATGGGTGAGTTGAAGGGGCATCTTTTTGGGAATGGAAGGGGAGAAATGAGGTAATGTTAGGGCTTAAGGCATCAAGGATGGGGTGAATTTCAAAATGGGGATGGTAGAGGTGATAGGAGGTGTCATTTGGCTAGGTGGAGGCATCATGCCGATAAGGAAAGGAATAGACTGAGAGGGAGGAGGAGTAATACTTACCTGAGGGGAAATTATAGTCCTCTGCACTTGGTGCTATAAAGGCTCCTCTTTTTCCTTTGAATCAAAATGGAACTGCACCCTCTTTCTCTTCTTGGGAATCTCTAACTCTGGTTGCATCTGCTTCCCTTCCACCTTTACTGTTGCTTATGGTGCTTGTGGAGAATTAGGGATTTCAATAACTCCTAATGATGGGGAAGATTTTGGTGGTGAAGACACCACACTCCTTCATTGTTCCATGATGCTAAGAGGCTGGGGCCAAGTTGATGTAGTGACTGCAGCTACAGCTTGTTTTGAGGCTTGTGGTTGCTGGCTTGGTCGTGCTCTAGCTTCTTGCCCTGTACTAAGCATTGGAAATTGGCTTGTTTATGAGCTAGATGTAGGGGAGGGATGAAACTCATCCTAGAGTTCTTCCCATCTTTCATTTGAATCCATGCTTCTGAAAGTATGGGTGGTTTGAGAAATTTCTTGCCTATATTTCCAATAGGCCTCAATCTTCTCCGCATCTCAACCTTTGTTTTTCAACATCCTTCTCAAACCAAAAGTCATCTTGACTTTGGGATCATAATCGCTTTGCTTATCATAGAAGGTTTCCCATGGCCTGTTCTGTGGCAGGGGCAAATCTATCAATTTAACATAGAGACTAGGAACATCTTCTGTAGGGTTTTTTTGGTCTCCCAAAAAGGGCAGCCTTCATGTGCAATCTTGGCCCCAATTCTATTGGTCCTTACCCAAGAAGATATGTAACCACTTGGGTCATAAACCCATTTGTCCTTGACTAGTAGGAAACCTAAGAAGGCCAGCTTTCTCAACAACACCATCTCAGCATCTCTGGCTTCTAGGCTTATGTTGCCTACCATCCATGGGAGATTGTACATTTTTCTCTTCTTCTTTTTAGAGCCATACTCATTGTCAAATATGGACACCTACCTTCCAAGAATACCAACCTAAGAGTTAAAGTCTTTGGTAGCAACACTGGTTCCCCACAAAATCCATGAACCCTTATGATTTTGTGGTGGGACCCAAAATAAAAGTCACACAGGATTGGACAACTGACCATGAGGTTTGAAACACTTGGAAATAACATGTTTATGATAGGTTTAGGGCTAAGGCAATAAAAAGTGGGGGTAGAGAATAGTTCCCAAAAATCATATGGGTCATTAGTTCCTGATAAAATGTGTGTCCATGCAGATATAGGGATGGTCCTTTGGGGGTCAAAATACAGGTCATATATGTTCAGATTCATATGTTGGGTGAAAAGATTAGGGTTTTGATATAGTATGAGATGGAAAAAATAGAGGAATACCTAAACACCCCTTTCGATCTAAACTGGGTTAGCTATTCCACCATTGAAAAGGCAATGTGCTCTGAGAAGTCAAGTCGATACTCTTGCGTCTTATCGACTGTCTTCAACCTAAAAAGAATGGCCATTTATTCTGCATACACCGCTATGTCATCCTTCATGCCAAAGATGACAACCATCATTGACAGCGTGTCTTGGCTAGCTTGTGTGAATTGGCCCCTTGCTATAGGGAGCGTGGGTACCATAGTATCACCATCGGCCATTTGTAACTCAGACCTCAAAAACCTTGTCTGAGTGTTGACATTCACCCACATCCTTTACATCCTATCAATAGTGGGGACTGTAGCGGTATTGTCATAATGCAAGGCTAGCATGTCCTTGATAGCTTATGGGGTGATCTGCACCATGAAGGGACCCTATTGAATGGTGCAAGATGGTGCATGGAGCAAGTTTGTGCATAAGTCAATCAAATCGAGGCATAGATGCACAGCTGGGATGATGAACTGAGCCAGTTGTGAGGTCCACATCCTCATTCCAAATGTCTCGTATTGTCCTACTATGGCCCTTTGAAGATACCTCTGGTGTGACCCTTCTCTAAGGTTCTTGCTACTGGTATTTTGCAAGATTGGGTCCATGATTCCATCTACGTAATCCTATACTTTTGATGGGTCACTAGCTTGACCAACTCCCAAGATTTTGGTTCTCGAATAGATTCTCGATGATTGCATAGGAGCTGAAGCATATGATTTTCTAGCAAGCAACCTATCAAGAGATCCAGGTGTCCCAGCTCCTTATTGTGAAGATTATGCTCCTGCCATCTCTATATCTTTTATGTAATACCTAGTATGAACCTTGTGCAAGACAAAAACACTCTTGCTAAAGCAAATTTTACTAGGCGCTAACAAATCGCAAAGAGGAAGATATTTTCATAGGTGCAGGAATGCTTGAGAATTTGTAAACTTTAAATCTTGCTAAGGGATATTTATGGGCCTATCAAGTCTTAACTAACATTAAATTCAAATGATCGTTAGCAGATCCTACTCAATCTTCGAGAAATAGTGAGGTGGACACTCTATGCAAGTTGCGGTGTAAGGTACCTTAGAGATTTTGAAAGATTTGGGAAGCATTTAATGTGGCAAAATTTAAAGAATTAAAAAAAACTTTCTAAGCTGCCAACTTTGTGTTTAAAACACTTATTTAAAAGGAAAGTGGGAAAACAACAATGAAAAATAAAAATAATGCGGGAATGGGAAACTACCTAACTACATTAATTAAGCATCCTTATCTCCCTCTGGGATCAAAAACAAAAATTTTAACATCTCCTTCACGATGAGCCAGCTTATGTTTCCATGCAAGTGATTGAAATGGGTATATCTTTGGTAAAATGTTCTCTTTGTAGGCCACACAGATTTGCTTGTATTTGAGTGAGTCTAAGTCAAACATGCTTTCAACATCCATAAGCTCTTCTTGTTCTTAGAATCTCATCAAATATCAACTTCTGATGTTGGTATGCCTCACCAGGAATCATTTATTGACTTAACTTCTTCTGCTTCCAACTCTAGCTCTATTGCATTATCCTCTTCTTTCATGACTTTAACCTCTTGAAAGGATGATCTTAAAAGAGTGAAATAATTTTACACATGTAATTTAGGCTTAATGTTGTTCTGTTCATCTATAACCAATTCATAGCTATCTTGCAAAATGGTATGACCTGACCCAATAATTTCAAACAAATCATTTGAAACATGATCCAGGGATTGTCCATGTTCTTTCTCATTATCTTGCAAAGTGAGAAGAAAGTATGAGATTATTTTCTCTTCATCAGCATTCCATCTTGCATAATTTCTTAGGGAAATAGGAGCCCCCATATTTACTCTCTATACTAGTTGAAACATATTGACTATTCTTCTTGGAATAATTACCAAAGGTGGTAAAAGAATACCTGAATTTGCAGTAGATTGTGATATGGTGACTGGTCTTCAGCTCTGACTCCTCATAGTTATCTGATTCATATGGTCTTGAAATAAACTTCAATACTGGTCCCACAGACATGCCAAAAACTATTGATGATGAAAATTGTGCTTGATTCTAAGCAATCAACAATGGGAAGTTTCAAGCTGTGTGATATTATAGCTTGAAACAACCTCCAAATTTTAGAGAAGCTAGTATCTTTTTTTGTATCAATTATTGGGGAAAAGGGATAGGAAATTAGAGTGAAACACAAATGCAAGAAATGAAGCCTAACTATGGAAATGCACCTGAGTGTTATCCTAATCCTAACTTGAGCACAGTAAGACTATATATAGGATTCAATTACATTTAAGAGCAGACAAGTGCATGATCAATGTAAAAGATTGAAACAATAGAAATAGAGGCTCATAACAAAGGCTTCTTTTGCTAAGATATAAAAAGTGTCAACCAAGGCATAGGGTTCAATCTTCTTATAAGAATCTTCCAATCACATAAGAGGCGTAGAAACACATACAGTTATGTAAACCTTTTGACTCAAGAAAATTAGACAAAAGCAAATGACATTCCTAATCACAACTCTCAAAAATCTACAATATAGACTACTTTTGCAATTGACACAGATAATATCAACAAGGGCATAGAGTTCAATCTTCTTAATTCATTTAGCCACATAAAAGGCATAGAAACATGCATAGTTACATCAACTTTACAACTTAATAAAATGAGACAAAAGCAAATGATACTACTTGGTCACAAACTCTAGAAAATATAAACTCTAGAAAGTCTCCCCCTTTTTCTACAATAATCCTGACCCCTCTTTATAGTCTCAGATTTTATAGATAAAATAGCATGATATTCAGCACATTTAATGCCTTGGATGCATCCTAGTCTTATCAAGAAAGGCCATGCTAGGGCGGGGCGGCTACCCTGTCTGTGGCATGGCGATTCCTGTCTAGTACCTCCTTTTGTGCCTAAATTTCCTCATTCCATCACTTGCTTAGCCACTCGATTGTCTATTTTACCTTCGCTTATAGGGGATAAACAGATGACCCTTTTAATGTTTGCAGGCTCCATGAATCTACCCTGTGAACTGTTTTAGCTACCAGAAATAATTCCCACCGAGTTTCCCTCCATCTCACTGTGTGGCAATAGATACATGAAACACTTTGTTCTGTTGAAATGGAAGAGGACACTTAGTCAATTTCTTAAAATTCCCCTTCTTGCTTAGAAGGTATCAGAGAATGACACTTGGCACTTTTTTCCTCTTTGATACTTAACAATTTTAACAAAAAAGAATTCACCGCATTCCTTGTTCGAGTAACTTTTTAAAAAGGGGATGGATGCATGTGGCAGTCTCCGCATGTTGACACTTGGTGCTTTCACAGACCTTTGAAATAACACCTAGGACCCACCACAATCCTTATTCGACAATGAAGCTTGAAGATGATCTCTCAAAAGTTGACCGTGGCAGCCTCTGCTTCTCCTACTAGGGGTATGTGGCATCTTTTGCTTCTCCTAGGAATGGAGTAGGAAGGGGCTTAGAGAGTGACACTTGGTGCTTTCTACTTCTCTTCGGCACTTGAACAAAATGAAATGATGCCTTTCTACCTTCTGAAAAGGTAATGGCCCCTTTGGATTGTGGGACACTCCCTTGAACTGCTCGATGAACCAAAATGGTTCAATGGTTCAACAGTTCAACACTACACACCATTTACACATTAATTGAGGTATTGAAACCAAAATGTTGAACCATTGCATTGAACCCAGGCATTAAACCAACTATCTCTCAAAAGTTGACACGTGGTGACTTCTGCTTTCCTCCAAAAAGTAGTTCGGGGCCTTTCGCGACTGCCACCTGGCACTTTCTGCTGAGTTGCTATTAGATACGTGGCACATTCTGCGGCCCTCTTGAAAATTATAGAAAGTGTCTCAGACGATGCCAATTGGCCAGCTCCGTGTTTCAGAAAGTGACACTTGGTAGCTTTTGCTTGATTTCAACACTTAGTAAAAATGAAATGAAAGAAACAAAAAGGGGAAAAGAGAACCTGTACTCGAATGATGCCACTTGGCAGCATCTATTGCAATTGACACTTAGATAGAAAAGAAATGCACACTCTACTCCAAAACTTTGCCACCACGACCAAGGTATGTGGGACCAAAATTGTAGTGTGTGACTGAAAATCAAAATGCAACATAGAGTAAAAAAATTACTCTACATGACTAGTTTGAGAAGGATTAACTAATGGACCCTTCCTTTTTCTAGATGAAGTGATGGTCAGTTTTGGAATTTGAGTACGAGTTTACTCTTGGATTTGCTCCTCTACTCATATAAGGGTATGCAATTGTTCCATTAGAAAATCTTGTGGGAGCTTAGATTTAGATTATACTAACCATAAGAGATATTTGTGTTGATCTTTTATGGGTTGGTTGTTGAATAGACATTGGCTTGATCCCACAATGGGAGGGATATCTTCAAACACAAATGAGTGTTCCTCTCCATTGTAGAAAAATTATTCCTAGAAGTTCGGGCCATAAAAGGCCCCAATGCAAGTGTACCTCATCATTTTTAGAATGGTATTTGGTTTTGAAAAGCATTTCAAATGTGATCTTGGTTCATATTGGTATTAGAGTTCAAAATGATATCAAATGGTCTTTACAATTTAGAATTGATTCAAAAAATGTTTGAACCAAGAAGTGTAATTATAAAATAAAGGTGAATGCTCTTGATTTTGAAAAATGGTTTGGCATAAGAAAATTAAATTCTAAAGCAAAAAATATAACAAGGATAAATGGTCTTGATTTTTTAGAATTTAGAATTGCCTGGAAAATATTTTGACCTTGGTTTCTTTTTTATTCTAATTCAAAATGAGACTAGAATAGAGTCAAATGGTTCAAAATTTTAGAATTGGTTTAACACAAGAACATCCTAAGTTATAAATAAAAATAAACCAATCAATGTAACAATATCAAATGGAAATTAAATGAGTCCAAATGGTTATTTGAAACTTGGGGTGTAGGTTAACATAAAAACCCAAGTTTAAATTTAGAATAAAAATGGGCAGTGTAACACCTCAATGTGTAAATAGGTGACATATATTTTTAAAATTATTTGGTCTGAGAACTTGGTGTATTTATTATCAAATTAGGTTGTGAATACAACACATGTTTCAACAAAAATACTCCAAATAATCACATGTAAACTGACATGGGTTATGAGATAGTCACTAAATCTTTTTGATATACTTGCTTTTGAGATGATAAAATTTAAGGTTAATTTAAATAAATTATTACATGTTATTGGTAATGTTTTTAATCCCTCCTTATCTCAAAATTTCATATATAAAAGGTAATATTTGGGGGATATTAACTTTGCACCCTTGCATCAGTGAGATATCTATGACAAATGTAGCTTTCTACCCTAAGTTTTCAATTGGAAAACTAAATGGTCCCAATATACCTTATGGTATATGGGTACTTTAAAATAATCCATCAATTATATGTAAGGTTTTGTAGGCCATTTTCCAAAAGGTCTAGTCCCTTTGTGACCACTTCAGTTGTTGGGGTATTAGTGAAGTGCTATCAATGCAAACAGGTTTAAAAGTGCATAATAACTAAGATACCATTGGTGCTGCTCCAATTTATATACCCCATCAGATAATAGGGTTGGTTTGATGATAAGATGTCACTTCTTAGATTAATTCACCCCTAAAAACTAGTAAGAAGGTGATGAAATCCAGCCCATAAAAACATAAAACTAAAAAAGGGAAAGACGTACTTGATTTTTGATTCTTAGGACCCTATGAATGGCCAAGAGAAGAGCATAGTAAGATTTTGAGAGATAACAAGACAAAAAAATAAGAAATAGAAATGCAAACAAATTAAGTAAAGAAAAAAAAGTAAATTCTCTTAAGAGCATAAAGGCAATGGTGGTTTGTTCTTTTCTTAAACATTAAATTGAAAACATGAATGAAGTTTGTATTTTATGGGTTAGTTTTAAAAAGGAAAAAACTTAAATAGGTTTTAAAACCTATAAAATAGAGGATTGTATTTTCAAACAAAGGTTTTAACTATCCAAGAAAGTTGATTTCAACTCTTAGTAATTTTGATACAAGGAAACTTCATCATTTAATAGAGGGACTTCATTGATTCCAAATTGACTTCATTGTTCTATAGTAAACCAAAAATGAAATTTTAGTGATTTCATCGATTAGTAGGGCTATCTCACTGTTTATTGGTCAAGTTCATCATTTTAAATAAAAACATAACTAAAATCATAGTTTATCTTATTCTCAACTTCATCACTTGATTTATAATTTTACTGATGTCTAGGTCGAGTTCATTATTTATTTTTTGATTTCATCATTTTCAATTCAAGTTTATTATTTTTCCATAAAAACACAAGAAACAAAGAGGCAACTTCACTGTTTATGTTTCAATCTCATCAATGTTAAACTTGAGTTTTTTATTTTCAACATGAGTTCATCATTCATCAAACACAGAAAATATAGAGTGATAAAAATATTTTATTGATCCACTAGGCGACTTTATTGATTACACAATCAAATTTATTGGTTTCTAAGATGAATTCACCAATCCACATGGCAACTTCACCATTTATAGGGTACAAATAAATACCAAAATATCATTTGTTTTTTTAATTAGAAGAATTAACAAGGTCTAAAGGAAATTTGTGAGATATGTGGTCCTATCGAACGTGTCATTATGTAGGACAATAAATAAATAAGGTTAATATAATGTTATTGGATGAAATCTAGAAATGAATTCAAGAATTAACACTTTATGCTTGATTCCTAGGGTGAGATAGAATTATTAGATAAGGAAATCAATAAGAGAAGGCAAACAAGATATTTACCTTCCTTAAAGACCCCACCTAATAATTAGTTTACAAATGCTTGTGCTAGGTTTATGAAGTAGGAGTCTTTGTCAATGCTCTTTGGTCATTCCAAAGACATCTCCCGTTGTCCACTAATAGTTTTGGTCAATTAATATAAATAAATGTTGAAGCTTTTATCATTATTTTGACATTATATCTTTACATAATAAACCTTAATATTTGTTCATGGAGGTCTTTGTATTTATAGTTTTTCAAAAATAATGTCGATCATCCATCTTAAGATCAAGATATGTGGTCTAATATTGATTCAACTTTGGAGACCAAATGAAATTATTATTTTGGAATAAGAGAGTAATTAATATGCATGGCTTGCTCAAATAAGATATTTTTTACATTTATTAAGCATGGCTTGAATTTTTTACTTTATGACCAATGATGTCACCTTTTTTAGATATTTGTTGAATTTTCATTTTCTAAAATTAGATATTAACTAATTTGATATGGATTTTTAACTTAAGCATTTCATTATATTTAATTATTTAAGTGAATCTAATTAGGATTTTTACAATTCTTAGAATTTGATTCATTTCCATGCACTATTGGTCAAAAAACTTAATTTTCTAGGTCATAATTTGATTAAAAATTAATTAAAAGAATCTAATGATTGTTTATAGGGTAATTCCCTAATTAAGGACATATTGACGTGAATCAAGAAAAGCATGTGATGTGCGCAGACAAATCAAAGTGTTTCAATAGTTTTGGTCTAATTTGTGCATTATTGCGAGAAGTCATTCAGACTTGTAATTTCAACATGGTAATGGTGAGAATTAAGTTTTTACAATATATAAATTAACAAATAAATATGAGATGTATTAGTGTTGAATCAATCATATTAATTCTTAGGATCTCATCCTTAGATTCTAGAAATATTATTTTTGGAGGCCTAGACACTACCGTCAACCTATGGATGCTAGTGTTGATGCTTATGTCTATGGTTAGATGCTTATGTCATGTATAAAATATTCATTGTATTTAGTTTTGAATACATGTATCTTTTTAGGTTTTTTGTCACCTTTTTTTAATATATTTAGATTATGCACACTTTATATTACTGTATATAGCTCAAACCCTAGTTTATTCACCTTAGGTCATGTCACCTTGACAAAAATGGGTTAGTGGGTTCATGAAGTTGAGTTGAAATCAAGGACCCCTTTGTTAATGAGTGTTACATACATAGCTACTACTTTGAAGAGGGCCTCAAATATATGTAGTTCTCTCCTAAGTTTGGGCTTGTGTGTGCACAAGGGTGCAATATGTTTTTATGGAAGGGCATGTAATTATCTAGCTTGTAACTTGACAAATATTGCTCATTGGTTATTATTTAGCTACTTCATACTTGTGATATGATTTATCCTATGACTAATATAAAAATAAAGAAGAATATAATAGAACTTAGCTGTGTAATTGATTGAATGGGCTTAAATAGTGCTTGCTTAGTATTTATTATATGGATAATGAATAGGCTTTGATTTGCATTTATACCATACCTTTTTAAAATATCTCATGAAATGGTTAGATAAGACAAATAGGTTAACCCATACATTCTGAAATATTTACAGTTTGGATGACTTTTTAGGTACAGAGACTAGATAAGGAATATATACACTAGTGCCAATATTAGTGTCTTATATGAAATGTAGTCTCTGATTGGATATAAAACTATTAAAGAGGTGTAACTGATAGTGAAGGATATAGATCATATTTTTAGATTGTTGTAGTGTATAGGTGATCCAAGTCATCAAAATGATAGGGTCAGAGCATAAGATAAGTGAAAACATCTAATTCCTATCACTATTATGTTGAAATTATCAATCTAAATAATATTCTAAAATAATGCATAATCTAGAACAAAATCACTAAAATGGTCTAAAACATTTGCATTTATCACATACAGGTGTTGATTCTTTTCATATATCCTTAAATGGGTCATTATATTTTATGTTATTATTATCTTTTCTTAAATCATTTTGATTCAAATTGTAACCATGCAAAATGACATCCTAGACCACTGAATTCTTCTAATTTGGCATCAAACATCACATGTATGTGTTATTTTGCATCCATAATACTCTAACTGGGGTATGATCATGTACATAACTAACACCTTATTTTAATTATAATCCAATCAAATGACTCAATAAAATGACATTTTTGATCAGGTTGATTGTGTAACAAATTTACAAAGAATTTTTGAAAATTAATTAGATCCACTTAAGCAAATTAAACCAAATCAAGAGCTTAAGTAAAAATTCCATGAAAGTTGTTGAAAATCTAATTACAAGAAATTCATTATTCAATTCTACATCATCTCATGACATCATCAATGGGGTGGCATATATAAGCCATTAATGGGATAAATATTAAAATTAACCCTCCCATGCTCATTAATGCCCCATTCTTATAAATATTAATGACATTATTTATTGATTACCTCTCCAAGATTTAATCATTCCATGGCCACACATCTTGATCTAAATATGGATGGTCATGGATGATCTTGAACATTTTTAGAAAGCTATAAATAAGAGGGCCAAGACCACCATTTTTAAGCTTAAATTATACAAACTTGCTATGCAAAAATTGTTATAGACAAGATTCAATTATTCGCATCAAAATTAACAAATCTTGTGAGCCTAATCCATTGGTGCACTAGGAGATGATGGAGGCTCATGCTACTCTTCATTGACAAAGACTTGGATCACAAAATTTGAGAAAAACACACTTCTTGATCGCTTGTGAGGGAGAATAACTACTTGGAAGGTTTGATTGTATTCCTTTCTTAATTAGCTCTTAGAATTCATTAACAACACCCCTTGAGGGAGTAGGATTTATAAGTTAGGTCTTTATGATTATTTTGGATATTTCTTGACTAATGTATGATCTAACCTTATCTCATAATCCTATTCTACATTTTGGCACACTTAGTGGTGCCACACATCTCACACATCTATTGATCCTTCTAATTTTGCATTCAAACCCTCTTTTGAGGTTATTTTACACTTATTTTTCTCTCATTTTACATTTTTATAACATCTGGACCAATCAACAAATTTGACCTATAAAATGGTGAAATTGACCTATACATCAATGAGAATGACCTATGGAGTGGCAGAATCAAAATGAGCAATAAAGAAATCAACCACGTGAATGAAAAAATCAATTTTTCTATTTTATGTCTTTGTTTGTGTGTTTTACAAAGAATGGAAAAATCAACCTAGAGATTGGTGGGTTTGACTTGTGGAAAGGTAGATTTGCCAACAGAATAATGAGATCATCCTAGACTAGAACCTATAGTTAATTGATATGTTTCTTATATTTTCTATCTTTTTTATCATTTCATCAGGATCACCTTACACATCAATGAAAATGCCTTACTAATCAGTGATATCACCTTGTAATCAGCATAATTGTAAAATAGTGTCTTTTCTATCTATCTTTTAGTGGAATCATCTTGACAAATGGTATAATCACACCATGGAATGATGAAAATGCTTTGTAGAATGGTATAATCAACTTGTGTAAAAAAATAGAGAATACAAATAACATGTTACAAACTTATTTGACAATCATACACCCTTATTTTGACTTCTAAAACTCTATTTTGTAGGTGTTAAGACACTTAGTTTCAATTTTACAAATAATCAAATACAAATTTCACTGCATATCTTATTTGGGTGTTGTAAAATGAAATCAAACTTTATTTAAGTGTTCATAAGATCTTTTGCTTTTTTATTGTTTTTGTGTGTTTGTTTCACAAAATAAGTGTAGCATGTATGCTCACCCCCCATCCCCTTTAAGGAACATAGGTGATATAAAAATGATTAACTTGTTGGTTTTTATCACTTTGTCAAAGTGTGGAAGAATTTTTTTAAAGTCTCTCCCCAAAATTTGAGTGATTTGGGTAATCCCAAAACAACCCTAAAGTCCTATAATTTTTATTTTTTTTGCATCTTCACTTGTGGGTAAGAGTTCATAGCCTTCCCATAGGTTCTTTAGGTAAATGTTGACCTGATAATCATCTCTTATCATCATTTCAACCCCACTTTATGATAAAGGGTATATAAATTGAGGTTGACTTATTAGGATGCTTGTTTGAGCAATTAAACAAGCTTTGTTAGTAAGAGACTACCTCATAATGTAGGTTTAACTTAAACATCGCATTACACTCAGTAATTAATGGATGTAGTGGTTGTGAAAAGTACAAGAATGTTTCATAACAAGATGGTTAATGCGTATCAAAAGTGTTAATCACACATATGGGACCATTTAAAATGTAAGAAAATTGATAGTTTTTAGAAAAACCCCACTTGTTATAGAGTATTATTAGTGCAGGGCAAGTAGCCTGAAGTTCCAGGTCACCATACGATCTCTTGAGAGAAGAAGGGGACTAAAAACCATACTTTTTATGTGCATATAATTTTATTAGATTTACAATTTATTTCCTCTCAAGGAGTATATAGATGAAATCTAAAAGTACAAAGCCACCTTGTAAGTTTGATAGGATAGGACATACACTTTGGTGTTTTTCTTGTTCTTGTTTATTTATATGGTATTTTTATTCTAAAAACTATTTATGAACTAATTTTTTTTCAAAAACCAAACACTTATTATACACCCATTTCTTTTGAACAAATAGGTATTACGCTGGTCAAATCCAAATCACTTTTTGCCTTGTTCAAAATTCAAATCATATCATTGTGTTTGTATTTCCAAAAAAAGCATTGTTATGCAACTTATGTGAGTCTAAAATAGTTCATCACTTTACAAATATACAAATCCTTTTTTAATCTAAATTCAAAATCTTGTCTTTCTAAGTTTTAATCCAAATGTTATTGTTTTTACCTTTCATACTTGGTTTGAGTAACTTGGATGAGATTTTTTGTTTGGATTAAAGGCCATTTTGTCTCTACTCTTGTCTCATTCCATTCTTATTGTGGACTTAGATTATCTTACATTCACACGCTCTATGTTCCTATACCATTCTACCTTATTTTCCATGTGGTGTCATTATGCTACACATTTAGTCTTGGATTTATTATTAGTATTTATTGTGTTAGTTCATATCTTGAGCTTCTTAGCTCATGTTTTATTCTTCTTGATCTGAAAACGTTTCTTCTAGATTCTCTAGCCACAACTCACTACATTTGTGCCTAGCTTTTTATGATATTAAAATACTTTCAACTTAGATTTTTGTGCGCTAAATTTCACCCTAATTTTCAAATATTATTTTACCCTCTTCTAATTGATTATTTTAACCAACCAAGGTTGATTAATTTCATAACCTCTTTATTCTAATTATGCGGCACTACACCACTTCCTTTTATTATAGTCTCATTTTACCTTGTATTTGTTTGATTGAAGAGTCTAAAACACATTTTAAATGTTTTTAAACCACATTGCACATCTTAGAAAATATAGAAAACCATCTTCAATCATGACACAAAGGTATACTCATAGTGGGGTCTCTTATGGCCCTAGTTACAAGGAAGAGCATTTTTATGATAGATAAGAACACTCTATTATCTTTGATGATATCCAAAAAATAATAGGATATAAACATGGTTATTATGAACACCAACGTTTATAAGACAAATATGAATCCCTTTTAAGGTTGATAAAATCATGATCAAGATTGCCACTATATTTCCCAATGGAATAATTTCACATGCTTGTCCGAGTAGAGGAGAAACAACTAGATCAACCTCTACTCATGTTAAAAAAAATAACATTGCTTCTCAAGTAAGGGAAACAAAAAAATTGTAGAGTCTAGTCTAAATGATTAAGATCTTTTTACCAAGATTTAAAAAATTCATCAACAGTATGTAGACTAGCTTGTCATAGACCTAACAACCTCATTAGCTGTGACTTCAATTTACAACACCACATCTAAAGAGAAAGAGCATATGATCAATAAAACACAACATAACCAAGTTGATCCTATGTTTATGATATATCCTAGAATTACTCTTGAATAGAATAAACCTCTAGATGCTTTACAACATGTTTCCCCTAAAATGAAGCATAGATTTTTCAACCATTAGGAGACTCTCACCCCTTCATAGTCAAAAGGAATGAAAGACTACTCATATATTGGGGGTATTTTGAAAAACACTTTATCAAGTTCATCTCTACCAACATGTACTTTGGTGAACCAAAAAATGACACCCCAAAACCTGCAGTATTCATATAGTGCACAATGATAAATTCTTAGGACTTTATATCAATCACCTAAGAATCAATGGCAAACTTACTCTAATCAAAGAGTAAACCCAAACTAAAATACTGAACATAAGGTTCATATCCCTACTAGGACCACCTAAGGGCACATTCCACCCCAAAAAAATTATATTTCACTAACCAATACATCAAACATGCAAGAGTGGAATTAAATGAAGGAGATAGTTTCAAGGCTCGAGAAGGGAAACTAAATCAAGAAATATAAGTTTGATGAGATATGCCCATATCTATTCAACTTAAGCATTATCCAATTCCCCTTTCCACCTCATTTTGAGGCTCCTAAATTTGATAAATATAAATGCAAGGGTGACCCTTGAGAGCATATCCAATATTGTTGTCTACTTTGACAAGAGGTGACTTATAGTGGTATTTATCTACTTCATTTGTTTAGATGTAGTTGGGTTGGATAAGCTCTAGATTGGATCCTTAAATTGCCTAAAGGGTCAATGACAGACTGGAAGGATTTATAATAGAAGTTTTTCAACCATTTCTCTTCTAACATTGAGCATGAGTTAATAGTGGTTGACTTATGCAATGCAAAACAAAGGAATGGGAAAAACTTCACAACATACTTACAACAATGGAGTGTTGAGAATTATCATTTATTATTGAGTTTTAGCATTAATGTTATCATTGATGTCACAGGTTATTGTGAAGGTACATGGTCAAGTAATATTTGAGGTATGTGTATGATGAGTTCTTTTTATAACATAGTGAGTGTTATTTATATATGAGAATAGTGATGATGTGAGGGTATTAATTGAATAGTGTTAGTGATATCATTGAGATCAATATGAGTGAGTATAGGTTAGTGTGTCAAGTGTCAAGTATCTTGTAAAGCCTTGTCTAGACCTTGTGAGAAGGAATGTGTAGGTAGCATGATGAAATGAGTGAGATAATAATATCCTTAGTCTAGATATGAATAAAAAGCTATATGCTCTGAAGATTTGTGTAAGTATCTCTAAATATGATCTAAGTGAGCTACAAAGATCCTTAGTCGAGCTTCAAAGATATGTGTAAGAAGCTTCAAAGAAATTCTATTGAAAATATAAAGAAGAGTTATTGTATAAGGTTGCTTGAACATACATAAGAGGCATTGGAGCATTCAGGAGAGTTTCAAAGTGAATCCTATAGGGGTAAGTACTTTAATCTAATTTTACAACTAGACTAGTTCTAGACCTTGCTTGGCCTAATGAGGCATCATGAGCTATTGACAAGACATATGAAGATTGTTTGATAGTATTTAAGTATAATAGGAGGTTTCATGGTATGTAAACGATGTGATAAGAGATTGGATAGTGGATATAAGGTTAGTTTCAAGACTTAATGAGACTTGTAGGTTAAAGGCTTAAAGAGCAAAGAGAGAGATGTTGGCTAGATTGGGTATCAATATCAGTTTACAAGGTATGGGTGAGTAGGTGAGCATTGACAATGGTGATTAAAGTTTTTTTAAGCATGTGAATGAAGTTTTAGGTTATGGTTTGCAAGAAAAGGCTTGAAAAAGTGTTTTAAGATCTTTTGAGTGCATAAAATAAAGAGGTGTCTACTTGAAAAGGTGTTTCAACTTCTCATTAGCATGTGCAGCATCTGCATAAGGACGTAAGATGTTCATGGTATTTTGGGAAGTGTCTTAGCTCAAAGTTCCAAGCATTGGGTTATGGAAAGAGGATCTAAGTTTTGTGAATGATTTTTAAGACTAAAAGGTGGTTCAAACTCTCAAAGAACCCTAATGGTGACCCAATATGAAAGAAGTTAATTAAAAGTGCTTAGAATGGTTTGGAATGGATAGACAAGTGATTATAGATTGTATCAAACTCTCTCAAGAACCTATAGGTGTGATTGGATTCTCAATTGAGTGAGCATACCCTGTATGAAAGTGTTTGTTTTTGAGAGACTTATTATAGCAATTAGAGTTGACCAAGTCAAAGTATGAAAATTAGTAGCCCCAAAATTTTGATTGTGTTGTCTTATTTTGGAGTATAACTAACATGATGCAAAAAGAACATGGCATGAAAGGATGATGGTGCATATCTGATAGGCATAAAAGCATCGTGACATGGAACCTACATGGTGTAAGAGGACAATGGTAGAAAATAACTAGTGTGAGAGGACCCAAGTAGAAGAGAATGAGTCACGAGGAACCCAAGGACCTAGGAATCAAAATAAAAGTATAAGACTAGGGAAGTGCATGAGAAGTGGGATAAAATGGGTCACTCTGACCTTATTGATAGGAATTTTTGCACCATCCCTCAAGGAGAGGAACACATGGCAGCAAAGATATAACATAGAGCAAGGATATAGGCGGCACACAGGACTGGGTATTTAGGAAGAACTGATTGTTAATCAATATGACTCTCATTCTATTAAGAGTTAATTGGCCAAATCTTCATGCCATTAATGATTGTAAATACTTGGTTAGGAAAAAACATGTATAAATACCCCTATTGTAAAGTATTACAGTGATAGATGAATGAATGAATGAATTTTGGAATGATATTGTGATGGACCTTTACTTTAAGCATAATATCTAACATAACAAGCTGTATTAATTTGTATTACTATGAGTGATGGTACGAAATAAGTGTGTATAATTTTATGTGAGAGATACCTTATCTTCTTTTCTTTTCAAGGCACTTAATACTAATAGAAGATGACTATAATCTATGTGATGATATTAATCAAACCTAGAACTCATAGGATTAAGGTATTATGCTTATGGTTTTATATAATCCTAATTTAATTGATATAAAGATAAGAATATGAAAAATTTATCCAAAATGTGTGACAAAACCTATGATAACTAGTCATTTGCTGCGTGCTTCAGGTGAACATGCAAGACCTAAATCTTACATGAAAGGGCTAGTATGCTAGATCATTGGGTTAAACTTTAGTGTTAGAGATGGAATTGATCAAAATAACCCAACATTTTGGTTCCATTTCCAAGACCCATATCACTTGAAGCAAAATCATGGAAAAATGTTTGACTGTATTATGCTAGAGAATATAAAAGAATGGGTTACCAGTGTTGAAGATAATTTTTAAGATCCTTATCTTAAGCAAGGAATCTCTACATGATATTGGACAGAGAATAATATCTATAGTGCATTATATGAAACCCTATTTTTAGAGGTCTCAATTCATTTACATGCTTGGTTAATAGCATATGTTTAAGGATAATCAAGGAATCTTAGAAGGAGGTAGTTTTGGATGCTAGAATGGTAAAGGGATTTAGCACAACTTGGAGCCTCGTAAATGTGAGTAGTCAAATTTTGGTGGAAAGGAGTTTTAAAAAAATATAGTCTAGAGTATACTATAACTTCTTATTCATGCCCTAAATAAGCCAAGTTTTAGTTCCTTTAAAAATCCATGTGGTTTTTATCTTAATATTTTGCTTTTAAAATTAAGAACTTATTTGTCGATCTGAGGCTGAAAACTATACTAATGGAGAGATAAATCCTTTTATGCATGAGCTACACATTTGGAAGGGGAAAATAAGAATTGGTAAAATATTGTTGGTTTAAAATGGTAGCTAGCTAGCAGGCATTACATAAATGGAAGTATGATGAAGCTCATCAAAGGATTATAGGAGTTAGTAGTTTAAGAAGAGACCAGGAGAACTTAAGGAATGTTGTTATGAGTCATAGAGAAGTGGAAACACACAAGGACCCCAATACTTTTGAGCTATGCTCTATGCCACTTCTATCATGTGAAGGAGAAACAAGATAGATGGTAAGAATTGAGGAACCAAGTTTGAACCAACTAGGCTCTCTTGTCATAGTGTGTGCTCATATTTTGAGTTAGATGAAGTACACATACATAATTGGGATATAAATAGCAAGCAATCTGAAACTAACCTAATAAGGGATACTAGAAATAAGCTACTTGACACACCTATAAATTTAACACTTTTTTCCCTCTTTAAGGGAATCCTATGACATAGCTTGGGATGCTTGGTGGACTTGGCCCACAAGGATAGAGTATAGGCCCAAACTTGGTTAACCAACCAACTACCATGCCCCCTATATCATGAAAAATACTACTAGAGGCACTAGAGGAGGAATAAGAAGTGACACATGAAGAAGTGGACTTATTCCTCAAGGGATTAGGTTTAGATCCTCCCAACAACCACCCATTTAAGAACCTCCATCAATGATGGTTTACTATGAGATGACATTATACTTACCTAAATACTAAGGAGTGGAGAATGTAGTAGAGCATGTCCATAAATGTGAACTAATTTGGAGGGTGTGAGGCATTACCTCTTCTGAATGTTAGGCCACATAATTCATAACTATGATTTTAGAGCATATGTGCAAGTGGTACCATAAATTTGACCCTCATAAATTGGTGTTTGAATTTGATCAACTCTAAATAGCCTTCCTACAGGAATTTGACATTCCTGAATTTGAGAAATAGAGCATAGTAGCACTGAAGGACATAAATCAAGGACTTACCAAAAGTGTGCATGAATATGATGCAAGATATAAAACATTGCTATCTAATATGTCATTTTAAATTAATTCTACTTAACATGCACAATGGTTTATGGGTAGATTTTTACTACCCTTTCAATGAACCTTGTCTCAACAAACATTCACTAGCCCATGCAAGGTTTTGGAGTTGCTCTCTGTGTTGAGGTAGTTGGAAGCATTAACACTGGGATCAATCCCTTTATAGAAACACATATAGATTTCATGGCATCATAAATTTAGAAGTTAATGGTTAATAATGCACATGAAACATGCAATAGTGTTTGGTGCACTGACTATGAATCTAAAGGGCATACACCAAGTAATTGTCTGTGTAAGAATATTTATGTGGTACTTAAATAGACATGTGAGATATATTATGAGGAATATGATGTGCACTCTTGTCCTCTTCTATAATTAGTGACCCACACTAAGGTGTCTAACTATTGTAATGTGATGCCTATACTCATGACACTAACGACTGCCATTTGATTAGTGACATTCATGAAGATTGAGTGCATGACATGCACCAAACCTTAGTAATAAAAAAATAGGACAATGGTGGTTATTAAGGATGAGGAAGTGGTTATTTCCCACCTAGAACCTATTAAAAATGTGGATATCTAGACCATTATCAAAGGGATTACCCAGACTACCCGACGTGCACTTTCTACAAGAAGGACCAATGAATAGAAGAGTGTCTTGACCAAGGATCAAAATGAAAAGTGCCATAGTATTATTTGAATTGATAAAACATAATGGCATGCATGCCCAACCATCCATATAGTTCAATAGGTAAATATTATGACTCATAGTGAGGGAAAGACCTAATCGATAGCTAAACCTATTAAGAAAGTACAATAGGAAGAACCATGAGATATAAAGTATCTTGATGTTTAGTAGAAAAAAGATGTCTTCCAAAATATGATGACACTTGTATGAGAACTTTAGGGAGAGATTTAGTTCCTCAAAGACAATGATGTAACATAATGTGATGTTGTGTAAAGGGAATTTAAACTTTTACATGTGGTGCAATATGACTTTTAGGAACTATGCAAGCATATGCTAGATGAGGATATTATCCCATAGCTCAATATTTGGCTTAAGATTCAAGCTCAAATACCAAATGAGGTTTACCCTCATATATTTAGGTAAAGTGAATATCATTATTTAAATCATTCTCGATGATAGGACACTCTTAGTTCCTCTACTCCCCCAGAAGATAAAGAAATATTGGATAATGTTACCATCGATGGATGGGTAATATAAGACATACTAGTAGATACCAATGCAAAAGTTAATGTCCGCACCAAGGATGCTTGTCATAAGATGTCCATTCCATCATTTTAGCCTTAACCTCATGTCTTATTTAAGGCAAATAAGACTTACACGCTACCTATTAGGGTCCTAAGGAATATAATAGTTGGCATACTTGGAGTACCATTCAAAGTGAATTTTGAGGTTCTAGAGCTAGCTAAAGTTGATGATTACCTAGATCTATTGGGAAGACTTAGTGATATGAGAATAATACAAACTTAAGCTTCAATAAGTGATACATTAGTTTTGAAAACACTGATCAACATGTTGTAATACCACTAGATTAAGCACAAGTGCCCCCTTACATAGAGCCTATCCATGTTGATGAAGATATAAACCATATCTATAATGTTACTATAAGGAATGATGAGTAAAGAGATCTCACTCCAAATGTTATTATTTGATGGTCAGATACTCAACCCATCTCTAACACTATAAGTAATACATGCAATTGTTGGGCTCATAGTGACTATGACCTTACTGGTAGAGTATGTAGTACCATCAACAAATAAGAGAATGCATTATGCCAGCTTAATAAACATCCCAAGTTTATTTTCCTTATCACTGACCAATTTATGAGGAGACCTATCATAGAGACACCACTTGAAAGACTTGATGAGGCTCTAAGGTTCCATAGGTAGATGGAAGTCTGAAACTTTATTCAATGCCTTGAAGAGTTTTACCACACTAATGAAGATCATCTTTAATCTTTGGTTCATCTCTTTAATGACACAACTACATGATGGTGGTGAACCCATTGTGAATTAATCCTCTAGTGGGATTAGGTATGCTTATCCTTACACCACTAGTTCTATCATGATAATAAATTAAAGGGAGTAGTCATCTACAAAGGAATACAAGCCCCTGATCCCCACATCAAGGCTTGTGAAATAGTGTGGCAAAATGATGAGTCCTACTTAATAGAATATTTATGGGTGCATGTATTTTATGGAACTTTATGCACTTGGGGATGAACATGGTATGTTCATGACTAATGACACATGGTTACCAACTTTTAGAACATACTAAAGGAGAACATGAACTTGACACTATCTTATTTTTCACTAAGAATGGATTTGTGTCTCACCCTCCAAGCCATATATAATGTGGTAGTAGGTGATCCATGTCCCATGGAAGAACATTTGAGAATTATCCATTAGGACCCTAAGGATCCCCTATACTTATTTAATGAACCGTCAATACCCCAAGAACTTGTACCCATGCTAGTCCTCAATCTGAACCAACATGAAGAAATTTGTTGAGGAAAACAAAAGCTTGTAATAAAAGTGGAAAAAGGAGAAGGATCCACTCCACTCAACCCATTTTCCAACCATTTTGGTATTCTTATATACATTGGAATAATAACTATTTAAGACACAGGTGCCAATATGGAAAACTCCTACCATGGGCTTATTCATACTATTTAGCATAACATTGGATCAAAATAAGAACCAAAGATAGATACAGTAGGAAAATATTGATTTGACATAGAGATTACAACAATATTTAAATTACTAAAATAATATTAGGATGTCTTCCCAAATAACTATAGTGAAATGAAGGGAGTCCACCCATCCTTGGGGAAGATGCATATCAAGCTAGTTGATGATGCTTAACCTATGAAAAAATGGCCATATAGGATGAATCCTAATCTTTAAGTAGGTATTAAAGATGAAATTGATAGTATGATATGCACTAGAGTAATCAATCCTAATGATGAATCTAATTAGGTTAGTCCCATGGTGATTAATTAAAAAAAGGATGGATGCATCTGTATCTGTGTGGACTACTGAGTGCTCAATGCATCCTATGTAATAGATCCCTTTCCAATGCCATTCACAGAGTAAATCATTGAAGGTGTTTCTAGTTTTAAAGTTTCCCCCTTCACAGATGGATTCTTAGGGTACCATTAGGTCTAAATAGCTGAAGAAGACCATCCCAAGACAATCTTCACCATTGAATGGTGATCATTTGCCTATAGTATTATGTCCTTCAGGTTGAAAAATGCCCTTATAGTGTTTTCATGAATAGTAGTTGAAGCATTTAAGGACTTCATCTATAAGTTCCTCCATGTCTATTTGGATGATTGGACATGGTTTGGTCAAGGAATATTGCACTAACCTTAGGATTATGCTTGAGCACTATTCGGTTTTACAAATCTCATTACAACTTGAAAAAGTGCCTGTTTATGACACCTTTTGGTGTGATCCTAGGGAATATCATTTGTAAGGACTCTTGGTAGACCTGATGAAGGTATATATTATTCTCCACCTTTTAACACCCAAGACTCAACATGAGGTCTGCACCTTTCTAGGCCACATGGGTTATTATATAAAGTTCATTCATGATTATGCAAAGATTGCCACACCCATAAAAGAACTTATAAATTAGAATGAGCATTTCATATGGACTTGCTCTAGTAAGGAGGATTTTGAAACACTAAAATAAAAGTTGGTCACTAATCTTATTCTTCAATTCCATGATTAGACAAGGCCACTTCATGTCCATGTTAGTGTATCTATCATGGATGTTGGTGTAATCCTTGCACAACTAGGTGAAGGTCACCTAGATCACCCAATCTACTTTGCTAGCAGGAAGCTCACACTAGCTAAAAGAAACTATGCCACTACAGAGCATGAGGCACTATAAATGGTCTATGCTTTACATAAGCTCAAACAATACCTATAATCATTTTATTTTCTATATAGATCATGAGGCTTTGAAGTACCTTATCAATAAACCCATACTACATGGATGGATCTATCACTGGATTATTTTATTCCAAGAATTCTAGTTTTTAGTACTGGTGAAACATGGGAAATCTAATTATGGACTTGATCACCTATTGTAAATTGAGAATGGAGAACCACCATGCACCATAGAAGATGATCTTCCTAATGTATAGCTTTTCCATGTTACACGAGTGCCTAAATAATTGGATGACATTGTAGTGTTCTTGACCATTGGTTTTGTGCCTAACTATCTTATCTCGCGAGCTAAGAAGCAACTCATGGTTTATACCACATCTTTTTAGTTTATAGTAGGGTATCTTTATAATATGGGCTATGAAAAAGTTTTTTGATGTTTTGTAATGAAACATGAGCACCCTGAGGTCCTCTATGATGTTCATGAGGGCATTGTTGGTGGACACTATGTTGGAGAGGCTACCATGTGAAAGGTTATACTAGCTAGATTATGGTGGCCAACTATCTTCCAAGATGCTAAAGCACATTTTAAGCAATGTGACATATGTCAACATGTAGGTAAACTTAATCAAAGAGATCTTATGCCTCTATGACCCATCCCTTCTCAAAAACCCTTTGAAAAATGGGTTATTGATTTTGTTGGTCCCATCACTCCAACATGATGATGGATAGGTTCTTGGTACATCATTACATCAATTGACTATCTACATGCTAGGCTAAAGCCACACTAACAAAATATTGTACTACTAATATTGCTATGAGGTTCATCTAGGATAATGTCATAACTTAGTTTGGATGCCCTCTAAGTTTCACTAGTGATTGTGAAACTCACTTTTTAATGAAATAATTTGCATTTTTCTCTCTAATTTCATAATCGCATACCATAAAATAACCCCATATTACCTGTAAGCCAATGGAACTGCTGAGGATTTAAAAAAATCCTAGGTATCACTTTGACAAAGATCTGTAACATTGGTCAAATAGATTGGGATGATAGGGTATCTATAGTTCTATGGGCTTACAAAATAACCTATAAGCACCCAAACAAAAGCATGCCATTCAAATTTGTGTATGGTAAAGAAGTTGTCCTACAAGTAGAGTTCTGTGAACTAGGAATTTGACTAAGAAGAGGAGATTAGTATGGTGTTAGTGAATGAAACCAAATAAAAAACACACTAAGCTAACATCTTCATGTCTAGTTACTAAGGTGAGCTTAGTAACAAAAATAAATGACAAACACAACTTAAAAGTAAGGAAAAATAATAATAATTCCTTCACCTTTCTTGGATGATCCAAATGCCTTTGTAGTAGTGGCTTGCTCAGTTTTGTGCTCATGAAGTCTTTGGCAATGGAAGGTTGGCTACCTCCATCTCTCTTTAGCACCTTTGGTTTGTGGCTTGGCTTGGCTTGAAATTAATTCTACATTATAACTTTGCAATAATCATGTATTTTTGAAGATATTTGAGTACAATAACTTTGCACCAAAATAACTTATAAATTATGTTCATGGACTCTCTATTTATAGTTTTTTACAAATGTCTAGAATCAACTTGAACCATCCATCTTAGGATTGAGATGTGTGGATAAGGATTAATTAAATTATGCGATTAAAATTGATAAATAAGCTCATCAATATTTGGGATAGAGGAGCAATTAAGAGGCATGGAGGGCTTTGATGAGGCATGAAAGGCTTGAATCTTGATATTTGTGGCATTTAGGGCCTAGGGATGTCTTCCCAAGAAATGAGGTCACCTGATGATGAAATTATTCAATATTGATGTCCAATAATGATATATTCAAAAATATCTATGGAATTTTTTATTAGGCCTTGATTTGGGTTAATTAGCTCTTAAGAATGTTTAAGAACTTTGTGCACAAATTACTCAAATTGATCAGAATGCTTTGTTATTGGTCCAAAATTTGACTGGATTAAAATTGGAAGGCAATGTCAGATGCATTGGATCTGTATTCCCATTTAGGATGTTACCAACAATAAATAACAAAGGTATGCATCTTGTGTAAGATATTTGATAGGAAAGAGCAATCCAGAGCACCCAAGTGCAAAATTAGCATTTTGAATCAAAATAATTTGATCAAAGTTAGCTAGCCCACAAATTGCATTGCCCCATTTAATGATACTCTAGCCAAAATCAACACTTTAATATGTCAAGTTCAAATATTTTAATGTGCTTTAGTGTTTTTAGGCCAAATCATGTATTTTAGTAGAAATTGGTCAAAACCTTGATTAGAGGTTATCAATGGCTAGATTTAGGTGTCTATAGTTTGTCCCTATTTAGGAAGGCATTACAAGCTATAATCACTATAACATATTCTCAAATAATGAAAAGGTCTTGTATGCCTACAACTGCAATGATGATAAACTAACTATATGATGCCCCATCAAGGGAATGGTTGACACAAGTAGGTTGACAAATGGTCCCTCAATAAGAAGTGAAATGAGGGGACCAAAGAAAGGAAAGATTTTGGGGTGAAAACACAATGATATTTAAAAAGTAGTCAAAATCACTAAGAATGCAAGTGGGATAGTGTACAACAGTTTTCCCAAAGGTAGTTATAAGCATTGGACCCTGATAGTGATAACGTGGTATGATAACACAATGATTTTCCCAAAGGTGGTTATAATCATTGAGAAGATGGAACTACCCTAGTTAGGATAGACAAATAAGATAACAACATGCCCTTGTATGGGTAGAAAAAAGGAAGTGGTGACAACATAATGATTTGCCTAAAAGCAGTTATAATCATTGAGAAATGTAAGTGGGATGATGTGCAATGATTTGCCCATAGGTAGTTATAGTCATTGGATCTTGATTATGAAAAAATGATAAACTTGGTCGAGGATGATGATAACTTAACACAAAGGGTAATGATGAATTGGAACAACCTACTAGTAGGGAGATGACCATTTGAACTAATAAAGGTTGAAATTCTTTCATGTTTAATTACTCTATTAGGGATATGATTAAGAATCAAATCAGGATGTCAATGTTGAAGAGATGCCACCATTGATGAATAGACATCTTGAAGTTGAGGTTTGTTATAGCACGTGCTGATAGGCATCATGGTATAACATTATGAGGACTTGGTCAAAATATGCATAAAGACTGACTCTCATAATTCAATACTCAATATAAAATAATGCACCAATGATAGAAACCGTGATGATAATGTAAACATATGAATATGGATGGATTCAAGTGTACATGTGGGTAAGGAATCACCTAATGAACACATATAAACCAAATCAAGGAAACAGTGCTAAAATTAAAAAAATAAGCAGACAAACAAATAAAATAGGCAAAAACAAATAAACAAATAATGCAATAGAAACCATATGAACATTGCCCCTAGAAAATAGGCAACAACTGAACAAAAAAATAAAATGGGGGTATAGAAGAAAAGGAAGGGGGTGGCCAAGATATCTAAATATGTACTAGGTAAGTGGATGCTACCTACATATTTCTATGGATGTAATATCTAATAAAAAAATTTAGGCGAAATGTAGTTCTCCTAGGGAATGGGAAGAATGTGATAACTAAGGAAAACAAATAGAATGGATGTGATAGAAGAAGAGGAATGGTCTTGTAAAATGGAAAGTGCATGAGATAAAAGTTTAAAAAGGATGGGGAAATTAAGTGACAAGTGGTTTGCTTGCAGCTTAGTAAGTGTTCCCAGAATCCTTAAGGCAAAGAAGTGGTCAAATGTTTTTCATTTTTTCTAATGATTTTACAAATGTTTTTAGAAATTTTTGAAGTATTTCAACTCGATAAAGAATGATGAGACACTAAATGGTTCAATATCACAAAATGGTGAGAGCATTCAAACTTAGGTTACTAGCAAAATGATGAGAGCATGGCTTAGGTTGCTCATAAAACTGTGACAGCATGGGGAAAAGGGTGATTGAGCTGACCTTAAAAAGTATCAAGCATTGCCTACATAGTCCCAGAATAGAACCTCAAGTTACTGTATTTATTCTCTATAGCAGAGGAATTCAATTAGTGTAGCAGTCAATTCAAGCAAAACAAGTATAGTTGGCAAAAAGGCCCAGTGTGGCATAAGACGTGGCAAGTTGGTACATCAAGGCTTAATAAATAAATGTTGCCCCTAATTTTCCCATATATGGTTATAACTAAGACACAACATCATAGATTAATGGTACCAATGTGCCCAAAGGTGGTTATAATTAGTAGCAAGATCGGTGATAAGAAAGGGATAACAAATGAAGGATGTAACTATTGAAACTTTTATCACACTACTCCAAAATATGATCTCTATCTGAAGAACTTAAACCAACTAATGAAACTGATCAGATTTTTTGATGATAAAAATGTGTAACAAATGGCAAAAACCAAGGTCAAATGAGCTAGGCTTTAGAACACACTAGGTCAATAGGTCAAAAATGTAAAGTGGATAAGGCTAAGACGATGAATAAGAATGCTATTTGTACAAAGAATAATAGTGATAAAATGGCATAACTAAAATGATCCTTATAAACAATACACCTTAGCACTGAAGCATAGTACCACATAAGGTGAATAATATTCATTGGCTTAGGAAGTTCATCTCCATCTAGTGTGGCAAGCCTGTATACTCCTAATCCATAATCTATAGTAATGATGAAAGTCCATATCTAGTTTAGTTTGAATTTACCTTTATGCTTCTTCTCATCTATGGTATTCTTTTGGTTTTCTTTAATAAAAAGATCACCAAGTTTAAATATTCTATACTTGACACATTGATTGTAGTGGCCTTTAAGTCAGTTCTGATATGCCTTAAGATTGTTGAGTGTAGCTATACATTTCTCATCAAGTAGGTCTAGTTATTGCAGGCAAGCTACTTGATAGTCATGATCATCTAGGACATGTTTGAAAGATATGTGTAGTGAAGGTAGACCTCAATGGGAAGAATTGCTTTAGTACCATAAACAAGTGAGTATGAATTGTCTCCTATGGGAGTATGATGATTGGTAAGGTATACCCAAAGGGTAAAGAGTATCTGTAGGTGCCAATCATGACTGGCATCATTGACAATCTTTTTGAAAATATTGACAATGGTTTTGTTTGATGCTTTAGCTTGGCCATTACCTTGAGGGTAATATGCTATAGAAAAATATTATGTGATGTTATATGTGGTACATAGCTAGTTTACATCCTTGTTCTTGAATGATCCTCCATTATCAGATATAGTGTTAGAGGGGATACCATAGCGGCAAATGAGATAGTTGAAGATAAATTTGGGAATTTGCTTTCTAGTCATGTAAGTGAGGGGTATAGCTTTAACCCACTTAGTGAAATACTCAGTGGTGATAAGGATATGTTTATAGATGTCAGATGAAGTGGGGTTGATCTTCCTAATGAGTTCAAGTCCCCATATAACAAATGGCCATGGTGTCAACATTAGTTTTAGAGTTTGCACTGGGGCATGAATTAGATTAGCATGTCATTGACATTTGTCACACTTCTTTACATATACAAATACATCTACATCCATTATGGGCAAATAATAACTATTATGAAAAATAATTGTAGATAAGACTACCCCACTATAATGAGCTCCACATACTCCTTCATGAACTTCTCTTAACACTAGTGTATACTCTATCAAAGTTAAACAATGAAGTAGAGTTCCATCAAAACTACAGCGATAAAGGGTGGATCAAAGTAGAGTATAATAAAAGAAATTATGAATAAAGGCTTTGGTTTATTTTTGAGATAGACTAGGTGGTATAACTTGGTCATGAAGGCAATTATAAGGCTCTAAGTACCAGATAGAATTAGGACCAATAATATCATAAATCATTGCAATGGTTGATGGTTCATGAGCTGGTGTGAAAAATATCTCAATAAGAAACTAATATTCTATAGCTTTGTCTGTTTATCAAATTAGAGAGCTGATAATAGCCATGGAATTTATAGTTCTATTACTAGCCCTTGGTATATGTTCAAATTGATATTTATAATTTATTGTTTTAGGGTATCGACCATAGACTTATATGGAACCAACTTGTCATATTTGGTCTAAAAATAGTTTTTAACCTGATTGATGATTAAGTGAGAATCACCATGAACCTTTATATGAGATATATTCCATTGTATTACCTATCTAAGTCCTACAATAAGTGCTTCATACTCATCCATGTTGTTTGTACAAGGAAAACTAATTTTGAATGATTTAGGGATTGGATCCCCCTATGGTGTAATAGATAACAGACCTACTCCCAATCCATGTGCAATAAATGAACCATCAAAATATAGCTTCTAGAGCTGTTCCTCAAGGGGTGTGTTAATGATGGTCATTATGGATTCATCAAGAAATTAAAACATGAGTGGTTGTGTCTCTATAAGGGGCACTTCAACAAGTAAATCTATAATAACTTGTCCTTTGATTGCCTTCTAATTGACATACTCTATGTCAAACTCACTAAGAAGCATGATCCATTTGTCCATTCTACCTTATAAAGTTGTTTTAGATAGTAGATACTTGAGTAGATCTACTTTTGAAATGACCATGGTTTTATTATTCAACATGTAATGGTGCAAGTTTTGAGCTACAAAGACCATGGCTAGATAAGATTTTTCAATAAGTGCATAATTATGTTCATATGTGACCAAGGTACAACTTAGGTAATATATGACATACTCTTTTCCATTATCATCATGCTGAGTCAAGAGTGCCCCCAGGTCATTATCGATAGTTGATAGATATAACAAGAATGGCTTTCTTGGAATAGGAGGTAATAAAATAGATGGATTAATGAGATAGTCATTGAGCTATTAGAAAGCTACTTGATAGTGATCATCCTAGTGAAATGCAACTCCCTTATTCAAAATATGTGTAAATGGATGACATTTATCTACTAATTGAGAGGTGAAGCATCAGATTGATTGAATCTTACCCTACAAACTATGGAGTTAATTTAAATTGGTTGGTGGTGGCATCTCAGTTATAGCATAGACTTTAACTAGATCGAATTCAATGCCTCTACGAGACATGATGAAGAGAAGTAATTTGCCTAAAGTTACACCAAATACACATTTCTTTGGATTGAGTTTAACTTTGTACTCCTATAATCTTTCAAATATCTTATGCAACACTACTGAATGGTTAGCCTTGGTCTTAGATTTTCCTAATATGTCATCGACATAGTCTTTAAGAATATCATGCATCATATCATGGAATATGATATTCATGGCCCTTTGGTATGTAGTTCCATCATTCTTAAGACCAAATGGCATTACTTGATAACAAAATATTCCCCGTGGAGTGGTGAACATTATTTTATTTGGTCTTCTAGTGTTATTCTGATCTGGTTATATCCTAAAAATCCATCCATGAGTGAAAGCATTTCATAACCTACCATGGATTTGATAATCATGTCAATATTAGGCAATATAAAGTCATCCTTAGGACAATCTTTGTTGATGTCTCAAAAATTAGTACAAATTTTGATTCTTTTAGGCTTTTTAATAATAGGTACAACATTAGATATCCATTTTGAGTAGTCAATGGATCATATACATCTTGCTTCTAAGAGTTTTTCCAACTCTTTCTTTACCAAGATAGAAATGCAAGGATGCATCTTATGTAGCTTTTATTTTACTAGTTTGGCATTGTAATGAAAATACTTCAAGAATTAAGTATAATAGCAAAATTATATCCAAATATGACTAAAATATATCCAAATATATGATAATAGATAAGCCACTTCAAGGGGACAACTTCCACAAGATTCAATAAGAGAAGAATTCATAATATGATGATAAATGATTACCCACTACCTCCTATATATAGTCTATCTAGGCCATGGTTACTCCATAGGCCAACCTACTAATCAAAATAAAGCATAGATAAATGTAATATAACATCAAAGAGGGATAAGTAAGCCACAAGTCAGCTAATACTATCCTCATACATGTGATAGGTTAAGGGCGTATCATACCCTTCCCCTTCAAACCAACGTTGTCCTCAACATTGAACAACTCTGGATGTTGTTGCAAAAAATCTTCACCTTCCCAAGTTGCATCTTCACTGCTTTGGTTTTTCCACTTGATCAAATATTCCCTAATCTCTCTGGTTCTCAACCTCTTAGTATGTGTTTAGAGGATCTTCTCTGGTTCCAAAATGACTCATCCTTCTTCATCTAGTTTTGGGAGCTCTATTTGGGTGGAAACTTTCTGTCCAATGACCTTCAAACAAGAAACATGAAATATTGGGTGTATGTGAGATAAATGAGGTAACTCAAGCTTGTAAGCCACACTTCCAATTATTTGTAGAACCTGATAAGGGCCACAATACTTAGGAGCAAGTTTGTTGTCCTTTTTCTATTGCTTTAAGGACATTTGCTTGTAAGGCTACAAATGAACAAATACCTAGTCACCCACCTCAAAAAATTTCTCACTACGGTGTTGATCTACTTATTGCTTCATCCTATTTTGTGCCAAGGCCAAATTCTCTCTCAAACTAGCCAAAAACTCTTGTTGATGTTGAATGTGTTCTTCCACATCTCGAACCTTGGTGTACACCTTTAATGAAGAAGTGATGGAAGGTAGATGGTAACCATATAGTGCTAGAAATGGAGACATTTAGAAGAGGTATGGAAAGATGTGTTATACCACCATTCTATAAGTGGTAGCCATTTAACCCAATGTTCTTGTTTATCTGATACAAAACAATGGAGATACCCCTCTAAACATTTGTTAACCACTTTAGTTTTTCCATTAGATTGGGGGTGATAAGATGAGCTATAAGCTAGCTGAGTACCCAAACAATAAAATAGTTCAGTCCAAAAATTACTGGTGAAAATAGGATCATGATCACTTACAATTATTTTTTGGGTTCCATGTAATTTGAGAACTGCTTCCATAAAAATAGCCGTTACTGTACTTGCTAAAAATGGGTGTGAGAGAGCACAAAAATGGGCATATTTTGTAAGCCTATCCACAATGACCAAAATAACATTCTTACCTTCAGAACAAGGCAACCCAGTGATGAAATCCATGGAAACCTCCTCCTACCTTTGACTAGGAATTGCTAACAGTTGTAACAAACCTGGGGTCTTAACTGTTTCACCTTTATTCTGTTGGCATATCAAGCATTCTTCCACAAACTTTTGTACATCTCCCTTGAGTCCTTCCCAAAATAATTCTTTCTTAATTCTATGATATGCTTTCAAGAACCCTGAGTGTCCCCCAATTGGAGATGCATGCAGCTCTGCAAGAATCTTATTCTTAAGCTCTAAATTTTTGCACAAGTATAACTTACCCTTATACCATAAGACATTACCTTCCCATTCAAATTTGTCAAAGGATAAATTACCTTACTAGAGATTCTAAATCAGAACCTGTGTATCCTTGTCTTGATCCCATTCTAACCTAGCTTCATCCACCCAATCTGCTTGCAACATAGACATTGTACAAAGTAATGCTTCTGTGGATGCATCCCATCTGGATACTGCATCTGCTACTACATTATCTTTAACTTTCTTGTAGATGATTTCAAAATCATAACCCAACATTTTGGTTACCCATTTTTGTTGTTCCTCAAATGATAATCTTTGCTCCAAAAAGTATTTGAGACTATCATGATCTGTTTTCACCTTAAAGTGTCTACCCATCAGATAAGGCCTCCATTGTTTAACTGCATGAAGAATAGCAATCATTTCTTTCTCATAAATAGGTTTTTGTAGATTCTTACCTTTGAATTGATGACTTTCAAATGAAATGGGTCTTCCTTCTTGCATTAGTACTACCCCAATCTAGACTCAGAAGCATCACATTCAATAGTTAATGTTTGTGAGAAGTCTGGAGTAGCCAAAATTGGAGTGGTGCACATAGTTACTTTTAGTTTCTCAAATGCTTTGGTGGCATCATCATTCTAATGGAAATCATCCTTCTTTAGCAATGCAGTGAGTGGAGCTGCTATGCTGCCATAACCTTTCACAAATATTCTATAGTAACTTATTAGTCCAAGGAACCCTCAAAGGTTTTTAAGAGTTTTTGGCATGGGCCATTCCATTATCGCTTTGATCTTTTAGGGATCAACTTTGACACCTTCATGGGAAATAATGTGACCAAGGTACTCTACTTCTTGTACTCCAAAAGCTCATTTAGATGGATTTGCATAAGGTTGGTGCTTCTCCAAAACTATCAACACCTGTTTCACATGTTGGAGATGTGTTTCCCATGTCTGACTATAAATCAATATGTCATCAGAGAAAACTAGCACAAAATTCCTTAAAAAGGGCCTAAAAATAGTGTTCATCAAGCTCTGAAAAGTAGATGGTGCATTTGTAAGACCAAAGGGCATTACCAAAAACTCATAATGACCCTCATGTGTTCTAAAAGTAGTTTTATGAACATCTTCATCCTTGATTTGAATTTGATGGTACCCCGAGTGAAGATCCAATTTTGTCAAATAATTAGCACCATGAAACTCATCAAGTAAATCATCAATTACTAGAATAGGAAACTTATATTTGATGGTGTACTTGTTGAGTTCCCTATAATTTGGGCACATCTTCCATATGTCATCCTTCTTCTACACCATGACCACTGGTGATGAATATACACTTTTGCTATGATTGATGATCCCTGCCTCCAGCATCTCATGGACCATCTTTTCAATTTTAATATTTTGTGCATATGGATATCTATATGGTCTGATATTTGGTGGTTGACTACCTAGAATTAGTTGAATGGCATGATTATGTTCTCTTTTTGGTGGTAGTCCTTTTGGCATGGCCCCAAAAATAGATGAGTGGTCCTCAAGAATTATTTGTAAATCAAGATGTGTAGATACCTGTGTGGGTTAAACTTCTATGGAGAATAATCATGCAATAATTCCCTTTGCCCCCTTTTTTAGCATCTTGGTCATCTGATGTGAACTAATCAATTGTGGAGATTTTGCATGTAATCCATGTAGTTCAATTTTCTTACCTTCAGAATGAAAGCGCATGAATAGTTCTTGGAAGTTCATCTCAATGGTACCTAAGGTTATGAGCCACTGGACTCCCAAAACAATGTCTATGTTACCCATGGGAATAGAAAACATAGGAGAGTTGAGATTGTACCCACCCATAGTAAGCTTAATAATATGGAATTTGCCTGAACACTTAATTGTGCCACCATCTGCAATCATGACCTAAAATTTTGGTGATGGGTAAATGAAACAGTTCAATCGAGTGGCCAAATTATGGTTTATAAAGTTATGTGTGCTCCCTGAATCAGTCAACACTATCACCTTCTATTTTTTGAGGAAACCCACCACCTTAAGAGTTTGTGGAGTGCTAATACCTGCAAGTGCATGATAAGAGATTGTAGGTTGGGAATCTTCAGGTACCTCCTTTATATCTTCCTCATCATCATTGGAGGCATCATCTACTTCTTCATCTTCATTTGGTCCCTCAATGTAGAATAAATTCTTCTCAGCACATCTATGTCCTTTACTCCACTTTTTGTCACAACCAAAACATAATCCTTTTGCACGCTTCTCTTCAATTTGCTAAGGGGTCAATCTAGTAGGTGGAGGAAATGTTGGTGACAATATGCTACGATCTTTGAAGTGAGTGAATGGATGCTTCTTGTTGGCTATGAATTTTTCCTTAGCTCTGCATGCGAGGATAATAGAATCAAAAATATTAAGTGGATTAAACATGCATATCTCATGTTGAATGTGGTCTTTGAGTCCACCCAAAAACAGGTCATTCAAGTTTGCTTCAAAAATTGTCTCCACACATAAGGACAGGTTCTGAAAATGATGAATATAATTCTTGATGGAGCCAGTTTGTCACAATTTTGCCAGTTGGCTGAAGTAATTCTCTATCACACTATTGCCATAGTGTAATTGTAGCTCCTTTGTAAAAACTAACCAAGTGACATTGAGAGTCATCTTTTTATTTTGAGCACACAACCATTGATACCAAATGAATTGATCAGGTTCAAGATACAAGGATGCCATGGTAACCTTCTATCCACTTGGAATCTAATGTAGATCAAAAAAACTCTCCATTTGGTTGATCCCATTGAGTGGATCTTTTCCATCAAATTTGCGCATATCCACCCTTGGTAATAGGTTCCTTTGTGGCCATGGAGTTAGATTTGAAGTAGACTAGTTAGGAGAACCATCATGGTGGGTTTGTGAAATAGAGTTAACTTGATGATTTGATTGATTAATGTTCAAATCCATCATGATATCTCTCAAACTATCTTGTATGGATTGCATATTAGATTGTATGGCTTGCATCTCACTCTGAATGCCTTGCACACTATAGTCAAGCTGGCTCACTTTGTGATCTATGTCAGAAAACCTTGGTACAAAGGGTCTAGTACATCCCCCTTATGACTCCATCTATTCCTTTTTAGGAGTTTTACCTAGAGTTTTAGCACCCTTTCCTCAGCCCCGAGTTTGTGGACCTGCCATAAAAGGGTTTTATGATGTCGACCCTTATTGGCACTTTTGACCCAACTTTGACCAAGCAATTTTGGAATTATGTCTACCTAAAATCAAAATATACAAAGAACATACCATATCCAAAATTTTCTAATCTTTCCAAAAACTTAAATAACTTAGAAAAATTCTTTGAATTGCGCACTATAGATCAATTTTATGAAAAACCATAAAATAGAGATAACTTTTGTAAAATAGATCCAAGTGAGCTGAAATTTTAATGAAAGCTTAATTTGATTATTTCACATATCTAATAAAAATTTTGCAAAGAAATTCGAAACTTTTTTGTATATATCTTAAAATTTAAAAATTTAGTGTTTCACCCACAAGATTTCCCAAATCGTAGCTCTGATACCACTTGTAATGAAATTACTTCAAGAATTAAGTATAATAGAAGAATTATATCCAGATATGACTAAAATATATCCAAATATATGATAATAGATATGTTTCTACGCTAATTTCACTTTCACATTCAAAAGATAGAAATGAGAAACTAAGAGATGGTCTAGGGTTAGAAGATACCCGGATATAGTCGTGTGCACCGAAATAAGATGTTAGAAGGTACTCCTCTTTGGTTGTAGAAGAATGACACCTGCGAAGAAAAAGAGACTAAACACACAAAAATGTTAGACGAAGAGACGGTGGGCTGTCAAGCAAACACTTGATCCCTGAAGTACGAAGACTTCCTTAAGGGATATCAACCCACTAATAAAAAGTAGAATATTTGACTGAAGTAGAAATAATGAAAGACAGAATGAAAGCAAATAAAAGACAAAAAGTAGAATGCATACCTAATATGCAGCAAACTACTCTGCACAGTCGTTGGTGTTAGTCTCTGTGCCGGCATCGATCAAGAAGGGTGCCAACGTCAGTTAAAGTGTCGGCGTCGGTTGGGGTAATGACCGGCGTCGGTCAGGGCAATAGTTTTGGACAGGGTCTAGTCGAGCCTGGAAAGAGTTTTTGGATTCACAGTAAGGTCAGATGTTTTTGTTTGAGGGTTTGAGAAGCCGATTTAAGAGTCAGAGGGATTGTTTGAGGGTTTGTACAGGGATTTGGATAGAGTTACAGACTGTATGTTCCAGACAGGGTGGATAGAGGTGATACGGTTGGAAATAAGGTCGGGGCTATGGTCTAACTCTAAATATGGGTAATGATATCAAAAAAAAAAACCAGAGAGTAAAACAAAAACATAGAGCAAAGCTTACCTGTTACGCACTAAAGATAAAAGTCAGAGACATGATTGATGTTGTCGCTGTGTCACAGAAGTTTGATGTAGCAGACCTCCAACAAGATGACTAAAGTAGAATACCTATACCAGAGAGAGAATGTGAGAGATTGATTGCAAATTGGTTGGATGTAAGAAAAATGGTTGATTGTTCGAATGAAGAGGTTTGTTGATTGATACGAAGGAAGGTCTGATAACTGATCGAGAAATGGATTGGCAACTGAATGGATAATGGATAACAGATAACGGTTCTTGCATTCAGGTTAAGAATGCAGTGTTAAAGATAATCGATGTCAGCAGGACTTCTGACGTCAGTTGATAAGTGACCGATGTCGGCGACATCAGTTAGGTTATGACCATCGTCGCAGATGCAGAATCGGGACAAAGGCTAACTTTAGCTCTCTGCTCATTTTTACATGCTATCAGGGTCAAGGCTTGTGGGAAAATGGTTGAAAGGGGTTAAATAGGTGTGGAAAACTAAAATGGGGGTTAAGGGGAGGATGACAAGGGTTAAACACAATTTTGGTGTCTACATTTGCCCCTTTTTGTCTTATTGGTTGTTCTGGACGAACTGCAAGACAAAAATAGGAGTTGGTTGCCCCAGGTGTGGGATAAGGTCGATTCTATCTTGTTGGTTGTTCGAATGATCTATAAGACAAAAATAGGAGGGTTGGTTGCCCCAATTATGGATGAGGTATTCCCCCTCAAAGCAGGAGTCGAGAGAAGGGAACCTAAAATCGGGTGCTGATTTGACAAAGATTGGATGAAAAAAGGGGTGAAGATAGAGTGAGAATGCTGCAAAAGTCGTGATTGCATGTACACCACTTCATGAGGATGGTCAGGTCAAATTGGCATAGGTTGAGGGTCGAGGAGTGTCAAAATTGAAATAATTGGGCCCCAACATTTAGTCATCTGCTGATTGGGTTATTCAATCTAAGCTGAAGCTCCAATGGTCGTCGTGTTCCAGGTATCCCAGGCGCAGGAAGTGCTCCTGAAAACACAAAAATGTCACAAGTAGTGGGGATCAATCAGCTTGCGATCCTATACTTGTGAAGGTTAAAATTGTGCGCATAATTTTGCTAACCAATCATGAGGTAGCATACATGCAAAAAACAACCAAGGCAAAATCGCTTTGGAAGTAGTCACAGTTAGAGGAGATGGTCATGATCTCCAAGGTCTAGTGGTCAATGGATGGAGGCAAAAGTGATCTCAAGTGTGCCCCAAGGGGCCAAAATGACTTGTACTAGAGGGCTGACTGATTGAGGGCATGATTTTGGGGTAACGTGATGAAAAAAAGGAGGTTTGAACATTGCCGACGTTGGTGATAAAACCGACGTCAGAGACATAAAGGGATCGATGTCAGTATGATATCGGTCGACATCGACGGTATAGGGCATGCTTATGCCGACGTCGGCAGCCTGTCAAATCTGACAAAACCGAATTGGCGGTTGACCAAAAGTAATTTGTGATTTAGTTGACTAAGAGAAAAGAGCTCTGGAGCCAAGTGAGTGAAAGTGACACTAGGTTGACCGAGGAGCAGTGTGAGGTGTCAAAGAAGCATTGGTGGAGAGAGAGAGACATGGCACAGGCCTAGGTGACCATTTTATAGGGACAGGTCATGGTTTTATAGGGGCAGCTGGTGGGGGTGATAGGATAGGTGGCTACTTTGACAAGATAGGTTACTATGTTTCAGGGTCAGCTGGCCACAGCCCAAGTACAGGCATCAGCAGGATAGGGCTTGAGGGGACAGGGCTCGATGCAACAACCATCTCAATAGCTAGTTCAGTAGCCCACATAGTCAGTGTTAGTGCAGCTAGGGTTTTCACAGCTACAGGGTTCAGTGCAGGGCACGGCAACAGGATAGATGGGTCCACCGTAGATTGTATCTCTAGTTAGATATAGTGATGTGCTGGATGAGATCACGTATTATGAGAGGGCCATCAGGGGGTTATCTCAGATACAATGATACTCTGACATGAGGGTAGAGTAGAGTCAGTAGCATTCTATGTCACGGGTGACCGCTACAAGTTCACGTAGGTAGCCCAGATCAGAGGTGGGAGAGGATACAGCGTCTTCTTGGCCACTGCCACCACCACCATAGCCACAACCCTGAGGGTGGAGTTTTGACATGATGTATATACCAGCTTGCATGCCGATGATGCGAGATGTATTTGACTTTTGAGAGAGAGAGATGCATAGATTGTGTGATTGTATAGAACATTATTGATATATATGATGAGATTTTGGATTAGTGACCTGTGTGATGGATGTTTTATAAATATGTGTTTAATGTTTATTGCATTTTGATGCGATGCATGTTGATATTATGGTTTATGTGTATGATGCTAAATGAACTAGTTATATGATGTTATTTAATGATATTGATGTTGATGTTTGATGTGAATGGTTATGATTTTTAGATTAGATGGTGATGCTTAATCACTATGGATGGACATGATGAAAATGATTATGCTAATGATAATATATGACTAGTTGTGATGTGATTGATAGGTGATGAGAGAATGGGATGGAAGAAAGCAACGAAGAGGATGGCTGAGCTAACCCTAGAAGACCCCATGTCAACTGAGTGCTGCCTACATAGCCCTTGTCCTAAGGGCCTCAAGCCAATGTAGTTCTCCCAAAGAGGGAGGAAAAGGGTCGAAGTGATTGATTGCTTGTGGTCGAGGTCAAGTCATGGGTCGAAGAGGATAGGGTTTTGTCCATCAAATAGATGAACAAACGAGGGTGGTCGAGCTAACCCCAGAAGATAGTCATGTCATCTGAGTGCTGCCTACATAGCTCCGATCTTAGGGCCTCAGACCAATGTAGTTCAAACTAGGAGACAAAGCGGTCTAGAGTTGGTCTAGTCATGAGAATGGTCTAGCACATCCATATGTCTGAGAGAACATGCTTGAAATGATGAGAAAAAGTCAAGGTTTTTCACCCTTAGCAATTGCCCATATTAGGTGATGGACATATGCCAAAAAATGAAATGAGCCTATTTATGCGCCAGCAAGTAATGGTTTATGCTGGACATAAATTGAGTGGTCTATAATTTCCATGTGTATTGGTGTCCATAGAAACCAGTGTGAATAGGCTAGGTGGTTGGTCAGAAAGAGGGTTGAGCTGATTTAATAAATGACAAATGATTGGATGTGACCAAAGTGTAAAAGAAGTGAAAGGCATAATCACCCTTTTATTGACAAGGACTAGAATGACAGCATAGATAGGGGTTGTTAGAACTAAGAGCCCTATTCATGCATTACGTCGTTGACCAGAGGTTGTGTTAGAGTGGTAATCGAATCACTTTGACATTAAAGTGAGCTCAAAGTCCCTTGAGCCAGTGTTAGGATAGGAAGATATAGGGTAACTCATTTTAAGAGTAGAGATAACCTTACCCCTTTTTATAGGAGACCCTGAGACAACTACAAGCCAAGTCCATGATCCGTGTTTTTTTTTTTGTGTGTGTGTGCAGACTGATCGATGCGATAAGTCTACGGAGAGATGTCATTTTGCTCGGTGGTCATTTGTGAAGTTGATCAATGTGGGAAGCTTCTAAAAAAGTGTTGTTGGTAGCAAGAGTTAATCATAGCCATCCTTCGAGGGAGTGGTCCATATTTTGCTTTATATATAAGGGCTTTAAATAACTATCCTTCGAGGGAGCAGTCTATTAGATACAACAATGATAGTACAACTGTCCTTCGAGGGAACAGTCTACCTTTTGATGTGATTTGGTGACCTTGGATATTTTTGACATCTTGATTTGTTTTGACAAAAATGTGAGTCATGGACCAGACTATAGAAGGTCAAGGGTTCCCTTTTATTAGGATAAAGCATCCATACTGTATAAAAGGGGTATATAGGATTTGTTAAGGGGAGTAGGGTTGAAAGGAATGAGGACTAAGAGGATGGGGATTGCTCAAGGGACGAGCTCAAGTTAAGTGTCAAGTGGAAGAGTACTCAACTAACAGTAGAATGGTCGCAGATGCAACGCATTAAGAGGCTCAAGTTCTGGTCGTCCGTCGAGAGAAGACAAATGATACATCCTTGATCCATACTTGTGCGTGATAATGAAAGGTTTAAGCCAATTAAGGGCAAACTTGCCTCATTTACTTCGCTCTATATTGGTCACGTGATGATTCTCTTTGAGGACGAGGTCTCCGATGTTGAAATCTCATTCTCACAGTTTTTTGTCATAGGCTCATTTGATGCGATGTTGATAGACATGGAGATGGTTGAGGGCAGCAAGACGGCTCTCGTCAAGTAACTCAAGTTGAGCTAAGCAATCTTGACGAAAGTCATCGTGAGAAAGAATGTCATGCAGAGAGAGGCAGAGAGATGGGATCTATACTTCGAGAGGTAGGACAGCCTCTGTTCTGTACATGAGAGAAAAAGGGGTAGCACCCATGGAGGTTCGAATGCTAGTGCGGTAGGCCCACAAAGTGAAGGAAATGTGAATATGCCAATCCCTTCCAATGTTGCTGACCACCTTCATGAGAATTTTAATCAAGATTTTGTTGGAAGCCTCAGCCTGCCCATTTACTTGTGGGTAGTAAGGCAAAGAGAAACTGAGCTTGATGCCAAATGAGTCACAGAGTTTTTGGACAATCTTGTTTTTGAAGGACTTGCCATTATCGGTGATGATTTTATGAGGGACATCGAAGCGGCAAATGATGTGGTAGCTAATGAAGTCGACAATCTTGTCGACTTTTATGGAGATGAGAGGAATGGCTTCCACCCACTTGGTGAAATACTCAGTGGCAGTGATGATGGATTGATGATGAAGAGATGAATGAGGGTTAATCTCACCGATGAGATCTATGCCCCACTGAGAAAAAGGCCAGAAATCTTGAGCAACTTGTAAGGTGTGACTAGGAAGATGAAGCAAGTTAGAGTGCTGTTGACACTTGATGCAATGCCAAACATAGTCACTACAGTCTTGATGAAGGGTGGGCCAATAATAGCCCAGACAAAGGATGCGCTTGGCAACCGAATTCCCACTAAAATGTCTGCCACAAATCTCATCGTGGACTTGCTTAATGGCCTAAGATGCTTTAGTGGAGGTGAGACAGTGAAGAAGGAGGCCGTCGAAGCCTCGCTTATAGAGAAGACCCCCTAGCATGGTATAGCGAGTGGTATGCTTGATAAAAGCTCACCGTGCATTGTTAGAGAGGTTGGGAGGAATGACAGAAAAAGATAAGTAGTCCACAAGTTGCTTATACCAAACATCTCATGGACTAAAATTGACAGTGTTGATATAATTGATGTGAGGAGAGATGTAGGAAGGCAATGGCACATGATGCACCATCACAAAAAGTCTAGATGCAGATGAGGAAGATGGGATATGGGAAGCGAGAGAAGCCATGGTGTCAGCAAACTTATTCATGGATCGAGGAACAGTCTGCAAGAGGTAATGGTCAAAAGATGCAAGGAGAATGTCAGCACGGTTTTTATACCTTTGCAAAATTTCATTTTTATAGAGGTATGAACCATTGACCTGATTGACAACAAGCTGCGATTCATTGAAGATGTTGATGACTTGATGCTGAGAGAGAGGGCGGTCTGAAGTCCCAAAATTAAGGCCTCGTATTCAACCATATTATTGGTATAATTAAAGTCGAGCTTGAAAGACAAAGGCATGGGCTCACCATCGAGTGGGATGAGAATGACTCCCACACCCCCACCAAGTTGACATTTGGAGCCATCGAAGAACATGGTCATTTGGTAGACAGTGTCATCGGTGGAAAGCGCAGTGATAGACTCGTCAGGAAACTCGCACTGCGAAGGTTGATTGTTGGGAAGAGGAGCATCTGCCAGTTGGTCAGCAATGGTTTACCCCTTAATAGATTTTTGCTGAATGAATTTGAGGTCAAACTCAGCAAGCAGCATGAGCCACCAAGCCATACGTTGATGTTGATATGGCTTGGAGTGCATAAACTTAAGAGGGTCGGTGTGAGTGATGACAAAGGTTTTATGGTTAAGAAGATAGTGGCAGAGCTTGGTAGCGGCAAAGACTAATGCCAAATAGAGTTTTTTGGTATGAGTATACCGAGTTTCATAGTCGACCAGTGTTCAGCTGATATAGTATACCACTTGCTCACGATGATGCTCGTCTCGGTGCGCGATCATGGCACCTAACGAATGGTTGGTGATAGAGATATAAAGGTAGAAGGGTTGATCATCTTTAGGTGGAATGAGGACTGGTGGAGAGACCAAATAGCATTTAAGGGCTTCAAAAGCCTCTTGACAGTCCTTATCCCATGTAAAAGAGACGTCCTTCTTAAGGAGATGATGAAAAGGTTGGCAGCAGTCAAAAAGCTATGAGATGAAATGGCGAATGGGCTGGAGCTTCCCTTGTAGACTGCGAAGCTACTTGAGATTGGTCGGGGGTGACATCTCAAGGATAGCATGGATCTTGGCGAGATCTATCTCGATGCCACGAAAAGAAATGATAAAGCTGAGAAGCTTGCTGGAGAGGACCCCAAAGACACATTTCTTGGGGTTAAGGTGGACATTGTATTGAAGGCAAGAGAAGATGACTTTGAGAATGGTCAAATGGTCATGGCAAAGCTTGGACTTGCTGAGAAGGTCGTCTACATAGTCCTCCATGATTTTATGGAGGAGATCATGGAAAATGTAGGTCATGGCACGCTGATATGTGGCACCTGTGTTCTTCAAGCTGAAAGGCATGACTTGATAGCAGAAAGTCCCCCATGGGGTAATGAAAGTGGTCTTGTGCTGGTCTTCTAGAGCAATCAGGATTTGATTGTATCCTGAAAACCCATCCATGAGAGATAGCATCTCATGGCCGGCCGTGAGATCAACAAGCTGGTCAATGTTAGGAAGAGGAAAGTCATCTTTAGGATAGGCTAGGTTAAGGTTGCGATAGTCTGTGCAGATCTAGATCCCCCCAGTCGCTTTGGTAACTAGGACGATGTTAGAGACCCACTGTGGATAATCGATGGGTTGGATGAAGGAGACAGAAAGGAGGCACTGAAGCTCCTCTTTGACAAGGAGGGCAACACGAGGATGCATCTTTCAAAGCTTTTGCCTAACAGGCTTAGCCTCTGGTTTGGTGATAATGTTAAGGGTAGCGATGGTGGGGTCGATGCCAAGCATGTCACAATAGGTCCAGGCAAAGGCCTTGCTATGGTCTGAGAGGAACTAGGTATAGTCAAGCTGCTCCTGAGCATCTAAAGATTGTCCAATCTTTAAGACATGAGGAACATCAGAAGAAGGGAGGTTGATGTCAATGGTTGATTCATTTAACATAACTTGGGTCTCAGAAGGGAGAGAGCACTGGATGAAAGAGTCGTCAGCGCCCATGTAGGAAACAATGGCATCCTCGTCAACGCAGTGGATAGTGTGAATGGTTGCCGACTCATCTTCTACCATGCTAGGAAAAATGAGAGGGAGAGACCTAGACACCCCATTGAGCTGATAAGTCAAGGGTTCCAAGCGGATGGTGTTTATGAAAAAAAACTAGGAGGGATGGAAACCATCGACTCCGTAGTTGAAGGAGGAGGGATGGGTGAACCTGGAGGAGATTGGTAAATGGTTGGTTTGGGACAAAGGTCTGTAGGGGTCTGAGTGGGGTCATGATATCCCAGGCCATACCGTTTCTTGGCATCGTCATCATTGAGCGGTTTGATGGGCTGATGGGAGCCCTGCTCATAGCGTCTGAAGCCAAAACCCTTCCATGCACACCTGTAAAGGTAAATGTGTGCAAAGGTGGGGTTGCCAAGAAATGAGAAGTCTGATGTAAAAGGTTGAGGTGAAGAAAGAGGATTGCAATCAGTAGGAGCTTGATCAAGCCCCCCATAGACAAGGTTGGTTCAGAGGTGAGGAGGACCATAAGGCACGATCATCCTAATCTGATGGTCATAACTAGGGCTGTGATGAAGGCATCCATACTCTTGTGGAGTTTGGAACATGTCTAAGGCCAGCAAGCAATATTCCCCTAATGAAAGTCTTTGGAAGATGTCTTCCATAGGATCTGTGGTCGTCGCTTGAAGGGGAGGTGTGAGGGCGACCACTGGTTGCGAAATGGTTGAAGCTTCTACGGATGGAGTTGGTGTCAAGGTTGATGGCTTGATAGGAATGAGAATGTCATTTGGATGGTAGGTGGTGTTACAAGTTTTGAAGGGTGAAGGGTCAGTGGGAATGGTATGGACTTGCCCATCGTGCTCAAATTTTACACAATGGTGTAGGGTGGAGGGGACACAGGCCATGTCACGGATCCAGGGTTGGCCTAGCAAGATGTTGTATTGAAACTCTCCTTCGATGATATAGAAGAGCTCTGGGACTGTGCGTGGACCAACATGAATGTGAAGGATGACTATGCCAATGGTCGTGGTAGTGGTGTCATTAAAGGAGCGCAAGATTACGTCAGTTTTGGAGACACAATTCTTGGGAAGAGCCAATTATTCAAAGGCATGGGTGGAGATAATGTTGATGTTGGCACCTCCGTCGATCATAACGTGTTTAATGCATGTCTGATCAACATAGGTAGTGATGAAGAGGGCAGCATCCTGATCTTCTGTGTTGGATGTGGGAATCTCAGAATCACTGAATGTGATGGAGGCAACAGGGGCTAAAGAGTGGACAAGAGCAGCAAGTGGCTGGGGGTCCTCGGGTTGAACCTCTGCTGCCTGCAGGGATTTGATGAGGGCTTGATGATGCTGGGGCAAGGTTTGGATGAGGTCATAAAGGGACATCTTCACAGGCATCTAGTGAAGTTGTTTCAACATAGAGTCATGAATTGCCCGTAAAGAGGAAGAAGAAGAGGGTTGAGGCGTGCCAAGGATAGAAATTTTAGGCTTGGGTAGTTGAGGTGGATAGACAAAAGGGTAGGTCCAAGGAATGGCAGCTTTTTCCTTCGCCTTGTCCTTTTGTGACCTGGTGGTTATGTGAATGGCATTGATTTCAAAGATAGGGGTGAAGGAGATGAAGGGGTCGTGGTCTGCTGATGATATGTTGATGGGTCTGAAGAGGTCAGAGGGTTATGAGAAGGAGTCAAGGGTCGGTCGAGAGTGTCCTCAAATAGAAGAGTGTCTTTCTCCAGATAACGGTGAATGACAGTCTTGAGGGCACAGCAAGTCTCGGTATCGTGTCTTGGCGTACGATGATATAAGCAAATCTTCATGTCGTCGAACCAGGAGGGCTTAGACCCGAGAGGTTGGAAAGGCCTAATGGGTGGAAGGGTTATGCTAGAAGTATACAAAATTTGATGCAAGATCAAAGAGTATGAGCCCACTAAAGGGTCTGTGCTCGTCGATGTGTGTGATACTGGTGACTTTTGCTTGGGCGGAGTCAGAGGCAGTTTTCATACCACCTTTTGGATTGACGGTGTGGCAACAGGTGGAGATGGTAATTTCTTCGTGAGAGGTACCACCCTTTTGGGAGTGGGTAGGCTAGCAGTAGGCAAAGGAAGCAAAGGAGGCAATTGGTTTTGATTAAAAGTCAGAGTGGGACGGACTCTGGTCAGGGTCGAAGGATGGGGGCCCAAAATGGAGGGCAATGATGACAGAGGAGGAGGCATTCACCTCTGTGGTTTAGTAGTCCTCTGTGGCTTGGGTTGAAGACTACTATTGGTCGAGGTCTGGTCTAGGTCCACCTTCACTTGCAGATGAGTGAGGTTGGAGATAGGGCAAATGCCAAGTGACTTGATAGGTTTAGATGGGGTAGATGCAGATTTTGGTTTTGATGGGGTCGGTTGAGGCTTAGAAATGAGAGTCTAGTTTTTGTTAAAGGTCTTGGGAGATTTTGCCATGGGAGGATTAGCTGCATGAGATGAGAGGGCACGGGCATGTTGAAGAGCTATGAGATGCTCCCATAATCCCTGATGCTCCACTTTCCTAGAAGGGAGAAGTTTGAGTTTCTCCACTAGTCGGGAAAATGGCTGAGAAGATGTGGGATGAGGTTTGGGTTCTTGAGAAGATGTGGATGGTTGTGGGGTTGAAGATGAGACTGGTGTAGCGGTCTCAGACCCAAGGCATGATGGAGTCGTGATAGGTTTGTCTGTGGTTGGAGATGAAGGAGAGGTAGGTTCTTCCCTAGGTGGAGAAGAAACTGGAGAATGAGGCTCCTCAAGTGGGTAAAGAGCAGGGATGATTGTGCCCTCCACTTACGGTCGAGGAGTAGGAAGGGTTAGGTCCTCCATGGGCAACAAGAAGGAGGATGGTGAAACTGGCAGTGCTGGTAAGGTCGAGGCATCCTCCAAGATGAGAGAGGTTGACAGAGAACTAACTAGAGAAAGAGGTTCATCCACATGTGATGGACTGATGGATGGACTCACCTCTTGAGGTTAGTTGGAAATGAAGGGTGAGACCATATTGACTGTTCATATATTGTGTTTGTGAATGTTGTCAGTCAAGGTCTGGATATTGTTCTGAGTTGGTGGATGATTGGGAAATGGTTGCTTGAAGATGTCGATGCCCTGATTAGGTGGCGCATTGGGATTGTCAAGGATGAGGTCACCCTTTTCCAGCATGTCTTGGATGATGTTTTTAAGGGTTTTATAGTTGCTTGTGTCATGTCCTTTAAAACAGTGGTAGTTACAGAAGTTGTTTTCCCTATACCACACAGGGATGGCGTGTGAGGGATCATGGAGGTGGTCGGATCTGGGGGAGATTGAGGACCCCTTGTTTGACAAGTTTTTCCAGCACAGACACGTATGATTCTCTAAGTGGAGTATACGGTCGCTGTATGTATCTTTGTTGAAATTGGTGGGTGGCACTCTGAGATGTGGATGGCTCAAGCTGATTAGTTGAAGGCGAAGAGGAGGAAGATCTAACGACCACAGCATTTGCTGAAGCTTTAGATTTAGGATTGGATGAGGAAGGATTAAAAGAGGGGTCATTGGTCTTGGAGTTGGGATTCTTGCTCCGCAACTTGACTTTATTCTCCTCGATGGCACGTAACTCAAGTTTACGGGCCATCGTGAAGGCTTCATCAAAAATGCGAAAGGTCTAAACACTCAAGGTCGAAGAAATATGTCTGACGTAGGCTTGGGAGAAAAGTTCAATAAGCTCAGGTTGGGGTAAAGAAAAGGAGAGTTGATTGATGAGGCCCCTCCATCAAGCAACGAAATCATTAATGGATTCATCCTCGAATTGGCAGATAGAATAGAAGTCTGTGATTGAGACCTTCTTGGTGATGTTGATAGAGAAATGATCGAGGAAGAGCTGGGCCAGCTGAGTGAACGTGAAGATGGAATGGCTAGTAAGGGAGCTATACCAGTCAAGCGTAGCACCTTAGAGAGACATGGGAAATGTGCATAAAAGCAACGCATCATCATGGCCGATAAGGTAACAGGCATGTCTGAATGCCTGTAAGTGCTATTGTGGGTCTTCCTTGCTTTGAAAACAAGAAAACTTAGGAAGTTCCCACTGGCTAGGATATGGTCGGATCGGGACAAAAGGATGGATGGGCTCGTTGCAAATTTGTTCATATGAGAGAGTATTGCATGAGTCAAAAATGGAGGTCTCTAGGCTGGACATCTTATCCATCAACATTTTGATGATATCTACTGATGGATTGGCGGGTGGAGCGCCCCCTAAATTGTAAGGCGCTTGAAAGAGGCTAGAAGAGGCATACAATGTAGTCGATTGTACCAATAAGGGCGCAACGTATGGATGACTAGTCGTAGGGATAGAAGAGAAGACTAAGGATGGTTGGGTAGAGGGCACGGCTAGGCTTGATGTTGTCACGGGGGATTGGTTAGTGGTAACATGGGCCAATGGATAGGTAGCCACCCTGGTGTTGATAGGGGCCAGGGTAGGCAGAATAGAGACGACCAGATTCTGAAAGGGGGTAGAAAGTGGTTGAGTGGGTTGAGGTTGATAGGGGGCTAAAACCCTGGTGGAAGTAGGCCCAAAGATGGAGGAAGAGGCCACACTTGGATGGTTGGTCAAAGGCTGGTCATTGGTCGAGGTAATAACCTGGGTGTTAAAAGGTTGAACTACGGACGCTGTTGATATGGTCACAGTTTCGAGAAGAGAGGTTGGCATTCCATAGATTGGATTGCCCAAGGAGTCTCACATTCAGCTATTCGCGAGATAGTGCTGCAAGGCTTTGACGTTGAGGTCCAAGAATCATGTAAAATCTTGGTCCCCTTCTGGGACAATAGGCATTTGGGTTGGGGATGGTCTAGTAGGAGTTCTTTCAGTCTCTGAGTTGAACTCCATTATAGGACTGGTTATGGACGGGGTAGATGGAAGCGGGTGATGCCTCACGTGATTGACTAGAGCCTTGGCTTGACTACGAGTCAGAACCATTCAAGGCAAGAAAGAATGTCCTCAAAAGCTCAAACAAGCAAATAAGAATAGAAAAGATGAAGAACACAAGTAGATCCTAAAACCCTAAGAGTAAATTATTAGGATTATAGTGGCTTATGCCTTAGAATGTGTGTAGAGGAAGATTGGCTTTTGAGTCGGGTCCTAGAAGAAGTAGTCTATGGATGGTTTCGGGTTAGTTATGGTGCTCAAGAAGTCTGTGCTAGGTTTCGTACAAGGCCTGGTGCTAAGGAGCAAGCTCCCCTCACTTCACAAGTCCAATGATAAACTAGGCCCGCTTAGCCAAAATATACTTCCCTTATAGATTAGACTCTGCCAGAGAACATAGTGGGCTTTCCCCTTGGTGATAAAATCCAAGTAGGATCACTGGGATGGTTAAGGTATCTGCTAGGGGATGAAATCCCAGTCAGGCCTTGTCTCAGGTAAGTTAAGATGTTTGTTTTGTGTAAGTGGTTTGGTCGTGTAACATCAAGTGGACTAGATTAATTCAATATGCGTTTATTAATTACTAAGTGTGGTCTAAGAAATGCAAGCAAATAGAAATGAAAGTGCAATGTGTTTTAATCCCAAGTCAAAATGTTTGTTCGTATGAAGACGAATGGAGAAAGAGTCGAAGAATATGAGTTTTGACTAGTCTAGAAGTGCAAGAAAGAAAAGAAAAGTTCTTTGTATTCCTTCTTATGATGTCATTTAGAAGAGATGAAAGAGGTGAAAAGGAAGGAACCTAATGCACCTATATGAATGAAAGAAAGAAAGAACCCAAGGAAGGCCCTAGGGTCCCACTGAGCATGCCAAAATGTTTCTATGCTAATTTTGCTTTCACATTCAAAAGATAGAAATGAGAAACTAAGAGATGGTCTAGGGTTAGAAGATACTCGGATATAGTCGTGCGTACCGAAATCAGATGTTGGAAGGTACTCCTCTTTGGCTGTGGAGGAATGACACCTGCGAAGAAAAAGAGACTAAACATGAAAAAATGTTAGACGAAGAGACGGTGGGCTATCAAGCAAATGCTTGATCCCTGAAGTATGAAGACTTCCTTAAGGGATATCAACCCACTAATAAAAAGCAGAATATTTGACTGAAGTAGAAATAATGAAAGACAAAATGAAAGCAAATAAAAGACAAAAAGTAGAATGCGTACCTAATATGTAGCAAACTACTCTTCATAGTCGCCGATGTCGGTCTCTATGCCGGCGTCGGTCAAGAAGGGTGCCAACGTCAGTTAAAGTGTTGGCATCGGTTGGGATAATGACAGGGGTCGGTCGGGGCAATAGTTTTGGACAGGGTCTAGTCGGGCCTGGACAGAGTTTTTGGATTTGCAGAAAGGTCAGATGTTTTTGTCTGAGGGTTCAGGAAGCCGGTTTAGGAGTCAAAGGGATTGTTTGAGGGTTTGTACAGGGATCTGGACAGAGTTACAGACTGTATGTTCCAGACAAGGTGGATAGAGGTGATACGGGTGGAAATAAGGTCGGGGCTATGGTCTAACTCTAAATCTGGGTAATGATATCAAAATAAAAAATAATAACTAGAGAGTAAAACAAAAACACAGAGCAAAGCTTACCAATTACGCACTAAAGATAAAAGTTAGAGACATGATTGATGTTGTCTCTGTGTCACAAAAGTTCAATGTAGCAGACCTCTGGTAAGATGACTAAAGTAGAATACCTGTACCAAAGAGAGAGTGTGAGAGATTGATTGCAGATTGGTTGGATGCAAAAAAATGGTTGATTGTTCGAATAAAGAGGTTTGCTGATTGATATGAAGGAAGGTCCGATAACCGATCGAGAAACAGATTGGCAATCGAATGGATAACAGATAACAGATAACGGTTCTTGCATTCAGGTCGAGAATGCAGTGTTAAAGATAACCGACGTCAGTAGGACTATCGACGTCGACCGATAAGTGATCGACGTCTGTGACGTCGATCAGGTTATGACCGTCATTAGCAAATGCAGAATGGGGACAAAGGCTAACTTTAACTCTCTACTCATTTTTACATGCTGTCGGGGTCAAGGCTTGTGGGAAAATGGTCGATAGGGGTTAAATAGGCATGGAAAACTAAAATGGGGGTTAAGGGGAAGATGACAAGGGTTACACACAATTTCGGTGTCTACAAGATAAGCCACTTCGAGGGGACAACCTCCACAAGCTTCAATAAGAGTATAATTCACAATATGATGATAAATGATTACCCACTACCTCCTATATATAGTCTATCTAGGCCATGGTTACTCCATAGGCTGACCTAATAATAAAAAGAAAGCATAGATAAATGTAATATAACATCAAATAGGGATAAGTAAGCCACAAGTTAGCTAATAGTATACTCATTCATGTGATAGGCTTGGGGTGTAGCAGGCATCAAGATTGACCACAAGGTGGTGTAGAACCAAGGTAGGGTCCAAACCTGGCATGCTAGAATAATCCCATGCAAATATATCTACAAATTCTCTCAATAGAGCTGTAAAGACTTCACATTCCTCCTTAGTGAAGAATGCACCTAATTTTATCCATTTCAGGTCTGATGGAGTCCTGATGTTTACCTTTATTGTATCTTTAACTATAAGGGTGAAACCATCTTATAGGATAGTAGGTAATGACTTAAACTATTGGACTATGTCAGTGTCCTTTGATAGGACTTGCTCTTCAACTTCTCTTAGGCATGATGAATCTGAATCCCCTAATGGGAGATCTAACCATTTGAAAAAAATCATAAATTCTTGAAGAATTTGATCAAATACTTGTTGTTACTCAAAACTAAACTTGGATCCATAAACAAGTTAATCGTTAGTGGTCTCTTGGTCTAAATTCAAAAAAGAATGAACATCCCCATTTAATGGTGCTTAAAACATGTTTTCACCACTAGACTAGCCTTTATCTTTACTTTTTCCCTAGTCAGAAAGCACTTCAAAGAGATTTTCACTTGGTGACCTCAATGTTTTACTTATTTGTTTTTGGTTAAGGGTATTCACCCACTCTCCAAAATAGGCTTTAGGATCTAATGTAATTGAGAATCCTAACTTATGATCTCCTAATGGAATGTTGTCTTTAAGGCCTAAGAAGTCAAAAAATGCCTCATCATTTTGGAACTCATCAATCAATAGATTGGATTGTTTTTGGTCCCAATCTATCAGTTGGGGATAATATAATGGCAATGGGTTGTGATGAATGACTGAGGTAAGGATACAAATGACATTGTTATCAAACATGTTGGTTTCAGCTAGGTCATCAAAGGTGAGGCTATGATTAGACTTTACTTTACTATCAACATCATCATCACTAGTCACTGGTGATGAAGTTTGAATAAGATATGTGGGGTCAACCCCAGGTGATTTAAATCCAAGTCCATGAGGTCTTTGATACTTAGTCATGGAAATTGGTTCTAGAATTCCTTGTTGATTTGGTCTGAAGCCTCTTCCTTCATAGTCTTGACTTTCCATGATCTTAATGGGAATATGATACTTTGCACTCTTATAACAATCAACCGAGTTGTCATTATAGAACCATGATTCATCCCCTTCAAGAGGGTCTAGTTCTAGGCCTAATGATGGTACAAACATGATAGGTCCTTTATCTTTGTTATTTCATTTCCAATGCATGTGTGGGGTGACTTTAGGTCACCCAAAGGTTTTCATATTTTGAAGAAGATTGGCAATATGAAAGGTATCATGAGTCACATACTCACCCGATCCATTATCTAAAATGGTGAAATGATTGGAAGATTCAGGAGGTGGCATGTAGGAAAAGGAATCTAAGGTATTAGGATCTATGTAATTATCCTATGGAGGATCAATAAGTATGGCCTTTCCTTTATCCTACTTAGAACATGGATTCATGCCATACTGGTAATTTTAAATTTGAAACTCAGCCTCAAGATGTTTACAATGTTCATATGGATGTAAATCTCTTGGGATATTCACTTCCATCCCTGAGTGGGAGAACTTGATACATGGATGCAGTGTTGATGGGATTGCATGAATCTCATGTAACCAAGGCCTACCTAGAAGCATATTATATGAAAATTCAAGATAAAGCACATGGTAAAGTGTATCATGGGTCAAAATCCTAGTGATAACTAGCAAGTTAATGGTGCCTTATGATTCTCTTTCTTGATTATTGAAAGCCTTGATGGTTATCATTTCTAGCTGAAGATCTACCATTATGTATCCAAGAAGATTGATGAGATTTAGAGACACTATGTTGAGGCTTGATCCATTATCTATAAAGACACATTTCAATTTGTGCTACTTTATATAAACCTCTATGTACAATGGATTATTATGGAGCGGGCCAAGGGAAGACATATCTCTTTGGTTGAATGTGACTTGTTGGGCTAGAGCTAGGTGTCCAACCAAAGCTTGAAATTTATCAGGGGACATGTCATTAGAAATAGTGGATTGGGTCAAAAACTCATTCAATATATTATTGTGTATTATTGACATTCATAGCAAATCTAAAATAGAAATTTGTGCTTGTGTCTTCTATAATTATTCCACAATATCAATTTTCTTGTCTTGGTCAGTAGTGAATGGTTTATTCTGAGGTTGAACAATTGGTTGGATGATAGGTAAAGTGGTAGATGGTTATGGGCCTAGGATATTAATATTTAACCTTTGAGTTGTGATTTCATAATCAAGATTAGATATTAGACCATAACTTCTAACAAATGTTGGGAATGGTGTGGGACTAGATAAAACAAGTCTCGATTATTGGTGCACTTGTATGTGGTCATGTGGCAAGGGTGAGTTGTTGATGTAAGGTCCAAAAGTGGCAGTCCAAATTTGCTAGTTTGCCATGTGTTATCCTAGGTCAAAGAAGGATTATCCATGTAATTTGGTTGAGTGTTATTGTTTATCAATGGTCTAGATTGATTAATGCTTAGTCTGGGATTAATAGAGATGGTATTAACACTACCCCTTACAATATGACCTACAATCCTATTGTAGTCATGTACAACTACATGGTAGGATTGTTGGTTGTTAATATTTTGACCTTAGTTTTGTCCATTATTCTGATGTTATGGGTTTTGTTATTGATTCTACTAATTTTTCTAGTTTAGCCTTTGATTTTAATAATGTTGATTTTGTTGTTTGCACTTGCTAGTATTGTTGTTCTTATTGATTGTTCTATTGTTGCTGATTGTTATGTCAAGGAAAGGGGTTTTGATAAATCTTAAGAGTTTGATTGGAAGTGGAATTGACATTATCCAATGTTATCTCCCCATTATCTAACATATTCTTGATCAAATGCTTGATCTACACACATCTTTATAGATTATGCCTGTTGACTCGATGATATTCATAGAATTCATTTTCATGGTACCAATCAGGATAAGGAATGCCTTATAGATAATGCTTTGGTATAGGCAAACTAATTAGATTTGTAATGGTAAGTTTATATAATATGGACTCAATAGGCTCTCTTAGGTCACTAAAGACATGATGCATATGCATGGTTCTCCTTGGAGGAGGGGTTTATAATGGCAAAGGTTGCTATATATGTTGTATGGGTCTTGGTTTTTGTACTTGAGGCATTGGTTAGAGAGGTTGTTGGGTAGGAGTGAAATGAAAAGGTGGTATAAATAATGTTTACACCATTTGGACATGATGTGACTCAGTTACTCCATTACCCACAACATTCCTATTGTGGATGAATTATTTTGGTCTATCTTGGTTATTGGCCTGTGTTAGTTGTGATTCCACTTCCCTAATTAGTACCTTGATTTTGATTAGTTGATGTAAACTTGATGATCCTTTTATTAATAAGAGCTCACTCAATCAATAATCCTTTGTCGATGATCTCCTTGAAAGTATGTGCATATTGTAGTTCTAGATGATAAGCTATATCACTACGCAAATTTTTAGTAAACACAGTAGCTAATTGTTTATTTAGTAAACTATGGGTGAATCAGCTTGCAAGGGATCTCCATCACTATAGATAACTTGAAAAACTCTCACCAGCTTTCTACTTTTCTTGTGTTAAGTCCACTAATGAAATCTCATGTTTGATATTATAGGAAAAGTGCTACACAAATTTATCGGAGAGATCATAAAAATTTGTTACTAAATTCTTGGGCAACTTTAAAACCCACTCCAAGGCTTGTATATCTAAGCTCCTTGGAAACAACAAAAGATATATATCACTGTATGCTACTGGTTGACATGTGACAAAGAATTCAATTAAATGTGCTTTAGGGTCACCTTTCCCTTTGTATTTATCAAATTTTAGTGGTTCGTATCTTGGAGGAAATGGTATCTACAAGTATTCCATGTTGAATGGATAAGAACATATGTCATCCAACTTAAAATTTTTAGTTTGTTTCCCAACCTAAATGGCAACAATTACATCCTTTATTTGTTGCAATTCTTGGGATAAGAAACTAGCAGGAATATTGGTTTGAGGGAGATTACTAGTTTGGGTAGATGGTTGTGTAGACACCAACATTGTGTCAACCCCCCCTTAGTCCCCTTCTAATCACTTACACACTTTATTAATTTAAAATAAATTACTTATCTTAAATTAATGACCTCACCTAGACACCTCACCTTGGACACCTCCCCTGGACACCTTGCCTAGACACCTCACCTAGACACCTCGCCCTAAGACCATTTCTTACCCTATGAGTCACCCTGAGACTAGGTCATCTAAAGCATGACATATTCTCACTTCATCCTAACCTCCTAACTAACTCTCATGCCTAATAAACCCATCTTTTGACCATTCTCCAATGGCAAATGCACTTGGTAGATGGAGAAATGGGCAAAGGGATAAAAATAGCCCTTTTACCCATTCTCTATTCACCGATGTCGGTCAACTGTCGGCTGATGCCGACGGGATCGCTGACATCGGTTACATAAGCTAGACTCTAACCTTGAGTTTCCCCCTAACTCTTGGCAAATCAATGCGCACACTCTGAGACAAAGGATTAGAATTTGACTATCGCTCTCCAGGCTACCAAAGCTTTGCACAAGTCATTCCAGAGATTGGATTGAAGCACCGTACGAGGACCTCAACATCAGCCACAATGGGAACAAGTATCCTGACACCTCTGGTTCTTCATCTAAGAGAGCTAAGTATTCTTCTTCTCATTTTAGTATTTTAGAACACATTGGTAATTAGTTTCTATTTACTATTTCTAAAAACACTGTTAAGAGACCCGACTTCTTCCGTGGAGAGGCTGAAAGGCCTTCCTCTCATTCTCACCTCTTTACACACCTACCCTCTACCTCAACCCTTCTGCAGACCTTAGTCACCTGCCTGAAACCCTACATAAACCTCTTAATTCTAGGAAACCCCTCTGACCATTCTGGAAATACCCTGAGACCCATCTAAGGCCCACTGCCCATACCGACATCGGCAACAAAATCGACATCGGCACCTTTGACCAACCGACCTCGGCATAACTACCGACGTCAGTGACTATGACAGACTGACTGCAGAGAATAGGTATGTGTTATCTATTTTCTCTTTCTTAGTCTTTTATCATTTCTTTTTATACGACACTCTTTTTATTAAATAGTGGACTGTCATCCCTTAAGGAGCTTTACGCTTTCGAGACCGAGCCCCTAGCTTGGCAGTCCACCATATCCTCCTCGAACATTTTCTGTGTTTAAGTCTTATTTTTTCTATAGGTGTTTCCTCCATTGCCAAAGAGGAGCTCTCACAATGCTTGGATATGGTGTGCAACTTAATCTGGGTAACGTCAAACCCACGACCTTCTTAACTTTAGTTTCTTCTTTCTTCTGAATGTAATTAGCAAAAACTTAGAGAAACATTCTGGCACACCTGGTGGGACACCTGGAGTTTTCCTTGGGTTCATTCTTCTTTTTTTTTAAAAAGCAAACTTTCATATAGGTGCATTAGGAAAATATTCTCTTCTTGCATCCTTCTTCTATCTCTTTATTTCGAAAAGAAACCATTAGCACAAGTTAAAAAGAATATCTCTCTTTTTCTTCTTGTCATTTCTTCCCTAGATCTTAGAGTAGTGAAAAAATTCATCCTCTTAACCTTTTCTCCAATTGTTTTCATTTGAACAAAATATTTCAATTTGGGTTAAAAACTATTGCATTTCATTCTTGCTTGAATGCATACTTAGCTCACTCAGTAATTAAAAAAGCATTATGAATAAATCATAGTGCACAAATGTTACACAACCAGATCACAAACACAATCAAATTAAACATTTAAACATACTTGAGACAAGGCCTGTCTAGGATTTCATCACCTAGCAGATACCTTACCCTTCCTGGTGATCCTACTTGGACTTCACTACCAAGAGGAGGATCCACTCTGTTCTCTGGTAGAGTATAAACTATAGGCAAAGTATATATTGGCTAAGCGGCCCAGCTCGGCTCTGGTTTTATGAAGTGAAGGGAGCAAGCCCCAACACCAGGCCACGTATTGAATCTAACATAGATTTTTGAGCACCAAAACATAACCTGAAACTAGCCATAGACTTCCTCTTTAGGACCCGTTCTAAAATCCCAATTCCCAAACACATTTTTCTAAGGCATAAGCCACCACAACTCTAAAATTTATTCCTAAGAATTTAACATTTTAGAGGTTGCTTGCCAAATCATCTATTTTGCTATTTTTATCTGATTTTTTGAGCTGGTAAGGTCGCATCATTCTGAAGTCCAAAAACAACTCAAAATTTCTCCTTCTTTCAAAAACTATCAATTTTTTGTGTTTTTGGAAATACACAAAAACTGACATCAGTTTCTCCACTGACATCAGCAACTCATATTCACCAACATCAATTATCTCACTGACCTCAGCAACATTTAATAACCGACATTGATTATTAAACCAACGTCGATCACTGTCAACCAAATTTTCTTTTCAAACAACAAGCTTAAAACTCGACTTTTTTGCTATTAAACATAAATTTTGGTTTTCTAAAACTAAAACACACAGTTTTTGGAACCTGAACCCCTTTTGCCTTGAATAGTTTTGACATGCAGTCAAGCCAAATCTCTTATTGACCATGCAAGTCAACAACCACTCCCACCTTTGCCTTTCATACCAAATCACCTAATGGAGTATACTTCAGACACTGATCATACTCCTATCCAACCTACCCAAAATCAACCTCTTATTATTCCCAAGGGGGATCAAGACTTTGAGATATTACTTGACCTCAACGTCAAGGCTCTCCAACACTATCTCACTAGAATCCAAATGTGAGATCCTTTAGGTAATCCTGTTTATGGGATGCCAACTTCCTTGGTTGAAATAGCAATAATATCAACAGCCTCCATTACCCAACCTATGGTCACTCAGGCCATTGCCTGAACCAGTAACCCAACCATGGCCAATGTTCAAGATTTGGCCTCTCCTATTTTTGGACCTACCTCCATTGGGGTTTTTGTACCCCCTAAACCACAAACAATTCAACCAAGTTCAACACCTTTTCAGAATTTGATTGTCTCTATCCCACCCACTCTTGCACCCATAAATACAAGAGTGACTACCTATCCTTTAACTAGTGTCACCACCATTCAACCACCCTTTGCAGCATCTAGTCAATTTGTGCCCTCCAGCTTCATGGTACAAGCCCCCTTGACCTCAATATCAGTCCCTATGATGAACTACCAATATGTTGCACCTACACAAATGAAACCAAGTACGTCATATGCCCCTCCCAATGCCTTCCAAGTACCCTATAACCTAGGGGATGCCCCTCCTACCAATCCATCAGCCGATCTAATTAAGATGTTGATGGATAAGATGTCCAACCTTGAGACATCTATTTCAAGTTCAAGGAGTGTTCTTTCATATGAACAAATTTGTAACGAACCTATTCACCCTTCAGTGCCTATTAGACCATACCCTAGCCAGTGGGAACTCCCAAAATTTACTCACTTTTAGAGTAAAGAGGACCCACAACAATGTCTATGAGATTTTAGACACGCTTTCTACCTTATAGCACACAATGATGCATTATTACTTTACACATTCCCCATGTCACTTTCTGGCACTGCCCTTGACTGATATAGCTCCATTACCAGTCATTCTCTCTTTACCTTCACTCAACTAGCTCAACTATTCCTCGACCACTTCTCAATCAACATCACCAAGAAGGTCTCCATCACAAACCTTTATTCTATTAGATAATTTGAGGATGAGTCAATAGCTAACTTCATCGCCCGTTGGAGAGTTTTGAGCAACCAAATCTCCTTTTCACTACCTCAACCTTAGCTCATTGAGCTCTCTTCAAGAGCATGTTCCAAGCACATCTCATCCACTTTGTAGGTTCAAACTTTCCACACATTTGATGAAGCTTTCACTATGGCTCGAAAGCTTAAACTCTGTGCAGTCGAAGAAGATAGGGTCAAATTGTGTAGTAAAAATACCAACACAAAATCCAATGACCCTTCTTCTTCCAAACCTTCTTCTTCTCACTCTAAGTCCAAGGGATTAGCAAACGCTGTGGTCCTTAGATCACCATCTTCTACTATAACTAACTAAACTAAACCTTCCACATCACAAAACAATTCTAACAATGGTATATACATCATCAATACACTCCAATAGGAGAATCATATGCTTTCGTATTGGATAAACTAGTAAAGCAAGGAGTCCTTAACATCCCTCAAATCTGACCTATCTAATTTGATGCCTCACGAGCCATCTCTGCATGGTATAGGGAAAATGACTTTTGTAACTATCATCGTGTCAAGGGTTATGACACGAACAATTGCAAAACCCTCAAAAACATTGTTCAAGACATGTTAGACAAAGGGGACCTTGTTTTGGATAACCCTAATGCACTGGCCAACCAAAACATGGATGTCTTTAGGCAACCATTTCCTAACCATCCCCTAAGTCAGAACAATGTTCAGACCATGGCCGATGACCTTCAAGAGCACAATATACACATGGTCAACATGGTCTCTCCTTTAATTCCTAACCAACCTCTCCCATATTCTGAAGAGGTTAGTCAACCTATTTATCCAACATGAGTAGAAGAGCCTATTTTACCCATGTCACCCCAACGACATTAAACACATCCTCTACCCATTCTTCAACCTCACGAGGAATCTATATTACCTATTCCTCTTGCCCCTACCTTCCCTCTTCTTCTACCATTAGAAGAAGTTACCATTCATACCCCACACCCTCATGCAAAAGGAGCCAAAATCCCTCTACTTCCCCCTTTAGAGGAGTCTTCCTCTCCTATTGGTCCTCTACCCATGGAGGACAGTCCTCTATCCATGCCTCTTTCACACATAAGAGAATCCACTTTGACCTCTCCCATATTAGAGGATGATTTGATGGCACCAATGTCGGTGGTCCCGCCCTCATCCTTCTTATCACCACTAGAGGATCATACTCTCCACACTCCCAGACCACACATGGAAGCCATAATCATCCCTGTGCTCTATCTGCTCAAAGAGCCAAATCCTCCAATTCCTTCTCTGCCAAGAGAAGAACTTGTTGTCTCACCCACTTAAGTCGAGAAAGATCCGGTGATGTTTCTCTCTCGCCTTTAGCTTGTGATCGCTACGTCCAATACATTTTCACTCTCATAATCACCCAAATCCTCTAAAATATAGACTATAAGACCTCGCATGACTTCACCTAAACCCTTATCTCGTTTGGCAAAAAATTTAGGATTTCTCCATTCTAGGAACCTAAAACATGAGGCATTATGGGAGCGACTTAAGGCTCCTTATCTTACACATTCTGCTTTGCCTTTTACTACCAACCCTTCCATGATAATTTACCCCAAAGTATTTGACAAGAATCGGGCTTCCACTTCTAAATCATCAGAAGTTCAGCCTTCCACATCTGAACCCAAACCCTCAGAGGTGTCCACCATGCCGAAATAGATTAAATCTCTTGGTGTTCACCCTATATCAAACCTCACTCACCCATAAGTGAAGGTAGATTTGAACCTTGCCCTACATAATAGTGGTCCTCATACCACACTAAAGAAGGGTGCCAAACCACGTTGGAGAACTCCTCCCCCACCTTCATCATTACCCTCTATCTTGGGTCCACATCCTTCTACTTTAATAGGAGTGCTCCCTACTCCAACACCTCACAAAAACAAATTGCCTCCATTACTCCCTCTACCCATCAAAAACATACTTCCTCCAAAAAATTTGACACCTTTCACCAAGAAAGTGCCATCTACGCGTGTGGCCACACCACCAACCAAAAAGGTGGTACGAAAAACTCCTATAACTCCTAAATAGAAGTTGTCAACCCCTACTGCAATAATGAGTGCAGACCCATTGGTGGGTTCCTATGCTTCACTATTATGAAAATTATTGTAGTCATCTAGCATCATTCTCCCACCCATTAAACCATACCAACCTCTCAGATCAAAACCATCTTAGTTCGATGATACTCAAATCTGCTGGTAACATTGGACACCTGGGCATGATATTGAGCATTGCTGCACCCTTAAGGTTATCATTCACCAACACTTAGAAAAGGACACCCTTCCTCTTAACCACCCTTTTGACAAACCATTGACATCAACCCATGCCTCCCAAACCTCCTCAATTGAATTGGGATCCTAATGCGAAACTATGGTCCCTCTACCACCTTCTCCCCTTTTATTCAAAATCAACACTATTAATGTGGCCACTAGGTCCCAAATTCTAAAGGATAAAGGAAAATAGAAGGTTTTTACCCCTCAAACACATCCATTCGCCAAGCCTTCTCAACCACCAAAACCCAAGATTTCTATCTTGGGCACATCTCAACCAACATCTTCGGGGGAAATTCCTCCTAACCTATCTAGTCCACATGATGTTTGGTATAAACAAATTGTTGACTACTTGACTTATTCTATCATTCCTCCTGACCTCTCTAACAATGCACGGTGGGATTTTATCAAGAGTACTACTTGATACACCATGCTAGGGGTTCTTCTCTATAAACGAGGTCTTGACGGCCTCCTTTTTTGATGCCTAACCACCACTGAAACATCTCATACCCTCAAACAAGTCCATGATGGGATTTGTGGAAGACATTTCAATAGTAATTTTGGTTGCAAAGTGCATCCTTCACCTGGGTTATTATTGGCCCACTCTTAACCAAGACTGTAGTGACTATGTTTGGCATTGTATCAAATGCCAATAACATGCTAACCCACTTCACGTCCAACATCACATCCAACATGCCTACAACAAAAATCTAAAAGAGTGAGATTTCAAAATTGGAGATCTCATCCTTAAAGAAAACCAACACATGACCAATATGGAAAGAAGTAAGTTTGCTCTTAATTGGCTTGGACCTTATATCATAACACACAAGTATGGATCAGGGACTTATCGTCTATCTTCTCTCAAAGGTCAGCCAAAACTTGAGCCCCTTAATGTCTTGCATCTGTGACCATTCTATTGTTAACCAAGTAATCATTCACTTGATGATTAACTTGAGCTCATCCCTTGAGTAACCCCCATCATCCTCATTCTTATTCCTTTCAACCCTTTTCCCCTATAACAATTAGTTAATCTTTTTTTTTCAAGCATTAAATGTTTTGTCCTTAATAAAAAGGGAAACCCCTAAACCTCTATAGTCTTATCCATGACTAAAATTTCAGTCAACAAAAACATAAAACTGGGATGTCAATACAAAAACATTAAAAGCTCATAAATTATAAATGTAGACTGCTCCCTTGAAGGACAGCTACATTATTGTTGTAATTAGTAGACTACTCCCTTGAAGGATAGCTATTCAAAGACATCAAAACATACAAATCAAAACATAGACCACTCCCTCAAAGGATGGCTATGCCCAAATTTTGCTACATAAACAGCACTCTCTCAGAAGCTGCCCACATCGATCAGCTTCACATGACCACAAAACAAAACAACATCCCAAAGTAGACTTCCTGCATTGATTAGTCTACCAAAAAAAAAATTGACTGACAAACTATTGAGTAATGGACTTGCCTATAGTCATTCTTAGAGTCACCTATAAAAAGGGGCAAAGTTATCCCTACTAAAAAGGGTTATGCTATCCTCACATCTCACATAATCACACCTATTACCCCAACATACTCAAGGGACTTTGAGCTCACTTAACGTCAAGTGATTAGAGTACTTCTCTAACAAAAACCAATGATCAACGATGTAATGCATGAATAGGGCTTATGTTTGCACAAACCCTATCTATGCCATCATTTTGGTCCTTGTCAATGAAAGAGCAATGCGCCTTTCACTTCTTACACACCTTCGTCACATACAACAAAATTGAATCAAAACATTTTCTAACCAAACCCAAACCAAACCAAACCAAACCATAACATTTTCCAACCACTAACATAACCTCATGATTTGTTTATTACAAATACCAATTTGTGTTATATGAATTATCATAACCCATTCATAGTAGTTTCTATGGAAAACAATACACATGGAAACTATCAACCCAACACAATTTATGTCAAGCATATACCATCACCAATATGGAAACCTGCTGAAGCATAAATAAACTCATTTCATTTTTAGCATACACCATCACCAATATGGAAAATTTCTAAGGATGAAAAACCACATAACCCATGTTACAGCATACACCATCACACAATATGGAAAAGGCTGTAACATCATCATACACTCATCATTTTAAGCCATGGGTGACTCATAGGCCCATTCACACTAGTTTCTATAAAAATAATACACATAGAAACTATCAACCAAACACAATTTATGTCAAGCATATACCATCACCAATATGGAAACCTACTGAAGCATAAATAAACTCATTTCATTTTTAGCATACACCATCACCAATATGTAAAATTGCTAAGGATGAAAAACCACACAATCTATGTTACAGCATACACCATCACACAATATGGAAAAGGCTGTAACATCATCATACACTCATCATTTCAAACATAACCAAACCAACCAACAACCTCTTTGACTCCATTTTCCCTTTTTGGGAGAACTACATTGGCCTGAGGCCCTCGCATGGGCTATGTAGGCAGCACTCAGTTGACATAGGGTCTTCTGAGGTTAGCTCGGCCATTTGTTCATCCGTTTACCTAATGGACCAACTATCTATACCAACCCAAAATCATGACCAAACAACCAGCCTTGCCACTGTAGAAGCCACCTTAGACTTCTCATGGGGCACATTGGAGATCACATACATCTCCCTAACCATAACAAACAACACTTGAGATCACTTATATCTCAGCCCAACTCGACCAATGACCTTGGAGATCACGACTATCTCCTTAGACCATGACCACTTTTGAGATAACTTTGCCTTGGTTGTTTTGATTGCATATGCTACCTCACGAATAAGTTAGCAAATTGTCCATGACCCTCACACGTATTATCAAATCATGCCCAAGTTGATCCACAATAATTATGACATTTTCTTGTTTTCCAAGAGCACTTCCTAGCCTAGATACTTGGAACACGACGACCATTAGAGCTATAGCTTTGATCAATCTAACCCAATAAGCTATGACCAAAAAGCTGGGGACCATTTAGTTTGATTTTAGTCCTCCTCGACCATTGGAGTTATAGCTTTGATCATTTAACCCAATCAGCTACCACTAATAAGCTAGGGATTGGTTATTTCAATTTTAGTGCTCCTCGACCTTGCCTGTGACAATTTGACCTACCTATCACGTGAAGTGGTATACGTGCAATCTCAACTATTGCAGCGTTCACACTCCCACCTCACCTTACCCATCTACTACCTATCAAATTGGCACCCAATTTTGGGTTTCCTTCTCTCGATTCCTGCTTTGAGGGGGAATACATCATCTTATACTTGGGGCAACCCACATCTATTTTTGTTTGTCTTGCAGTTCGTCAAGACAAACCACAAGACAAAAAGGGGCAAATGTAGACACCAACATTATGTCAACCCCCCCTTGGTCCCCTTCTAATGACTTACACACTTTATTAATTTAAAATATATTACTTATCCTAAATTAATGACCTCACCTAGACACCTCATCTTGGACACCTTCCCAGGACACCTCGCCTAGACACATCACTTAGACACCTTGCCCTAAAACCATTTCTTACCCTATGAGTCACCCTGAGACTAGGTCATCTAAAGCATGACTTATTCTCACTTCATCCTAACCTCCTAACTAACTCTCATGCCTAATAAACCCATCTTTTGACCATTCTCCAATGGCAAATGCACTTGGTGGATGGAGAAATGGACAAAGGGCTAAAAATAGCCCTTTTACCCATTCTCTATCCACCAACATCAGTCAACTATCGACTGATGCCAGTGGGATCGCCGATGTCAGTTACATAAGCTAGACTCTAACCTTGAGTTTCCCCCTAACTCTTGGCAAATCAACATGCACACTCTAAGACCAAGGATCAGAATTTGACTATCACTCTCTAGGCTACCAAAGTTCTGCACAAGTCATTCCAGAGATTGGATTGAAGCACTATACGAGGACCTCAACATTAGCCACAATGGAAACAAGTATCCTGACACCTCTAGTTCTTCATCTAAGAGAGATAAGTATTCTTCTTCTCATTTTAGTATTTTAGAACACGTTGGTAATTAGTTTCTATTTACTATTTCTAAAAACACTATTAAGAGACTTGACTTCTTTCATGGAGAGGCTAAAAGGCCTTCCTCTCATTCTCACCTCTTTACACACCTACCCTCTACCTCAACCCTTCTGCAAACCTTAGTCACCTGCTTGTAACCCTACATAAACCTCCTAATTCTAGGAAACCCCTCTGACCATTCTGGAAATACCCTGAGACCCGTCCAAGGCCCATTGCCCATACTGACTTTGGCAACAAAACTGACATTGGCACCTTTGACCAATTGACCTTGGCATAACTACCAACATTGGTGACTGTGACAGATTGACTATAAAGAACAGGTACATGTTATCTATTTTTCTCTTTCTTAGTCTTTCATCATTTCTTTTTATACAACACTCTTTTTATTAAATAGTGGACTGTCATCCCTTATGGAGCTTTACACTTTCGGGACCGAGCCCCTAGCTTGGTAGTCCACCATATCCTCCTCTAACAGTTTCTATGTTTAAGTCTTATTATTTCTACAGGTGTTTCCTCCATAGCCAAAGAGGAGCTCTCACAACGCTTGGATACGGTGCGCAACTTAATCTGGGTAACGTCAAACCCACGACCTTCTTAACTTTAGTTTCTTTTTTCTTCTAAATGTAATTAGCAAAAACTTAGAGAAATAGGTTGGAAGGTCACAAGTGGGACACTTTGACCAGGGTATGATTGAAATACTTGTTTGGGTATATTGGTTTGGTTGGGAAATGGAACAGGAATATGCATACATGGATTAGGATGTAGTTAGAAGTGTACATTTGGTTGCATGATATTTTATTTTGGGTTGGTGATAAAGTTTTGACTTAGAGGATTTTGTAGTTGAAATGGAGGGATATAACTATACTATGCCTACTATGCTTAAAAAGGGACATGTTGTTGACTAATCAAACTTTGTTGTTGAGTGGGAACTTGTGGACCAAGACCCTGTTTTTGAACCTGTGGCACACTTTGAACCAGTTTTTGTCTAGTTGGTACTTGATAAACATGAGAGCCTCCTTATTATATGAATCCCTATGGTAAATTGAAAGCAAGTTGAAGATTCAACATCTGTCATTGACCAATATTTATATGTTATTGACTAGTCATTGTTTGGTTTTGGATTGGTACACTAGTCTATGACTGAAGAGGTATGTTTGTCATTACTTAGTGAGGTGGAACATTAGTGGCCCTTGATTGAGATGGCAATGTATTTTTACTCTATTGCATTGGTATACCAAATTATGCTTGGTATTGTGGAATACTACTTGTTACTTGTTGAGGAGGAGTAGGATTCATCACAATCTATTTTTGAGGCATGACATTAGCCATTATTTGACTACCTAATCTTGTAGGTTGTACACTTGAGGAAGTAACTAATTGAGGTTGGGATGTAGAAAATTCTACTCTCTGGTATGATGATCCACTCATGTTGTTAACTTTAGGCACATGTTGTTGGCTAGTTTTTATGTGTTAGAACCATTTTGATTGGGATTGGATGTTATTTGCACATTATCCACTATATTTTGCTCATTATTCTATGTAGAAGTAGAAAACACTTATTCAATAATGGGCATATGCAACAAGTTGTCTACCAATGTGTTTTACATGAATGGGTCTAAACTCTGATTCTCTTGACCAGTTAACTCTATCAAAACTCTTGTTGAAGGAATTAGGTCAATAAGAGGCTTACTCACCATGTACATTTGATTAAAATTATATGCTAGATTTAGGTACGTTTGATATTCTTATATATTTATTTAAAGTGGTCTTTCATGATGTTTTTGCCTCTATTAGGTAGATTAGGGTCCTGATATGTTGTTTGGACTAAAGACAAAGGATTTCTAGAAGAATCCTATTGATTGTAAATTATATTGTGGAGAAATCTTACTAGGCTTGGTAAATTTTCATGGGGGAAGTTTGTTGAAAACTTGGCCCCTACCTCTATGGCTCTAACCAAAAGCTCATCTTTGCTTTCTAACAAATGTCACTCAAATAAAAATGGATCATACGTGGAAGCCGTATTAGTATAATATGATTGTTAAATAATTGGCTCATCCACTGTGGGTATTGTAGCTAGGTATTATGAGGTTTGTTCTTGGTGTTTTTCTAAATAAGGGAGCGTGTTAACCAAATATTTAGCCAAGGTATCTTGCCTTTATGCCCCTAATTGAGTATTATAAGAGGGATAAGAATCCATCTCATAAGGAATATTATCTACGTAGGGGTCTTACACCATTTCTTCCTATGCAACCATATTACTAATCCTTGGATTTTACATGAGTCCACTATGAGTGTAAGAATACATATTGGGGTCCATATTCAATGCCTTTACAATAAAAATGTCAAAGAATTCCACAAACTCTAAAAAGGACAATGTATAAAATAAATGATGTTTAAACTTGGTCTAGATTCATCAAAAGGATCAAAAGGTTTATGCAAAGATTTAATGAAAAAATAAGCTAACATTAAATGTCTAATGTATCACTATACACAAAAAGATGAGCAAGTAAATAGGCTAAAAATTAAAATGCCAAACTCTAAGGTCGAAGTGTTTCAAATCAGTCTAATCTAGGAAATTAAAAGTTGTTAGGTCTTTTGGCCAAATGCAACATTAAAAGCTAGGCTCAAACAAGGCATGTGCTAGGACTCTTGGCCAAATGACATCAAAATCTAGACTTTGAAATAGATGAAACTTTAAATCTAATGGATTTGAAACACTTCTAACAAACACTAGGTATTTGATTCTTAGACATGGACTCAATCAATTAGGTATAAGGTATGAAATAAAAGGCACTTTAGAGATAGTTTATTTTCTCATAAATAATGGTATAAAACTTGGTTCTTTTGATAAATAAGCTAGACAAAAGTGAATGGTATAAGTGTGTTTAGATAAAGGATCATAAAAGTACACTCAAATTGGTCTAAAAATGTAGGAACAAATTTGAACTCTATATAAGAGGGTCTATGAAACAATATTTGAAATGTTTTGGGCAGCATAACAATGCTACACTACCTAAAAGGTGTGGTTAAATGTTTGTTTCAAAAAATATTCAAGGAAAAGATAGTTTCCCATAATTTTGATAGAATAAAAGTAATTTTCTTGACTCAAAATGTTAGGATGCATAGACCCAAAGTGCTAGTGTTTAGCCACAATGACTTAAGTCTATCAAGTGGTGATAATGATCTTGAGTCCAAAATGGCCTTCAACCCAAATTGGAAATTGAACCTAAGTTCCCTTAAGTCTAGTGAAAATGGTGAATCCACTTAACACATCAACCCTATGAACTTATAAATGTGTAATTTCAAATTCAAATTATAAATGAAGGACTTAAATAACTTTAGCAAAGTTCTAGACTCAATTGGGTAGCATAATTGTGCCAAAGTGGATGATATGACTCCCAAGTTTTGATGGACTTTGAATCAAAGAAAATTTGATGAACTCATGTGGGCAACATAACACCTCTTTGTTCAAAGGACAATGAGGACCATGTGTTTGGTTTGAATTGTTTGTTTACACCAAGTTTTGACTCAAAATAAGACTTTAATTTAGGACAAGACTCAACTAATTATTTGCTCTTAGACTCTAAATTGAAAAGGTTACTTAGTATTGTTAGAATCCATCAATATACATCATTTTAGAGGATTTTAAGTTTTCATATAAAATTAAACGTGCATTATATAGTAGGGTTTTTACACCACCCCTTCTCTCAAATGATAGTACTATGACATAGACCTTAAGGTGCACCTTGTACCAACAATAATTCCATGATACGTGGGGATTTGTCTAAGATCTAAAAGTTTTTAAACATTCCAAGGGAATCAATTTCATAATAACTTTCACCTCAAATGATGTAAAAAAAGCACAAATTTTGGGTTCGTATCACTTGGCTTGTTGCAAAAAGGTCTAGTCCTTTTTGCAACCACTACATCCTATTGTTCACTCGGTGTAGTGCGATGTCCAAAGTACCACTACGTCCCATGTGTAGCTCTAATTAGGATCCAAATGAAGTCAATGTTGGGAGGTGAAACCCTAGGTCAAAGCTTTCCTAAAGAACTTGTGGGAGGTGATGAATTCCCCCTTGCAAGCCAAGTTTACATAAAATAAAGAAAACATAATATAGAAAGACTTTAGGGTCATTTTCAAGGTCACCCAAAATTTGATGAGTTTTTGGGGAGTGGTTTAGATGATGTTCTTTCTATGCCTTAGACTAGGCAATTTGTAATAGGAATGGCACTTTTGATTCCAAGGGTTCCCTAAAGGGAACAAATAGAAGAGCATACACGTGGCATACCTCTTTTTGTGAAATAAAATCTAACTTAAACAACTAAATAGATATAAAAAACTTAGAAAAGGTGAGTTCATTTTTAATCCCAAATGGAAAATGAGGTGGTGTTCATTTGACCCCTTGGTTTTAGTTGTAACTTTGAAAATTAATGCTAAAAATATTTACTTAAGCACCTTAAATATTACTTTAAGCACCAAAATAATGTTCTTAATTCATTTTTAATCATGCAAAAGATGATCTAAACATGTTTTTAGCAAATGTCAAGCTTGGTCCTACAATAAAAATGTTAGCATGTCCTTTAGCCTTGAAGCTATTTTGGGTTTGAAATAATGAACTTAAAAAAATGAGCTCTTAGGTTTGTGTTTTTAAGAAAAACACAGTGACCGATGTCAGTTATATAATCAATGACGATTACACTTACTAACTGATTACAATTATCTAACTGATAATAGTTATACCAATAGTGACTAATGATAGTTATGCCAAATGATGACATTTTTACTAATCGATAATGGTTACTATGTAAACTCATGACAAAGAAAAATGGAAAAATAGAGTTAGAAAATCAAATTGTGAAATTTTTAATAATCCAAATGAATATTTTAAATTTTCAAAATGATCTTCTTTATGTGTGGTATGCGTCTGGTCCCATTGGGCATGCCATTATGTGAACTAGGAATTTGACTAAGAAGAGGAGATTAGTATGGTGTTAGTGAATAAAACCAAATAAAAAACACACTAAGATAACTTCTTCATGCCTAGTTACTAGGGTGAGCTTAGTAACAAAAAAAAAAAACACAACTAAAAATTAAGGAAAAATAATAAGAATTCCTTCACCTTCCTTGGATGTTCCAATTGTCTTTTTAATAGTGGCTTGCTCAGTTTTGTGCTCATGAAGTCCTTGGCAATGGAAGCTTGGCTACCTCCATCTCTCCTTGGTACCTTTGGATTGTGGCTTGACTTGGATGCAATAATCATGTCTTTTTGAAGAAATTTGAACATAATAACTTTACACCAAAATATCTTAGAAATGATGTTCATGACCTCTCTATTTATGGATTTTTGCAAATATCTAGAATCAACTTGAACCATCCATCTCAGGATTGAGATGTGTAGCTAAGGATTAATCCAATTATGCAATTAAAATTGATAAATAGGCTCATAAATATTTGGGATATAGGAGAAATTAAGAGGCACGGAGGACTTTGATGAGGCATGGGAGGCATGCATCTTGATATCTAAGGCATTTATGGCCTAGGGATGTTTTCTAAAGAAATGAGGTCACTTGATGATGTAGATATTCAATATTCATTTTCAATAATGAGATATTCAAAAATATCTATGGGATTCTTGATTAGGCCTTGATTTGGGTTAATTATCTCTTAAGCATGTTTAAACACTTTGTGCATAAATTACTTAAATTAATTAAAATGCCTTGTTATTGGTCTAAAATTCAATTGGATTAGAATTGGAAGGCAATGACAAATGCATTAGATCTATATTCCCATTTAGGATGTTATCAATAACAAATAACAAATGCACGTATCTTATGCAAGAGATTTTATAGGAAAGAGCAATCCAGAACACCTAGGTTTAAAATTGGCTTTTTGACTCGAAATGATTTGATTAAAGTTAGCTAGCCCATAAATTGCATTGCCCCATTTAATGATACTCTAGCCAAAATCAACACTTGAATATGTCAGATTCAAAGCTTTTAATGTGCTTTAGTGTTTTTAGGCCAAATTATGTATTTTGGTGGAAATTGGTCAAAATCCTGATTGGAGTTTATCAGTGGCTAGATTTAGGTGTCTACAAGTTCTTGGTACCATATCTACGTATCATGCATGTAGGACAACTAGACAAAGAATCATCTTTAAAATCATGCCTAAACACTTTATTAAAACTAGAAAAAGCACATTTCCTCACTTATTAGAGCTAGGATGTATAAAAATCCAAGCAAAAGACATGTCATGATCATCATATAAATAATAAAACATTTTCTCTAGGAATGAAGGTCTTATTATATGACTCTAAGTTAGCACACCACCTAGGAAATATCCACATACATTGGGATGACCCTTTTATAATACATAGAATTAGACCTACTGGAGCATGCCAATTATAAAGGATGGATGGTTGGTTCCTTTTTAGACACTATAATAGAATCTGGCTTTAGCTATATTTCACTTTAGAATATCTAAAGTTTTTATAATCAATAAGATTTATTCCATTAGTTTAAGATTAGTGATTTCAATAAAAGTGTTGCCTTTATTTCATGTAACTTTTTTATAATTTTATTTTATAAGCTTTTATTATTTTATGGAAGACCATGACACGTTTCAATGAGGTGTAAGAAGTCTTGTTTAAAAAGGCAAATATGAAAAGTGTGCAAGTTTCTTAGGCATGTGAGTTACATGGGCATGAAAGTTATTAAAGGTGTGCAAGGTACTAAGGGCATGCAGGTCATTTAAGGCACTAAAGGGTAAGGTTCCCATCATAAGTTATAATTTTAAAGGAAACAACTATTTTCCACCTCACAAAAAGTGTAGGATACAAATATCATCCACTTCAAATAAATACACAAGACAGGACGTACCCTTAATGTAGAAAGAATAGTTATGGAAAAAAATGTGCCAATAGTGTCATGGGACAATACTGTTAATGCATTAATTCCAAAAAGAAAGTATCTAAATGTAGTGGCCATTAAAGATCTACATTAAATTCCATGAAGTGATGGGTGATAAAAAAGCACTAATGAGGGTAAACCCTTGTTGGATTCTATAAATAGGCAAGTTAAAACCATTTCATACTTTACTTTGCATTTATTTTTAAATTAATAGAGCCAAAGATAAAGTGACTACCAAAACTAAAGATTAAGTGACTACCAAAGCTGATTCAATAAAATCCTGAGAAAAGTGAAGAGTTTTCATATCCTTATCAAACCACACAAGTCATTACCAAGTTGACAAGAGAGATTTCAAGTCCTATTCATTGGGAAAAGCTTTAGTTTCAAAATTTGTAGGTTGTAGGTCCGCCAATAAGGGGTGATTAAGCTCAAAAAGATAAAGCAATAATATGCAACCACATATTCTTTTGGAAACACTGGATAGCCACACATTAACCTTTAGGCTCTTTGAAGGGTAATGCAACCTAAGAAAAGTTATAAAAGACTTGAAAATTTATCGACAATACCAGAAGAAGAAGAGGTGAGTGGAGGAGACTAGGTTCCAATTAGGGGATAAACCCTAGAAGAAGAAGTAAAATGCCCAAAAGAACAAGTACAAAGCATGGGAGGAGAAGATGGATAGTGCATAAAATAAGGAAAGTTTGGTATAAAAAGTGAATCAAGTGCAGTCATCTTCATTTAAAAATCTCAAGCATCCCCATCATCATATCTATTAATTAAGGAAATGCAATACCCTGAAGTAGTGTTACACATAAAGAACTAGGTTTCCAAGATCTCTACTTACACCATCTTTGATTAAAATCATCACCAACTTGAGAATGAGATTGAGCTTTAGAATGTATGATCTCATGATCTTAAATTAAATGAATGCTATGTTCTAGCTATTCAAATTACCCTATTTTGGTAATCCTATAGAGGTAGTTCAATTCTTCCTTTCATATTTACATGAGGAATATATCTAATTCATTGGGCACAACATGAATATCACTCCTTAAAGAATCAGTAGGGTCACGAGACTACAATGTTCAAGATTGAGTATGATTGATGACTTGGCCAACACTAAGGAGATACAAAAGACCACCACAATGTTGATGTATTAAAAGTAGGGGAATGCCATACACATCAATAACCTACAAGATCTTGTCATTTAAGTTGTATTGTAGATCATCTCAACCAAGGTCGAAGGGACTGATCATTAGAAATAGGTGAAAATGACACACCTTTATATTGTTCATCAGGTCACATAGGAGTTAAAGTACAACTAGGATATATACTTCACCTAGAATATTGTTGAAAATGTGGAAGGAACCCATTAGATGCCTAAGTATAGGTTCCCATGGGGGTAATCCTCCTCTTAATGTTATTCGATATGATTAAGGTGCTAGATTATAGCTCTAGAGCACTAAAGTGGGTGTACCCTCTTATGAACAAATCCCCCATTGAGCACTATAAGGAATTCATATGCCCTAGTCACGTCACCCCCTCATATAAGATCAAGATGAGGTACTAGTTTGATGGGATGAAGGTGGCATTTGAGAGTGAGTGGTGCATTCCCAAGCAATTACCCCCTTTGGATGCAAAGCAAACACAATTTTCTATAAATCAACATTTCTCCCTCATGTGAATATGAGTGAACCCATCTGAAAATCTCTCATCATGGCTTAAGTTATACACCTTCTTAGCATGGTAATTCATAGAATTCATCAATCAATTATATGATGTGCAACCTATCATCTTATAGGTTGAAAGGATAGAATTGGAGATTCACACCCTTTATAAGTTATATGTTTATCCAGGCAAGAAGTCCTACATGGAAAATATGGGGATAGAACTGACTGACATACAAGAGAAGCAAACATTAGTCAAGGAGAAAATTCATAAACTATTCTACATCCTGCACCCCCAAAATAACCCACAGGGTGGAGACCCTATGGAGAAACTTCCTTTAGTGCCACCTCTAAAGAAGAAGAATTGATAAGATGTGGGCACCAAGCCCCCTAGAAATGACAAAAGACTATAGAGGTACAATCCTATAGACCCATGTAATCTTATCCTTCTACACCAAGTCCACCTCACCCTTCACAATCTCCACATTCATCCCCATCTCTTCCTCACACGTATCCATCCTCTTCACACTCTATGCCTCCACACTCTTCACTTTCCCACCCTTCATCTCCTTAGCCTACTCCTCCTCTTTATTTACCATTTTCTCCACCTCCACCATCATCTCCCCCAAGTGCTAATACTTCAAGATATATCCAATAATAGACCCCAAGGCAAACACTCGAATAGGAATTCCCTTAGGTGTAGGTCCATAGCTCAAGTTATAATTTTGAGAACACTCCCTCCTTGATGTAGGAGGAGAAAACCACCCTTAATGGTTTACTATTTAATGTTAAAACATAATATAACTAGGAGGGGGATGGTGAAAAATAAAGTGTGATGTCCATTGGTGGCCATGAGGAGGCCAATCTTGAGTGCAACCCTAGTAACGGGAAGGGACCAACTGAGACCTTATAAGAACATGATGAAGGTGCAATGGGCACTACACATGAGCATTATTAATTTAGCATTGATGATAAGATTCTATATGTTTAGTTGCACTTCATTCCCAAGGAGGAAACTATGGAAATAAGGAAGAAAGTTTCCTTCCTACTTGATATGTATAATAAAGAGTGTAAGTTTGAACTCTTACATGATAGCCTTTCTTTAGGCATAGATGCTTTAGCGCTATCGAAACCACTATGGGTAAATCCATAAAAGATCTCCATTATTATTACAATCACCACCTTTTTGAAGTTGGGCATAGAGATTACATGCACAAATATTTTTTTTGGATTTTGATGTGTGTATGGTTGAGAGGAAACATGTAATTTTTTTAGGCATGTATAATAAAGACGTTGCAGAGAAACAAGTGCTCACCTAAGAAGTGACCATATTGAAACGACATCTCCAAGAGGCCATGAAGGCAAAATTAAGGGTCTTAAACCTTTGTAAAACAATTTTTAATGAAGACTCAATGTTATTAGATGTATTAGCCTTTGATGGGGATGTCATAGGAAATATAGAGACCTTGGTGGAATTGTTGCTTAAGTGATGCAAGGAGTAACCCATGCCAAAAAATGAGGGGTTAGAGTTGGATGAACAATTTACCATGGCCATCAATGTCTACACACACACTATAAAAAGAGTTGGGGAAGTTATCCCCATTTTTATGACATTTTTATGTAACTAGTATTTCTTAATAAATCCTTAGAGGCTCGGCTTGAAGTTGAAGAAGCCTAAACATAGTAATTGGCTGATGCTACACTCTTAATAAAAGACCATGCCAAGTGTCCAAAATCACTCAAGGATGTAGAGATGATGGAGGACACCATCAATAAACATTATCAATAATTTAACACAAATTTTACAACCCTATGAGGATAGGTTGACAAGGAGGTCTCTTCACTCAAAGATGTCTAGAAAGATGCCACTGCATCTTTAGATGAATAGGTCAAGAAGGCTGATGAGACCCCCAACCAACCCAAGGAGATAAATAAAATAAATAGACAATAAAGGAAATAACTACAAAATTTCTTGAGGTATTATCACATTGGGACAATATGAAGAAGGAGATCAAGTAGTCTAGCCTAAATATTTGGAGGACGCTAGCGTGGCTTCATCTAGGATGGACTAAGAGCATAGTATGGGTTGATGTTGGCCCTAGAATTTTGACTAAGTGTTCTCCCATTTTGGCATGAAATTAGAATGATGTGGAAGGACCATGGTTTAGAAGGACCATGGAACATATTTGATAGGTGCAGAAGCACTGTGGCATAGAACCTACAGGGCATAAGAGGAAAATGGCATGAAAGAACTAGTGCAAGAAAACCTAATTAGAAGAGAATGAGTCATGATAAACCTAAGGATGTAGAACTAAAAACAAAAGTATAATACTAGGGGAGCATGTGGGAAGTAGGAGTAGTTGGAAGAATAATTCAAATGGGTCACTCTGACCTTATTGATAGAAAGTTTTGCAATAGCTCACAAGGAGAGGAACACACAGTAGTAAAGATATAACATAGAGTGAGGATATAAGGGGTACAAAGGCCCAGGTCTTTAGGAAGAACTAATTGTTAAGTGCCATGACTCTTAGGATATTTATATTTCATTGGCTAGCTCCTCATGCCATTAATGATTTTAAACACTTGGTTAGGGAAAAAAATGTATAAATACCCCTATTGTAAAGCATTATGGTGACAGATGGATGGATGGATGAATTTTCGAATGATATTGTGACAAACCTTCACTTTAAGTGTAATATATGACATAACAAGTTGTATCAATTTGTGTTACTATGAGTGATGGTATGAACTAAGTGTTTAGAATTTTATGTGAGACATACCTTATCTTATTTTCTTGTCTAGGCACTTAATACTAATAGAAGATGACTATAACCTACATGATGATATTAATCAAACCTAGAACTCATAAGATCAAGATAGTATGTTTATGATTTTATATAAACCTAATATAATTGATATAAAGGGAAGAATATGAAAAATTTATCCAAACTATGTGACAAAACTTATGGGAACTGGTCTTTTGCTACATGCTTTGGGTGAGTGTGTAAGACCTAAATCTTTCATGAAAGGGCCAATACGCTAGTTCATTGGGATAAACTTCAGTGTCAAAGATGGAATTAACTAAAATAACCCAACACAAATGGATGAAGGTCAAAGTGTGAGACATTTACTTGATGTTCATGAAGGTTTATAGACAAGTTCCATCCCTTAGGTGTGTAAAGTTGGTGATCCAAGATAGCCTATTATTAATAGGCTTAATGGTGTAGATGGTGATAAAATCAAGCAAAAGTGATAAGATGATTCTTGATGTATTTTCATGAAAGAGTGATGGATTAAAGTTCATGATTATGTTTTTTTGGAATTTAATGATCTATCCATGCCTTTTAGAAGCTTGGAAGTCAGTGTAAGAGGTTAGAACATTGAAGCCAAAATGGTTTGTTTGATTGAGTGGAGTCTATGAGAGAGAAAGTCAATAGATTAGTATACAATACCAATAGTTTCCATTAGAGATTATGATATGTTTATTTGATATTGTTCTAAGGATATTATAATATCATGTTCATGCTTTGAAATCCCTCAAGTATGATCAATTAAGTGTCATAAGTTCATGTTTCCTTGATTGTGTTTTTAAGCCAGTTAGTAGTTCTGAGTGAGCATCTTGTAGAGAAGAATTTGAGCCTATATACCCTGATTTAAATCATATTATGAAGTTTTTTATGACCCTATTAGGGTTATGATGTTTCTAAATATGTGTTTTTTTCCATGTTTGTTCAACAAAAGTGTGTTTATGCTTCAATTGTTCAAGACATATTTTCTATGTATGCACATGCCTATTGGGAATAGTGTTTTGAGAGAAGGTTCAAGTGGTTGTTGGACCTAAAAGGTGTTTTAGACCTAAATTGAAGCTATATAAGGTCTATTTGAGTGACTTATTAAGTGTTCCTGGTGTGTGTGAAAAGTTTGGAAATGTTTCAAGAAGATCAAAGGGCAATGTGTTGCTAAGAAGGCTTAATAGGTCTCCATAAGGCCTAAAAGAGGAGTAAGCGATAATTGAGCTATGAACAACCAATGTGTGATCAAATAATGATTAAATAATGTTATTATAATATTATAGTACCTATATGTCTGACCTAAGAGTCTTGAGGTGTTTGGCTGACTAATAGAGATATTATCAAGTTAATTGTATAAGTACTAGGCAGTTTTAGGTTTATTTGAGAGAATAAAGAAAAAAAATACAATTGAAGGATATAGAAGATTCATAAGAAGAAGGTATTTTGGACCTCAAATAGATGTCATGAATATCATATAGGAGGTTTGCATATGAAGATCAAGTTCATATGATCTAATCAAGTCAAGAAGAGGGCTAGTTGAATGAAGAAGGCTAAGGGCCAATTTGAGAGGGAGAGAAGTTTTAAAAAAATTGAGGAAGAATATCATAATATATTGTATGAACAAAAAGGTAATTTGAAGGTGATCAAGTATTTTAGGTGACTAAGTTTGTGTTGGTTCATCTAGGGGGTTGGTGCATCTTGTTAGAAGCATGACCATTGAGGAGGGGTGGGTGAATTAGTGTAAAATATTTTCATTCAATTCCATTTATCATTATCTAACCATTCAATCACATATCAACTTGATCTATAAACATCATCATGAAAGCATACTCATACAAAGCATGAAACATAAGAACACATCACATGAACACAATATCTATGTGGGAAACCCTCATGGGGAAAAAAACCCATTGAAACTTAGCTTAGACAACTTGCCCTATAAAACATGAATCAATTTTAGGTTATCACCAACCCAATAATGAGCACCAACCCCTATAATTTATCTATCACCAACTAGACTTTAGTGAGCACCCACTTTCAAGGAGGCTACAACCACCTAGGTAACCAAGCACCAACTCTTTACCGCTTGACCAAGAACCCACTCAACCAAGTAATATATTTATACTTTTATCTTTTTATCTTTTAAAACTAATGATGGACACCTTTCAATCTTTCACACTTAAATCTACCTCTCACATAAGCACACAAATGCCCTTCTTTTTCTTCACTCAACTAGCCCTCATAATCTACAACATGGATCAACACAACATGATATAAAACCTAATTAGCACTTGTTTACTTGAAACACATCATTGATCATCTATGATAAGCTCATGAAGCTCTCATAGGTCACTACTCACTACCCTTCTTCTAGTCATGTCTTCAATCTTAAGATCATTTAGACATACCTCTCACACTCTGTCTTTATCAATATAAACTTAGATACATACCTAATTTTATACCTTTTTATGATGTCTCATCATCTCATGAACATGTTTCATGGCTTGATGTCCATCCTTACCTCTCTATTCTACTTCTTTTGATTGATTTTCAATCAAATCCTTCACATAAGCATGTCTATACAAATAGGCCTAATAGCCTTGAATTGATACAAGTTACTTACTCATCACCTTTATAATTAATATTAGACATCAATGAACTATTAAAAACATTATTCTTATGGTCTTCATGACTTTTCCCTTCTCAAAAATCCTCTCTATACTTTTCTTTAATATTCAATTCTCTAACTAGCCAAAATAAGACAAATCAACATTCTACTTATACATGATTATTACTCAAGCATATATTGGTCAACCTCAACAATATACACACTTGGATCACCATTAAAATATAAAATAGGACATGTTACATACATGATTTTACCAATCTATAGGTTGGCCAAAATTCAAATGGATCAAACCAACTCTTTAGGCCTAAGATAGACCTAATACATTAGCCCTTCTTTAGCCACATGTTATACTTAGACTCTTTACAATACAATAGACCTCAATAAACAAATGAAACATATTAAAAACTTAAAAAATATGACATCCATTCATTATCCATGATAAATAACATACTACTCATTCATTTACCTTATGAAAGCTCTATTAGGCCTCATACCACCAAAAGGTATCATAGAGACCTAAATGAGATAGATATATTCCTTCTCACTCAAAAATGACCTCTTGGGACAACAAGACCATCTCAAGTAGGAAAAATAATATTCATAAATGTTGAATAAAATCTGATACAAACTTTCATGCATCAATATACTACCCTTCAATCTCCACAAGCCATCATGGCTTAGACAATTCATGACTTATTCTTTGGCAAGCTCACTACTCTATAACCCTTGCTCTATTTTGTACAATCATAACTTTAAGATAATCTTATCAGACCTATGATAACTTATTCAAGACATATACAACAAGAACATTGATAATATATGACCTTACGATCATCTTTATGCATATAGAACACTGAAACCTCATGATACTCTTCACAATGAATCAACTTATTCAATCAAGAAAGACCCTTTGAAAAAACTTAGAACACTTATCATCTTTAGATCACTATTATATTCTTCATGGCACTTATAACATGTCATCTCACTCTTAAAACACCATAATACCTTGGATCAAATTAAAAAACAATCTATACCTTTAATAGCATTGGTCTTATAGACCAATCTTCAACTTTCACACCCCTATTTTGATTTTGGCTTCTTACACATCACCTTGAACTCACACAAACATTACAAGAATGACATATTTTTAAGGAAACATTGCATTCATTCCATATGGTATTTGTATACACATAATATTTTAAAATTTTATTTGATTACTGACACTTTGTATCTTGTAGGAACACATCGAGTCTCAATCTTTTTGAGTGCATGTATTAAGGGGTGCATTGGGAAAGGGGTGGGTAGACCATCAGTGCTTCATAAGATTGTTATTCATTTTTACACTTTCCATCCACACACTAACCTTCTAAAATCATTAAACCTAGGATTATTCTTCTTAGTTCTACCTATTCTTATCACTTGCTATGTTTTATCCCTCATTTCTTGCCTTAACACTGTTTTGACCTATCAATTGTGATAAGTTGACCAAGTTGACCTATCATAGTTTAGGAAAATTTTCAATATTTTGGTTTATTGGCCTCTCAGCTAACCTAGCACAAACCTAATGTGTTAGACCCAAAAACATGTTATGTCAACTGGGTTGACCTAACACAATTAACATTCTCGAATGATTTTAGGGTAAGATACTACTATATACACAATGCCATTTACCACCATTTCATAAGAGTAAAGAATTAAGAAAATAAGTGTGAATGAATATTTACCTATTGACCATTTTACTTGGGGAATAAAGCTTTAGGTTTCATTACTTTATTTAAAACTCTGATCTCATCTTGTGGATAAGTCTTTTGGATGCTTGGATAGGTTGTGTAGCCTAGAGATGATTTATCTTAGTTATCCTTACATACCATGACAATCTCTTGCAAAAAACCTTGGCCAAGGGGGAGATTGAAGATCGGTGGGTTCATCTTCAAAGGTAAGTATTCCTAACTTTATTCCTCCTTTGTAAGAGTAAATAGATAGTGCATTTATATTATTCTCTTCTATGTATTAGGATTTTGTATACATTGACATGAATATATGTTTTCTATACATGTTTAGTTTAGTTGTTTATTTATTTTGTTTCTAACCCCCACTTTGTGCCATAAGATTTGGTGCACACTAGATTAGATTTACTTTTCTTATTATTATATTAGTGAAATATTAAATCATAGGAATCTTTTAGGGTTGTGTGATTGTGTTAGACTATAAGCTTTGGAACCCTACCTCACATGGTGTGTTGTGACAAGTGATCCCCTAATCGGGTCTATCAAATCCTCATATTGGTCATGATCCTGCTTAACAAGTGTATGCTTCCTAATCAAAAGTATAGGTGTTCTCTATCCCATCTGATCTAGGATTAATTTATGAACATGATGCATTTTTGATTGCATAAATTTAGGTGAACCTGACGTGAATCAAAGCCTTACAAGATTTCTTTCACTTATTTCATTTTTATTCGTCATTATTTTTATCATATATTTACTATGCTAGATCAACCCTTTCAACCTAGTTATTTATCTTTGTGCATAGGTTTGCAGGAACAGGTAACTAGCTCGATCAACTCAACCTAGTATAGGTGTTCAAACTTTAAAAAAATTATTCAGACAACTGGATTGACTAGCTCAACCCAATACAATTTTTGCAAGTTTTTATACTTCTAGTATAGTCTACTACATCAACTAAGTTGACCTAGTACATTTTCAACACTTTTTAGTAGGTTCATGTATAGCTTAATCAACCAACTCGACCCATTTTATGGGTTTTTGCCAATTTTCTCTAAGGTCTCAAATCAACAATATTCTCCTGTTCATCTCTAAACCATTCAAGTTAGTTTCTATTCCTATGTATATTTATTTATTTGTACTTTCCTTTCAAGTTTGTAGTCTTTAAAACTATCTCTGCATAGTCATCTAGGTTAACCCTATGGACCTAGTTCTATATTTTGTGTTTTTTTTAAATAACTAGGTCGACCTAATCGACCTAGTTCAATTTCAGACATTACTTCCATAATATAATTTTAATCCCATCAACCCTATTTTATATGATTTTCCTTATAGTTTGTCAATTATACCTTTTTTCAAAGTTGGAATGAACCATATATGTTAATCACATCTTTTTTTGAAGTTGTTTTCATGCTTAAAATAATTCACATAGTCTATTTAGGGGATTTTAAATTAATCACTTAGTTTCACTATTTCTATTCTTTTCCACACATGAAAAAACCACATAAACATCAATAAAAATTTAAACATTTGAGTACCTAGGTGTACCTATTTAGATTTCATCACCAAGGGGGAAGCCGACTCGATGCTTTGGTCAAGTATAAAGCATGGTTAATGGTATATTATAGCTAAGCACCCACTACCCTTATTGTTGTATTGTGTGAAGTGAGGGGGTAAGCCCCAATACCAAGCCTGTATCATTTCCACTACAATCCCTTTCATCCTAAACTTAGGAAAAACTATCTTTAGATTACTATATAGTACCTTGCTTATAACCAATCTTTATTTTTACAATTTAAAATGATTCTTAATAATCTAATCAACATTATAGGTTGACCAAGTAATTATATTTACTTTCAAGTTGTTTTTTGGCTCTTTGATCAATTATGTGTGAAACATCTTGCATTAGCCAGTGTTAGTGCAAGATTTTTCTTTATATGCATCAATTAGATTGGCCGACATCAATTCAATTGACTATTTTTTTCCCTTATAGGACTTATTTCTTTCTTACATTAGTTCTAAGTATCTTTATTTAATTCATAGCTTATTATAATCTTTCTTTTCTTCCTTATCTACTGTACTAGGTCGACTCTATCGACCCTGTATCTTTTTCATCCCCTGTACACCATGCTAGGTTAACTTGGTTGACCTAGTATTGTTTACAACATCTTTTCCTCTTTCTACCAGTCATTGTTCATGAATTGGTTTGACCCTATGAACCCTATATAGTTTTACAATCCTTATTTTTCACTCGATCGACCAAGTCAACTTAGTACTATTTAAGTCACTTTTGGATCCTTGCTTTCTCATCTTGCTTTTATTTATTTCATCATGGACTTTCTATTTGGTGATAACACTAGAGTTTAGTCAATAGACATAATAGAATTCACCAATCCCAATAGGGTTTCCCATAGATGAAGTAGGGTTAATTTCATCAATGCTAGTAATGTTCATATTGAAACCCACACAATGAACTATGGGACCCCTCCTCATACCCCTTTGTAGAAAAACCCTTATCTTATCTTATAAGATCAACTTGAGTTAGAGTATACTCTTGAAATTCTCTTCTTTTTCATGGAATTCCCTCAACATAGAGGGAAGGATCCTTCCACCATCTATAACCTCATGATTAGCCATCAAGTTGAAGAACCTCATTCTCCTACTCCCACTTTCTCAACTAGATTTGGGGGTATCAATTTCTTTTCTTCTCAAACTCTTCTTTCAATATTGACTCCCTCTTATGCCATGACATCTTCTTCTTTAACTTCTTCCACCTCCATGCCTAGTATCTTAACTAACATGACATGTTCTACATCTAGTGGGTTTCTCATAAGATCCACTATTATTAATCCTTCCACTAGTGCTTTGTTTGATACCCAAGGCACTCATGCTTTTACTACTTCTTCCTTTTAACCATTTACTATTCCATATTTAGCTTCATAAGAATTTTTTTCCACTAGTGCCTCAAATTCTTATAGCTCTTCTCAAGCTCATATCAACACTAATAGTGATACCTAAGCCACTAACACCAACACAAAAACCAATACTAGTTCTTCTAATAACACTAATCAAACTCATAAACTATTTTTGAAAACTCTTAATCAAATGAACACATTCCAAACTCATAATATGAATCAAATGATGAGAATGCAAAACCACCTTCTTAATCTTCAATCCAATCCTCAACTAATGACTTGGGGTACACATAATCAAAGTATTCCTCCTCCTCCTCTTCAATATTCTCAAGATAATCTCATTACTAAACCTCTATTAGTCAAAAAAGTCATCAAAGATTTATAAAATAAACCTCTTACCACTCAAACTGCTAACATTGACATTGGAGGTATAACACCTATAATTTATTACAATGGATCAACTGATCCTACTCTTCACCTAAAGACATTTGGAAATATTTACAAAGATTGGGTCAAGTTAAATACCTTTTTTGATACCAAAATCTTAGACAAAACCCTCACAGGTGATGCCTTGGATTGTTACAATCAACTTATAACCCACTCTATCACTAGTTTAGAGGACTTAGTAAATGCTTCAGTGCAAGAATTTCAAACTAGTGATCTTCCTAAGAACACTTTGGCCCATTTCATAAATTTTAAAAAAACTAAAAATGAAACTACCCAAGCCTTTATTAATGAATGGAAGACTTTGTCAAATAAATGTGAACATAACATGGTAGATGACAATCTCTTTTATCTCTTTACAAATGTTTTATTTCCTAAATTACAATATCAAGTTTGTACGCTTTCTCCACATACCTTGGAGGAAGATATCGATCAAGCCAAAAGACAAGATTTCCTCATACATCAATTCAAGCTTCCCCAACCTCCCATGGGACCTCACCTATTATTAAATAACAAAAACTATAATATTACCAATGATGGTGTTACTGATTCATATGACACCATTCAAAATGTTCAAGCTGTCACTCATACCCATTCTTCAAAACCAGCTCCTCAACAATTCACTAAGCCTCATTTCTCAATAAATAACATTAATGTCCATAATCCTTTATCCTCAGTTAAATTACTTGATAATCTACCCATGCCTATTCCATGAGAGCTTGATCTTACCCGACTTAGGAAATCATGGTATGATCTTAATAAGTATTGTTTGTTTCATACTAGTTGGGGTCACTCTCACGAGACTTGTAGACAGTTTCACAATTTATCCATGGACTTTTTCCTTGGCCCAAATTTTGATCATGATTTTATTATTCATGAGCATCAATAATCCTATGAGATTACTTTGAAATACTATAAATTACATGATAAAAATCAAGCCTTAAATCAAGTAAACATTCATTTAGCTATCTATAAAGACCCCTTGCCTAATAATCAACCAATCCAAGAAGGTCAAGATAATCCCACTTCTTCCACCAATAATGTATAAAGTCTTGTTGAATAAAATTTTGAAGATAATGTGGTTAACATGACTAATATTTGAAGAGTGGTGGATTTTATTGATTCACAGCCTATCTACACTCCTCTTTCCCATAAAACATACCATGTTATCCAATATTCTTATCCAACTTATTAAATGAGTTGAGGCAAGAAGATCTCATCTCTTTTGATAATCTGATTTATGATTCTCCCTTAGATGACACATCCCATACTATCTCTACTTCTATCCCATCATATTCTAATACTAATAAAAATCTAATTTCTACTAACACTTATTCTTCCAAACTTCAAGATCAATCTAAACCAACTACTTCTTCATCATCAAATGATTTACAACCTTCTCATTCTTATCAACATAAACTTCAATGATCTTCAGATCCTCCTTCTAAATATCTTCTTAATCATTACACACTTATATCTAATAATATCCTTATGGGTTATGATGAGTGGGATCCCATTATAGAACTTACTAATCTTCCATCTCAAATACCTTTTCTTGAACTTATAAGGACATCTCCATGTCATAAAAACCACCTCATGCAACTCTTATTTGAGAAGAATATCCCTCACCTTCCTCTAGTAGGATGAGAGGCTACCTTATCTAGATCTGAGGATAGTATCTTAAAATAAAGTTAAGATATATCTATTAACATTGATAAACTATCGACACGTATCTTTCTTTATGATTCCCTATTGCATCTATTATTCTATATGAGATTATAATTTGTGTAGATGATCCTCCATTATTTATTAGCATCCAAATTGGTAATATCTAAGTTAAATGAACCTTGATCAAGGAGGGTCCTATCACATGTGTCACTTTCCTTGATTTCATTAAGACTCTTGGGTATTCTTAATGTAATCTCAAGTCTACACAAAACACATGCCAAGAATATGATAGAAGGTAAATACCTCCCTTAGGGTGTGTGTGGCTTACATTTACCATCCCACCTATCACCCTTCATGTGAATGTGATGATATTCAACTTTTCCCTTTTGTATAACATCTTATTTGGTAGGTTGTGGACTCATTGTATGTGAATTATCACATCTTTCACTTATCAATGCATAAAATTTCCTCATAATGGATCCATTTATAGGATTCAAGGAGACACTAACCCTTAAAATTTTGAATAATTCCAAGATCTAGGTGTCTTCAAGATTCCTACTTTTGAGGCTTTGCCTAGTGTTCCATTCCATGAGTCATAACATCTAAACTTTTATATCAACTCAACTAGAGGTTATAATGGGCATCCTGAGCTCATTGGTAACATTTCTCCTAACCTTTTAGACTATGATAATGATGAGTTCAATGAGATTAAATTAAAGATCAGAACTTTTGATCTCTTGCCTCATCTCATCTTATAGCTTCCTACTTCCTTATAGCCTCGTTCTCATAAGCCTCCTTCTGATGACATTCCCATAGTCTTAGCAAAGACTAGGCACTCTATTCACCAAGCTCCCTCTGATGACAAGGTCATCCCAACCTATGTCATCGATCTTCATACTCCAGACTATGATGATGGTTATTCTTTAGATGATCCTCTTTTATGTAGCCTTGTCCAAGCCTATGATGTTAGGATTTTTTATTAATGATCTTCTTTACTTGAGTATTTTTGTGCATATCATAATTATCTTTCATTTATAGTTCCTATTTATTACATTTTTCCTCTTTATCGTAGGGTAGAGATGGTGTTGATACCTCTAATTTCTAAGGAGCCACTTAGGACCATGCTCTTAGATCATGCTATGATCAGACCTTGTTAATTTGTCATACCTAGGGTAGTCCTCCTTAGACCTTCTATAAATCCTTCCCCTTCTTTAGTAGGACTAACTATAGTTAAGTCTATTCCTTTTTCCACTCTGGTTAAACCTGTTTCCTCTCCTATTGTTGTTAAGTCTCTTCCTATTTCTCATCTTACCGATCATCTTATTGAGCCTAGTTCTAATCTTTCCTCATCATCACCCTCCCTTGATGATGGTTTGCTTTCACTACCTAAAATAGATCCTTTTCCTACCAAATGGGCTGATATGTCCTCTTTCACTTCTTTAGCTCTTATTTCACCTCCTTCTGTGAGTGCTCATAAAACCACTCATGAACGTATCTATTACTTGTATGAGACATAATCATTGTTCCACCCATTATCATAAGTTACAATAATACCTTGATACCTTACATCCTTTTTCCCCATCATTAAACAAAGCTATACCTCCCTTGCAGGTAATTCCTAATTATTCACCTAAGTATGGTGAGGTATATTATCTATGGCACCTATGTGGCATGCATCACATCGATCATTATCACATTCTTCAAAAACATCTTAAGGATCACCTTGTAGCCATCCTTAGACCTTCTACTATTCCTCCCATAGGTCATTCTCATAAGAAGGATCATCCTTATCCCATGGATCTACCTCCAATGGTTTCATCACCTCCTATGGTCCCTTCACCACCTTTTGTGCCTCTACTTATGATTCCTTCACCTATGGACCTTCCCTCACCTATGGATCCTTCTCCACCCATGAGTCCTTCATCTATGGATCCTTCTTCACCTATGATTCCTACTTCTCCTATAGATCTTATTTCCATGCATTCTCATGACCAACCTTTGCCTAACTTTCCTCCTTAGCACGATCCTTTGAGCATCCCTACTTTTTCAGTTGACAAGATTGGAAAATAAGTATTTGCATAGTATTCACTTAAGATTAAGATATTATCTATAGTATGCATTTAGCTTCATAGAGACTTATATGATGTATTAGATAATGTGTGTGGATAGATTTACCAGTATTTATGGGCACATGCATGGTTCATTTAGAGTGGACATGTGCTTCACTCATATTCTTTTATCTATTTGATTATATCATTTAACATTGTGTCAAAAAATTTCTTATCTTATATCATGTTTCTCCTTCTTGTTATACTACAGTTAGCTTATGTTATCATTTTTTTTCATATGATTGTATTTTCCTTATCATTGCCTTTTCTTCCTTATCATTGATTTCTTTTCCTTTCAAGTTTTTCTGAAAACTCTTCCCTTGTATCTTCATGATTGTTTAATTTCTTATCTTTATTTTTCATAGATATTTGTCATGGTGACTTGGTTATATTTACCCTCTCACCTTTGGTTACTATCTCCTATTATCATGTGATCAGTTAGGGATCAATCTTTCTCATTACTATTTATTTTTAATAGTCTTCCTTTGGATATCCTTTTTCACTTCTTCCTTTTTTTTCAAACTAAGCATATACACGGTTGAGACTTGAGATCACATGCTAAGTTCATTATCAAGGCTAAGTGTTGTAGTCAGTGTTTTATCTTGGGTTACTTAGCTTCCCTTAGCCTTATCTTAAAACTCATTTGTGTGTATCACTATCTCTCTCATGATTGGTAATTCCAAATCTATATGGAGGAGGAATCTTAAAAAGACTTCAAAATAAAGTTAAAATCCAAATAATTTAAATAAAATGAAATGATATCAAAAAATAAAAACTATTGAATATTATTAAAAGTCTAATCACACTAAAAGACATGATTCAAAGCACATCTCCTTCTTCTAGTCAAATCTCAAACTCCACAGTTAGCCTCATGGTAGAGTCAAGGTCCTTTAGGTGTGGTAGGCTAGTAGATTAGAAGAGGAGAATAAAATAAAAATAAAAAAACTTTAAGTGTTACCTACTTTTTCATGCAAGTACCTAATCTTTGTAGTAGATTGATGGCTCTGTAAGGGGTCGTGAGGAGTAGGGAACACATTATGGGAAGGTAATTCCATTTTAATTTTCCTTATACCAATCTACCATCATGAGTTGATCTTATTAACACACCTATTTGCCTACAAATCTTTGTCTCTATACAAAGCAGGTTTCCTTTGTACATAGATGACCACTAGTCACTTAGTGTCTTCTCATGTCCTTAGTATGCCTATAGACTCATAAGGTCTTCTCATAAGATACCTAAGTCTTGCTTATTACTCTCCCTTTTTCATTCCATTTCCTACATATTTCCTCTTCGCAAATATTGTTTTACTTATAGATCACTCCCCATGGGATATCATTTGTGAGTTACTTTATATGACCATGGATAGGAATCAACATCCCTCACAAATTACCATCTTTACCATCTTATTACCTACATCCTTGATTTACCAATTCTTATCCTTCTGCTTACCAATCTTGATTTGGTACCCCTTGGGTTTTTCTTTTTTGAGTTATAGTGTAAGACCGTGGATAGGACCTAGCCTCCTCACAAAATTTTCCAATAATCAAGTCACCATCCAAAATTACATTTCAAATATGAGATAAGATTTGATAAATGATGAGGTTACACATCATTGACATGCTTCCCATCTTGAATTAGTATGTTTTATTCTTACTTCATTTTTCTTTCACATTTTATTTTCTTATTTTCGAGTGCATGTAAGATTACAACCATTTCTTGAATTTCTCATACTCCCTAGCTTGAATTAGTATGATAAATTTAAAACCATTTTTTTTCAATTTTTGTTTTTATTTTATACTTCCCATTTTGATATAGTATAATTGATTGACTTAATTTTTATTTTTTTAATTACCATTTTTGCCCTTTTACATACCTTCCATTTTATTACATTGTTTGTCATACTTCCCAACATGATATTTAGTGTGATTTTACTTGTTTTAATTTGGTGCAAAAATCTTTTACATTGGTTTAAAAACAAATCCCCTTTTACCATATTGTTTTCCATTTTATTGTATTTTTATACTGAGTCATTTTTTGTTATTACAGATTTCCCAACTTGTACTAGTGTGTAGTGTTTTTTTAGATTGATTATATTTTTCCAAATCCTTTTTCACTTGTTTCTTTTTAACCATGCATGTGTAATCCATAATGCTAGAAAAAAACCACACCACATATATTTCCTATAACATATATAATAAATATAAATACATGTGATAGATGGAAATATATCCAAAACATCCACAAACATAACCATCATAAAGACAACATACACAACCAACACCAATAATCCAAAATGATACATCATATATATACCATGAGTTTGATACAACATATACAACCATATACCAATCCCAAACACTAGGGCTGGGATCCATCCTATCTATCTAATGGCCTAGCCATGTTGCTTTTTGAGGCCTTAGTCTGACTCCTATGAATGGTACACTATAATGAGGTAGTTCAAGATCTCAATCCCTTTACCTGCCCCTATAGGCATGTTATTTGCACCTGTGCCTACACCAAATCCACCTGGGTTACTATATGTGCCTATGTTAGCTGAGTCTACATCACTATATATGCCTACATCATCTATGTCACTATCTCCAGATGTGCAACTCTCTCATCTGCCAGGACTTGGTCGACCTAGTGTATTATGTGTGTCGACCCAGTACATTTTTCTATAAATGTGCATTTCACTCACTTTCTTATTAAACCCTTCAAACCCATTTCCCATCTTCCTATTTTTTACCCTTAGAATCTAATTTTTCTCAATTTTGTTATATATATATGATTGAAATCAAATTTTATTGAAAATTCACTTAATTCAATATAAATTTCAAAATTTGGTTTGAGATCTGTAGTTACATACCTGTAGTGCACTTGTTGTTGCCTCTAGGTGTCCTCCTCATGTAGCATGTCATTCCCTTGCCATCCTAGCCTTATTTTGTCTTAGATGTCTCTTTTATATTTTTCACAATTTAAAATTTCAAATGAATTCTCTTTTTCCCTATTTCAAACCACTTTTTAACAACTCAATTATTTCATTTATTTTTTGGTAGATTCCTTATTTTGCCTATATCTTTGTTTTTAATCTTCCATTTTTCAAACCATAAAATGCATTAGAATCATGATGATGTAGAGATTATTTTCCACTATCATATGTCTATCTTCCAAAATTTTCAATTTTTGGCTATTTTTTGCACTAACTTCTATAGGTTTGCCTTGTCTATTTTACATTAGATACCTTCATTTTTATAGTCTACATTATCTATAGCACTAAGGTAAGTTAAAGGTATGTGTTTTTTAATATAGTTATTTCATTTATATTATTTGATGCTTAACACACTATACTTAGCATCAACATTGTGTGTTATCATGTTTTCTTCAGAAACACCATCCCGTGTTGCACTTATGTGACACGTGATAAGTTTCAACTGGGGCATATGTATACACATAATATTTTTAACTTTTATGTCATTACTGGCACTTTTTATCTTGTAGGAACCTATCTATTTGCAATCTCTCTAAGCACATGCCTTAAGGGGTGCACCGAGAACGATGTGGATAGACCATCAACACTTTATAAGATTGTTTTTCCTTTTTCCACTTGCCATCCACACACTAGCCTCCTAAAACCGTTAAACCCAAGCTTATTATTCTTAGTTATACCTATTCATATCACTTTCTATGTTTTATCCTTCATTCTTTCCTTAACACCCTTTTGACCTGTCAGTTGTGCTAGGTTGATATCATAATTTAGGGACTTTTCTCTCTTTTGGTTTGTTGGCCTCTCAGCTGACCTAACACAAACCTAGTGAGTTAGACCCAAAAATATCCTAGGATAATCGAGTCAACCTAGCAAAGATAATATTATTGAATGATTTTAGGGTAAGATACTACTATATACACAATGTCATTTACCACCATTTCATAAGAGAGAAGAATTAAGCAAATATGTATGAATGAACATCTACCTATTGACCATTCTACGTGGGGAATAAAGCTTTAGGGTTCAATAATTTCTTTGGAGCTCCAATATCATCTTGTGGATAATTATTTTGGATGCTTGGATAGGTTGTATAGCCTAGATCTGACTTATCTTAGTTATCCTTACATACCACAACAATCTCTTACAAAGCACCTTGGCCAAGGGAGAGATTGAGGCTCAACGAGTTCATCTTCAAAGGTAAGTATTCCTAACTTTATTCCTCTTTTGTAAGAGTCTATGATAGTGAATTTTTATTCTTTTCTTCCATGTATTAATATTCCATATACATTGACATGATTATATGTTTTCTATACATGTTTAGTTTAGATCTTTATTTGTTTTGGTTCTAACCCCCACTTTGTGACACAAGCTTTGGTATGCACTAGATTAGATTTACTTTTCTTGTTATTATATTAGTGAAATATTAAATCATAGGAATATTTTAGGGTTTTTGTGAAATTATTTTAGAATGTAGGCTTTGAAACCCTACTTCACATGGTGTGTTGTGACAAGTGATCCCCTAATCAGGTCTAGAAGATCCTCACATTGGTCATGTTCCCACTTAACAATTGTATGCTCCCTAATAAGAAGTGTAGGTGTGATCCATCCCATCTAATCTAGGATTGATTTATGGACATGATGCATTTTTTATTATATACAATGTTCACTAAGCTTCATATGCCATCATAAAGTCATTTACCTTGTGAACACAACTTAGGATTTACAGTCACATGAAGATTAAAAACCCTCATACCTCTATCTTTTGATTCTTGAGCATGTTATTTAGTGCCAAGATCAATCTAACCATACAAAAAGAATCTATAAGATCAACATGAATTCAATAACATCTTCAATCAATTAGAACAACCAACCTAGGTGACTAAAAGCACCAAACAACTCAACAAGTTGCTCTTATCAACCAAAATCAAAGTCCTTTAAACATAATAAATTAACATGATGATTTTATTGAACAAAATCATGTTTCCAAATCTGATCCAGTGTATGGGAAAAATATTCAAGGAGTTAAAAACACCATACAACACTTATAACACCATTTCAAGTGCATTAGAAAGGATCTAAACCCTCTTAGATCAATTCAAGTTCATAAGGCAAAACATAATCAACAAAAAACAACGTTCACATGTAATAAATGAACCTGTATAGAATTTCAAATCAAACTATCACCTAGAGTATGATCATCATGGATTTTAATATAACTTTTCCTTTTACACCATCTTGATCTAACTTCTTCCATGGATTTTAAAAACACTTCTTTCCTCTCAGGTTCATTATTCTCATACACAATTAGTTTGAGTTTGAAATCCAATGACTATAATTTTGAATCCCCAACAACTATTTCCATAAGCATTAATTTGATGATCTTTGGCATGTCAAAACATATGGGATCAAATTTTAAGCTTTAAAAATTGAGCTTGGAAACACTTCAAGATATCAAACTTGTAGTGAAGGATCTTAGCACTAAGGCCATCATCTCCATATATCCCTTTGAACAAGTTTGAATTCTCAAGTACACATAATAAATGCATAAACATTCTAACTCGAAAATACTTCCATGATGTCTAATGATGGTCTACCTCCTCTTATCTAGAATAGTGCATTTTCTTCACTCCAAAAGATCTTGTGAAACACTAGAACCTCACCAAAGCATCTATGACACCTTCATAACATCCTCTATCACCTCAAATTCCTACACTCATGCCATACAAACTCAAATCCATTATGAATACCTCTTTTTCATTAATGCATCATGTAGCCAAGATAACCTATGACATCAATGACAACCTAGACAACAAGTGACCATGCTCAACACCTCTTTACAAGTGGGTGATTGCTAAAGCCTAATTGAGTTGGTGTTTAGCTAGTTTGGGTTGGTGATCTATGTGGAGTTGGTACTTCAATAAATTTTGTGTTTCTCTTATAGGAATATAGTCCATTTGCATCATCAATGGGTTTTTTTCCCCTTAAGGGTTTCCCACATATATAGTATGTTTATATGTTTTATTCTCTTATGTATTGATGCTTATGCTTGATAAGATACACATGCTTGTTCAAATGATCTATGACTTATTAAGTAAGATTATTAAATAGAGTTTCAAAGACTAATTCACCCCTATCTCAATAATTTTGATTCCAACAATTGGTATCATAGCTTGGTTCTTTGAAGTAGGTCTAAAATCCTAAAGGAGATCTTAAAAGCAAGGACGGCTATCCAACAAGCTCAAGGTGGTTTATCTACTAGTAAGGATCCATTGTTCAATGGATTTAACTATGCATTTTAGAATGTTATAATGAAGATATATTTGATGTCACAAGGACATTATATTTGGCATATAGTTATGGATGGTAATATTGTACCTCCTATTCTACCAACATATGTAGCAGGTAAGAAGGCTTGTAAAAATAACTCCAAGGTAATGAATGCCATTCTTTATGGCCTATTAGAGGCAAATATTGTGAAGGTAATGCATTGTGTACCATCCAAAGATATATATGACAAATTTTATACCATCTATGAAGGATAAACTGAGGTGAATATGGCCAAGTTATATACCCACCATAGATAGTTTCAAAGCCTAAAGATGAATGAAGATGAAACCATTGTATCTTACCTATTGAGGATTGATGAAGTTGTCAATATCATTAGAGGATTGGGAGAAGAAATGAAATAATCTACTATTTTCCAAAAGGTGTTAAGATATCTAACTCCTAATTTTGACTCTAAATAAATGCAAGATTTAGATAAGCTAGATATGGATGAAATTCATGGAAACTTGACTACCTATGAGATAAGAACAAATGAAGGAAGACCTCCCAAGAAAGAAGTATCTTTCAAAGTTGAAAATAAGTCAAAGGCCAAGAAGGTCAAGGATGAGGTATGTTTAGATATTGATGATGATGAAATCATAGCTATGTTTGATAGGAATTTGAGGTTTGGCTTAGGTAAGTATAAGGGTAAGTTAACATTCAAATGTTTTAGCTATGGAAATACTAGTCACTTTGTATCCAAGTGTCCTAATAAGTACAAATATAAGCATAATGAAAGACATGATGAACATCATAAAGATGATAGAAAGGCCTATAAGTTTGAAAATAACAAGAAATATTTCAAGAAGAATGAAGGTAGGAAAGGGTCATTAAAAAACAAGTATAGTTTCTATACCAAAGAAGAGAGTTCATCTGATGTAAGTGATTCAATCACATTTGATAGTGATGATATTAGTAACAAACCTAAACATGATAATAATGAAACCTTATTCATGGCCATGGAATCAGATAATGAGGGTTGTTCAAATGGGAAAGGCCTTATGGTTGATATAGAATCAAATGAAGAAGAAGAAAAAGTGAATCTTAAGGTATAATTAATAAGTGCCCTAGAGGATTTAAGGTTACAAAGGAGAAATAATCACAAACTAAGATCATTAGTTAATGAATATGAGGAATAGATTGGATTGTTTGAGGAAAGGCTGAGCAATACTTTCAAACATCATTATGAGATTATAAATCAAGTTGAGGCACAAATGGAGGTAGTCAATACAAGCCTAAAGTCTAAATATTAAGAATGAATAAGATATGAAACTAAAATAAAATACCTAAAATCTAAGTTGGATCAAGCATCTAGTAAGGTGAAGAGCTTTGTGAAGTTTGAAAAGAGCATCGAAGCTATAGATGATATATTGAGTAGTCAAAAGTCTTCAAGTGACAAGACAGGTCTTAGTTTTAAAGAAGACCAAAAGAAGGCACCTCAAGTCAAAGATAAGAATTTTTAAGAAAATAAGGTCAACATGAAAATACCTATCAAACAACTTAATGATATAAGGTATGTTAGTTCTTTCAATGGTTAATATTTTATACACAATTAGTTGGGTCATAGAGCAAAAGAATGTAGAAGACCCTCCAAGAATGATTACTCATGGAACTATGGAAGGATTCACAATTCACTTCAGTCAAATGGTATGTATAAGGTGGTTTGTTATAACTACCATAATGTAGGACACATTGAAATATTCTATCTTAACAGAGTTAGAAGATCATCAAGTCAAAATAGGAAGTTTAGAGCTCCTAGAGTAAATGAAAAAAGGAAAATGAATGTATGTAAACCAAAGGTAGTAATGATAAGTCATGATTAGTCTACAAGATCAAGTAGATTACTTGATGTGATAGAGCATGCCTCAGGTGTGAAATAAAGTAAGGAATGTATGTTGTCAGCTCACATTAATGATCAATTGGTTGATGATGAGATCAATCCTGTAGTGTCAATTAATCCCAAAAGGATGTTGAAGAATGTTCAATATTATGAGAATATGAAGATCTGGGAATCTCTTGAGTTTATGTTGTTTTAGTGCCCTATGAAAAGGGGTGGATTCATTAGGCTTTATGGAGACATTTTTATATTAGTACAAGCATGAGGTTGCAGTCAAAGAAGGTTTCATCTTGAAAAAATTCTAGGTTACCTGTGTTGCAAGTAAGGAGATGAAAATGGATATTATCCATTTCTATGTTTCATGACGAGAGATCTAAGGTTGATATCAAGTATCTAAGGTCAAAGTGTATTTAGTTAGTATATGAGTGGTAAGATTTTGATATCTATCTTTATGAGTAGTTGAGCTTGATCTATGTTAAGAAGGGATATTGGTTTCAAGTTACTTAAAGGAAGAAGAGGATGGCTTAATAGTCCTATTAACTCATGTGTTGAGCTATAAAGACAAATTTGGAGTCCATAATTATTCTATAGTTGGTATCAAAAGTTTGGTAGCCTAGTGTGTGATCAAGAGTTTGATATTATTTAGTCATGTCAAAGAAGGTAAGTGATCTTGAGTTCCTAATTCATTTAAAGGAGATATGATTGGTCTAAGGGGGATCTTGCTATCTTTGAGTTCTTTGTCAAGAAAGTGGTTACTTTTGATATCACAAAAAAGGTAATGCATGGAGTTAAAGGGAACATGTTTTTGAGATTCTTCATAGATTATATTTGTTGAGTTGTTGATGGACCAGCATGTAGAATGATCTAAAAAGGGAAAATATTTTAGAATAAGAAAGAAGCAATCTGATTAAGAGAAGTTTTTGAGAGTGATTGCCATATTTTTTTGAATATTATGTGCCATCTAGTATCGTTAAGAGGTAGTATCAGCTCAGGGGGAAAAAGTGTGATTTTAGTAGCTATAGGTGACCCTTTGTCATTAATGTCAAAGTGGGAGAAAGATTAGAAAGGGAAAAAAAAAGGAAATAACTAAATTTAGAAGATGATTTCCATCAAGATTGGTCACCCTAGTTTGCTAAGTGTGTTTTCCATCAATGATAAAGGGGGATATTGTTGAGCATTATCATTGATTTTTGAGTTTTAGAATTAATGTTGTCATTGATGTCAAAGGTTATTGTGAAGGTGTATGGTAAATTAAGCTTTGAGGTATGTGTATGATTATTTCTTTTTTTAGCATAGTGAGTGTTGTTTCTGTATGAGATTAGTTATGTCAAAGTACTATTTGAAGAGTGTTAGTGATATCATTGAGATCAAGATGAGTGAGTACATATTAGTGTGTTAAGTATCTTGAAAATCCTTGTATAGACCCTATGATAAGGAATTTTTAGGTATAATTATTAATTAATGAGCTAATAATATCCTTATTTTAGCTCTAAAGAAGCTATATGCTTCAGATATCTATGTAAGTAGCTCTGAAGATGCTCTGAGTGAGCTATGAAGATCCTTAGTCAAGCTCTGAAGATATTTGTAAGAAGATCTAAAGACATTATTTTGAATATCAAAATAATATTGATTATATAAGGTTGATTTAATATACATAAGATTCATTGGATCACTCAAGAGAGTTTCAAGATTTGAATCATACAGGGGTATGTACTTCAATCCAATTCTACAACCATACTAGTTCTAGACCCTACCTAGCTTAATGAGGCATAATGAGCTATTCAAAAGACATATTCATAATTTTTGAGACTATTTAAACATGATAGTAGGTTTTATGGCATGTACATGAGGTGTTAAGAGCTTGGACAATGGCTAGAAGGTCAGTTTCAAGGCCTAATGAACTTGCAGGTTAAAGGCTTAGAGAACAAAAAGAGAGATGTTGGAAATATGGGGTATCAAGATTAGTTTACAAGGCATGGGTGAGTAGGTTATAATTTAAAAAGGATAGAAAATATATTTTAATCATTTTCATGAATTTTATCATTTTCATGAATTTTTAGGTCATGGTTTGCAAGAAAAGGCTTGAAAAAGTGTTTTAAGGTCTCTCAAGTGAACATAATGAAGAGGTGTCTACTCAAGAAGGTGTTTAAAGTGATAATTAGAATGTGAAACATCTGAATAAGGACCTAATATCTTTATGGTAACTTGGTAAGTTTCATATCTAAAAATTTTAAGCATTGGATTTTGGAAAGAGTAGCTAAGTTTTATGAATGATTGTTAAGACTGAAAGATGGTTCAAACCCTTAAAGAACCCTAATAGTGACCTGATATGAAATAAGTTAATAAAAAGTGATTATAATGGTTTGTTATGGATATAAAATTTATTTTATATTGTATAAAAATATATTAGGCAGCTCTAAGTCTGATTGGATTCTTAGGTGAATGAGCAGACCCTATAGGAAAGTGCTTATTTCTCAAAGACTTGTAATAACAATTAGAGTTGACCAAGTCAAAGTATGTAAATAGATGGAAGTAAAAGTGTGAGACTTGTATTTTATTTCCATTAAGGTTTATGGAAAAATTATATTCCTAAAGTGTGAAAATTTGGTGATCCAAGACAACCTATCACTAACAGTCTTAATGGTGCAGACAATGAGAAAATCAGGTAGAAGTGAGAAGATGATTCTTGATGTATTTTCATGAAAGAGTGATGGATTTAAGTTCATTATTATGTTATTTTAGACTTAAATTATATATATATATATATTCTTTTCATAATCTTTGAAGTCAGTTTAATAGGTTGGAACATTGAAACCATAATGGCTTATCTGGCTGAGTAGAGTTTATGAGAGAGAAAGTCAATAGATTGGTCTTCAAGACCAATAGTTTCCATTAGAGATTATTATATATTTATTTTATATTGTTATAAATATATTATAATATCATGTTCATTATTTTAAATCCATAAATTATGTTCAATAAATTGTCTGAAGTTCATGTTTATTTGATTATATTTTTAAGCCAATTGGCAGTTCTGAGTGATTATCTTCCAGAGAAGAGTTTGACCCTATATACCTTAAGTTAAAGAATATGATGAAGTTTTTTATGACCATAAGGTAATTATGTTTATAAATATTTGAATTTTTTCCATGGTTGTTCAAAAAAAGTGTGTTTATTCTTCAGTTGTTCAAGACATATTTTCTATGTATGCACAAGCCTATTGTGAATAATGTTTTGAGAGAAGGTTTAAGTGGTGGTTGGACCTAAAAGGTGTTGTAGACATAAATATAAGTTTTATAAGGTATATTTTATTGAAATATGAAGTTTTCATAATGTGTTTGATAATTTTTAAAATGTTTCAATAAGATCAAAAGGTAACGTGTTGTTAAGAAGGCCCATTAGGTCTCCATAAGGCCTAAAAGAGGAGTAAGGGCTAATTGAGCTATGACCAGACAATGTGTGATAAAATTATGATTAAAAAATGTTATTATAATATTATAATACCTATTACATGGATTAATTAATATTTTTTAAGTGTTTGTATGACTAAGAATGATATGATCAAGTTACTTGTATAAATATTAGGCAATTTTAGGCCTATTTGAGAGAATAAAGAAAAAGAATACAGGTGAATGATATATAATATTGGTAAGAAAAATAAGGTATTGTGTAAAATAATATTTATTTTATTAATATAATATAAGAGTTCTACATATGAGGATCAAGGTCAGATGACTTAATCAAGTCAAGAAGAGGGCTAGTTGAGCTAAGAAGGCTAGAAGCCAATTTTAGAGGGAGAGAAGTGTGAGAATAGCTGAGGAAGAAGATAATCATATGTTTTATGATAAAAAATGTATTTTTAAGGTGATAAATTTTTTTAGGTGAATTATTTGGTGTTGATTCATCTAGGGGGTTGGTGCCTCCTTGCAAGTGGGTGTTTGTTAAAGCCTAGTTGAGTTGGTTCTTAACTAGTTGGGGTTGGTGCTGCATGTGGAGTTGGTGATTCACTAAAGTTGGTGTTATTATTATATTAATATGGTACATTTGTATCATTATTGGGTTTTCTTCCCCTTAAGGGTTTCCCACATATATATTGTGTTCATATGTTTCATGATCTTATGGATTGATTCTTATGATTGATAAGATATATATGCTTGTTAAAATGTTCTATGATTGCTTAAGTAAAATTGTTAAATAAAGTTTTTAATAATGATTAACCCCAAAATTATTCATTTTTATTCTAACATGGAGATCATTATCTTGATGATTTCAACATAACTTGCTAGATAAATACCTGGCTGATATTTTTACACAAAACCTACACCCTAAGGTGGCTCATAATTTGTGACTCACTTATGCTAACACATTTGAGGACATAATTGGAATTGTATATATTTATCCATAATTTCAAACATATAATTATACCCAAACACATTTTCAAACTACTACTATAGAGAAACCAAAAGTTTGAATAAGAATAAGAATAAGAATATGGTGGGAAATAAAATAACAAAATCTAGGCATGTGAAAAATATACCAGCTCCAAATGTATAAACAACCCCATCTAATAAATCAAACACTTTTCAATGAGATCCACCATGAAGGGCATTTAATAAATATAGAGTATTCAACAAACTAGGGGAGCTCATAATGACCAATTTGATTGTGTGGCTTATACCAAAACCATTCCTAAAAGATCAACCCAAAAACCATTAGTATCAAGAAGATGAGTTTTATAATTTCCATCATGTTATTTTCCATGCCATTTATTTATGTGTACAATTAAGAAATCTTATTGAGGAATTGATCAAAAGTGGAAAAATTGAAGTTAATTAAATAATGTAGAACATAAATCAATACATGGGCATATATAAGGACCCATTTGCCAAACACAATCAAGTTCAATAAAGGAAAAATCAAGGTCAAGTTCAGGGCCAACATTAAGAAAATCAAGGCCAAAAGCTTAATCAACATAATCACAATCAAGATCATAATGCCCAAACTAACAACCTGGGATACAATAATATGCCTTATGATTATAATAACATAATGGGACATATTTTTACAAATAATGTTGCCACCATCAATATTAAAAATCATGAACCATCTAATGCTTCTTGAAGTATTGGACCCCTTATTATAGGGTTAACACCCTCTTCTTTTAGTAATGCTATACCAAGTTTAAGTAATTCTATTATGCCTTAGTTTCTAAAGGTTACTATTTCTAGACCTCCATCCTCTTCTATTTATAATGACTCTGCGTTGACTCAAAATTACACAATCATAATTAGATGATCATGAGTTATAATTAAATTCCTTTTTCCTTCTTTTAATTATAATGGCTCTTTGCTGACTCCAAATTGTGTAATCACAACTAGATGCTTATGAGTCACTCTCCAAGGCCCTTTGCCTTCTTCTAATTCTAAACCAAATTTAAACACTATGCCTTCTGATCCAAAGCTAAACACTGTATTGTCCAAGGCCAAACCCTCTCATTCTTCCATTGAGAAGACATGTAACATTTAGGACCAACTAAGTAAAACCCTTATGAAATTTTTTATCCTAGATGTTTTGCATATGTCAGAAGTCCATATAACTATATTGAATGACTTCCTTCAATAGTCCATTATTCCTAAATATATCAACCCAGACCAATTTTAGGCACTTATAGGACATTTATCTCCAAGCCAACAAACTACATTTTATGAGAGAGATATGTATTACCTCAGTCCAAGCCACAATAACCCCTTGTGCATTAAGGTCATTATATAAAATCATATAATCAAGTGGGTCCTTATAAAAAATGGTTCAGGGCTCAACATAGTGTTTCTAAAGTTGATACAATGATTGGGTTATACTACCAAATACATCCAGACTAAGACAATCATGATCAAGGCTTATGACAATACCAAAAGGGAATCTTCTGAAACTATCTATTTGCTAATCATTATTGGGTATGTTTCCCATGATAAGTTATGCCATGTCATGGACATTGAATTTTCATATAATATAATTCTTAGTCATCTTTAGATCCACAAAGTATGGGCTATTCCATCTACCTTGAACCAATGCCTCAAGTTTTGCCATGCTAAAATTAAGGTTGATATTCATGCTAATTTACAACCCTGCCAATATTGCAAACACTTAAAGGCTGAATCTTTCAAATATAACTATCAACCTAGTTCTAAATTCATAGTGAAGAATAATAAATAAATAATTTTTCAACCACCCAAGTCCAGCTATATCAACCCATGTGATCTTACTTCTACTTTGGCTGATCCATTCCCCATAACATTTGTAAACCAGGTCACTATTAAGGACACTAGCATTTCTATGTACCATCTCAAATATGCATTTCATATTGTAAAATTACCCATGTCTCATAAGTCTTATGGTAGACCTAAGCCTTCTAAAGACTCTTGCAAGCCCAACATGATTTAGCAAAAAAGAAAAACATGTAGAAAACACCAGTGGTATTTGTACTAACAACATCACCAAATCAAGATAAGTAAGCCTTTACGGATAGAGATTGGTTATATTCTAACTGCCTTACTAATTATTTTTAGAATCCAAAGTACCCCATCTCTAACTAGATTATGGATAACTTGGATTATATATGAAATGGCCTAGGATCATGAGAGAAAGGAATCTTGGAACCATTATCAACTGGTAAATCTAGTATGAGTGAAGGTCTCAGATTTATACCACCTAGGGGTGACCTCATGTATTTTGATGGTGATTTCTCTAAATCAATTGATGACAAGACTCATAAAAATTACATAGCATCCCATTATAGTGATTATAATGAGCTAATTAACATAAACTTATTTTACCTAATTTTATTATGACCATTACAGCCTATTATCCACTTAACCTTTGATATCATGACCTCATATATTAGGACTAGAAAAATTCTATCATACGCTTGGATGAATTTTAGAATGAAGAGTATATTACCAAGTACATGGGCCTTAGAGATGGATTATGATCATAAACAAGGCTTTTAATTCTCCTTGGATTTTGCATCCTACTTTGGAGAGCAGGAAAACTTTCTTGGTCACATAAAATATAAAACATTGATATATTAAAGTTAAAACCTCTTTGAGGCACTCATTGGTCAAGAAAAAAGTAGAGAAAAAGATTATACCTTGAGTGAAAACATGTTTCAAACACTCTTGTATGGGGAACTTTGATATATCCAAATGAAGTACAGGGTCCACCAAGACCTGGCTCTACAACTAGTGTCAATATCACTACTAAAAAGGATAAAGTATTTGAACATATTGATCTAGAATTTCTAGAGGTATTTGTGAATTTTAAATTACCTAAACTAGTGGATTTAGATTAATCTCACTATCCTGAGCTTTGGGATGAAAAACTAGAAGCTAAATCAAAAAAAGAGAATCAAGATCAAACACTGCCCACTATCTTAGAGTATAGTTCTACACTAATCGTAGAGAACACCATTGAAGTGAACCTTAGAACTTATGACGATCCCAAAATTATCTATCTAGGAGCATACCTCACCAATGAAGAGAGTGACTATATTTTCACCATTCTAAGGTTTTTTATTGACATTTTTGCATGGGCTTAGTTAGAGATGCTAGGCCTGGACCCTACTTTTGTTGTGCATACAAATGTGAAACCATTCAATCAAAATTTGATAAATATGCATTTGCACATTGTTATTTTAGTAAAAATAGAGATAGATAAACTATTGGGAGATAGATTCATTTGACTGCTACACTATTTTGAATGGATATCAAACATAGTTCCAGTCAATAAGAAGCCATAGGGTATTCACTTATGTACATATTTTTGAGACATTAATAACGCATGACCTAAAGATGATTTCCCTTTACCCAACATTGACATGATTATCAATTCAACTACTAGATATGAGATATTGTCCCTCATGGATATATTCTTAGGATATAATCAGATTAAGATAGCCTCAGAGGACTAGTACAAAACTACATTCACCAAACCATGGGGAACATTATATTTCCTAGTCATGCCTTTTAGCTTGAATAATGTTGGGTCCACCTATCAGTGTGTTATAACTATCATTTTAAATGACATGATGCATGATATTGTTGAGAATTATGTTGATGATATTCTATCAAAATTGAGAACATGCACCAAATATCCTAATGTTTTGTAAAGAATATTTGAGAGACTTCATGAATACAAGGTTTATCTAAATCCTAAGGAATGTGTCTTTGGTGTCACTTCAATAAAATTTCTAGGATTCATTATATCACAAAGAGGGATCAAATTATATCTTGCTAAGGTCAAGGCTATCATGGAAATGCCTCTACCTTCTAATCTATAACAACTTCATAGCTTGCAAGGCAAAATTCAATCCAATCGTAAGTTTATTTCATATTTGGTAGACAAGTGTCATCCTTTCATGTACCTCTTGACTAAGGGGTTCACTTTTAAATGGGATACTGAGTTTCAAAAATCATTTGTAAACCTAAAAGCATACTTGGCCAATGTGCTAGTTTTTAGGCTACCAACATGTAGACAACCATTACTTTTCTATATTTATACTATAGAACATACACTATGGGAACTCTTGTCTCATCATGATGAATAAAGAAAAGAGAATACAATCTATTATTTGAGCCAAACCCTTGTATCATATGATCATAATTATATGCCTATTGAAAATGCTTATTTAGTAATGGTGTTTGCCTCCCAAAAATTATGACAATGCATGTTAAACAACAAAACTATTATTATTGCTAAAGTGGACCCTCTAAAGTAATTGTTATCCAAGGCAACTCTTATAGGCTATATGGATAAATGGATCATGATTTTGAGTGAATTTGATGTTGAGTACCAAAACCAAAATGCTATCAAGGGCAAGTCATTGTAGATCAACTTACAGAGGCTCCTATTAATACAATCAACAACTCACATTTGATTTCCATAATGATTCTATCATAGTGATAGAAGAAGTCGATCATGAACCTAAATAATGGAAATTGTACTTTTATGGATCCTTTACATCTTATGGATTTGGGGCTAGTGTTTTTTTAGTCACACCGAAAGGGGATCTCATTCCCAAGGCTTTTCATATCAACTTTAATTGCACTAACAATATGGTTGAGTATGAATCTCTTATTGTAGGACTTTGTCTTACAATACAGTGGGATATACAACACTTAGTGGTCTATGGATATTCTTAATTGATTATTAATAAAACCATATATCGATATCAAACTTGAGATGACAAACTTTTACCTTATAATTACATTATATACAATCTTAAGTCCCACTTAAAGTGTGTAAGGTTTGAACATGTGTCATGGGCTAATAATAGATCAACTAATGTAATGGCAACAATTAGGTACATGCTGAAAATTTCTAGTATTGTCAAAAAGTATCAATTTCTCATCAAGAATATTCTATAGCTTGCTCACATATTGCTAAACTTAGAGAGAGTATGAAAAATTGCTCATCCCAATCTCCCACTTAGATTACCTTAGTTTCAAGACATTTATAATTATTTTCATGACCAAGTTTCCCCTCCTAACCTTTCAAACAATCACCAAAAAAATTCCTTCATCACCTATCCTATTATACCCTCCTTCAAGACATGCTTTATTATAAGGGCTATGATGGAACACTCATTCATTATTTATATTTGAGAGAATCAAATTTGTCACTTAAGGAGGTTTATAAATGAATTTATGATTCTTACACTAGTGGTGTAGTCTTAGCCAAGAAGCTCCTCAAAATAGGGTACTATTGACCCAAGATGCAACATACACTTTTAATTATATTAGGAAGTGTGTTGCTTCCTAATAACATGGTAATTTGATACATGCACCTTCATTACCACTACATTCAACCACAACACCATGGCCATTCTCTACATGGGGTCTTGATCTCATCGACAAAATAAACCCAACCTCTTCTAATGGACACAAACACATTTTAACTACTATCGAGTATTTTACTAAGTGGATTGAGGCCATTCCTCTGACTTACATCACTAGGAAGTAGATTTCCAAATCTATCCATTGCCATATCATCTATCGATATTGTATCCCAACTCATATTATATTTGATAATGGTGGATTGTTTGTAAACAAAGATGTTAAAGCTCTTTAAACCATGTTTAGAATCAATCATAAATAGTCCACACCATATTACATTTAAGGAAAAGGTCAAGTTGAGGTGTATAATAAGACCATTATTACAATCCTAAAGAATATTATCAGTGATTCTATCCATAATTGGCACTTAAAAATTCTTATTTCCCTTTAGGCCTATCGCACTAGTCATCACACCCCCATATGAGCCACTCCATATTCCCTGGGTTATGACATAGAGGATATTATCCCAATCAAGGTTGAGATACCTTCATTATGGGTTTCTTTGGAAAACATTATGGATGATGAAGATTATAGAGTTTCTAGGTTGTAAGTATTAGAACTACTAGATGGAAAGTATTTGGCTACCTTAGATAACTTGAGAACATATCATAATAGATTACATTACAACTATAATAAATGCATTTTCCCTTAGGATTTTGAGGTTGGTGACTTGGCCTTAAAAGAAAACCAAAATAAAACTAATGTTGAAGATAAAAATAGGGGTAAGTTCTAACCTAATTAGTTGGGCCCATACGTGGTTATAATGAACTATGGATCAGGGGCATACAAATTAGCTACTCCAAATGGTGAAGAACTCTTAGAACCCATGAATATTGTGTGCCTCAAGTGGTTCTACACTTGACAACCTTTTATGAACCATTATCTATAAGGGCCCTTACTTAGGGGAAACTTGTGCTGAAGTCATTTATTCCATCATAATACTCTAAACCATTATAACAATATGTACCATTTCATTTTAGACCATTATAACCTTGGACCATTGTACTTTATTTTATTCCACCATAGACTATTATAATTGCAATACCCTAGATTATTATACCATCTGGACCATTATAAACCTAAACCATTGTCACTTGGATCATTTATATTCCACTAACCAATGTTATTTTAATTTTGGATTGTTGTACCCAATAACCAACTATGATCCTAATTATGATCCAAGGCATTCTAGACACATTCAATGCCTATTCTACAAAGTAGCTTAGCCAAATCAATATTTTCAGCCTCTTTTACAAACAAATGTATAAGGATATGTTAGCACATGGTTTTTACCTACTGAATGGTTCCTTTGATTTATTTGATACTGCATACTATTCTATTTTTTATACTATTTGGTAGGCATTATTGATTTTACAAGATCACACCTACCATTACAACTGGTTTAGTTGTTAGGGTTGTTGTAACTAGTTTTAGCTAGAATTAGAACTCCTACCTTTGGATGTGTATCTCCTTGGTTAGTGAGTTCCTTATACCATTGTTTATATTCACAATCCCCATTGTAGTCTATTTAGCTATTGTTTGGAATATTACCTGTAGAAGTGCATATCCTCAACAAAATAGTTCTTTATACCCTTTGTTCATATTATGTTTCTATTGCTTATCCCAAAAACACAAAAAACATTAGAAACTAATATGTCAAAAGACCAAAAACATTGCATTATACCGTTATTTTTTTAATCTAAAGTTCTCTTGCTATTTTTAAAGAAAACTAAGCCATGCTCTCATCATTTTATGAGTGAACTTTATGTTCATTCTTCATTTGAATGAGGTCCATTCCTGGACTCTGGGTTTTCCTCATGCTCTCCCCATTTTTGATCTTTTTCTCTTTCTCAAACCTTAGATGTAGTTGACACTTTGAATTTACAATTCAGATGATTTGTGCCTACTCATATCTTATATTTTTAGTGTGGTTTTAACCTAAACTATATGCTCTTTCTCACACACTCACCATTTTATGAGACCACTCTCATATTCCTCTACAAATAAATCATGTTTTCTTTATCATCAATTTTTATTCTATCCCATGTCCTGGGAGAACTACATTTGGCCTAAATTTCATGTTAGATCTTGTGTCCATGGGACTATGTAGGCATCATCCACTTACATATTGCATCTAGATTTAATTTAGATACCCCTTCCTTTTCTTCTCTTCCCCTATTTTGTTTATTTGTTCTATTGCCTCTTATAGCCTAGGGGTAATTTATGTTTGTTAAGTTGTTTTTTCCCTTTCATATGGGGGGCAAATTTGTGTCTGTTGTTCTTGTTTTGTTGTGTTGGTGTTGTTAACTTAGGGGTCACCTTATCACAGAGTGTAATGCCTCTATTACACATGCACAAACAATTTATTTTTTGACTGCACTAACTTTATGATTAGCCATTATTTTGTGTGTTTATTTGAGATTTATTATTATTTTATTGTGTTTTGTTATCTCTCCATTTTTTAGTGGTGTTTAATTGTTTTTTCATTAGTATATTTGTGTTTTGTTGTGTAATTATTTTATTTCTTGGTGTTTTTTTATGTTTTTGTTGTTGTTTTCTTGTGTTGTTATTTTGTTTATTATTGTTTTGCTATCTGTTCATTTTTATTAGTGTTTTTGTTATTTGTTTCTTGGTGTTTTGTTGTGATTTCTATTTTTATTTATTGTTGTTTTATTATGTATTTATTTATTTTCTTAGTATTTTCTTATGCCTTTCTTCTTGTTTTAGACTTTTATCTTGTTTATTATATTATTTTGTTTTATTATATTTGAATACATTTCATAAATTTTTTGAATATGGCCTTCACTTGGGCTTGACTTGTTTACATTTGTATTTAAATTATTTTTTTATTAGTTATTTTTCAAGTACACATTATTAATACACATGGATCTTGATCCCAAGTATTTTAAACAATTTGCTCTTATTTTATTATTATTAGTTTGTGTTTTCAATACATTTTTGTTCTTACTTAAGTCTTGATCATTCATATCTTGATTTTAAGTTAGGTCACATTTTTGTATCTTGTTTTTCTTTTCTTTGTTCTATTTTTTGTGTTTAAAAATAGATAGTTGTAACTCATATTTTGGTAATTTTTATCATTATCCTTAGTTATAAATATTCACCTTTAAATTGATCAATTACAAACAAAAATATAATGTTATTATAAGTTATTCATATTTATGATGCATAATTTTAACTTGCTAAAGTAAACACCAAGTGATCCAAAGTCAAACAATAAATGTCACATCAAAGATCATATCTGAACACACCATCCTACAAAAGTAAACAAAATCTATCCTAAGCAAACATTGGAAATAAACAAGACTCTATGTAGGAAGTGCATCTCCTAACATACACTTTGAGTCTAGGTAATTATTTATATTATTTATTTAAGATGCACATCTCCTAAATTATCATCTAGCATCTAGTCATACATGAAATAAAACCATAAATAGATCAACATCTATATGCTAACTAAATAAATGCATCTCTTAAAACTAGCATATATTGGCATATCATAACAAGAGCAACATAAATGTAAACATTACGTGACAATGAAATAATATTAAAAGTCCATGTACAAATAGCCATAAGCCAAAAATCAATGTCATATATATGTCTCAAAATAATGTTTTATACATCACAAGAATATCTATACATCTCATAATACACAAAAAAAGAGCTACAAAATCAACTTTGGTCATGGACATCCTTAGGGGGACTCTATTGGAAGCTCTAACCCCATCCCTAAAGCTAATGATGATGGTGGACATGGTGGTGAAGGTCCCATGACTAATTATTATGATGTTGGATGTGAAAATGATTGATCTAAATTGATAACATGTCTAGGCCTATAGGTCTGGTTAGTCCATTATGATCTCATGTATTCCCTATAAGATGCCACCCTCCTCTTTACAAGAACTATTGCCTCATATACTCACATCTAGTGGGCTATCTCATCCTTGGCATGTATGACATCATCATTTGCATGCAAGTAATCATATTTATCCAAAATCATGTTGGCCAAGGCTCTAACTAATCTTGAACCACTATATATCCCAGCTCAGTGAACCTCATCCCTCTCCTCTGTTAGCCTCTCTATCTGGGAGGCCAATGTCTCCCTCTCCACCAAAATAAAATCTAGCTTTCCAATAACTGTTAATATCTCCATGTCTCATGTAGCTAGTTATGTTTGAACCCTTATCAAATACACTACCTAGCACTTTTTTTAGAATAGGAAGGGGCACACAAGGCTGAATACCTTGAATAAATGGAGTTCTCCATTTTGCTACCTACTCTTCCATGGACTGCAACGTCTGTGCTTGCCTAAATAAACACTCCTCTTTATACATCAGCTCTTATTGATACCTGTACTACTCCTCCAGTCTATTAATCTCCATTTTTTGCCTCTCAAACTCTAGTGCCACCTCCCTTATCATTGCAGGGCAACTAGGAGGGTTGCTTGAGGAGATGCCATAAAGAGGCTGAGTCTGATCAAAATTATAGGAAGGACAACAAGGTCCATGATTTTTTGTGGAGGGATTATACATACAAAAGTGTGATTTTTGATGGTACCAAGCTGCTTAACCAGTAGATTCAACTCAGAGTCACCATTGGTGTTTGATGCAAATCCTCCAAAGGCTAGTCAGTTAAAGAACACACCAAAAATTATTCAACTCTTTAGACAAAACCTATCCCAATCGGTCCCACTGAGCATGCCAAAACTATTGATGTAGAAGATTGCACCCTTGGCAGGAAGTTGAGCTCTTGCCTTCTTCATGCAACTATGGAAACTCCCCTCTCACCTATGGGATTAGTGAAGCTGGAGGGGAGAGTCTCTAGGTAAGGGCTAGCTCCCTTTGATGCATCTTAGAGTGGTAATCTCTACATCTCTAGTTATAATGAGACCCTATAGCCTAATGATCTCTCCCTAAGCTATAGCCAACTGTGCCTATAACCCAAACATAGTATTTTATAAACTTGAAATCTTTGAGAGACATGTAATGATCTATCTCTAAAGCTTGTTAATGAGTACCTAGTTCTCTATGGAACTCCTTGTGATAGAGGGCCCCACCTCTCCTATACATGTACCTATGTTAGAGGGCTCTACCTCTCCTAAACTTGTGCCTCCACATATCCCAGAGGTCCCAATCTCTCTTGTGTCTATGCTATGGCCCTCATCAGCACTTGGGGCATCCTCCATATCAATATCATGTCCATATAGGTCAAACATATCTATATTATTCAATGGATCTTGCTACAACTGAGCATGGACTACATATCATGGAATGACATGAAGAATATCTAGTTATGCTAGTGCATGTGCCTATCCTTGACCTGGGGCTAGACCCTAGTCTTTCCTCAACTTGACCCACCTTTGACATAAAATTTATTGATATGGTAATGCCCTCATCAATTGGATTGGTCTAAACCCAACCCACTATGTTGTATATGCATTTATGACCCCTACATTTGTAATGCCTCTAGCATAATCCTATATTACATGAACAACCCTAATGTAGTCTATGATTGCCTCAACCCTAGGCACTGGTGGCATTGAGTCTTCTATTTAAGAAGATATTGGAGGTTATCTCATTGAAGAGACATTATGGAGTTATTCATTCATAAAGGAGTATTGTATGGTGTTGCCCTACCTTAAGGGTATTCTATTTCTGCATATATTGAATATTTGGGCATCTTGGCCCACTAATATTTATTATGTTATGTTGACCTACATTATATTTTACATTATTTCCTAATATTATAAGTGTGGATCATAGCAAGTGGTATTAGAGAAAATAAATTGTGCAAAAATTCATAACTAATTACAATATATTAATGATTCCACAAAACTAGGGTTTTATCCCACACAAATTGCTCAAATCAAAGCTTTGATACCACTTTTTATGATCCAAACTTGTAATATTTGAAAATAATGGATAATATAATTTATATAAACACAACACAATATATATTGGTGGGCCAACATGCCCAAATATTTAATATATGTAGAAATAGAATACCCTTAAGGTAGGGCAACACCATACAATACTCCTTTAGGAAGGAATAACTTCACAATGTCTCTTTGAGGGGACAACCTCCAATATCCTCCTAAAATAGAAGATTCAATTTGTACTTGATTCCTTTACAATAATAATCATCTCCTTTATATGTACCTCTATCTAACTAAAAATAGATGTATAACCTCCTAATCCCAATGTAGGCCAACCATTACCCAATGCACTAATTCCATAAATTACTCAATTATCCTAAAATATTGGACTCATATAACTAAGGGGGTTATGTGCCACATGTTAACATCTCCATCAACCCATATACATTAATATATCATATCCTTAGGTACATAACATTCCTTCCCTCCTTGCCATGTTTCATCCGCAAAACATAGGAAGAAACCAAATAGTGAGTGTACTTCAAATCTTTGCACACTTGTCTCCAAGATAGATCATATAACCACCTATATGTGATCTTGGTGGGTGATAGTTTTCCAAACTTGTTTCCAATTTCCAATGTGTTACTCTGATTCCATTCATGACCATAACTATACCACCTTGGTATCTATGAATAATTATTCCTCCTTTTATTCCATGTACCATATTCTATTGCACTACCTTTATTCCATTCATGACCATAATATTCATTATTCCATGCATAGTCATAGTGATTTCCCCACTAATTCCATGTTACATAGGCCATTATACTAATCTGATTCCATACCTGACCATAGTAGTTCTTTTTTGGCTTCCATGCATATCCATAGTTATTATAACTCTAATTTCTTGTATATCCAAAGTGCATGTTATTATGACACTCCCTCAAATGGATCCATGATTATTTACTCTCATGATAATGTGTGTGTCTATATACCTCAACTTTTTTTGATACTTTGACCATCAACCTTTTATTCTACCTCTTCCACCTTTTGCTTTAGTGGTTCCTTTATCTCCTGAGTGGATGAAGTGTTTGTATTTACTTGTATTATTTCTTCATCTAAACATTCCACATGCTCTTATTCACTTGATTTAATTTCATAGTCATGATTTACCTTGATTTTTATTTATGCCTTTCCAATTATGATATCATGTAAAGTGACCTTCTTTTCCCTGTACCAAAACTTCAAAAACTTCTTCTAAATATTAATATTGATTGTTCCTAAAGTCTCTGACCATGGATATTTAAGAACCATATCCATGTCATCCATATCCAAAGCATAAAAATATGAATGCAAAACATATTTGTCTATATTGAGCTTCAAATCTTTAAAAACCTAAATATTATGACCATCTAGTTGAGCCTCCCTAATATTTACTAATTGAACATGTAGATGTTGACCCACATCCCTGTTGATGAAGTTATACTTACTACTAGGGTTTATGGACACAATGATCTTCTTGTTTTGAATGTACCCATGAAATTGAAAAAGTGACTCTGATTTATTTGGAGCCAAACTATTCAAACCATTATCATCCAATCCTTCTTCTTCCTATTAGATATCCTCTACCTCTCCTATTTCATGATCTATATCCTCATCATCATCATCATTCTCTATTTTTTATTCTTCATCACTTATATACTCTTCCTCATTTCCCTCATTTTCTTCCACTATTTTTTCTTCTTGATCACTGACATTGACATCATCATTATTTTCTTCCTCTCCTTCATTCCCTTTTTATTTTATATCCCATCGATCTAGGAAAACATATTCCATTTATTCCCATAAATAATATCATTATGTGAATCTTAACTATTTAAACCAATATTGTGTAGGCCTAGACAAAAAAAAATACAAGTATGTTTGCCACAAAATTTCATTAAAATATATCTTCTTAAAAAATATCCACCATTCTTTAGCATCAATATCTTCCTTCCTTTGAAATTCCTTAAACTCCATTATTCACACAAACTAGGGTTTAATGAATAAAACTAGAATGAAAAAATATCCAAATAGTACAAAATGTTGAATATATATACTCTATAATATATTGAAACTTTAGTAAAAATTTGGTGGAAAATTTTCAAATTTTTTGTCTTATAAAGAGAATCTATGAAAAATCATAAAATTGTAGTAAATAACTCAAAACATTTCAAACAATTATGAAATTTTTATTGTAGCTCTCCTATGTTCTAAAAAAGTATTAGTGAAAAATTCATAGAAAAATTCCTTATATTTCAAAAGATATGATGAAAGTATTACAAACACTAAAATAGAAATAACTTCCTCAAAAATGATCATAAAACATTGATTTTTTATTATGACTTCCTTAAAATATTATCTAGCTCTAGTAAAAAAAATTGTGTAAAAAATTACAACTAATTGTAATATATTAATGATTCCATAAAACTAGGGTTTTGTCCCACACAAATTGCCCAAATCAAAGCTCTGATACAACTTGTTATGATCCACACTTATAATATTTATAATAATGTAGATCAACACAACATAATATATATTAGTTGGTTAAGATGCCTAATTATTCAATATATGCAGAAATAGAATACCCTTAAGGTAGGATAATGTCATACAATACTCCTTTAGGAAGGAATAACTACACAATGTCTCTTCAAAGGGACAACCTCCAATATCCTCTTATAATAAAAGACTCAATGCTTACTTGTTTCACTTACAATGATAATCATCTCCTTTATATAGACCTCTATCTAAATAAAAATGGATGGGTAACCTTCGAATCTCAATGTAGGATGATCATTACCCAATGCACTAATTCCACATGTTATTCAATTATCCTAATATATTGAACCTATATAAATAACTAAGGGGGATGTGTGACACATGTTGGCATCTCCACCAACCCATATACATTGATATATTATAACCTTAGGTACATATCACCTAATATCCCTAGTCAAATGTGTAAAGTAATGTGGACCCTCTGGTATATCATGTTGCATACCAAACTATCACTAGACTTGATCTAGACTATACTACTCCACCACATAATTATGGTGACCTATAATATAGCATGGGGTGATCATATAATTGATCATGAATAAATCCTCAATTTAAAACTATTGTGACACTGTATAGGGGTGATATATGAAGTCCCCATCCTCCATCTCATTTATGGCTCACTAATAATAAGGCAAGTCCCCTAGATGACCCTATAACCCTGGCCTTGTCATCTGCCATCCCCAAGCCACTGAATCTTTATGTCCCCTATGATATCTCAGCCCCATTGGTTACTCAATAGTAATGTGCTCCTATGCCCAAACCTATAGAAGTGTGTTGTGGCCTATGATGCACATGCATTGATAGTCTATCATATGCAAGTATTTGTATAGCTAGGCCAAGATGATAAACCCATAATAAAAATGTGTTAGGTGTTCAAACGTCTTTTAAATAACCCCTATTAAACTAAGGGAGAAGAACCATTTGCTCTTGTTAGGTAACATGAGGTTAATAATAAGAGCCTTTCATATCACCACCTCTAGGGGATCAATCCCCTATCTCACTTCATCTCAATCCACTAGAGGCCAAGCTAAGTCCTAAAAATAATTTATATCTATGCTATCATCCATAACCTTCAGACCTATGATCACACCCATCAAGTTCTCTAGAATTTCCAATTAGCCCACTGACATCCAGGTAATCTTAAAGCCTCATATCAATACTTATATTATGTAGTGTACATCCTCCAATGTCATTATGGCCTCCCTAGTTAGTAAATAAAAGGTTGAGGTCTCTAAGTACCACCTCTCCATCAATGTTGATAAGTAGGCCCTATTTGTTGGAATCACTAGCAATCGTGCTAGGTGGTATAGCAGGTCAAGAACACCCATAAGCTCATTGTTCTAGATCCCTTATTGTGGGATAACTCAAAATCATCACTCTTATGATGTAATAATTTTGACTCGCTCCTATAAGTCAGACATAGGAAACAAGGTCAATTATTTTTCCTTTTGCTACTTAAATCTACCTAGATTCTTCTAAATTTGGGGTCTAGACTAATCATATATTAGCCCCACCCTCTGTTCTTTTAGTTTTGGGCCTTGATTAATCTCTTTGGGCCCTATCCTTCCTTATTCTATATATTTCATCATTTTACAAGATGATTAAACTATTTAACAGGGCATTTTCATTATTTTTAGTGAACCCATTGAATTGTAAGTCATTCTTGCCAAAGTGTAGGGTAATCCCACTATTATTCACTAATTTTCTGATTACTTGAGGATTTTTACCTAAAATTATGAATTCATTAATGAATTATAGAATTCACCATTTATACCCATGATCTCATCGAAAGGTTAATGAATTCACTGATCTCGTGGTGATTCTACCATTTTTGTGGGTGAACTCATCGATTGCCAAATTGGGTAATTTGTGAGATTGTTGAATCTCCTATTTCTACAAATGATAAATTCCATAGATGTGCAAAATTAAATACCAAAAAAGGTACCTATCTATGGTCTACTCCCCAGTGGCCTCTAATACTCTCTCATACACTCTCTAAGGTGATGGTGGTGTGGGATCTTGGCCATCTTTCTCAACTCTCTCATGAAAAAATCTTAGAGATTTGATTTACTATCTCTAGGGGTGTAAATGAACTATTTTTAGCCCTCAAGGATCAAAATATAGTATTTTTTTTCAAAATTTTCACCCCCTAGGCCTATAGTTAAACCATTTTATATCTCCTAGGCTATTATTTTAGCCCCATTTATTAATTTTTCCTCTCATTTTCTTATAATTTATCCTTTTTAGCCCCTTTTACTAAAATTAATGTGATTATTATTTCTTTTGATAAAGGTCTAACTCATCAAAAATTTCAAATTTGTCATCTTCCCCTTGAGGGGGCATCATGGGTCACCCAAATTCCATTTGGGGCATTTTCATAACCCTATTTTGTTGTGACTCATGCAAGATTTAGAAAAAAATGGGAACAAAATTTATTTCTTTTAATTATAGTGACATTTTAATTCTTTGAAAAGACATTGCTTTAATCGAATATCTCGTTATGCCTTCTCAAATAAGGGAAAAATTTAGACATCCAATTCATATCACTATTGTACTAAAATTATCAATCTAATCAATATTTTATGACAATGCACAATCTATACTAAAATCACTAAAATTATTTAAAACACTTGCATTTGTCATGTACAGGTGCCAATTCTTGCTTATATATCCTTAAATGGGAAATTATATTTTATGTGATTATTATCTTTTCTTAAATCATTTTGAGTCAAATTATGACCATGCAAAATGATGTCCTAGACCACTAAATTCTTCAAATTTAGTAGCACACATCATGTTCATGTGTTATTTCACATCCATATACTCTAATTGGGGTATTATCCTATACCTAACTAACACTTTATTTTAATTATACTCTAGTCAAATTATGACTTAGTAAAATGACATTTTTGACCATGTTGATTAAACATGCAATGAATTTCTAAATAATTACATAAAATTAATTAAAGCCACTTAAGCAAATTAAACCAAATCAATTACTTAAGTAAAAATTCCATAAAATTTGCTAAAAATCTAATTACTAGAAATTCATTATTTAATTATATATCATCCCATGACATCATCAATGGGGTGGCATTCATAAGTCATTAATGGGATAAATATCAAAATTAATCCCTCCCATGCCTCATTAATTCCCCATTCTTCTAAATATTAATGACATTATTTATTTCTTATCTATGTAAGATTGAATCAGTCCATGACCACACATCTTGATCTCAAGATGGATAGTCATGGCTGATCTTGAACATTTTTAGAATAAGAGTACCAAGACCACCATTTTAAAGCTTCAATTATATAAACTTACTATGCAAAAATTGTTATAGACAAGCTTCACTTATTCACATCAAAATTGACAAATCTTGTGATCCTAAGCCATTGGTACACTAGGAATTGATGAAGGCTCATGCTACTCTTCGTTAACAAAAACTTGAAGTACCAAATCTAGATAAAAGCACACTTATTAACCACTTGTGAGGGATAACAACTACTTGGAAGGTTTAATTGTATTCGTTTCTTAATTAGATCTTATAATTCATTAATAATGCCCCTTGAGGGAGTAAGCTTGATAAGTTAGGTCTTTATGTTTATTTTTGATATTTATTAACTAACACACGATCTAACCTTATCTCATAATCCTATTCTAAAATAGGTAGTTAGGCACAATGAGATGGTGATTATGAGTCTCAGGGTAGTAGGAATGTCTAAAATGAAAAGATAGAGTCATGTTTGGTATTTGTCAAGTGTATAAGATTGAGATACTATGTATAACCATATTTTAGTATCTACATTTTCCCCCCTAATCTAATAATACATAAGGATGAAATTAATAGGTTAAAGGAAATAAATGCATACCTAAGTGTATAAAACATACATTACCTTTGTTTGAGCCCAGGTGAATTTTTTGATGGTGTATGACTTGTAACCAAGAGCATGTTATAGTATAAATCAATGCATGTAATTGAAAATTGAATAATTAAAATTCTTAAAAATTAAATAGAGTAAGGAAGGATTACACATGTGTGTCGATACAACAATGTTGTCCCTTTGTACTTTAATTTAGAAAATATGCTCCCTTATAAAGCATTAGAGCTAAGAAAGGTTCAAAGATGAAACTTAGATATTTGAAGAGGAAAATTGGAGGGTAATTATGCTCCCAATCTAGTGCAAAAGTGAGTTGTGACATGGCTATTGAGATCATTGAATCTTAATTAAACAACTTGAGTGAATTTATAATAAATGCAAGTTAAGTGGTATAACAAAATCAACCTACAAAAGGAGAGTAGTGCTAAGGGCATTGAGGGTATTGAATCTCAACAACACTACTCAAAGGAGCCAACTACTATAGATAGGAAAGACTTAGAATGCTTATTCTTAGTAAAATATTTTGATTATGTATTTGAAAGTTTTTGATGTATTTGCATGGCATATGCACCTCTAATGTGTCTCAAGTTGACAAATCTGTCAAAATGTAACCTCTAATCTATAATTATGTATAATATTTATCATGAATCTAAAAAAAAAAATTCCCAACTATGTAAAAAAAGTAGTGCCAACTGTATAGGATTTTGACCCATGTGTATATTTGAATGATGTAAATTATCTAAAATTATGACAACTTTTTATGTTTGGAGTCATGTCTCTATAACATGCCCCCACTAATATTCCCCCACTTTTGAGTTGAGGGAAACATAATATGGTAGTCACCTTAAAAAGATAAGATAACTATATTATCTATGTATGAATCATGTATCATATACAAATAATATGCCTAAAAAGATACATCAATGAACCTTGTAGTATGTGATCAAACAATGTCCTAAGATGCATGATATGGATCATGAAAACATTTAAAAATAATAGTACAAGCTCAACAAACAATCAAACACACACATAAAAGCATTAGATTTCACATAAAAGGAGGTCTAAGAAGACCACAATTAAGGGGCATGTTCAAATGCCACACAATCAAAGGGAGGACATATTTAAATGTCCACACATAATGAAATAACACTCAATGGCACATGGACCTACAAAAATGGAACATAGTCAAATGTTCCAAAAGCAAGACAATAACAAACATGAAGTATACTCAAATAAGTGACAATGTTAATGAATAAACTATAAGTAACTATCATAAACATATTTACAAAAAACTATGTGAGTGTTAGAAAAAAAAATCACGTAACATAGCATATTAAGTACCTAATGTAAACACTCCTTTATGGCCACTTCCATGTCTAAATGGATATCAAATTGATTTCTTGCAAATAATGCAAATTAAGCCTAGAAATCACTGAAATTCCCAAATTCCTCCACACATTGGATGTAAATGTCCAAAATCATGTCAAGTCTTTCATATTTGGCATAATACCCTATATGCAATGATAACCTCTTATAGATTCATCGCTAGTTTAATTGTGACCTAAAAAATTAATGTTTTCAACCAATAGTGTATGGTAATTAATCAAATTTTTGAAAATTATAAAAAGCCTAATCAAATTCACTTAACTAATTAAATTCAATTAAATACTTGAGTGAAAAATCCATGTTGAATTAATGAATATCTAATTTCTAAAAATGAACTTTCAATAAATATCAAGAAATATAATGTCATTAGCTGTAGACACTGAAATCGTGTCTAACCCTTGGTCACCTTCCCCCTTGGTCCATTCTTAACCCATTCTTAAACCATGCACTTACTAATTTAAAAATAATAATTTATTATTAATATTCTCCCCTTTGACACATCACCTATAACACCTCGTCTGACACCTCGCCTTGGACTATTTCCCACCCTATAACTCACCCAAGACCTATTCTTACTTCTCTCTAACCGCCTAACCAACTCTCGTGCATATTTAGCCCAACCTTTGATAATTCTCCAACGGATAGTGCACTTGGCGGATGGAGAACGGGCTTGGTGGCTCTTTTACCCATTCTCAACTCGCTGACGTCATTCAAATATTGGCCGATGCCAGTGGAATTGCCGACGTCGGTTATACTTAAACCAATTTTCTAACCCTTTGACAGATGGAATCAAAAAAATCGTTAATATCTGGAGCTAATCACGAATCTCAAGACCTCTTTCGGTGAAACAAAGTCCTCATGCTCCTGCTTTCTGGTGTTTTGGCTTCTTGTTCTCTTACAGGGATCAACATTCTTGACAGCATTTTCTAGGCACTGAGGTCTTGCATCAGACATTCTGCACAGGGATTGCACGATATCTCCATCACCAGCGACAATGGAAACACAGCTTCTGCACCTTTGTCAACTCGTGTCACAGCTAAGTATTTGTATTATTTTTATTTTAGTGTCATTTCAAATATATTAGCATTCTATCTACCATCTATTCCAAGCATCCTTGACTCAACCTTCCCTGTTCTTCTCGGAGAGGCTGAAAAGCCTTCTCTCACCCTTTATTCCCTTTTCTTTGCCTCTGACACTCCTTTAGTCTCTCTTTAGACAACACCCTCTGTCCAATCAACTCAGCACAAGCTATCAGAGACCTACATACCATCTTAAGACCAATCTAATCAACCTGACTAAATTGCTTTATGAAAAGGTTGAAAGGCCTTTTTCCTGCCACTTACCCCTTTTCCTGACAACATTCTCAGTCACTTAGACCCCAAGCAGTCCCTCTAAATCCCTCATAGACCCTCAGACTCCTAGATGAGACCACAATCCATTCTGTAGACCAGAAACCAGACCTGAACCCGTCCCTGGCCATCACCCCGACCGACCTCATCCATTAGCCCTATCGACGTTGGCAGTCTAACCAACGTCGGCGACTTTCTGACCGACACTGGCAATATCACCGCCGTCGGCAACTATGCTAAGTAGATTACAGCTTATTAGGTACGCATTTGCTTTTAGTTCTTTCTTTTCAATATTTTATTATTTCTCTTTTATGTCGCTGTCATATTCTATTTTAAACAGTGGATTGTCATCCTCCAAGAAGCCTTAGCGCTTCTAAGACCAAGCTTTTGCTTGGCAATCCACCCTCTTATCAGCTAACATTTTTCGTGTTTTAGTGTCTGTCTCTTTCAGGTGTCATCCTCCACAACCAAAGAGGAGTTCTCACAACGTCTGGATTACGGTGTGCAAACTACATCCAGGTACATACAAGCCTTGACCATTTCCTTAAGTTTCTCATTTTCCCTCTTTGAATGTGAAAGCGAAATTTCATGGAAACATTCTGGCACGCCCGGTGGGACCCTTAGGGCCTTCCTTGGGTTCCTTTCCTTCTTTTTTCATTTAGGTGCATTAGGTTTCTCCCTCTTCACCTCTTTCTTCTTTTCTAAAAGACATTATAAGTAGGAATAAAAAGAACTTTTCTTTCTTTTCTTGCATTTCTAGACTAGTCAAAAAACATATTCTTCAACCCTTTCTCAACTTGTTTTCATTCCAACATAACATTTCGATTTGGGGTTTAAAAATATATTGCATTCCATTTCTGTTTGCTTGCATTTCTTAGTCCACACTTAGTAATTAATAAACCACATATTGAATTAATCGTAGATCACTTGATGTTACACAACCAAACCATGTGCACTAAATCAAACATCAAACTCACCTGAGACAAGGCCCGACTAGGATTTCATCACCCAACTGATACCTTACCCGTCCCGGTGATCCTATTTGGATTTCACGACCAAGGGGAAAGCCCACTCTGTTCTCTGGCATAGTCTAATCTATAGGGAAAGTATATTTTGGCTAAGCAAGACCAGCTTACCACTGGAATCGTGAAGTGAGGGGAGCTTGCTCCTTAGCACCAGGCCAAGTATGGAACCTAATACAGACTTTTGAGCACCTAAACATACATGAAACCATCTTTAGACTACCTCTTCTAGGACCCTTCTAACAACCAACCTCCCCAAACATCACTTTAAGGCATAAGCCACACGATCCTAATAAAATTATTTCTAGGGATTTAACGCTTAGGATTTACCTGTCTTCATCTTATTTTCTATTTTTATCTATTTTTTTTTGAGCTGGTAAGGACGTCTTCTTTATTTCCAAAAACTTTTTTTTCTGAGTTTCTAGAAAACACAGTAACCGACATTGGTTTTGTAACCGACGTCAGAAACTTTTCTCCACCGGCATCGGTTATCTGACCGACATCGGCAGACTTCTTCACAGACATCAGTTTTTTTTAACGATGTCAGTCACTGTCCAATCTTTTTTCCAAAAAATAGCAAGTTTAAAATCCAACTTTCTTGCTATCTAAACATTCATTCTGGTTTTTTGTAATTGAAAAACATAGTTTTCTGAAACCTGACCCTTTCTTGTCTTGAATGGTTTTGACACGCAGTCAAACCAAGGCTCTTCTTGACCATGCTAGGCAACAACCACTTCCACCTTCACCATCCATAACCAGTCCTATAATGGAGTTCCACTCAGAGACTGAAAGAACTCCTACTCGCCCAACCCCGCCCCAGACTCCTATTGTCCCAGAAGGGGACCAAGATTTCGCATGATTCTTGGACCTCAACATCAAAGCCTTGCAGCACTATCTCGCGCATAGCCAAATACGAGACTCCCTAGGCAACCCAATCTATGGGATGCTGACTTCTTTAGTCGAGACAAGAATCACATCAACAACATCTACAATTCAACCTATAGACAATCAAGCCAACACCTCGACTAATAACCCAACCATGTCCTACCTTCAAAATTTAACCTCTCCTTCTAGACCTACCTCCATGGGGGTTTCGGTACTCCCTCAACCTCAAACTACTCAACCAAACCCCACACCTTTCCAAAACCTACTGGTCTCTATCCCCCCTACTCTTGCACCTATCAACACAAGAGTAACTGTTTACCCTTCAACAAGTGTGGCCACTCCTCAACCATCCTTGACAGCCCCTATCCAACTTGTGCCTACCAACCCCATAACACAAGTGCCCTTGGCTTCAACTTTTGCTCCAATAACCAGCTACCCATATGTTGCGTCTACACAACCAATCACATCATATGCCCCTCTCAATATCTTTCAAGCACCTTATAATCTAGGGGGCGCCCCACCCGCTAATCCGTCAGCAGATATCATCAAAATGCTGATGGACAAGATGTCTAGCCTAGAGACCTCCATTTCTGGCTCATGCAATGCTCTCTCATATGAGCAAATTTGTAATGAGTCCATTCATCCTTCTGTCCCGATTAGGCCATACCCCAACCAGTGGGAGCTTCCTAAATTTTCTCACTTTCAAAGCAAGGAAGACCCATAGCAACACTTATGGGCATTTAGACATGCCTGTTACCTTATTGCCCATGACGATGTATTGCTCTTACGTACGTTTCTTATGTCTCTTTCTAGTGTTGTGCTTGACTAGTATAGCTCTATTGCCAACCATTCCCTCTTCACATTTACATAGTTGGCCCAGCGCTTTCTTGATCACTTCTCCATTAACATCACCAAGAAGGTCTCAATCACGGACCTCTATTCTATCCACCAATTCAAGGATGAATCCATAGCTGACTTCGTTGCTCGCTGGAGAGGCTTCATCAATCAACTCTCCTTTTCCTTACCCCAACCCAAACTTATTGAACTTTTCTCTCGAGCTTGTGCGAAACATATTTCTTCCACCTTACAGGTTCAGACCTTCTGCACCTTCGACGAAGCCTTCACGATGGCCCACAAACTTGAATTACGTGCCATCGAGGAGAATAAAGTCAAGTTACAGAGCAAGAATCCCAACTCTAAGATCAATGACTCCTCTTCTTCTAAACCTTCATCATCCAATCCTAAGTCTAAAGCTTCAGCTAACGCTATGGTCATTAGACCTTCGTCTTCTTCAACCAATCAGCCTGAGCCATCCACATCTCAGAGCGCCAACCACCAATTCTAGCAGAGATACGTACAACGATAGTATACTCCTCTCAGAGAATCATACATATTTGTGCTGGAAAAACTTGTTAAACAGGGGATTCTCAACCTCCCCCAGATCTGACCACCTCCACAATTTGATCCCTCACGCGCCATCCCTACGTGGTATAGGAAAAATGACTTCTGTAATTACCATCGTGTCAAAGGTCATGACACGGGTAACTGTAAAACCTTTAAAAACATAATCCAAGACATGCTTGAAAAGGGTGACCTCTCCTAGATAATCCCAATGCACCTCCTAATCAGGGCATCGACATCTTTAAGCAACCATTCCCCAATCATCCACCGACCCAAAACAATGTCCAGGCCTTGATTGACAACACTCATGAACACAACATTCGAACAGTCAATACAGTCTCACCCTTCATCCCCGACCAACCTCAAGAGGTTAGCCCATCTATCAGTCCATCACGTGTGGATGAACCTCTTTCCCCGGTTAGTTCTCTGTCAACCTCTCTCATCTTGGAGGACGCCTTAACCTTACTGGCACCACCGGTCTCACCATCCTCCTTCCTATTGCCTATGGAGGACCTGACCTTACCTACTCCTCGATCGTAAGTGGAGGGCACCATAATCCCTGCCCTTTACCCACTTGAGGAGCCACATTTTCCAGTTTCTTCTCCACCAAGAGAAGAACCTAACTCTTCACCTTCTTTGATCAAAGATAATATAGTTATAACTCCCACACACCTTGGGTCCGAGACTACTGCCACACCTAACACATCTTCTCAAAGACCCAAACCTCATCCAACATCTTCTCAACCATTTTCTTGACTAGTGGAGAAAATCCAACTTCTCCCTTCAAGGAAAGTGGAGCATCAGGGATTGTGGGAGCGTCTTAAAGCTCTTCAACATCCCTATGCCCTCTCGTCTCATGCTACCAATCCTCCCAAGGCAGAATCTCCCAAGACTCTCAACAAAGACTAGACTCCTGCTTCTAAACCTGCATCTACCCCATCTAAACCGATCAAGTCACTCAGCATTTGCCCTGTCTCTACCCTCACTCACCCACAAGTGAAGGTGGACTTAGACCAGACCTCAACCAATAGTAGTCTTCCAACCAAGTCGAAGAAGACTGCCAGACCACAGAAGTGAACCCCTCCTCCACCATTAACATTACCCTCCATTTTAGGCCCTCATCCTTCTACCCTAATCAGAGTGCTCCCTACTCTGACCCTTAACCAACACAAATTACCTCCATTAATTCCTTTTCCCACCACAAGTCTACCCCCTCTCAAAAATTTGGCACCTCTCACAAACAAAGTGTCGTCTTCACATGTGGCCGCACCACCAACCCAAAAGATGGTACAGAAGCCTTCTTCAACACCTCCCAAGAAAAAGTCACCAGTGCGTCATACATCAACAAGCACGAACCCCTTAGTAGGTTCATATGCTTTGATATTATGCCAACTTTTGTAGACTTCTAGCATAACCCTTCCATCTATCAAGCCATTCCAACCCCTCAGGCCAAAACCTTCCTGGTTCGACGATACAAAGATTTGCTTATACCATCATACGTCAGGACACGATACTGAGACTTGCTGTGCCCTCAAGGCAGTCATTCACTGCTATATGGAGAAAGACACTCTTCTCCTTGAGGACACTCTTGATCAACCCTCGACACCTTTCCATCCAACCTCTTCAACATCAACATCTCACCAGCAGGCCATGACCCCTTCTTCATCTCCTATCTTTGAAATCAATGCTATCCACATAACCACTAGATCACAAAAGGACAAGGTGAAAGAAAAAGCTGTTATTCCTTGGACCTATCCTTTTGTCCAGCCACCTCAACCACCAAAACCCAAGATTTCTATCTTAGGTGCATCCCAACCCCCTTCTTCAGAGGCAATCAAAGACTCTATGATAAAACAACTTCACCAAATGCCTGTGAAGATGACCTTATATGACCTTATCCAAAGCTCCCCCCAACATCGTCAAGCTCTAATCAAAGCCTTACAGGTAGCAAAGGTCTAATCTGAAGACCCTCAACCACTAGCTACCCTAGTCCATTCTTTATCCCCCATCGCCTCTATCACTTTCAGTGATTCTAAAATTCCTACCTCTACCTTGGAAGATCAGGACGCTGCTCTTTTCATCACAGCCTACGTTGATCGAACCCATATTAAATGAGTTATTATTGATGGGGGTGCCAGCATTAATATCATTTCTACCCATGCTTTTGATCAATTGGCTCTTCCCAAGAATTGTGTATCAAAAACCGACGCAATCCTTAGATCCTTTAATGACACCACCGCTAACACTATTGGCACTGTTGTCCTCCATATTCACATTGGTCCACGCATAATCCCAGAGCTCTTCTACATCATTGAGGGAGAATTCCAATATAACATGCTATTAGGATGACCCTGGATCCGCGCCATGGCTTGCGTCCCTTCAACACTTCACCATTGTGTCAAATTTGAACACGACAAACAAGTCCATGTCATTCCTGCCGACCCATCACCTTTTAAGACTTGTAACACAACTTATCGACCAAATGACGTTCTTATTCCTCTCAAGGCACCAACCCAAACATTGTCTCCATCTGCAGAAGCGTCAACTAGTATGCAAACAGCGGTTGCCATCACATCACCTTCTTAATTAACAACCAAAGACCCCATGGATGATATCTTTCAAAGACTTTCACTTGGAGAATATCGCTTATTTAATCTAGACATGTTCCAGACTCCTCAAGAGTATGGATAGCTTCATCAAAATCCAAACTATGACCATCGGATCGGAATGGTCATTCCTTATGGTCCTCCTAGCCTTCGAACCAATCTCGTCTATGGGGGGCTAGATCAAGCTCCTACTGACTCAAATCCTTCCTCCTCACCTCAACTATTCACATCCGATTTCTCCTTTCTTGGCAACCCCACCTTTGCACATACCTACCTTTATAGGTGTGTATGGAAAGGTTTTGGCTTTGCGCACTACGAACAAGGCTCCCATCAGCCTATCGAACCACCCAATGACGATAATGCCAAGAAATGATATGGACTAGGTTTCCAAGAACCCACTGAGGCTTCCGCAAACCTTTGCCCTGAACCCACCATCAACTAATCTCTTCCAAACTCGCCTATTCTTCCATCCTCACCTACGGAGTCGGTGGTTTCCATCCCTCTTAGTTTTTTTTTTGCATAAACACCATCTGCTTGGAACCCCTAACCTATCAGCTCAATGGGGTTTCTAGGTCTCTTCCTCTCATTTATCCCAGCATGATAGACGATGAATCGACAACCATCAACACTATCCACTGTGTAGATGATGATGCCATTCTTACCTATATGGGTACTAATGATTCTTTCATTTAGCGCTCCCTCTCTTCTAAAACATAGGTTATGTTAAATGAATCAACCATTGACATTAACCTTTCATCTTCTAGTGTTCCTCATGTCTTAAAGATTGGTCAATCTTTAGACACTCAGGAGCAGATTGACTATACCACATTTCTCTCAGACAATCACAAAGCTTTTGCCTGGACCTACGCTGACATGCCTAGCATCGACCCTAACATTACCACTCATAACATTGTCACAAACCCAGAGGCTAAGCCTGTTAGACAAAAGCTTCACAAAATGCATCCTCGTGTTGTGCTTCTTGTCAAAGAGGAGCTTCAGTGCCTTCTTTCTGTCTCCTTCATCCAACCCATCGATTATCTATAGTGGGTCTCTAACATCATTCTTGTCAACAAGGTGACTGGGGGGATCCAAATTTGTACAGACTATTGTGACCTTAACCTACCCTGTCCCAAAGATGACTTTCCTCTTCCAAACATTGACCAACTTGTTGATCTTACAACTGGCCATGAGATGTTATCACTCATGGATGGATTTTCAGGATATAACCAAATCTTGATTGCACTGGAAGATCAGCACAAAACCACCTTCATTACACCATGGGGAACTTTCTGCTATCGGGTCATGTCTTTTGGTCTAAAAAATGCAGGCGCCACATATCAGCGTGCCATGACTTACATTTTTCATGATCTCCTCCATAAAATCATGGAGGACTATGTAGATGACCTGCTTGGAAAGTCTAAGCTTCATCGCGACCATTTAACTATCCTCAAGATCATCTTCTCTCGCCTTCTTCAGTACCATGTCTGTCTTAACCCCAAGAAATGCATCTTTGGGGTCCTCTCCAGAAAGCTCCTGGGATTCATTGTCTCTCTTCGTGGCATTGAGATAGATCCTGCCAAAATCCATTCTATCCTCGAAATGCCACCTCTAACTAATCTCAAGCAAGTTCACAGTCTACAAGGGAAGCTCCAATCCATCCACCACTTCATTTCATAGCTTTTTGACTGCTGCTAACCCTTTCATCACCTCCTCAAGAAAGATGTCTCCTTTAAATGGGATAAAGATTGCCAAGAGGCTTTTAAGGCCCTCAAACGCTATTTGGTTTTTCCACCAGTCCTTATTCCACCAAAAGATGACCAGCCCTTCTACCTCTACATCTCAACAACCAATCATTCGTTAGGTGCCATGATCATGCATCGAGACGAGCAACACTATGAGCAAGCAGTCTATTACATAAGCCAAACACTTGTCAACTATGAAACTCGGTATACTCATACTGAGAAACTCTGTTTGGCATTAGTCCTTGCCACTACCAAGCTTCACCACTATCTTCTTAATCACAAAACCTTTGTCATCACTCACACTGATCCTCTTAAATACATGCATTCTAAGCCATATCAAAACCAATGTATGGCTCGTTGGCTCATGCTTCTTGTCGAGTTTGACTTAGAATTTATCCAACAAAAATCTATAAATGGGCAAACAATTGCTGACCAACTAGCGGATGCCGCTATTCCTGACAATCAACCTTCTCAGTGCGAGTTTCCTGATGAATCTATCACCACTCTCTCGACTGATGACACATTCTACCAAATGACGATGTTCTTCGACGGCTCCAAATGTCAACTTGGTGGGGGTGTAGGGGTCATCCTCATCCCACACGAGGGTGAGCCCATGCCCCTGTCTTTCAAACTCGACTTTGAATGTACCAATAATATGGCCGAATACGAATCCTTAATTTTGGGACTTCAAACTGCCCTTTCTTTAAACATCAAGACCATCAACATCTTTGGTGACTCACAACTTGTTGTCAATCAAATCAATGGTTCATATCTTTGTAAAAATAAAATTTTACAAAGGTACAAACACCGTGTTGACACTCTTCTAGCATCTTTCGACCATCACTTATTATAGACTGTCCCTCGATCTACGAATAAGTTTGCTGACACCATGGCTTCCCTTGCCTCACATATTCCTTCTTCATCATCATCCTCATCAAGAATTTATGTCATGGTACATCACGTGTCATTGCCTTCATACATTTCCACTGACATCAATCTCATCCACACCATAGACTCTAGTTCACAAGATGTATGGTATAAACAACTTGAGGACTACTTGGCTCATTCTATCATTTCTCCTAGCCTCTCTAACAATGCATGGTGGGCTTTCATCAAGCACACCACTCGCTATACTATGCTAGGGGGCCTTCTCTATAAAAGAGGTTTTGACAGCCTCCTTCTTCGCTGTTTAAACTCCACTGATGCCTCTTATGCTGTTAAGCAAGCCCATGACGGGATTTGTGGTGGACACTTCAGTGGTAACTCGGTTGCCAAGCGCATCCTTCACCTAGGTTATTACTGGCCCACTCTTCATCAAGATTGTAGTGATTATGTTCAGTGTTGCATCAAGTGTCAGCATCATGCTAACTTGCTTCATCTCCTTAGTCACGCCTTACAATTTGCTCAGGATTTCTAGTTTTTTTCACAATGGGGCTTAAATCTCATCGATGAGATTAACCCTCATTCATCTCTTCGTCATCAGTCCATCATCACTGCCACCGAGTATTTCACTAAATGGGTGGAAGCTATTCCTCTTGTCTCCACAAAAGCTAACAAGATTGTTGACTTCATCAACACCCACATCATCTATCATTTCGGTGTACCTCACAAAATCATCACCGATAACAGAAAGTCATTTAAAAACAAAACTGTCCAAAAACTTTGTGACTCCTTTGGCATTAAACTCAGCTTTTCTTCGCCTTACTACCCACAAGAAAATGGGCAAGCTGAGGCTTCTAACAAAATCTTAACTAAAATTCTCATGAAGGTGGTCAACGACACTAGAAAGGATTGGCACGTTCACATACCCTTCACTTTGTGGGCCTACCGCACTAGTATCTGAACCTCTACAGGTGCTACCCCTTTCTCTCTAGTGTATGGAATAGAGGTTGTCTTACCTCTTGAAGTATAGATCCCATCTCTTCGCATTTCTCTCCATGACATTCTTTCTAATGATGACTTTCATTAAGATCGATTAGCTCAACTTGAGTTACTCGACGAACATCGTCTTGCTGCCCTCAACCATCTCCATGTCTATCAAAATTGCATCAAATGAGCCTATAACTAAACTCTGAGAGAAAGAGATTTCAATATCAGAGACCTCGTCCTCAAAGAAAACCAACATGTGACCAATATGGAATAGATTAAAAGAGGCAAATTTGCTCCTAATTGGCTCGGACCTTATATCATCATGCACAAGTATGGATCAGGGACTTATCATCTATCTTCTCTTGAAGGCCGACCAAAACCTGAGCCCGTTAATGCTTTGCATCTACGACCATTCTACTGTTAGTTGAGTACTCATCCACTTGACATTTAACTTGAGCTCGTCCCTTGAGCAATCCTTGTCCTTTTAATCCTCAATCCTTTCCACCCTTTTTTTCCTTAACAAAATCCTCTACAACCCTTTTATGACGTATGGATGCTTTGTCCTAATAAAAGGGAGCCCTTGACCTTCTATAGTCTTGCCCATGACTCAACATTCTATCAAAATTAAATCAAGATGTCAAAATATCCAAGATCACAAAATCAAATCAAAAAGCAGACTGCTCCCTTGAAGGATAGTTGTACTATCATTGCTATAGCTAATAGACTATTCCCTCGAAGGACAGCTATTCAAAAGCCCTTAAATTTATAAAGCCAAATATAGACCACTCCCTTGAATGATGGCTATAACTAAATCTTGCTACAAATAGCACTTTCGTAGAAGCTTCCCACATCGATCAGCTTCACAAATGACCACAAAACAAGTGACATCTTTATGTGACTTCCCGCATTGATCAGTCCGCTCTAAAAAAATAAAAAATTAAAAATTAAAAAAAAAGGGTCATGGACTTGACTTGTAGTTGTCTCAGGGCCTCCTATAAAAAGGGGCAAAGTTATCACTACTCTAAAATGGGTTACCCTCTCCTCCTACCACATCACCTACTCAAGGGACTTTGAGCTCACTTTAATGTCAAATTGATTCGATTACCGCTCTAACATAACTCATGGTCAACGATGCAATGCATAAATGGGGCTCTTGGTTCTAACAACCCCTATCTATGCTGTCATTTTGGTCCTTGTCAATAAAAAGGCGCTTATGCCTTTTACTTTCTACCTACACTTTGGTCACATTCAACCACATCATTTGTCAAAACAATTCAATCCGACTCTTTTCAAACCACTCACATAGCCTAATCATTCTGGTTTCTATAGACATCAACACACATGGAAACTATCAACCACATAATTTATGTCAAGCATAAACCATTACTTGCTGAAGCATAAATTGACTTGCAATTCATTTTTAGCATTCATCCACCATGAATATGGATAATTGCTAAGGGATGAAAAACTCTGATCAATGTTACAGAATACACCACTTGGAAAAGGCTGTAGCATCATCTTCTCCTCATCATTTCAAACCATGTACCCTCAGACAAGTGGGACGTGTTATATCATTATCATGACCAAAATCAACTACTTTGATCTTTTTCCTCCCTCTTGGGAGAACTACATTAGCCTAAGGCCCTAACGACAGGGGCTATGTAGGCAGCACTCAGTTGACATGGGGTCTTCTGGGGTTAGCTCGGCCATTCCTTCATCACATTTCTTTCATCACATTCTTTTGTCACCTGCCAGCCACATCACAAACAATCACATATTTTCATAATCATTAACATTAATCATTTTCATCCATATCATTAATCATTAATCCTAATCATACATCCATCATCATATAAACACAATAATCTCAGCATCATAATCCTAAACATCATATCAAAACATATATCAAATCAAAATAACATACAAATGCATCCATAACATTTTTCATAACACATCAATGATCAAAATCACATCATATATATATATATAACAATGTTTTATACAATCGCACAATCTATGCCTCTGTCTCTCTCTCATACATCTCGCATCAACGGCTCGTAGGCTGGTATATACATAAATATCATAATCTACCCTCAAGGCTGTGGCTGTGGTGGTGGTGGTGGCTGGGAAGATGCTGTATCCTCTCCCCCCTCTGATCTATGTCATCTGCAAGACCCAAAAGCCATCGCTTGAGACATAGACCTCTGTCAACTCTGCTCTACCCTCATCTCAGAGTATTGTTGTATCTGAGGGAACCCCCTGATGGCCCTCTCATAATACGCGATCTCGTCTAGTGCATCACTGTATCTAACTAGAGATACAGTCTGTGAGGGACCCATCAAACCTGATACCATGCCCTCCACTAAACCTTGCAGCTGTGAAAACTCTGGCTGCACTAACACTGACTGTGTGGGCTATTGAACTGGCTGTTAAAGTGGATGTTGCATCGAGCCCTATCCTCTCAAGCCCTGTCCTATCGATACCTATGCCTGGGATATGGCCAATTGGCTCTACAAAATAGTGACCTGCCCTATCAAAGCAGCCACTCGACCTGTCAACCCTACCATCTCCTCTTGTAAACATGTGGCCTGGCTCTCCAAAATGGTCACTCATCCTCGTACTGCATCCCTCTCTTGGATGGTAGCGTCCCTCTCCTACCTCGCCACATCTCTATCCCTAATCACTGCCTGTAGATCAAGTTATGGTCCTGCCTGCACCCCTATATATTGACCTGCCCACCATGTCAAGTAGGCCTTTATACATCTTTGGTCAGTTATCCCAGGTCCTACTGATAACTCCTCAAAATTTCGCCCCTCTATCTCCTCTGGTAGTGGGAGCGGTGCCTCTATATCATCCCACCTATACTGCAAGAATGTGGGAGGTACATCCTATAGCAGCCCATACTGGCACCACACTCTCTCTGCTGGGATCCTCTCGAGCTCACCAGCTCACCTGCCTTTGACCCATCGCATGCTCTGAGTCCTGACCAGCTGCTCTCCCTGATCTCTAAATGCTGGATACACTAGGTATGGTCTCCAGATGATATCTATAAGAATTAGGGCCTCTAGTACCCCTATGTAGTGGTCAATATCTCTAACCACTCTATCCACCTACATCTGTGCCATCACCTCGCACCACCACCTGAATTTAACTCTGAAACTGGCCTGAATTGCCACTGGGAGGCTGAGAGGTCGTGTGACCATGATGTGCTCATAAGCCCAGCAATGCAAGAGGTGGCCGACACACAAGCTATACTGTCATCGCCGACTAATGCCCCATAGCTCTCTGTACACTTGGGCCAAAAAGACTGGTGCTCAGGTGAACACTGTCTGTCACTCAATCATATCTATCAAAACTCCAGTCATAGCAACTAGAAACCTGCCTCCCTTTGCATTTGGTAGCGCATAAACCGTGATGCCTATCATCATCAGGATTGCCAACTGATGTGCATCCTCATCCATAGCGTAAAGGGGCTCATATGCAAAACTAGCTGAGTGATAACTCACCTCAGCTGCATGCTCTCCAAACAATGTCACCATATGAATATCATGTGCCTCTCTCAAGCATGCATATAGGTCTGCTCCGTGTACCAACAACTGCAAAATCTAGTATACATCTTCCATAGTGACTGTCATCTCTCTAGTGGGCAGGTGGAAAGTGTTGGTGGAATGATCCCACCACTCGATCAGCGCCACCATCAGGCTCACATCCCATGCCACTCTACAGTACCATCGCAGCCTGCCTAGTCCCACTATGCTTATCTATACCCACTCCTCTCCTGTGATGTCCTGATGCATCTGCATCAGCAATGTCAGCAGTCAATCTCGCAGCATCAGAGTCTGCCTCGCCTGCATCCACCCAAGTCAATCTCATGTTAACAATTTCCCTCCTCTTTCTATTTTAACCAACCTATTTGACCATCTACGCCTGACCTGACCCTTGAGAAGCCCTTGGTGTAGCTTCGACCCCTCAACTTGACCATTTTTCATCCCTCTTTTGATCAGGTAGCCACTGACATCAGTTAGCATGCCAGTGATGCCACTCACCTAACCGATGTCAGTCACTTAGTGACCGACATCGACAGGTTAGTGATCGACACTGGTCGATGGTCGGTCGACGCTGGTGATCACACTGACGTTAGCGACTGGTTCAGCCCTAGGGCCGAATGGGGCGAGCCCTAAATTTAGGGCTTCCCCATTTCTCCCCCCCAACACCTCCCAAAACCCTCTCAATACCTCCTAACCTATCCTAGATCCCTTCCCCACCCTCTTAGCTACCCTCCCCCCTCAATTTCTACCTAAATCAACAAAAATTTCAAAAATCAAATCACAACACAAATCTAACCAAATAGGGCTTAGAGACCCTCCTACCTCATCTCGGCATCGCCAGCGTGGTGGCACGATGGGTGCCGCTGGTGGTGGACCTCCCACGGGTCCTCTACTGCCCTCTACCATCACTTTTGCATCACTATGCCCTCAAGTTCCTCCTGGCTCACAAAGTCTCTACAGCCTCCAATCTCTCTCCACATGTCTCTCTCTCTTCACCAATGTTTCTCTGACACCTCACACTACTCCTCGGTCAACCTAGTGTCACTTTCACTCACTTGGCTCCAAAGCTCTTTTCTCTTAGTCAACCAAATCACAAATGACTTCTGGTTGGCTACCAATCTACTTTTGTCAAATTTGGCAGGCCACCGACATCGCCATAAGCATGCCCTAGTCTGCCGACGTCAGCCGATATCCTATCGACGTCAGTCTCTTTATGTCTCTGACATCAGTTTTATCATTGACATCGACAACATTCAAACCTCCTTTTTTCATCACGTTGCCCCAAAATCATGTCTTCAATCAGTCAACCCTCCAGTACATGTCATTTTGGCCCCCTAGGGCACACTTGAGATCACTTTTGCCTCCATCCATCGACCACTAGACCTTGGAGATCATGACCATCTCTTCTAACCGTGACTACTTCTAAAGCGATTTTGCCTTGGTTATTTTTGCATGTATGCTACCTCATGATTGGTTAGCAAAATTGTGCGCATACTTTTGACCTTCACAAGTATAGGAGTGCAAGCTGGTTGATCTCCACTACTTGTGACAATTTTGTGTTTTTGGGAGCACTTCCTAAGCCTGGGATACCTGAAACATGACGACCATTGGAGATTCAACTTAGATTGAATAACCCAATCAATAGATGACTAAATGCTGGGGCCCAGTTATTTCAATTTTGGCACTCCTTAACCCTCGACCTATGATAATTTGACCTGACCATCCTCGTGCAATGGTGTATGCGCAATCACAACTTTTGCAGCGTTCTCACTCTATCTTCACCCTTTTCATCCACTCTCTATCAAATCAACACCTGATTTTAGGTTCCTTTCCCTCGACTCCTTCTTTGAGGGGGAATACCTCATCCATAATCAAGGCAACCAACCCTCCTATTTTTGTCTTGCAGTTCACTTGGACAACCAACAAGATGAAATCAACTTTATCCCATACCTGGGGCAACCAACTCCTATTTTTGTCTTGCAGTTCATTTAGAGCAACCAACAAGACAAAAAGGGGAAAATGTAGACACCAAAATCATGTCTAACCCTTGGTCACCTTCCCCCTTGGTCCATTCTTAACCCATTCTTAAACCATGCACTTACTAATTTAAAAATAATAATTTATTATTAATATCCTCCCCTTTGACACATCACCTATAACACCTCATCTGATTCCTCGCCTTGGACTATTTCCCACCCTATAACTCACCCAAGACTTATTCTTACTTCTCTCTAACTGCCTAACCAACTCTCGTGCGTATTTAGCCCAACCTTTGACAATTCTCCAATGGATAGTGCACTTGGCAGATGGAGAACGGGCTTGGTGGCTCTTTTACCCATTCTTCACCCACCGATGTCGGTCAAATTTTGGTCGACGCTGGTGGAATCGCTGACGTTGATTATACTTAAACCAATTTTATAACCCTTTGACAGATGGAATCAAAAAAATTGTTAATCTATGGAGCTAATCACGAATCTCGAGACCTCTTCCGGTGAAACAAAGTCCTCGTGTTCCTGCTTTCTGGTGTTTTGGCTTCTTGTTCTCTTACAGGGATCAGCATTCTTGATAGCATTTTCTAGGCACTGAGGTCTTGCATCAGACATTTTGCACAGGGATTGCATGATATCTCCATCACTAGTGACAATGGAAACACAGCTTCTGCACCTTTGCCAACTCATGTCACAGCTAAGTATTTATACTATTTTTATTTCAGTGTCATTTCAAATATATTAGCATTCTGTCTACCGTCTATTCCAAGCATCCTTGACCCAACCTTCCCTGTTCTTCCCAGAGAGGCTAAAAAGCCTTCTCTCACCCATTATTCCCTTTTCTTTACCTCTGACACTCCTTTAGTCTCTCTTTAGACAACACCCTCTATCCAATCAACTCAGCACAAGCTATCAGAGACCTACAGACCATCTTAAGACCAATCTAATCAACCTGACTAAATTGCTTTATGAAAAGGTTGAAAGGCCTTTTTCCTGCCCCTTACCCCTTTTCCTGACAACATTCTCAGTCCCTTAGACCCCAAGCAGTCCCTCTGAATCCCTCATAGACCCTCAGACCCCCAGACGAGACCACAATCCATTCTGTAGACCAGAAACTAGACCTGAACCCATCCCTAGCCATTACCCCGACCGACCTTGTCCATTACCCCTACCGACGTCGACAGTCTAACCGACGTCGGTGACTTTCTGACTGATGCTAGTAATATCACTGCCATCAGCAACTGTGCTAAGCAGATTATAACTTATCAGGTATGCATTTGCTTTCAATTCTTTCTTTTCAGTCTTTTATTATTTCTCTTTTTTGTCTCTGTCATATTCTGTTTTAAACAGTGGATTGTCATCCTCCAAGAAGCCTTAGCACTTCTAGGACCAAGCTTTTGCTTGGCAATCCACCCTCTTATCAGCTAACATTTTTCATGTTTTAGTGTCTGTCTCTTTCAAGTGTCATCCTCCACAACCAAAGAGGAGTTCTCACAACGTCTGGATTATGGTGCACAGACTACATCTAGGTACATACAAGCCTTGACCATTTCCTTAAGTTTCTCATTTTCCCTCTTTGAATGTGAAAGTGAAATTGCATAGAAACATTAGCCTCAAAGTCAAAAATTGAAAATATCAACATAAATGAGACAAATATTAGGAATATTGAGCCATACTTCATAAATGCATTCTCTATCCCAAAAACATAAATGCAATCAACCTCCCAACCTTAAACCAAGCTTAACTACACATAGTTTGGATTTAACTAGAAAGTTATAAATAAAAAGGTCCTCACTCACTTTCAACTAAAATTACCATGCAAAATTGTTGAGAGTAAGCTTCACAATCACTTCATGTGCTAATACAAACCACAACTGAATGAGGGGATATAATACCCATGAAGAAATAGCATTACAAAAGATCAATTATTCATAATCTGAGCACAAACACAGTTATGTGCCAATTAAAAAACAAGGTTCTCAAGAAAGGTAAAAAAGTGTTTGTTTTATTTTCTTCTTGGTTCTTTATATGTTAGTCATTTGCTCACATGAGTACTTAGGCTTAGAATGTTAGTTGTCTTTGATTTGTTTTTGTTTTATGCACTAACAATAGAAGCTAACATCATCTTTGGATTCCTATGTTACATATGGCATTCCTAGTAGGACACCATAAACTATTCTAGATCATTTACATTCTTCTAATTGTTAGAATTGGTCTATTGATAAGTTAACTCTCTCTCTTTTCTTCCAAAAATCTATTAAAATTTGTTCAGGACCAAATGAAAAATTTGTGACTGTGTATTGGTAAATTCATCCCCAAAAATGGCAAAATAATCTATGTTGTTTTGATAATTGATGAAATAATCTCAATAAGTGATGAAATTATCTCTATTCTCTTTTGTTTCTTTATAGGTTTTGCCCATTAGTGAAATTGTTCACTATTTTGGTGAATTTACCTTAGATTTCAATGAAATTATCAAAACTCATATAATTTTTTTTTCTCTATCAGACAGTCCATTTTCTAAGTTTTGGTGAAAAAAATCACATTACCTTCTTGGCTATGATATTTTATTCTTTGGTAAAAATATTCTGCATTTCGATGAAATCATTCTAGATTTCAACAAAATTGTTCAAATATTGGAAAAGTTATTCTAGGTTTGGTTTTCTGCTCATTAGAAAATTTGTTTTATTTTTATAAAAATTATCACTCTGTTTAGAAAATTTGTCATCATTAACAAAATTATCTTTGATAATCAGTGAAATCATCTCTATCAGGTTTTCTATTTGTTGTATGTTTTCTATGTAGGTTCCTAAAATAACAAAAAGGCCCTACATATCAACAAACTTATCTCTATGTGAAAACCTGAGCTATAAAACAACTAAAATCAAGATCTTTCAAGTGATTAAAATAATTGATTGAAAACTTAACATTTTATTACATGTTTATCATATTTTTAGTTTTATTTTACAACTAACCAATGGAAATTTAATTCACATTTACAAATTGGTGCTTAACAAAGAATAAACCATAAATGCTTTCATACTCTTAAGAGCATTTTACCTTGTATTATTTACTTAGATAGTTGTATTTTTTATCATTATTATTTGATTGATTGTGAGTTAAAACATAAATTAAAAAATTTATGCTCTCTTTTTGTTCCTAAGACCTTGGATGACTCATAAATGACCCTTCATTTCTTTTTTATTTAACTTAGCGATTAGGAATTCATAACCTCCTCACAATTCCTTTCGGGGTGAGTTGACCTGGGGTTTCATCTCCTAGCATCATACCAACCCACTTATCTAGCAGGGTATAAAAATTAGGTGTGGTATTCAATTGGATAGTGGTTGAATGGTTAACTTGACAAGTCAAATGGATCCCTAGATCATGCATGTTCTAAACATCAAACTTTATTGAACAATCAATGGATTAATTGGTTGTTAAAGGTACATGGCCTTTTTATAATAATATATATGGTTTGTCATCCAATTGATGGATATATAATTATACCCAAGTATTCTATGATACTCATAGACCATCTAAAAAGCCAACTCAAAAATTTTAGACTGAGACCCCACTTACTATAAATTATCTTTCGAATGTCGATTTGATTTTAAACTCTAAGTTACATGTCATGTATAAGTTCTTGAGAGATAGAAGGGGGATAAACTCTCTACTTTCATGCACTTTTATTTATTATATTAACACTCAAATCCTCTCAAAAATGGGTATATTGATATAATTTGGTGGATATGATGTAAACCTTATGTCACTTATTAAGATATGAGTGTGTGCTACATGTGCTTTCTTGAGTTTAAAACCATTTTACATAAATAAATAGGTCCAATTCCCTCTCAAACTAAGTTCAAAATCCATTTTAAAGTTCTAATCTAAGGACAATTAGTTTACACTTGAGTCATGCCTATCACTTGGGATTGAGTGGTTTACTATTTGTATTTAGATTCTATTACTTGGATTGGTGTTGGGATCCATTTTGCCTAAGTCTTAACCTATGCCAACTCAATAGACATCTCAATGTGAGGTAATCATGTGGAATTATTTCTAATTTGGTATCTTTTGTGCTAGTTTGAGGAATCAATGCTCATCTTGCACTAGTTAGTAGGTAGTTAACTGGCACCCATATTTTATGGGGTATCTTTATGAATATCTGCATGTGGCAATCAAAGTGTAAAGGGTGCAAGGTGATGGAGCTAGTAGAATTATCAGACAAGGCTTTGGCTCGACACCTAGTATATGCCCTCCACCTTGGTGAGAAGATGCTCTTGAGTGATATAAAATCAAACTTGAGCCAATGAGTAAAAAAGACATGACTTTGACACATTAAAGCCCTAAAAAATTAGTTATAGAGATCATGAAGTGACCACCATTAAAACTAGGATTAGCATGGATGCCTTTGAGGTTTTACATTATAGTGCCCAAGCTCACTTGTGAGCCTCTAGGCCTTTAGTAGATTTAGGTGATCATTTAATCTATCTCATTTTTTATGTACTCTATTTATTTGAAATTTTTTCATGGAATAATGACACTTCATCCAATAGAGTTTGATCTGGTTATGTCTATGTTTAATGTCTTTAGCTTTGATATTTAAATGCATAATGAATATAATGACTATAGTGTTATAAAATCAATCTAAATGTTAGGAATGTTACTTACAAGCTTTTGGCTCATGATGTTCATGGCATCTCTATAATTATGATGACATCAACATATTATGTGGAAATAATATAAGTGTAAGAAAGATTCCATGCCAAGCCATGATATATATGCTTAAAGCACTAACCTAGCATGAAAACTTGATATAAGTTATTTCCTTGTCCACCCAAGCACTTGAATGATACTAAGCTTAGAAATATAAAGGCTTGTACCCTTAAGAACCTAAGACTAGACCAATATAGGCTTGTACCCCTATATCTAGAATGAGGTCCTTGAATAGGCTTTGTGCCTATAGATAGTCAAATTTCATCTAGAATAGCTTGTGTTAATGAACTTATCAACACCATTATGGTAATGACCAAGACCCTTGAAGAATGATTTATACCATAACATGATTAGCCTAATGTACACCTTGATTCTTTCTCTACTTTTCTTTGGGTGAGCGCATAAGGCTTGAACCTTATGTGAATTAAGCAAGTGTAGTCAAGTGATAAATGTTGAGCACTACAAGATTATTCTAGGATTTCACCTAGTTGTCACAAGCCTAGAACTAACTTGGACAACTAGATAAGAACCTGACAGAGTAAATTACTTGGATAATCAACCCATTTTCTACAACATTTTGGTTCCATTGTTGGGACCCATGTTGAATTTTATTGATACAATGGTGAAAAATAATAATGCTCCAACTCTACTTCAATAACATCAATCACTAGTTGGAACAGGTAGAAGATAAATTTGCACTAAAGCATCCTTTTTATAAAGAATAGAAGTCAAGGAAGTGGGTCAAAAATAACCTATATGATGCTTTGTATGAGGTCTTCTATTACAAACTACTTGAGCATGTGTACCAATGGTTGGTTGCTTATATGACTGAAAGAAGATGAAGCTATGGATAACACTTTGAGTGGATGAAGGAGCTCTTAGAAAATCTTGAGAACCTTGATGCCACTTGGACCAGAGCTATAGACAAATGGTGGCAAAGAGTGTTGAATAGTTATGTGCTTGAGTTTGTAGTATTGACATACTCCTATCCTAAAGAAGTAGAGTATCAATTCTTGCATGAGCCCAGAGGCACATTTATGAAATAATTCAGTAGTGAGCTTAAAAAATTGATGGTGGATTATGACTTTGAAACTACAAAAATGGAAGGCTAAAGTCCTTTTATATATTAGAATCACAATGGGGAAGAAAGGGATGTGTTGGTAAAGCATAATAGAAGGGGGTGATTAGATTAGGCAACATACTTATAACAAGATAAAAAATAGGTTGATAGAATATCTAGAACCTGGAAGTGCTAAGAGAACCCATAGTAAGTGGGAAGGGCATGGGGAAGGATCTATCAAATTACAATAATGCAAGGAGAGGAATAATGAAGCCATAAATTAAGTTCAATTATTTATAGGTGAAGAATATGATGGGTCCCTATAGAATTTAACTAGTGATGGTGCATTGGAAGTACCTACCACCTTTAAACCTGTAGTGTTAGCACATACATTGGATATCCCATGAGAATAAAGAAGAGTGATATATGACACTATTGTCCACATTGACTTTGACCTATTTGTAGATTTAGAGTAGAATTTTATTATTGAACAAGTTATCCCTTATGAAGAGCTAAGTAAAGGTACCTCTAGACCTTTGGGAGCTAGCTTGATAATATAAAACATAAATGCAAGCATTCCATTTTATCAAATGTCAGCTACATAGATTGGGAAATATCCTAAAGGAAGTGGCCCAAATCCACAAGTGAGTAGCATCATCCCATCAACTTCACTGGTTCCAACCATAATAATGAGGCCAATACCTAACCTAGTGACCAAAGGTATTAGAGGACCATTGCTAAGATAAGTACTAAGGGGTAAGCACCTCAAATGATAACACCCCCATAGAAAACATATTATCAGATGGTAATGCACTTTATAAAATATCATGATGTGGAAAATGTCATAGATCATGTGTTAAAATGTGAGCTTTAATGGCATGCTCGTGGTATAACCCAATCAGAGCATAAGGTAATGCCATCCATGATAACTCTACTTGATCACACTCATACCTGGTATAGGAAATTTGATCTGAACCAAGCTATTATTGATTATGACACCTTGAAGGAAGCATTAGTAAAGGAGTTTGTCCTACTCAAGTTTTAACAACATAGCATCATTGTGCTCAAGGAAATTATCCAAGGGCTATTCAAGAGTATGCACCTATATGATGCTAGGTTTAAAACTCTTCTTTTCAAACTTTTTATTACATTCACCCCTTCTACAATGTGTAATGGTTCATTATAGGATTTCTAGTACCATTTAGAAGAGCACTCTCTATGAAGATATTCATAGATCCTCAAGAAGTACTTGAAGATGTACTTAGAGCTGATGCAATTAAAAGTGCTGAAATTAGGATCAGACCATTCAAGGAAGTGTATATTGCATCCATGGACAACCAAATCCAAAAACTAATTATTGTTTCATCTCAAGATGCTTGAAGTGGATTATGGTGCATTGACTATGAGATAAAAGGCCATAATAGGAATAATTATCCTTGGAGAAATGTGCACACATTGATGAAAAGATATGAGGTTTGTCACGAGGTCTATAATGTTCACAACTAACCTTTATTATAATGCACCAGTTATGTTAACATAAACATATATTTTCATTTTTGTGATGCCTACACTCATACCACATTTGATTGTCATGTAATCAACAAGATGCATGAAACTATAGAAAGATGTACATGACAAGCAAATACAATAACTAGAGGGTAGGCAATCCAAGGAAATGAGGGATATTGTTAGTAGAATATAGGCTATGCTATTATAATTTAGGATATATTATGAAAAATGGCACTAGAGGGTAGGGTGGATGATGTAGTGGAGGAATATTCCCATCATGATCATGTTACAAGTATTGTTCAATCGATCACTATCAGCATGACTGCCCTACACATTTAATGTGTGGGTTTTGTCAAGGAACACACAAGGTCAAGGAATGCCTCGACTTGTATATAATGTTGATCCAAGGTTGGCCCAATATATACAAAGGTGAAGGAATGAACTAGCACAAGCCAAAAGTAGAGAAATGGACTCCAAAAGCACAACCAAACTATATAGAGATAATCAAAGAGTAGGCAACTACTCATAGTGGATTCACCACTCAACCACTAGTTGTGCTAGTATCAAAGTTGCACTTAGAATATGGGGAACTGAGTCACACTGAGTGCATCACATGACCTAAACCTAAATCCATGCCTTACTTAGACCCTATGTGCCAAATATATGTATTACAATAGGCCATAGGTGTCATTAAAAACCTATAAGGGGAATTCTAATTGGCACAAGATCTAGAGGCATAAGTTGTTTCCTCTCTTAAGAAGTAAGATAACTAGGAGATTGAGGTACAAGAGACCATGAAGATCCTAGACGTCCTACAGATATAAGCTATGCTACCCTTGTTGAAGAATTTTGATTTCAAAGATTTCTAGGTAGAATCCAATTGAAATTACTATGCCATGCATGGAAAGGGCATGAGAGGTCAAGTATACACAAAACATAGAGTATGATTAAGATATATTAGTGAATTCCACCATTGATGGATGGTCTATATGCGAGGTCCTCATGGATACAGGTACCAAGGTTAATATCTTGATAAGGAATACATGGGAAAAAATGAGTAGGCTAACCTTGAGGCCTTCTCCTTATGTATTTTTCATGGCCAATAAATCTAAGATGCAACCAATAAAAATCCTAAAAGGTGCCATTTTAGATATTATGGGTGAAGAGTTCTGTGTTGACTTTGAAGTGATTGAGTTGGATGATCAAGATTATTATCCATCACTCCTGGGTAGGCCATGGTGCTACATGAATAATGCCAACACACACTTCAATAAGTGTTATATGACTTTTTAAAATAGTAAGGAGAGGGTCATGATCCCCCTCTCAAATGACCAAAGACCCCCTCATGAAGAAAGTGTTGATCTTGAGTATGAGATCAACCATATCCACAACATCATGGTATAAGGTGCCTAGACTATCAAACCCAATGACCAAGGAGTGATTTCTTGGGATGATGGATAGTCAACTTTAGATGCTATTGATGTATTTTGAGACTAATGGGTCAAATAAGCTTATGTAACCACTAATCAAAGGTGCCATGTATTGATTTCCAAGGCACCAAAACCTATGAGGACTGGATGGGCCTAGATCAATCATACTTTCAAAAGAGGGGTCCCTTATAATAGAAATAAGGGAAATAAAGTGTTTCACCTAGGCAAAGGTAAACTTGTAGAACTCCCATGATATTAGGGGTTTAATCTTATAGAAGAATATGTTTGCAACCTCGAGTCATGCATCCCCAATGAGGTAGATAGGATGGGCACATTGGTGTATATTTTGATAAGCACTAATACTCATTGGTGGGTAGCGTAGAGGCCTAGCTTACCAACTTGGCAAGATGTAAAAGTAGATATCTACACTAGATCATAAAAAACAATGAGGAATTAGATATTTCTCCATACTCTAGTGATTTAGACCTAATAGTGTACATACACTTGTGTAAAGAAGCATATATTGATTGTGACACAAATGCCCTGAGAAACATGTGGGTACACGCCTTCTATAAATATTTGAAAACATGGGTGTGATCTTGGTATGTGGTCAATGAAACATGACACAAGATATCTATTTGGGATGTATTAAAGGAAAATTTTATGCACACCTTCTATTTTTCCTCATATAACTTAGAATTGATCGATCCATTGCAAGTCATTCGAAGGGCAGTGTTTTAGGACACTACAATCTTAGAGGAACACCTACAAGATATGTTTGGGGAGAAAGGATTAGCACTCAAAAATTTCTTCA